>CM061046.1:26233993-26964479 GCA_030762985.1 Adelphocoris suturalis
ATTAGGCATAAAAGTGTTTGTTGTATTAAATGAATTTTGGATCCAGCCAGACTGAGAAAGATGCTTTGACAACTTCATTGAACTTCTGAAAAGCATCAACGAATTCGTTCAAAGGAAAAAGTTGCCGCATTTTGCTACAGAAACTTGATTTGTTGCGTTCAAACTGTAGCATGGGTTGTTTAAAATACGTTGATGCTTTCCAGAAGTTCAATGAAGTTGTCAAAGCATCTTTCTCTGTCAGGCTGGATCCAAAATTCATTGAATACATCAATGAATTCAAAGCATCATATTTATCTTTGGATATTCCAGTGACACCGAAAGTTCACACGGTTTTCTTTCACGTGGAAGAATTTTGTACCAAACCCGGAAATGGCATCGGCTTTTACAGTGAACAGGTTATGGAGGCCGTACATCATGATTTTTCTGCGACGTGGGCCAAATATAAAGTATCGCGAATCAATTCTGAGTATGGCCAACGTTTATTAAGAGCTGTATGCGAATATAATTCTCTGCATGTGTAAAATGTTAAAATTCAATTCAATTTAGATACCTATATATTTTATGTTAAAATTTATATAATGAATCATTATAAACTCACACACAAGCGTACACATAGACACACAGGCACATACTACACGCATACTCACAGGCATTTATTAAGAGCTTCATGCAAATATAATCATTATTTTGTTCAATAAAATTTTGTTATTTTTGTTTTTCCAATTATATTTGATCACAAAATAGGTCAGAACTTTGAAACTAGATGAAGATTCTATTGTATAATGACACATAAATAATTTTTTTTTTTCTGAATTTTGGCGATTAAAGTATGAGACTTTGATTAAAGTATCAATTAAAAATTCAAAAACTGAATTTAAAAAAAAAAACGGCTCAATGTTTGATTTTAGCTTTTGCGGAATTATAATCCTAACATATTCCCAAATTATATTTCGAAAGAAAATTTGAAGGGCAAGCACTTTGAGGTCAAATCCGACCGAGGACCACCGTGCTAGTACAGTTCATTCAATCGCTCACAGTTTTTGACTCCGCTTGGAAGTGAGACGCTTCAACGGATTTTTTTTTTTTTTTTTTTTTTTTTGTTTCTGTATTTTGGACTCTACGCATTTTGAAACGAACACCATGAGATTACTGAGAGGGGGAGGGATTAAATTTAAAATAAAGTATAGTTGGGCGGAGGGACCAGTGATGGACATCTCTCCAAGAAGTTTCAATAATAAGTAATAAGGCCTTTAAAAGTGTTTTACGGGCTTGATCCTTTTGAATGTTGAGACAAAATAACTTCTCAGTGAAGTATAAAGGAGGTCAAAGGTTTCAGGCGGGTTTTTGTGAAATCTGAAGACGTTTACCCAACAGAAACTCGTATTGTAATTTCTTTGGTGCTGTTTCTTGTGATTTTGCTAAGGAGGTAAGCGTTTTATTTTGCTTCACCACGCCCTCCACATTTTCAAATTCGATTGTTTCCATGGTTTTTCCTCAATCAGTTTTTTTTGTTGTGTAGATTGCATTTATGCTATCATTTTTTGGAAATAATAAAAGATAACATTTATAGCAAAGTTTTCGTACTGTTTGAGTGGAGATTTTCTTATACATTGTTGACATGGATATGTCTTTTGGCTGGGGGTCAAGGAATTTTTCGCGACACTTTTTAACACAGAATGTGTTTTAGCCATGGACTAACTAGCCGAAAATGGAACGCGGGATGGGAACGAAATGTGTGACGGATGATTTTCACGTACAACCGAGCCGTTGGTAGGGAAATGGAATTTCCGCCATTTTAATCGCACAGAAATCGTTCACCATTCGTTGGAAAGCTCTTGATTTATCACGAATTTATTTCGTATTTTTTTTCGTAGTTTCATACTATAACTATATAAATTGATGTTATAAATGAATAGTAAACAATGACGCTTGTTTGGTTGTCACTTGGTTGCGCGACAACGCAATTTTCGTAGTTTCATACTATAACTATATAAATTGATGTTATAAATGAATAGTAAACAATGACGCTTGTTTGGTTGTCACTTGGTTGCGCGACAACGCAAACACATTCTGTGTTTCAATAATTTCGTCCGAAGTATGTAAATAGAGGTAACCGGGGATCCAGGGGGCTTGCCCCCTGGCGAGGCGCGGAGCGCCGAGTTTTTCCCGACCGACACTTTTTTTCCCGACCGGCACATTTTCTATTGATTTTCACGTACAACCAAGGCGTTACTAGGGAAGAGTAACTCCCATAGTTTTCATAGTAGGAAAATCGTTCGCCACTTTTTGGAATGCTCTCATTTTACCACGACATTTCATGACCTCTAAGCCATTGTAGTGTCAAGGAATGCTGATTTATTACTCTAAGTTAAAAACTAATATTGTTTTGTAACCATAATGGAATAATCTTGTGAAAAGAAGGCACTACATGGTTGGTATACATTTGAGTAGTAGGTACCAACTGGTAAGCAGTAGGTACTAGACATATCCATGATCTTTTGTTTTTCCCATCAAGGGAGAAATTAAAATGTTTACATCGGTTTTTATGAATGGTTTAGCAAATAAAATGAAATTTAAGTAAATATTTCAGCACAAAATGTGCAAAACATTTCAAATGAGCTAGTTGATTATGTCTTTACTTTGGCACATGAACGAAAAAAGCGTTAACAAAAAGCGTTACGGTTGGTTTTCTGATGATTTCCCCTTACAATCGAGTCGTTGCTAGGGAAATGGTTTCCTTTCTTTTCTAGTCAATTTTCCTTTTCTGACTTGAATGCCGCCAATCTAAAGTCAATGTGACGACCCACTTTCAAGATAACTAAAATGATTTCAATAGATTTAGACGAGCCTTCTCTTGATTAGTCTTCATGTAAAATAAATGTATGCGTGAAAGTTGTAGGAAGCCTTGCACAAGATATATCAAATAATCTCCGGGTTTATGGGTTATTTAATCACCAATTATTTGCCAATTAAGAATTGTTCTGATTTTACCTCGCAAGCGTATTGTAGTAATAGCTTATGGTCAATAACAAACCATTGTTTATATTAAATACTGTTTAATTAATCGGTTAAGATTAGGGCGATCGGGCGCTGTAAAACTACTGACATGAGTAGGTGATTGTCCGCAGGTCAAAGGTAGCAGCGACGATAGCGCCAGCGGGGAGAGGGGACAGCCGCTTCGAGTGACCGCCCGCGATAAGATAATTGTTAATTAGCGGGGATCAGTGATCAGTCGATTTGTTGTTGCGGACGCGTCAGCATGCCAGCTTGCACGGAAGAGAGCGTGGGGCGCCTGTGGCGGACGGGTAGCGGGGGCAGCGGAGGGAGCTCGCCCCCGAGCCCTTCGACGCCGTTGAGCTGCTCGCCTCCGCCCCCGCCCCGCCTTTTAATGCGGTCGTCGAGCTCGACGTTCACCCTCCTCGACAGGCGCTACTTAACCCCGACTCCGCCTCCGGAAGAGAACTACTTCGACTTGTCCAAAATCATCGGGTGGTACCCGACTTTCATACTCAAGTTCGCGCGGAACCTCATCGCCACCCTCATTTACCTCGTATGGAGTCAGTTTGTGTTGATGGGGCCGGCGCTCTGGCTCTCCGCCTGGCTTTGGGTCATTTGGAAATGCATTCAACTCCCCTTAGCTCTCTTCAAGTGGGTCCTCACTCTCATGTTCACCTCCAGATCGGAGCTCACCAGAAAAAAACGCACAGTCGTCATATCCGGCGGCAGCTCCATCCAAACTCTGCACCTCGCTCGGAACTTCTACTGCGCCGGCGCACGCGTTGTGGTTATCGAACTTGAAACCCTTTTCGGTCTTGCCAAATTCTCAACAGCTGTTGACAAATTTTACACTGTTCCACCACCTCAAGGAGACCAAGGTGAAGAATACATCCAAGCACTGAAATCCATAATCCTAAAAGAAAAAGCTTCGTACTATATTCCAGTGTGTGCCACATCAACAGCGTACTACGATGCTCTAGCTAAACCCCAATTGGAACTTATAGGAACCACAGTTTTCTGTCCAGGACTCAAAGAAGTTTGTTTTTTGGATGATGTCATGGAACTTTTAAGAAAATGTGACTCGGAAGGAATGGCAACACCTGAATACTATCCCGTTAGATCCAAAGAAGAAGTCGACAGGCTTTACGATGTTGGGATTTTACGGAGTGGAAGGCATATCATGTTCAGCTCAGGACCCCAAGGGTGTCGAGATAGAATGAAGATTTTACTACCGAATGTCAAACGAGAATTCAAATCGCCGCATTTTATATCGTTGCAAAGGCCTTGGGTGATAGTCAGGGATTACCCAGGTGAGCATTTTATTACTTGTACGACCGTCAAGGAAAGCAAAGTTGTTGCTAACGTCACGTGCCGCGTTGAAGGGACTGGTGGCAAACTGATTCCGCAGGAACACAAAGAAATTGGAATTTGGTTAAACAATTTGTTTTCCAAAATGAAATCCCTTCATCCGATATCGGGTCATATGAGTTTCCGGTTTGTTGAGTGCACCAATAGTGGGAGTGTGGTGCCACTTGGCTGCAGAGTTGGTGTTTCAATGCCGTACATTTGCCACACGTCGGTGCATGCCCGACTGGTCTGGAAACCCTGCAGGCATTTTGTGAGACAGGCTTCTGGACCCCTGGTGGCTCCGCAAGGTAGATATTGGATGCACGAGGCAGTTATTGACACTCTAAAACATCCATCAGTCGAATCAGTGACTCAGCTGATCGGAACAGTTTTGGACAAGAGAGAAGCGCTCTTCACCTACTGGGACCCTCTCCCCTACTGTGCTTACTACCACATCCAACTTCCATTCACTCACGTTCTTAGATTCGTCCAAGGTCGGCAGCACACGCAAATACCAATCATATAGCAATACAATACATAGAAGTGAGTAATCAATTTATCGTTATAGTACGTGACTACATCTGCCACATGTTGACACATGCCAGGATGGTATGGAAACCCTGAAGACACTTCGAGAGTCAGGCTTCTGGACCCCTGGTCGCTCCACACCACAAGGTAGATATTGGTTGCAAGAGGCAGTCATTCTTTAAGCATCTATCAGTCGAGTCAACGGCACAGCTGATCGGAAAATTTTTGGACCAAAGAAAAGCGGTCTTCAACAACAGGAACCCTCCTCCACTGTGCTTACTACCGCATCCAACATCCATTCACACATGTTCTCAGGTTCGTTCGAAATCGGCAGCATACGCAATTACCTAACAATATACAATACAATCAATATAGCAATAAACAATAAATAGAACTGAGTAATCAATTAACCGTTATATTAAAACGTGGTATCTGCCAACGCCTAATCATAATTGAATTGAACATAAGTGTAAGAGGGAAAAAGAGGACTGTAAAACGATTTTTCAGAGGACGCAATTTAAGGTTTTAATTCTTTGTAGGCACCCTCGTTATTATTGTTTTGGCTTGTATGTTCGTTGATGATATTGCAGGATATTAGCACTGCTACCTAATTAACGTACAAGTGAACCCAACAATCTTTTTAAAAATTTAAAAATTCATGAATTTCTGAGCACATTTTTGTGTGGAAAAATGAGTATTGTCATGGGGAATGTTTCTTTGAAGCTTTATAGAAGCCTGACAATACTTATTTATGACTAGAACAAGTGACCAGCAGATATAGGGCCCCAGAAGGTACCAACAGGTGTGCTCAGCTCAAAATCCAAAAACAAATTTGACATTCCTAGTTTTTTCCCGTGGACTGTTAAAGTATTTCAGACCTTTGCCCCTAACTAAGCCCTACAGACTGTCGTATTTTATTTATTCAAGCCCTTTAGGCGAGAATTTACGTAAATGAAACCCTCCAAAAGTTCTTGTCGAACAGCATGAATGAATTCATCAAAAAATTTTTTAAGATTTTATACAAATATTTTGCAGTTCTGATATATGAAATTTGAGCACATTTTTCATCAAAAGTCTATGCACAAAGTTATTTCTAAGATTTCAAATTGATAATAAATTAGCGAACGGAAAATTTTAAAATCAACATTGAAATCCGTTTTGAGGCATTGTGAAACGAATCCCAGAGTTTAACACTTCTTCATATATATATATATATATATATATATATATATATATATATATATATATATATATATATATATATATATATATATATCAAGCTTTCCAAAAAGGTGAGTTCGTTAGTCAGCAAATCACTAAAAATGGCCAAAAATCTTTAAATTTATCATTTTTAGCAGAATTTCAGTCAAAACAAAATTATCAACGATTGAATGACATGAAAAATTTTGCACGTAATTAGGTCGAAAAGCATACTTATATTTCATTAATATTTGCTGAAAAATCTATAAAAAATTGTAAAATCCAAAAAAAAAAAAAAAAATTAAAAATACAAAACCTTTTTTGAATCACCGAATTTCATGTTTATAGGTAATGTTTTGCTATAAAATTAACGGGTCATAACAGCGATTTAGTCAGTAGTTTGAAAATTCGAGCACTTCATCGTGCTCAAAAACTAGTGCGTTGCCTCGAGCTCATTCATCCTTACTTTTAGAATGCTTGATTTTCTAGAAAGAAATGGATTTTTTCCCCATTTTTTTCTATCTCTATCCTAAAGAATGACATCGTCTATGGATTGACTTAAAACTAATATCTGTATTAACAGTAGAAAATTTCCCAATGAATTTCCCCATGGAGAAAATTTGATTTTTAAACATTTTTGAGTCATTTCAAAATTTCCTTCTTTTTAAATTTTGTTACAAAGAATTTTGAAAAATCTGTTCACCGTATGCCGTACAGAGTTTTTCTTCGAAACTATTGGAGGAATTTGGAAATTTGGGTCCAAAATTACATAAGGGACCTAGTAGGTCATGACTCCTCGGCTTCTTTTACGATTAGTCATTAAACGTAAAAGTGAAGCGTTGAAATATAAGAAAAAAATCTGGATCTAGAATACTCTTGAAATAAGAGTTATCTTTAGATAATGGATAGATTTCATATCAAAGAAACTGTTGAGACTTCCCGAGCCGCTGTACGTTCATACGTTCTTGATTGGACTCCTTTAGCCTGTAAAATAATGCCAGCATGAGTTTGAATGATAACCCATGTTATCAGGCATGAATATGGTAAAATGAAAATAGAAATAGTACAATAAGTAGAATACAGTAAAAATTTTCCTGTCCGCCTATTAAATAAAGTTCCAGTCCATATTTTCAGCATAAGTTTTGTAAATGTTCTAGTTCTCAATCGATGAAATTCTTACCAGTAATATTCTGCTGAATTCATGGATTTTTATCCTTTTTTCATTTATGGTGATTTTTCAGCACTTTTTTTTTGGTATTTTACCAATTCATTAAGCTCAAAAGTTGCTGCAAACGAATTCATCCTTGTTTTTGGAATATTTGATATTTGGCGGAAGATCAGATTTTTTTATCTCAATCCTTAGGAGAACTATCGTCAGGAATGACACATACAGATGAATATATATATATATATATATATATATATAAGCGTTAGAATTCAGAAATCGTTTCAAAATGCTTCACAACGGATTTTCATGAAGAAAATGTCAGAAAACTTGCATTCTAAAAGCTAAAAGTACCTGACAAACCACGATCAAACCAGCTGATGAACAATGGAATTTTCTTTTCAAGAAATCCTGTTTATTATAATTACTAGGTGTTTGTGGGCAGACCATTAATGAATGGTTTGGTATTTTATTTTATTTCATTGATTCAGTGATCCGCGCAGAAGGGTTATCTAATACAGAAAAATAATAGAACTTTGTGTAATAATTTGCGGCGTTTGATCTTGGTTTAGGTTGCTGAATGTTATGGTGGCTGTAAGACGTCGCGAATTGAAACGTCACTTTCAATGACATTTGGTCACTTGCTATAAAATTCTGACAATTGCGAGGAACTTTGATTACTTGCTTGGAAATTTGGTCACTAGCTAGGAAATTTGGTCACTCGATTGTACGTTTGGTAACTTGCAAGAAAGTGTGGTCTTTTGGTCAATGCTGTAGCCAGTTTAGCGGAAAGCTTTTGGAAAATGATAGTAGTGCCTGTATAAAATCAGCATCAAAATTAGACTATTGATTCTGAAAGTGGGGATATTTAGTTTAAATTAATCATGCTAAAGTCCTTCATAGTGAATTCTGTGAATCGTATCATTCATATCCATAAACGGCTTGAAAAGTGAGGCAATTAAGTTATGGAATTAATTTATTAGATGCTTTTCATTATAATGATCCAAGTAAAGAATGTATTTGATGTTATGCATTATTTTTAATAGCTGCTGTTTTCACATAATAATTACGTTAAGGAGTATAAACATACATGATTGTTATTAATGATTAATTATGATATTGTTGAAGTTGTGTAATGTATCGGTGATTGATGTTGGTCCGGAGACTACACTGCATCAGTGTTCTTCAATTTAAAAAATCTCGTGTGTACAAAGACTGAAATTGTTAATGTTTCGTAAAAAATGTGTATATTTTTCAAAAATAGCTTTAATGTATATATGTAGGTACTATAGTTATTGCCTTGTGTTGTGATATGTAGCTCGTAGGTTTTTTGTACATAATATCCAAGCATCTAATGTATGATGCAATTGTTGTGATATAGATAACTTAGCTGATAGGTATTTTGTACATACTCGTAACTCAACATTTCTATTAACGGTGCAATTTTCACTCGTACCTTCCTTATAATTTCCAATATTGCGATGATTTTTGTAGAATAAAAGAGTTTTCGTTAAAAAACCGAGTCTCCAGTCCTTATCTGCGCCATCCTTCGTTTATCGTGAGGGGTCAAAGATGTTGGTGTCAATAACTTTTGAGTATTTATTTTATTTTTTGCTCCTAGTTTTCGACGGTTATAAAGTGATGAGTTTCAGATATCAGTGAATAAATGGGCTGTGTGAGATATGGAGCGGTCCCTTACAGTCTTTGGTACTGTAAAGGACTTTTCCTTAGGTGGAGATGTTTTGCAATGGCTTTTCATAAGTTAAAAAATCTTTTCATAAAGTTCAAAACTCAATTGAATAGCCTTTTCATCAGTATTGCCAACTAAGGGAAGATATTACCCTACATTTATATAGAAATTATGGTATTTTAGTTCAAAAAAACGTAGATGATCGAATCAGCAAATTTCAAAAATTTTAGTAATGTATTTAAGTAATTGATATGAAATTACCATTTATTCATTTATTTGCAGGCAAGGTGTCCCAATGTACATTAGGTAATAATAATTCGTAATAAATACAGAATATGAATGAAATCAGGAAAGTTCCAGTCTGGCAGCATGATCATGTGAGCGAATTATCGTAAATTTATTATCATATTATATAATGCAACATTGATTTGAAATTTGAGTACTTTAAGTGAAAAACGCTGCAAATTATTACACAATGGTCTATTATTTCTGTGATAGATGATAGCCCTTCTACGCAGAATGAAGGTCCAAAATTATTAAACGCCGTATGTAATATATGATCAGAACATGGCGCATCGTACCTCCCAAAAGGGTTAACAACTTTACAGTTCCGAGACCCCGCAATTTTACGCTTCACAGTAAATGTTAAAAAAAAAGGTCGATAGGTAAGGAAAGAGTATAGGTTTAGAGGCTGCTCTACTGATCAGTGCGCCTCCATACCTTGTAATTGTTTCCGAGGGGTCCCAAAAGAGCTCCATCTAAAGAACAGCACCGTGAGTCGATTAGGAAAGAAATTAGCCTCAGAGGTTTCGAAGCTGATCTGATTCCCCTCCATGCTTTGTAACTGTATGCCAGATCTCCAAAAAGAGATACATGTCAGGTGTCAGTACCATAAGCCGAGTAAAAACAATTTAGGCTCAGAGGCCACACAGCTGATCACTGTTGCTCTGATAATTCTTGATATTACAAAGGAGGTCCATTTCAAATTGCAGATCTCTGGGTTGACACCAATATGCCTGCTTAGATATGGGCGCCTGCAGAGGGAAAATTGATGCAATTAATTAAAACATCTACATTTTACTAGTCCCCCTGTTCTCAATATAACGAAATTTATGTAAGTAGGTACCTACCTAATACATACCTAATAGGTACATACATAATAGGTACATACCTAATTAAAGGGCTATATAATACATAAATAATAAACCTTTGTGTAATAATTTGTAGCCTTTTGGGTTCTACGCATCTTGAAACTTAATCCAAAAAATTTTCAGGGGGTGTTAAATTTTTTTTTCTTGGTCGATTATAAAGGTTCATTATTGAAAAACCAAAAATGTTAATGTTTTACACACTTTCGTGGTGTCCTAATAGTTTCGAAGCTCAGTTGATCAGTGAAAACACTGGAGTTGCATCAAGATCAAGGACATAAACCCATAGGTGATCATAACCTACTGAGGTTATCCTAAGGTTCTAAGGCAGCATTCAGTGTTGATAACCCGGAAACAGACATTTCCCTCAGTTTTAGATAGAACATAGTTGGTATCTCTGAAAATTGATAATTTTCATGTCGAAATTGTATTAAGAAAAAATAAAAAACCTGCATGTCAGATACAATCCTAATGTCGTGCAGTGCTATTTATAATCCTCAGGGGATCCATCTCGGTCCCTGATGCTTCCTACTCATGATGAATAGTGTTGTTCAGTGATTTTACCCAGTTAATCGAAGCCCGCTGTTCGCAGATGATCTGAAACTATTTTAACATATTAAATCGCCATCAGATTGCTCTACTTTGCAGTCAGCATTGGTCAGTCTGGAGAACTGGTGTGCTATGAATAATTTTTTTCCAAACCTACCCTAATGCTCTGTGGTTAACTTCCATCGATCGGCCCAGCAAGTATCTTTGACTACGTTCTTTATATTCCCCTCCTTGGTAGGAGTGTGGAGGAAATGGACTTGGAGACTGAATAAAGCGAAATTCACGACAGATCCCTAGCATCAAAGCAATCACCCCTCTTTATAGGGCTTTGGTGCTCCAGATCATGGAATATGCCTCCACTATTTGTCACCCAGCTAGACAACTTGCAATCACACCCAGGAGGGAGTGCAGAGAAAGTTCCTCGTACATCTGGCATTCAAGATTGGCATCCCGGCTGGTGAGGTGAACTATGAGTCTAACTACTACACAACTATATAAGACTTTGGTGAGGCGTCGTGGAGCGGCTGATGTTTCATTTCTGCACAAATTGTTGAACAGCAAACTGGACTGTCCTACGCTCCTAGCTAAGGTAAACTTTCTAGTGGGTTCCGTGTGTCTGATAACTTGTTTCACGTACCCTTCGCACCAACAGATTACTAGAAGGATTGACCACGCCATCGAATTCCTCGTTCTGCAAGTGCTCTTCTTAATACTAATCCTGAAGTTGATTTTTCTAATATCTCTCTTTACATTATCAAGTGTCTCTTGAGACTTGAAATCATTATTATTTTCATAAAAATTGCTGACTTTTTTCATGATATATCACTCAGTCTGAAATCGGGCCCGTCCCGTAAACCTTATATATAAAACTCGAAGTTTGTTTCTATCTATGTTTGTATGTACCCAATAGACGGCTAAACGGCTGGACCGATTCTGATGGGATTGGTCGTAAAATGATCAGCAAGTTCCGGCGTACAACATAGGCTAGGTCTGACCTACAAAACATCCTTCTACTTCATAAACGGCGCTCCCTTCGCAACCGATTTGTTTAATTCCCGAACTTTTGTTTACATGTTTACAAACAGGCAGTTTGTTTGCGGGGAAATTCGTGACAAGTGGAGAAACCTTGACGGGTTGCTATGCGGGTGTTCCGAGTGAAGCATGGGTTGCATTATTGATAGGTGATGGACGGGAATTTGTTATTTTGTGCGAAGCGCGGGACGGAAAACCGATTTGTTTTTTTCTTCGCGCGTGTTTGGTTTTGGCGATTTCGATCAGCTGAGTGAGCTAAATTCTCTCATGTTCACCCTAACAGGTCAAAATTTGATAGGGTGACTCTTTGGGACCTTACCTAATAGACGATTGAAATTATGGGCTCTTTTCTGATCAGCTGAGTGGTCTAAATTCAGCTGAGTGAGCTAAATTTTCTCCTGTTCGCCCTAGGAAGATGAAATTTGATAGGGTGACTCTTTGGGACAATAAGAGACGATTGAAATTATGGGCTCTTTCCTGATCAGTCCGGGCCTGATTTTACTACTTTTATGCTGTAATTTGGCATGTAGCCTCCCTAGTTACGAACAAAGTCTGGATAGGTATGACTACTCAGCAGTCTATGCACTGACTAATCCGTACAGGTGGGTCAGTGCAACACACGGGGAACTGCAGTAAATAAATAATCCTGATACATTTAACTATGAATAATCGTTTCTTTAATAGTTGCGTAGCTGAGAGCAGGAGTAACACACGTGGTTTTTTTTGGGAATTACATATAATGACTCTGTCTTGTCATTATTATTCTGCAATGATTGTATGACGGAGCGAAGACCCTGATGCGTCAAATTCAGATGCAATGTTCATCAAACTATATTTAAAACTGTGAACGACTACAAGCTCGTAAAAGTATACACACGTGCGAATGATGGTGTGGAAGGAGAAGCACACTATGCTGAAGGTGTGAGTGCACAGGAGCACGGTAAGCACGAATTCAGCCAGAACCAGAAGGAACAGAAAGAGTATCACGTCCTCCCAGACGGACAGCAAATTTATTGCCCGTTTAACAGAAGCGTAGATAACCAGGCATGCAGCTCCCATCCTCGAGGCGCCTTCAATCATCAAAAGTCCGGTAATATACAAAGGATCAAACAACAGATAGGCAGTCTGCTGCCTCCTATTTATCCCTTCGAATATGTAAAAGGTCGCCACCAAAGGCCAATACAGCAGAGTGCCCACTCCTAAGATGATACAGCCTGTTCGCAAATTCACACAGTAGCAGAACTTGCGCAGAATAATGAAGTTGCAGAACATTTCGAGCCCATCTTGCTTGCGTTAGACTTGAGCTCTTCTTCGGGTTAAACGAAGCTGAAATTTCTTGCGTCCGTGTTACATCACTCTCTTTAACAACATTATATTTTAGGTTGATGAAAAGCAGTGTTTGTTAGATTTTTTTGTTAGATTAACTCAAAGACGCTCTTGTTTCCTAGGAGAGATACCTTATAAATAATGAAGATGAGCAAAATAGCAGTCAATGGCTATCTTGGAGCGAGCGATAGCATTGTCGAGAGGTAAAATAATCACTAAATATTACATTATAACCCTAGGATAGTATACACATATACATATTCCTTTCGCTACTTCGCCCTAGGGTCGTTGGTGAAGAGTGACCTCATGTAACAGAAAAACATTGCAATTAAAGGCTTTATTTAAATTACAAGAACATTTAGTTAATAACAACTTCAAACATTATAAATTTACATGGCGATGAAAGCGACAATATGGTCTTCAACTAAATTTATGAAATGCTGGATTTCACATCACTCTTCTCCTCATTAAAGAACAGTAGGTCACAGTAAGTGCTAAAAATTTTGAAGAATGCACACTTAATTTCACATTTTGATGCCAAAGCCAAAGCAGCTATGGTATAATGAGTGATAGTTGTATTTAATGCTGTTTAGTTGAAGCCATCGACACAGTGACATTCGTGGGGAACATTTTAAACTCATCCCGTTTACTTTAACAGACGTTATCAGAAATGAATGTCACTGAGCTGCCTGTGTCTATCAGAGCTAGAGTTGGGATTTGGTTTACCCGGATGTGAACGTTTGCCTGTTGCAAAGATTAAGATGATGGTGATGCGAGAGTTGCAAGTGATTAAAAGGCTGAATTAGATTTTCCTTAAATTTGCTCGAGGATTTGCAGACAGTTGCATAGTACCCAATTCGGTCACAGTTAGAGCATGTGGCCTCGAGAGCACGGCACTGCTGCCATGAACGATGCCGAGCATGCCCACAAAAGTAACATTTCTGCTGTATCTGTCCCCCTCCAGAAGCTGCGAGTATCGTGACGCCCTGCAAACTTTCAGAAGTTTCATCATCAAAATCAAGAGCGTCGACTGCATTCAAACAGATTTGATTTCGGTTCTATAAGATGTATGTAGATTTTTTTAAAGCTGATTCCAATGCGCTAGCTTTCTTTAAAGCTTCTTATACAGTAAGGTCAGTGTTTTCTAAAAGTCTAAAATTTATATTAGCAGACGCCAACCCGCGAATAAATTAATCACGCACGCAACTATCCCTATTCAATGTTCTTCTGCAGTTAAAGCACCAAACATGAAGTCTTTGCTAAGATTCATTAAGGTACTGATCAATTGATTCATCCTGCAGCTGTTTACGTGTAGCTAGTTTGTCTCGTGAAAATATTCGTTTGTCGATTTAATGTAAACTCTGTTCAAAGTATTTATTTCATCAGAGTAGCTTGTACAATTATCAACAACAATAATCAACTCGTATACAGAACGGGAAATGTGGTTGATTAAAAGTCGAAGTTTACCCTAATCGGAAATATCCTAATCGAGACTTGGGAGAAAATTCTCAAAGTTTCAAACCAGTAAGACTCCTTACCAGTTTACACTCCTTTGCAGCTAGTGGATCATGAGGGTCAACTCTGAACCCGTCAGGCTTGAGATAGCGTTCCATCTTCAGTAGGTATTTTGTAAGTCAAATAAATTCTAATAGAAAAACCTTACAATGTGAAGCTTTGCTAGACTTGAAACATATAACTGATGGCGAATTCAACATTATAAATTCACATGACGATTAACGCGACATAATTATATGGTCTTCAACTAAATTAATAAAATACTGGATACCATATCACCCCATAACTTGAAATATCTTCAACCCCGTCCGCATTCGAAAATATAAATATTCTCTCTTTCAAAAAATTCATTGATTCCCCCATAGTTGATATCACAAAGTACTGCGGTGAAGATGTATTTTTTCAAAAACTTGTATATTTACTTTTTCCACCCGAAATATATTAGTCGATTACTCTGCGGCGCGATGAATCTACCCTACCCTCATGACGGCTAGGTTGTGAGGGTTTAGCATATCTCCTTGAAAGCTGCCCTAATAACGCCATTATTAGTAGTTACATAATCTAATCCTAGATCGTACACTAAACGTGATTTGTTGAGTAGAGTCGGTAAACTTTCCTACATTTTTTTTTAACTCGATGGCCTCAATAAAATTATTAAGAAAGTTTGTCCGATTTAGGGAAAAACTCTTGAAAACTTCTGCTGACGTTTCAGTTGCATTTAGCTCAGGAAAAATCATGAAATAACTTGACCCTTGATCTCCCAAATAATTACAGCATCCAATTGACTCTCTTCGGTAAGCTATCCCTGATCCATGATAATTTATCCACTAGGAAATACCTACCTATTACGTCCCTAGAAAATTATATTTTAAGTATAGACATACATACGTATACTGACGTAATGCTGTAATCTTCTACATCAGCCATACTCAACCTGCGGCCCGCGGGCCGCAAGCGGCCCACCAAGCTTTTCTGTGTGGCCCTCATAAGCTAGGGTCACTTTTTGTCCGATAGAATGAAACGTACCTACCTATACCCGTTTCCTCCTCTATTTAGTCATTTTATAATTCTTCTGTTTTCGGTTCTGTTTCACTCCTATTTTAACTTACCGAACTGACTCAATTCATTTTTGACGAAATAAATACCAAAGATAACCCACGTTAAAAGCGGAGACACTGATCTGTCTCACATAGTTGAAAGCCTGTCACAATATCAAAAATCACATTAATTTTGTATTACTATGATTTTTGTAATATTGATTTTGTAAATATACTTCATTTTTTAAATGTATCTTACAGTTCTACTGTACCTTGACTAAGGTATTCGTATTACAAAGATTTGTAATACCTGCTTTGTGAACTGTGGCCCGCTTCAACTACGGAACACACAGATGTGGCCCGTGAGACAAAAAGGTTGAGTAATGCTCTTCTACATGAATGTAACACTTCCTCACCTTCGGTAGGCAGGTAGTAAAGTATGTATCTTGTAATGCACCAAATTAGTTTAGACTCGTCTACAACCGCTCTTAGAGAGATTTTACACGAATACATTTTTTCAAGCAGTCAATCCGATAGTCAAAATTCAGATAAGTTGGACATATAGATTAGTATCCTGGGGGGGGGGGGGGGGGGGGGGGGGGGGGTCTGTAACTTTTGGAGAAATAACGCGCAATGACTAGTTTTCCACTGGAATAATTTTCCACTAACAGGCAAAACAACAGTAGCAAGCTAAACAAGAGTACCTACTTATTCCAGAACCACCAAGATTCAACTCTTTGCTGCAAAATGAATACGAATTTCATATTTTTTCACTTCAACAACGACCACCAAACTCAAGGATTAAATTTATATTCAAGTTCATTTTATCACGCCCTAAGCGTCCTTTCTTGTTTTTTCCCCCCGTAGGTTAGTACAACTTAGAAATATTTTAGTTCTTAGTAGAAAACTGGTAGAAAATTAAGTTCTGCGTTGGTTGACCGCCAGAAATCCTTGAATTGATTGGTCCAGAAGAGAGTAATCGAATTTCGAAGTTTTCAGTACCCGTAAAATAGCAGATATTTGCAAAATAAGGTAAATGTTTGTAACCTTCAGACTAAATTTTCTATTAATTTAAAAAATTGTAATCTCTTGTCGTGGAAATTTGCAAAATGGTGTCCAAGTACCCTGAAGGCATCTACTAATTCCCGATTCGACACCTATAAGCTGAATGTGGATGTGATTGTAATGTTATTACTTATACTAGCTGGTTCACTCGTGCGTTGCACAGGTTGACTTGAATATACGCAAGCATATATACTTGAAAGTATCCACGTTTGTAGCATCCGGTACTCGTCGCGGTCGCGATGTGCTATTGGTGGACAGTTTTAAATTTTATTTCCAAAAACCGTTGGCAAACGAAATGAGTAGGTGGGTGTGTAGTGTGAGGAAGTGTGAGTGCGCAGTAAAGACAATGGGAAGGCAGATTGTGGATGTGGTTGGCAGTCACGACCACAACCATCCCCCAGCTGTAGAAAGCGACGTTGCGAAAAGGGTGCTCCAAAATAATGTGAAACGGAAGGCTTTGGAAGACATCTCATCCCGACCATCAAAGGTTAGTTTAACACGTTAGCTTCGATAAAAAAAATCAATGCAAAATTGGAACGAAATACTGAAATCGTTTGACGACTGACCATTTCGATGTTTATTTTAACGAAATTTCCTTTATTGACGACGCTCACGATATTATTCTGTGACATTATTACATTTATTTGGTTTTAATATACTATAATTATTCACGCATGATGTTTTGTACACCCCTTATAATCCACCCTGATCTACCATGCAGTTTATTTAAGATGAAATTGAAGAGAATTTTATTAATTACTGAACTTTATAGTGTAGAATCTTTTTTAGCACCGATGGCGGCGGTCAATGGCTGTTGTGTTTCTGGCATGGGGAGCTGCCATGGCGGGTGGGGGTGGCTTTATTTTTTTCTCTCTTTCTACTTGAGGAGGTGTGGTGGATATGGATAATTCTCCCTCTCCTTCTTCTCCTAGATAATTTGTAATGCCTAGGTCACTGCATTAGGTGACTTTCGTATATATATAGGTGACGGGGATCTTCGCGTACATGAAGAGAAAGGAGGCGGGGAGCTTCACGTACATGTGGAGAACGGAGGCGGGGAGCTTCACGTACATGAGGAGAACGGAGGCGGGGAGCTTCGCGTACACGAAGAGAAAGTAAGCGGGGAGCTTCACGTATAAAATCTCGTCGATGGGGAGCTTCGCGTATGCGCCCCAACCTCCACCCCTCTCCACAAACACCCCCCATATTTTAGATCAAAAATATTCTTGATAGGAAAAATGAATGATAAAAAATATAAATCAATGAATTACAGAGTGATATAGGACGAAGAAACACCATCTCAGTGTAAATTCACTCAACCTCATCTTGTAAATTTTTTTTTTTTTTTTATCCCCGATTCCGACCTGGATATTTTTTATTTTTGAAATGCAAGCATCCAGGCCACCGAACTATACACATCACTCATATTACATACATCCAATTGAACACTTAGAATTACAAATACTTACTTCAAACTGTTATAAAATCTGCGCATGAGTGTTTTTCAACATGACTTTTTTAAAATGATTTTTTCTTTGACACTTCAAGTTCAAGAGCGCGCTAGAGAAATAACCCTAATAACTGGTATACTGCGCTGGAGCACGCTCCGCTCAATTGATATATTCCCAAATATTTCAATAATTGGTATATTGAGTTTGATATTCGGGCATGGGAATGGGAGATGATAATGCCAACTCACTCTAGTAGCAGTTTGGGGAAGGTAGATTAGTTGGCTCTGTGTTCGTTTTCTACAGCCGTTGAAAATGTTGACATGATCTCCAAGTTATCCCTTTGAATGTAATATTTATACATAAGGGTAACCAACGGAGTCAATAGACGTGGAATCAATTTGCGTTTCATGTTACTCAGTCATAGGCTTTGCATGACGAACGGAAGTTGTTTTATGCGTAGCTGTTAGTAAAATCCCCAACTGCCTGCCTATACCTAAACCAAACCCTCCCTAAGCCCCCTCAGTCCCTTCTGGCTCCATGTCTTCCTAGAAGACGGAAACGGAGGAGGAAAAAAAAGGAGAACACGCGGAAGTTATCGAGTTGTAAAGAAGGGTTTTGATTCCTTCTTTGTGGAAGGGGCTGATCGACTTGGGAGGGAAATGACGAGATAGGGGGCAGTGACAGACCCAGGCTGGTACTCGCGTGTGCGGCTCGGGGGGGGTTTCCTCTCCCTACACATTCACGCACGACACGCACCCCCTCCCCCCTTCACACCACTGTTCAACCCATCCCTCTGAACTGAGTTACTGGGACACCGCTTTGCAGAACAAACTAAAAGTCATAAGCTCCCCCTACACGATCAGTAATAATGTTATTACATTGCCAGAATGACAGTAATACTGGTTAAAGTTGATCACTAAGCATTTTTTGAAATTTGGCGCCACAGGGCCCCACCATGTTGTTTCTCTAGATAAGCGACCGTAGCTTTGTGTTTCTTACATCTTCGAACAATGGATTTCAAGGCGTTTTGAGTACTTGTTCAGCAAAATGAGACCCGGAAAAATAATTTTGTATTTTGTTGTTTTATCAAATTTTTTTCAACCTCAAAGAGTGTTCTCTGGATCTCAGCTTCTAATGCAGATATTGAGTCCGGGGTTGTTTACATTTGTTGGCAATACTGTCAAGATCTTTGTTCTGTGTTTACCGACCTTCAACCTTTTCTCCACACTTGTTGCACGAACTTTTCTAAACAAACCTTTCTTTTTATGGTAAAGTTGATCGCGGTTTTTTGTGTTTTCGAGTGATGAAGAGGTACAAGAGACCAGGAATTCCCATGAATCGTCGTTATTCTAACAGAAAAAAAAATATATTGGCAAAATCCTGCACATTTTATCAAAAAATACTATGAGGGTAAAATTCTTACGGAAATGTGTGGGAAAGAAGCAAACTTTTTTCCATTACCCCCACGTCGAAGATGTTGCCTTCATTAAGCGCCACCAAATAAATGGGATTTACAAAGCTTTATTGTTGCGAAGGGACCATTGTGTGTTCAGCAGCTTGGATGGCAAAAACGTCGAATAGTGAATCTCTTTTTTTTTTTCTTGCCCCTCCTACCTACACTCGGTGTTGAATAATTTTTGTTACCTTTATACCTAACTGGTGAAGGGTTGGGATAATTCCGACGGGAGTGTTTTAATACTTTTACTGCTGAAATCCCTTCCAATATTCTGTTTCTTTTTCAAAATTTCATTCAGAAATAAAATTACCTAATTTTTTTTTTTCTTTTTTCAAATTCCCCAACCCCACATACCACAAGGAGTCAGTCAAAGTTGACTGCAAACTTCTGCGAACTGAAATACATGCTTTTCTTCTATGGTCAACTTTGAAAGGAATAGCTTGGTAAAGTTGATCATCCTTCGGAATTTTTTAAAAATATTCTGAGCCATTCTAAATTGTTTTCCTAGTTGGAAAAGATAGCTGAGATGTTAGAGAACCTTAAAAGATTTTGTTTTTAATTTTTAAATGCAATAGTGAGAAAGCTATTTTTTAAAAACCTTAAAAAGTGATCAACTTTACCCATTTTTGGTACCACTGATCGTCTAGGGTGGGTAATGATGGAATGACGGGCAAGAAAGATAGGAGATCCGAATTTTCTGATCTCAGGGCGTCATAAGTTTAGAGGGCAGGGGTTCTGTCATTATTACTAATCATGTAGGTTGGATAACGTCAGTTCTCCATCATTACACAGGAGAGGATCGGGAGACCCATTAATCTTGAGCTGTTTTCTGAAGAATCAGCTAGAACCGCTGACATAGGTATCTGTGTAGAACCGCTGACATATGTCGGGAAACCCTTGGGAAATTCACCTTACAAGGATCCGAATTCAGCCAGTCTTCAAACGAAAGGGCAAAATCGATTATAGACTCAGCAGATTCTGATAAATAGGTACCATAAAATCTTGGAAAATTGGTATTTTTGTTTGATTTAAGGACAAAGAGGTTCAATAAATCGAATGAGACCATCTAGGTTGCTTTACTTTCATCCGTTCATTTCCCATGATAAAGGGATGACTTTGAGTCTAGGCCTACCTATGCGTCAGATGATGCGGATTTACCATCGAGCTTTCATGGAACAGGAGTATCGTGCGACACTGTAGCGCAGGGCGGCTACCAGCGTCATTATATATTTTTTCATTCGTTCCAGCCACTCTCAAGGATTTTTTTTTTTTTTTTAAGTTTATTTATTTTTTATTATTATTATTATTTATTTTTTATTATTTTTTGGTAGGCGACATCGTTCAGTTATATTTCGATAATGAACCATAGGCTCAGTTTGATAGATAATTTTCCAAGGACCAGTGATCTGAGTGGAAGAAATACCTACTAAACCTTTGCGAAATAATTTGCAGCGTTTTTTAATGAAACAAAGGCGATTCCTTGAATATAGCGTGGGACACCGCTACTTTTTGACCAGGCAAATGGTTCTGTAATGTCCCCACGTTTTTAAATAACGAAATGCCCATCTTATCATGAAAGACAAACAATCATCATGGGGAAGAGGAGATTCTGAGGTTTCTGAAACACTCGTGCCGACAAATACGGGATTACATCCATAATTTCAACTTCGTAGGGTGAACAAGAGAGAATTTAGCTCACTCAGCTGATCGGGATGGAGCCCATAATTTCCCCAGCATTTAGGGAAGCGAAATTGGTCTTGCAACGAGAAATTTCCACCGGTGCCAAAGCAAAAACAAGAAAATGTCAAAAATTATATCAACTGGACGTAAAAAAAAAAAAAAGAAAAAAAAAAACACGCAGTTTGGTTAAGCAGAACCAACTTTTCGAATCGGTTCAGCAGGAGCTCGGGGTAGAGCCCGTCATTTCATTCGTCCCTTGATATTCTAGAAAGGCTTTCAAATTTTGTTGTAATCAGACAGATAACATGACTTTTAGCACACTCAGCTGTTCAGGATGGAGCCTATAAGGTCATTCGTCTCTTATTGTCCCAAAGAGGTTCCCTATCAATTTTCAACGTCCTACGGTGAACAGGAAAGATTTTAGCTCACTTAGCTGATCAGGATGGCACCCCTCACTTTGCTCGTCTCTTGTTGTCCCAGAGAGGCTCCCTATCAATTTTCGACGTCCTACGGTGAATAGGAGAGATTTGAGCACGATTTTGCCATCATTATTGTTTATATTACGGTTCGCAGTTTGCTGATCCTCACCAAAGTCAGTGAGGCACAAGTTCCAACATGGATACAACATAAATATCAAAATTTGATCGAAATCGGACCAGCGGTTTCGGAGGGGTAGTGCGCACACAATGTTGTCCATATATACTCGGCGCTTCAAAATTATAAACGAAATCGGACCTTAGTTTTGGAATGTAGTGAAATGTGAACATTTATCACATAAATTCGCTTTCCAAGGAGTAGTTGTGCGATGAAAACTGCGGAAGAGTACAAAAATTTTGTGACACAATCTGTAGTCTACATCGGTTGTATATCATCGTATAATTTCGTATATATATATTAAGAATTGCATATATATATATATATATATATATATATATATATATATATGGACATAACATGCATCCATATATATATATATGGACATGGACATACATATATATATATGGATGGGATATATATATATATATATATATATAAAGTGTTCTTCATCCTCTGAAACGCAAAGAAAATGCACACTTTGCGTAAACGCAAAGAAAATGCACCCCCCACCCCCAAGTGCCGCCGCGCCGTGCCGACGGCTGTAATACCCCTTTTTTACAAAAAGTTGGGTCAAATCCATATCAACTGTAATAGATGATCAATAAGGAGTAAGTATGTTTACAACATAGTAAGTTGCTATTTTAACCCGCTTTGATATATTTATCGAATGAAATTTTCGTCAGTTCTGTGTAATGAAAACAACAACCCAAAGGTTTAATTGACCCGAAAAGGAGCCAACGAAAATATAAGATTAACATAATAATGATTCCAAAAAGATGTGAAACCGTCCCAGACGATCTGCAATAACCGATATCCCCCCTACGTTCTTGAAATGTGCAGCATTTGGTTTTATCAGTGTCTTGGGGTTAATTAGATCAAGGACACTATTCCAATTTAATTATGTAGTTTAATGAGGGATGTCCGAGCAGGAAGATAAAAACTGATATTTCAAGTAAGAATCGGTTATAGTTACGAATCCAATTGAATTTTTTATCCGACGATGCTATCTCGAAGTTTATACAAATCGAACGTCGCCTTTTCTCCGTACCGACCAGATTACAGTTGACTAATTACTCGTTACGTAAGAAAAAATGCAGTCATAAAAATTTAATTAATTTTTTTGTTATGGAATATTACTGGATAAGGACGTGGACGTTGAAGCGTTCTCATCACGTGGGTGTCGGTTCATCGAAATGGTATGGAGGTATGGTGCAATAGGAGCCCAAAGCACAACAAAGGTAGACAGCAGGTAGTTAGGTACTGCTAGTAGATACTAGGGCCCTCTATGCAGAGTGTCCATGACACAATGTGAAGAAAAAATTAGGTAGGGCTACATCGAAAAAGGAGCAGACGCCGCCAACCGCACTGCCCCAGCTCAATCCGTTGACCTGACGATTTTTTTTTCTTTCGAGAAAACCACGTTTTTTGACCTAAAAAACCCCATTTCTTCCTTTTAAATGCATATTTCTCACCTTCTGACATTTTCAGAATCAACGTTTAATTTTCTTTAAGAACAAACGATTTTCAAATCTATCTAACTCTATTCAAACTCATTTATTAAAAAACAAACGTTAATTTCTAAGAAATTGGGAATTTTCAGAAACGATTAAAATGTAACCAATCCCTAGCCTAATTTAGGATATACTCGATTCTTCATTCCCCGAAAGTGCCCAAAACACGAATTAGGTACATACGTTTACTGTAAAAAACCTTTATTACTGCTTCACAGAAAAATTTAATCCCATAGAGAATGTACGCTGTATATAAGTAGTCAATATGAAGAGGATGATCTTTCAAAGCGCTCAGTTGCATGGTAGGAGTGATAATTAGAAATGTATGTGTCTTTTTAAATGCCTGTCAGTTTTTAATCCAATAATTCAAATTTTGGAAAATTAAAAAAAATATTCCTTCATTTTCTTAAAATTATTTTGGTTTCAATTTACAGGATTTTTTTTACCACGATTTTTCCTTCCTTCATAATGGGAACCAAACGCAAGCCAAGAGAGGAAATTTAGGCAAGAAGAACAATTGAAACTCTCCAGTCATGCGGCTTGATATCATATGAACGAATATTGAAAATTTTAAATTATGAATTATGACCGAAACATTAAATTCTTTGCACTCCAAGTGCAAAAAAATTACGGCTGTTGCAAGGACCGTAACAAAAAATCACGCATAAAAAATATTTCCGTAAAATTGTATTTACTTTCTAAATAATATTTTGCGATACAAAAAATGTTATGGATTTTTTTTAAATAGCTTTTTTGCAGTTTTTATCGATTTTTCAGCAAATATTGATGAAAATTAAGGACATTTTTCAACATATGTTTGCGCATATATTTTTAATGTTCTATTTCATCGTTGATGAGCATCTTTTGGACAGAATCCTGCTAAAAAAATAAATTTAACAATTTTTAGTAGTGTTCAGCTATTTTTAGTGATTTTTGCGGCACATTTTTTGAAATTTGAGCAACTTATTGCTGGACAACGAGCTAATCCTTTCATTTGGAAATCTTGATTTTTGGCGCAATAACGGAATTTTATCTCAATCCTAAGGAGTTATCGTCTGGAATGACAGACATATCCGCACATCTATCCGGATATAATTATATCTAATCCGCACATTCCCGGAAAACTTAATCAAGATCACAACTGTGGAAATTTAGGCTGGTAAATGATTACACATTCACGAATCTGCAGCAGCTACTAATGATACAATCATGTTGAAATTGATATGGAATGATCAAATCTTCTGGTCCCAACTATTCCCCGAATTTGAGTGAGATCGGACGACTGATTCATGAGAAAATGATGTTTGATGGAATTTACGTTTGCTCATGCGCAGAGGGAAATATTGCTTTGAGAACAATGAAATTGACAATATATAGGGGTCCATCTACACCCTAACCCACACGTTCACTGAAATTTGCATCAAGTTCGGTTGATAACTGTGGACATCAATCTTGTTACAAGGATTTGCGGATAGCAGTATATATGTAAGTACTGCACTCAGTTGTATATATAAGTACTTACTTATATGTAACTATTTACCACACATTCGGTGACTGTCATGATTTTAAACTACGACCAAAGGCTCAGACTCACAGAGAACGGTTTAGTCAATAAGTGTTTTAAAAATAATTTAATTAGGGAGGTAGGTTACCTTTAGAACATTTCAACAATGTACATGGAATGTACTCGCAAAAAATAAAATTTATATGTAACACTTATTTAAGGAAAAATTCTGTTTCTTACGTCATGGTAAATCTTGACCACCATGATTTTGTGTTTTCAACAGACTTTAACGTAAATTGGTTATTTGTGAACATAATTTTAACAAATAATAGCTTGATTTTCCAAAAACAATATTTCAACTGACAGATCATAGCCAGATAGGCCAGGATAATTGAAATTTAGTTATACAACTATCAGCAGATCCCCTCATCCGAACGCTTCATGTGCATCCAAGTAATTCAGATGGTGTTAGTAGATAACTAGACTGATTTGTACTCAACATATGTTTATTGTGGTTACAACAACCTATCAACTCAATAGCAATGCTATTTAAAATATATCTATATGTTTCTTAATGAATTAACCATTTATTATAACAACCCATAGGCACACAATGCAGCACCATCAATTTTATCATGTATATATTTTCAAACTGAAACAGAACAACGTACACTGAAAAGCACAGCTGCTGCGCTGCTGTCATTAAAAGCACTTGGTTTAAGTCCAAGACCCCAAGAATTGAATAAGTCAAACAGAGAGCGAAAAATGCCTTGCGCACAAGAATATACAGGGTGTCCCACTTAATAAATGGATTAGAAGAAAAATTCAAATGGTAAACTCCCCTATTTTTTTCCGAAGATCTCAAATATGACAGTTCATCTGCATTGCACTTTGTTATTTTAAATGGGATGGGAATCTCATTCTAGATTTCATCTTTCAAATCTCATTATTGAACAATTCTCGCACTTTTAGCAAGCACGGAATTGCGCCTGTTTCTGCGCACTAAAAAAATCAAGTGGTGGATCGTTTCTTCATGAAATTTCACGTAGAATTCAAATCTGAAATAAAAAAATGAGGGTTCCTATGTAAAATAACGAAGTTAGTGCATACTGCGCACGTTTTTTGTATGCGCAAGAGCGCAAAAATATCATATTGAACCCATTTAGTGGGACACCCTGTATAAGTATAGGTACCTAGATAGGTAATTTCTTGTTCTTTTTAATAGAGAGTAGGTACCTACTGTGAAAACCTAATAAATTGAAAACCAATTCAGAGAAAGTCAGTTTTGAAATAATAAAACCATCAGAAACGGACGGGCAACAAAGCAATGTACTTATAAATGAGGAACTGATAACAAGGTACCTACCTACTTCAAACAGGTATGTACTATATTAATGATTTTCGAAACGCATTAAACAAAATGAACTAAGTTTGAAAATTTAAGAGGCGAGATTGGCTAGGTAAGCCACTCGAATAATGATCGACTTCACTTGAATAAAAAAGTGTTGAAAACCAACATTTCTCGGACATATAGGTAGACAGTGGCTAATGAAATAGAAGAACAAATAGAATATAACCTATGACTTGTATTAATAGTAGAAATTATTTCGTAACTTGGATGAATGAGGTATAATATAATAATAAAATGATGTAGGAATGGAGACAATAGGAAACTTACATTTAAATCAACTTGTTCATAGGGAAAAGATCTGCGATTTTACGTCGTAGCTTCAGACCAATCCGTTCGCGATTCACTTCTAGGTTGTCTATTAAAACTTCAATTCGGTCTCCCAAACCAACGTCTGGTTTGTTGTGGTTATTGAAGTACAGAAGTCCCGAAACACCAACGCCAATGTCCACAAAGGCTCCGAACGTCGTGACATTTTCCACACGGCCAGAGACAGTCATACCTTGCCGGAGCTGGTCCACACTGCACATACGGGTTTTGAAGTCGGGAGGTTCTGCCAAAGTCCTTATGTCTTGATTCAGGGACATGGACAAAGCGTGATAAAGAAGTTTAGTCGTATCAATGTCCACACCCAGCTTTTCCGATACTTGCATGGTATTTTCCATCATTGAAAACCTCTTGACTCTGTCAATGAAATCCGGAGTACCTATGTCATTGATGTTCAAAGCCATAAGTCCCAGAAGTTTATGAGTAGCACTATAATGCTCAGGATGAACTATCGTTTGATCCAAGAGGTTATATTCACTTCTATTGACAACATTCAAAGGAGGGATTATCCTGACAAAACCTGCACACTGTTGGAATGTTTTTGGGCCAATACCCTTGATCTCTCTAAGCTCTTTCCTATTTTTGAAAGGTCCATTTTCATTCCGATACGCAATAATAGCTTTTGCCCTGGACTCTGTAAGTCCTGCCACGGACTTGAGGAGAGGTAGTGAGGCAGCATTCAGATCTACACCAACCACGCTAACTATTTCAGAGACAGTTTCTTGCAGAGCTTCACTAAGTTTTTTGTCATCAATATCATGTTGGTACATCCCGATTCCTAAATGTTTAGGATCTACCTTGACATACTCATGGAGTGGATTGAAGAATCTTTTGACCAGTGAAAGTGAACTGACAACTTCTGGTTTGAAGTCAGGGTACTCACTTTGTGCCTCCTCGCTGACTGAATACACTGACACTCCTTGCTCGGGTATCACTGTGTAACGGACTTGGGAAAATTCTGGGAGTCTTATTATGTTGTTAACCACATTCTCAACATCTTGGCAACCAACTCCATTACCAACCACAATTATTTCCACACCCCATTTCCTCAGCATCTCTTTCAGAGACCACTCAAAATCGTAAGGGTAATCTCTAGGGCCTTTGAACGAGAAAAGGTGAATGATAGAGTTTTCTTCAACGTTTAACGACTTTGAGTTCACTATAACGGTTTTGCAACCATTGCGTAATCCTGGGTCAATTCCTAGAACATGGAATTCGTGGTCACTTCTGAATGGTGGAGTTAATAACAACCTCTTCAGATTAGCACTGAATACCTAAAATCATGGAACGAAATAACAAATATAAATGAGTGCATGAAAGTCCAACACCAGATTTGGGATTCAAGATATCAAAATAGGTACATATTATAGTTTGTAAAAATGGAACATAAGGGTCTCGTTCGGCCGACGATTCCGAACCGGTTCTGGACAGAAATGCGTTCTGAAAAGGGAGGAGAGAGGAATAGTTCGGAACTGTGCTTTAGCCAAACGGTCTTCAGGATCATTAGGAACCTTAACAGAAACCTACCATCATGAATAACCTTTGTTTCATTTGTTGAAGTCATGAAGATTTCCTATCGACTACCGCGATATTTTCGTAGTTTTTATGTGATATTTGCATAATTTTTATGATATTGATGTACGCAGTTACTCCTACTTATTATTATTATTATTATTATTATTTTTGGTCATAGTTTTTTGTTAATCGTTTGTTTTGAAGTGAGATATGTGAACGATATAGCCCTTAACTATCTGACAAAAATACCTGCACTTGAACGGTACCTGTGATGGACCTAATTAAATTAACTCATTTCTATTCAATTTTTGTTAAGTAAGGAATTCCTAAGTGAGAATGGGAGGCTAAGGATTAAGTGAGGATGGAGGATTTGGAGGAGTAGTGAGCACAAAATATTGTCCATAAATATATATAAAGAAATATGAAAATTAATGACTTTTGTAAACGTGTTCTACACCCTCTGAAATGCAAAGAAAATGCATCCCCACCCCCAAGTGCCGCTGTGCCGACAGCTGCAATACCCACTTTTCTACGAAAATTTGGGTAAAAGTAAGAACTGGTGTGTAAGTAAAAAGGTTTGATCAAGTAAAACTATCTAACTTGGTAAGAATACCGAAGAAAAGGAGAAGAGAAAAAAATAAGATGATAAGCGGAGTAGATAAGGGATTCCTCAACTGCGCATGTGCGAACTGCCAGTTCTGAAAAAATCCCAGAACTGGTAGAACTGATTCAGAACGGTAATGAACGCCTAAACGAACAGCGGACTAGGTGTTCCAAATGAGTTCTGTGACAAAACGAACGCCCAAAAGGGGGCGTGGTCAATCTCGAACCATTCAGAACTCTTGGCTGAACGAACCTATAATATTTGCCTAGTAAAATCAGATGATCGTATCAGCTGATATAATTCCAATGGAATTCTGACTTTGCAAAATCAAGTTTAATGTCACTGTTGCCCTTATGGATGGACTAATGAGTCATTGATAGGTTTTCTTTTTCATTTCATAAATTTTCAGTTGGTAGGTACCTACTAAAATGTCATTATACTTAAATCTCACTAGTGAAATGTGGATGTATTCGCTGTAGGTGCTAATAACTACGCAGACATATTGATGACAAAGTCAGCTTTTCGCTCCACCACCACGAAATTGTATTAAGTACACAAACCGTTTAAAAAGGTACGCTAATTATGCTAATTTCTTTCCTAATCAACCTATAGAACTGAAATATGAAATGGTGCTCCTTTAGGATATCTAAAATGTGTACATTACTAAGTATGGAGGGTCTCTGATCAGCTATGGAACCTCTGTGGCTAACATATTTCCTAATTGACTTACGGTACCGACATTCAGATGGAGCGTCTTTGGGACACCTCGAGAACAATTATGAGGTTCTATGGGGTTGTGCAACGGCTTCAATAATTTCAAATTCAAATTTTGGAAATTTTTCAACATTGAAATCCGTTTTGGGGGTATTCTGAAACGAATCTTAGAGTTTAACACTTTTCCATACATATTATAGCCAACCCCCCCCCCCCCCCCTCCCCACCGGAGCTAAAATCGTTAACAATGGGTCTACTGTCGTTCAACTCTTTCCATTTTTTACTCTTTAAACCTGAACCTTGAGTGACGTTAAGAATATTATCATAGAAAAGCGGTATACGACCTACAATAATAATAGGGTCTAGTAGAGACAAAAGTTTTAAAACTCCTGATAAACACAGCACTTCTTCTTTTTTCACCTTGTCATCACAAAACGAAGCTTCCTGTATAACCGGTTATATAAGATTTTCTCATCAATAAGAAATACTTCTTTATCTTTGTGAGGAGTCAAACAGCCTCCAACAATTTTCACATGATGACAACAAACCTGGTAACCAACAGCGAATTTTCGATGAACAATGGCAAAACTATCTCATGCAGGGATTAGGGATCGCTCTTCTTTTAACTGTTAAACAGCATTTTAACAAATGTGGTAAGTCTTGCGCGGAAGGAAATGCCAGTAACTCAGCACTTATTGCAGACTTCGCAGTTCATGGCACAGGGAACGACTAGTGTTTTTTGTCAACCGCGTTATCAACGCTAGCACTGTCTCCTTTGCCCACCTAGAATGGTTCCAAGTAGCTCGAAATGCTGCAGCTTCCAAACACGCAAAATACGATACTGCAGCCGAAGATTTGAGAGCTTCCTTCACCCCACTTGTTTGTACCTGCGACGGATCCTTGGGCAAAGACCTTGAACGTTTTCAAAAGCAAATGCCCACGGTACTCACTGAGAAATGATGGTCCCGCCCATACTCACTGACGACTGCATGGGTAAGAATAAAATCCCAGTTTTTGGTCATCCAAGCAGTGGCCATGCATCTGTGGGGCCCAAAGAGGAAATTCCGCTGCCTGGGCCTTGAGGACGGGGCAGGACTCCAGATCTGGGACCATCAACAATAGAGCCATCACCAACAGAAGGTACCAACGGAAATCCCAACCATCAACAATATCATCCACAATATCAACCAAGCAATTACATGTTTAGATCAGTTTTAAATAAAATAATAAACCTACTAGGTAATTATTAAAATAACCTACTTCAATCGCTGTGACCTCTGCCGATCGAGTATTATCTAAACGGATCTTCTTGGATATCTTTGCCATCATCTTGTCTTGCGCAGCTATAACTGCCCGATTGAGTACGTCACCAATGTCGTTCTGCGGAAGCCAGTTGAGTCCAAAAATGTCATTGATTGCTCGTCGGATTTCATCTTTTAAAAAGTCCTTCGGTGTCAATGTAACCTTAAAGAATTGAAAAATGAGCATCAATCTAATATTATTATAGAATAAATAGAAAACAAAGATATGAGTAACAAGGATAGTAATGATGAGGTGACGTATTTTTGTGATATATAAAAGAAAATTGTCTCGGTGCTGCTATTTTATTATTATTATTTTATTTGTTCTTTATTTATTTATTTTATTATTGAAAAGTTCTTGTAACATCACTCAGAGGATTATTTCCCAAAAAACACTGCGACACAATCCTGCAGCATCAACTTCCCCAATTTCATTTTTCAGTGACGTCTTTCGACCAGACAGCTCAAGACTTCAGTTTTAGTTAAGAAAATGTAGACCTTTTGACTGTCAGACACTAGTGGTCTATCCCAGCACCTCTATCACCCCGTTTACATTCAGCCACTTCCACTGCCACTGCCCCAGCCTCAGGCTGCCGTATTTACTGCCCTTGAGGGCAGGGAGTGTTTACATTCAGCCTATACTTCCCAGTTCCGTCTTGACCTCGGGCAATGGAGGAAGTAGTGGCAGCATCGGCTCTCTGCCTCCTAAGCCTAATAAACTATTCATCTATAGTTGAAAATAAACGTCTATGACAGAAAAGAAGATGGTGGAGACTACAAATTCATCGTAACAGAACACTGTAAAAACCAATGTGTTAAATCTGTAATACTTTCATTAACCTAAGTTTTTGGTTAGGATAATTGCAGGAAAAAAAATGTAACTACCAAAATAATTCACACATTCATCTGAAGAGAACGTATCTAGTCATCGTTAATTCATTTATCTAATTGGTTGACATAGTTGTACCTTATACACTCGAAAAAATAAACAACACAAAATATAGAGAAATAAAAGCAGGCTAGGCGGACAGCGTTTGGAGTACAACTGGAAGTAGTGGAAGTCACTTGTGTGTGGGGTGTCTACATTCAGCCCTCCCTGCCACTCGCACTGCCTGCCCTTTGAAGTACATACCAGAATCCACCAGCGGAGGGAGCACGGGCAGGACGAGTGGCAGCATGGGCAGGGCGAGTGGCAGACTGAGTGTAAACGGGGTATATGAGTTTATGGGATAAGAGAGAGAAAATTAGTTCATGAACTGAGATCGTTAGGGGTGGGTGTGAGAAATCATCATCAAGAGTGTGCACAGGGAGTGAGACAACCCGCCTCAAACAAGTGAAGCGAGCAACATCTCCACACGTTAAACCTACCCTTTGTGATCTACCGTTTCCATGATTCTACAAGTCCCACTTGACAGTAAAATACATCTATAAGCCACACCGAGCGAGTGAAGCGAGAAAAATCCCCTACATGTTTTAATTGTAATAAACGTCAACGAGGCTGGATGTGGAGGCGAGCGGAACAAGCCAGAGCGGCTAGTATTATATATTACACTGAATGAGATGGATGAAGTATCCGGAGATGCAGGTATGTTTGTGTTCTCGCCCTGGTTGGTTGAATGTTGCCCAACTGATGAATAATAAGCCATTAGAAAATCTGTCATGTGAACTGGGCATCAGACCTAGTCATAGCTCAAAATATATAAGGTGTGTGGTCCAGGTGCTCCGGCTGGTGCTGGCGTTTTTTCCGGGTCAGAGTGACCTTTGTCACTTGTTAAGGCTGCCTGTTCAATAATGGTGGGTGGGTGCGGGTCGGTCGGGGCGCTCTAGCACCGGTCGGCTACACTCGGGAGTTTTGTGTCTCCCTCCCTTTTTTTCCTCCTTCCTCGTCCTTTAGTCCTATTCCCCACAGACATGTATTGCTAAAATGATGTTTGCGCTATCGTTTGTTGTTAATGATGTTTGATGGCAATAAAACATTCATTTTTATTTTTTTGCATACTTGCAAAGATCTCTTAGATGAAAAAAACCACACAGCTCTTAGAGAAATCAACCTTACTACCTATAAATAATTTCATGAAGCAATGTCAAACTATATTGGTTCAAATAGTACAATATGCATCTTTCTTGTTAAATGGTAAACAAATGATCCGCATCTATTGTAAATTATTATTATGTACCTACCTTGAGAATTTTCTTCTTGGCTCCTCTGTTCATGGCTAGGACCTCGTCAGCTCGCACAAATTTTGCTGGCCTCCGGAATTCATAATATTTTTTGAAATTTTCCTTTTCATCTTCGACTTTTCCTTTAGCGATTTTGGCTGAATGAATAGTCCAATTGTCTTCTCTCCATAGCCGTGCTGCATCGTTCATCCTCCGAAGGATGGTTTCTGTTATTGAGATTGCAAGCAACACTTTGACGTCTTCCAGAGTTTTAATGTGTTCGTTATTGAAATTGACAAAATTCCTAATATCTACGAATTGTTTATTCAAAATCTGGTCAGCCACTACGTCTAGTCCCAGGTCTCTAAGTATGGCCAACTTCGATTTAGTTTTAGCGGGTTTGTAAGGCTCATAAATGTCATCAAGTTCTGCCAATGTCCACGCTGAGTCAATAGCTCTCATCATTTGATCGTTCAAGTGCCCACTGGCAGATATTTTTTTCTTGACAAACACCCGTCTAGCAACGACTTCCTTAGCATTCTGATACATTTCTTTGAACATTCTCATATCCGTGGGAGACCAATCTCCGACGATATTCTTTCTATATCTAATTAAGAAAGGAATAGTCGCCCCTTCGTTCAACGTCTGAATAAGTGTTTGTGCTTTGGACCAGCTACAATTCATGTTCCTAGAAACTATATCCGCTTCCTGGGCGGTAAGATCTTCGTTACTCGATACCCCCTCAAAATTATCATGACTTTTGGACGTTCCAGCTACGATCTTCTGTTTCTTAACTTCCACACCAACGGACTCTTCGTTCTTCCTTTTAAGATCTGGTTTGACCTCTTCATCATCCTCAGCTTTAGGCTTCATGTCATTCGTTGCTTTGGTTTTCCGAGGAGCCCTAGGCTTTCGTTCAGTTTTTGGCTTAGGCGGTGCCCTAGGTTTCCGCTCAGCTTTAGGCTTCGGCGAAGCTTTAGGCTTAGGAACTTTTTTGGGCTTAGCGTCACCGGTACTTTCTGTTTTGACTTTCCGGACTCTTTTAGGTTTTTCTCCATCTGGCTCTGATTTTACGGTACGCCTAACTCTTGGTTTTTTCTCAGGAATGTCCCAATCTGGATCTTCATGGCTCTTCCTTTTAGTTTTAGGTTTGGGCATTTCGGGTTCAGAATCCGAAGAGTCAGATACTGACGATTGAGGCTCGTCTTTGATATCCATTGTGCTAATAACGTTAGTTCCTTATGCAATATAACTTGAAACAGCAGTAGGTAACTTACTTAACGGAAGACAGAAACAGTCTCGTGTGACGTAGATGTCACATGACACATTCGATTCAAATGATTATACAAATCGATAGGTATGGTACTTCGTGGATAATGCAACCTATTACCAACTTGTAATGATATTAGTAACAAATCAAACCATAACAAAATGACAATTAAAACAACAATAATAACAATGAGAAAACCAAAATAAACGAGTGTTCCGTGTATTGACCGCCAACGAGTTCAACTGGTAAATCTCCATTTAATGCCTAGACCCACAACACTGTTGACAGAGTAGTGTGTCTCGCTCTTATTTGGGGTTGGAAGGATTTCGGAAAATGGATGGGTTTATCTTCTTTAATCTATGAATAGGGTTAATGTGGGTGAGTGGATAAAAACACAAAAGAGTTATAATTTCTTACAACTACACTAAAGCTACAGACTTTTTTTTTTTTTTTCAAGCGAATTTTTGTAGACTAGCTTGAGATGTGAGCTTGGAAGAATCTAGACCACCCAATTATACGTACGCATCATGCTTATATAATATATTATGGAGGCAGATTATTACACAGAAGTAGTGGGGGCCCAATTGTTCTTCTGACCTTAGAGTCCAAACTAGGTACCTACAACCCAACATCATTGATGGAGATATTATCAACAACATTATTATTAAAACAGTATATAATATGTACTTAACATGTTCACAACCATGATATGAGGGATACATTGAAAACGAAAAACCAGATCACCTTGCCAGGCTGGGATCGGCCAAGGTAGGTACCTATTCTGTAGACCAGTGGTTCCTGGCAAATCGCTACACTCTCCCCTAAGCAGTTTGGCTCTCTGAGTTGAAGATCATGGATTTACGAAATGATTTTATGAAATTGTCAGTCTTAAGGAAAAACAAAACTTTTCTGGAGAAAAATAAGATGGAATGCAATCACACATATACGTAGGTTTGCCACGAGGCACTCCCATCACAACAGACAGGCACTCGTTTCAAAATAAAATGACTTGTAGATGTAGGTAGATATTGACAACTCTCAGGGAGGGACTCAAAGCACAAAAACCTGTTGGCTTGCTGTACTTTCTTGAGAGTTTTACTTTTAATCAAAGAGATTCAGCCCTCTAGTGATGGATGTGAGGTCCTTGATTATTTTTTCCCTTTGAATAGACCTCATTGGGGTTTATGCCCTAAAGAGTTCAAATCTGCGATTTGATTATGTGGAATGCTTTGTGTGATCCCTATGTGGTGTAAGGGGAACCATAGGGCTGTGAAGCCGATTATGAGACCATCCATTGTTTTTAGTTCCCTAGGGTTTTTCCTGAGTAGCCCCTCAGTAAGTTTGTTGTTAGGTTTGGCCACCATGTGTTTGTTTTGGACATGTCCCTCAATATCAGACCATCTTGTTGTGAATTTTGTAACCACACATGTTAATGATCCTTCTGAAGGTAATTTTTGGTAAGTAAACCAAACTGCTGGCGTGGGACTACACACGGGGTTCGGGAGCCACTTCTTGCTAGCTCGTCTATCCTTTTGTACGTAGGGACGTTCGATACTTATCGATATTAGTATGGTATCGATACTTTTCTTTCGATACCAAGTATTTTGGTATCGATACTTTCCTTTTGATACTAGTACTGGCATCGGAAAAAAGTCAAGTATCGTAAGAGATACTCAAATGGAAATTATTCATCAACTTATTGTATTGTGGTAGGCATTGTAAAAAGTAGATTGTTGGAGAAAGATAGGTGGGTAGAGGAAGATATATTAGGATTAGATGAAAACCGGTGTTGTCGTTGAAGGCAGACCCACTAACAAGGTGGGAGGGCATGAGGACGATATATCCTGGGCTTTATCAGCAAGCCCGGCTGATGCTGATTGCAACGTCTGTTCCATGTGAGAGACTATTCTCGAAGACATAATTTTGTATGAATCACGAAGCCTCAATGAACTGGTGTTTCTGAGCGGTATGGGGAAACAAATTTGGGATTTGAAGGGGTAAAACCAATCAAACTTTGTAAAAATTTTTGTATGTTCATTTTTTAAATAATTAAAAGCGTTGGTGGTTGATTAAAGGGTGTTTTGCTTTCTTACCTGTTCAGTTCCTTCAACATATTTTTATTATGTTAACATCAATAGGTGGTACCTACAATACCTTTCTTTTTTTAATCTACTTATTCGTTAGTATAAGTACTACTGAATAATATTTTATTAGTACTAGTGTAGTGTACCTGTATACTATTGTAGTAAGTAAACTGATTTTATTTCTCACTTTTTGCTAATGATAATTTTGTATCGATACTTTTGATTCAATACTAGTATGGTATCGATATTTTGATTCAAGTACTTTTACGAGTACTAATATCGATACTTTGCTGGTATCGAACATCCCTATTTGTACGACTAATGCTTCTATGCCCCAGCACCTGCTGCAGAACGCGGTTGTGTATTGGTAGGGTGTTGACAGTTTGCATACAGCACCAGACCACTCTTGATCAAGCGACTTGGTACGTAAACGGTATCTCTTCCTTTACAAACTCTCATCACAATGATGGTCACTTATCTTAATCGTATAAAATGCATGATGTTAAAGATTATATTTTTTGGCTAGCATATACGCTATCCCTGATAGATAGCAGTAGCGACACTACTGACTATCCTGCCATAAATTAGTTCCTACACCTTACTTGGCTTTTTGGTAGCAGAGCATGGTTGTAAGATTGAATTGTCGTTTGATTACATTCCTGGTAGGTACGTCCATCTGGGGCACTTGGCCTGGGAACCTGGAGGGCAGCGTAAAAGATGGGGAGGGCATGGCATGCACGAAAAAATAAAATAGATGAATTTATCAATAAAAAAAATATATATATATTATATATAATTTGTATGTACATATTATGTATAAATATATATTCTATAATTTTTTTAAATCAACCCCAGTGTGATATACCTCCAGAGTATGTTTAAAATTTCAGCGAATTTTCGTAAAGAAATAGAGCTGTTGCAATGGCTTGAAAATGTTCAATATAATTTCAACATAAACCATGATTCAGCCCTAACCTCGGAAAAAAAACTCGTTTCGGGTTTTTAGTTTGTTTACTGCTTCTAAGGTCTAAGGGTTGAACATAGTATTGAATAAAATAAAACGATCATTCTGAATTCTCTCATTTCTTTGCATAAGATTAAGTTCACGAGGTCGAGGCTAAAATATGTTCAATGTTTTTTCTATTTCAACCACAGGCTTTAAGCGGAACCGACCAGGGGTGCAGTAGGCAGAGCCCCTGCCAAGGCCCGCACACACACACACACACACACACACACACACATATACAGGGTGAACACGCTTACGGTGGCACAAACGAGTAGAGTCGGTGCTAGAACTCGTTTCCGACAAAAAGTGCCCCTTAGACATTTTTTTTAGAGGCTTTGTTTCCGAGTTATTCACGATTCAAGATTGTTTTCGTGTTTTTGACCTTACATCACGAAATTGGCTATAACTCCCTTCCATATCAAGTAAATTCAAATCTGAGGAAAGCGTTGGAAAGGGTATTAAATTTTCTTTCTCCATAACGTATTTGAGTTCTTTTTACAGTAGTTAACGTGCGCGAAAAAAATGGACTAAATACGAAAATTTCTCATTTTTTGAAAACTACTGGTTTTGTAAGGTGCGTTAAGTATTAAAACAAAATTGTAAAAAACCGTACACGCTACAGGTTTTACCCTTAAAAACACATACTCGTAATATTGAGCACGACAAATATACTAAAAACTAGTTAGTTAAGGTGTAAAACTCGGTTATAACGGAGTTGGAGAGATCTGCGAGTGTTACTATTCGATTCAGCGTGAAAAAATACTTAGAAAACGACCGCAAACTGTTATTTTCTTCAGGATGTCATTTCTCACAAAAACCCTCGATTTCATAGAAAAAATCACGTTTTTCAACATACAAACATACTTTCTCCCCCAATTAACATAGTAAAATAAAAATTGATTATACAGTTGGAAAGCTTAGATTTGGGGCAACTTTTTCCTGTAACGTGTACGGGTTTTTACAGTTTTGTTTCAATACTTAACGCACCTCACAAAAACAGTATTTTTCAAAAAATGAGAGATTTTCGTGTTTAGTCCATTATTTTGCGCACGTGAACTACTGTAAAAAGAACTCAAATACGTTATGGAGATAGGAAATTTAATGCCCTTTCCAACAGTTTCCTCAGATTTGAATTTACTTGATATGGAAGGGAGTTATAGCCAATTTTGTGATCTATGGTCGAAAACACGAAAAAAATCTTAAATCTTGCAAAACTCGGAAACAAAGTCTCTAAAAAAGTCTGAGGGGCACTTTTTGTAGGTGAGCTCTAGAATTGACTCTACTCGTTTGTGCCACCTTAAGTTTGTTCACCCTGTATATATATATAAATTTCAACTTTCAGCCGGATTTCTCCCATTAAACCTACTTACAAAATTTTGAAGTGGTATTGGGGTGGTAGACAATTTAACGCTCTTTCCAAAGGTGTACTAAATTTTTAATTTTCACTGTCATTTGAGGGAGTTAAGGTTATTTTAGTGATATAAGGTTGAAAACACGAAAATCTTAAATATTGAATCACTCGAAAACTAGGCGTTAAAAAAAATCTCTGAAAGGAACTTTTTGTTGCAAATTAGTTGCAGAATCGATCCCTGAAGTTACAGGAACTTAAGTTTCAACACCCTGTATAGTGTTAAACTCCAGGAGTCGTTTTAGAAAGCGTCAAAACGGACTCCCACGAAGAATAATTTCAAAAAAACTCGGCATTTTGCGGCTTGACAGGGGCTCTGACCCCAGGTCGGGTCAAAATATTTTTATTTAGGTACACTTTTAATTCCAGACGGTAACTTCAAGCATTCCAAAAGAAAGGACGAGTTCGTTGGGCAGCACTTTTGGTCAAGTTTCAAAAAATGTGTTCGAAAAATTAAATAAAAATGGTAAAAAACGACTAAGATTTATATTTTGAGCAGAATATTATTCAAATAAAGTTTATTAACTATATAGTAGAACATTTAAAAAATTATATTGAAAAAAGTAGATTAATGTCAAGTTTTGGAGCAGGTGCAGTCCCTAAAATTATTGAATTCTGTACGACCTGGGACGACAACCTAAAGGTGGTGCTGCAAGAAAGAGAGGCCCCGTGAACTAGCGCTCCTAGCCTCGCTCAAGATAGGAAAAGGTGGCGAAATCTGTGTGCCTAACATTCTACACTGGAAGGTAGAAGAATACTGAATAAGAAGAAGAAAAGAGGTATTAATTCATTTCGAAATGTGTTGGTCTCATGAAGCTCCCTCGTCGAAAATCAATACGTTGAATAGCTCCCTAGTGGGAATCGGTGGAAGCCAAAAAAAGTACAGAAATTAATCAAAATTATGACAAAATCGGGGTTTTTAAGCAAAAAATCGAGAGTTGGAGATGGCACAGAACTGTTCCCGCGTAACCAAACAAGGTTTTGTCAGGAGACGAATTATTAACAGTTAGGACCATGTAATGGAGTTTGATTTTTTTAGATACCTAGCAATGTCTCTATGATAGGCCCTCTTCAAGAGAAATCGGTTTTGAGCCTCTAACACCTAGTCATTTCATCAACTATTCCATTTCAATTATTAGTAAGGAAGAGCTTGGGTATGCAAAAAATAATACTAGTCATCAATTACAAAAAAATGTATAATGTGTACCAACCACAAAATGTAAAGAAAGATTTTTCACGTGTACTCTATATTTCAAAAGGTTTAATAACGAGTAATTAAAAGTACATAATACACGATCTGAGTACGCATAGAATAGTATAATGACAGAGCCCCTTGTGATTGGTGATTTTAGTAAGCTCTTTGTTGCTCCCCTCTTTCTCGCCGTATTCTTCCCCAATCTTGACCAGGACGATTGAAATTCTGCCTGTAGGGACCTTGGATGCCACCACGTTGGAAGAAGTTTCCTGTAAATATGAAAGATTAAGGTAATGATCCAGATTTCACTTATGGGTAGAAAGAAGGAAAATAAATACCCTTGAGATCACTCAAATTCGTTTTTCTTCTTTGTTCATAGGGGTGAGGCCATTCAATTATAAGTAAAAACTGATGCCAAAGTTACCCACCCTAAATCATTATTGTAATAGTAGGTAAGTTGTAGTTGTATTGTAATAGTGTTGTAAGTCGTAATCGCAAAAACATGGCAGCAGTGAGGGAAGCACTCGAAAATTCAGAATACAGAATCAACATGAGACGATTCAATTAGATTATTTAATCAGAAAAGCAGCTAAGTATTCACGGACGGGATTTGTAAAAATACCAGTGTCCCTCCTGTCTGAGGGATACAAATACATCCAACTGCCCTGAGTGGAGGATTTTAACGCTTCGGCTCCGAAACCCACGTTATTATGCAAAAATTACTTGTAACCTGGGCCCAAAGCCCTTCTTTTTGAGTAAATGGTGAGCAACGGTCAGGGACCGATTTTTTTCCTTATATTATCCCTCATCGTATTAGTTCTGAAGCTTCCCAATTAATGCAAGAAAGCGTCTTTCTGCCATCATTCCTAGCGCTCGATCGAATTAAAAATAAATTACTTAGGGAGTTATTTTCAATAGCTTTCAGAGTAACTTCCGAGTTATTGAGAGACATCATTGCATTTTGTTTAACCTAATATATACTTTAAAAGTAACTAAATACTTTAGATTGTATGGAGATACCAGTTTTACAGTCAAGTGACGGAAAACTTGAACCTACATTCAATCAACCCTCAAATTATCTTCCAGTCGTGGAGATATAATCTCGACATCTCAATTTCTACTAACTGCTTTGTAAAAAATGTCGAATACTACAGGAAGATCCTTCCCAGGAATATCTTGAAGCATCTTGAAAGGTAATCACGAAATATTCTAACCGGAAGTTATGATTGAAAGGGCAAACTATGAAAGATTGAGAATTCAGCCTCAGAGACTCACGATGAGCGTCCCATAACGAAAATTTTAAGGGTGGAATTCATAGATATACCCTGAGTGTGTATGTGTGTGTATAAACACACAACCAAATGGAAGGTCACTCTGCACTCACCGATATGGATTCGTAGTTGAGGGAAGTGGTTCCCCAGACAATTAGGGGACAAATTCAGATTATGCGAGTTCAACAGTGCGCTCAGGGGACACTAATAACTTTTTCAACAATTGGCAGCATGTTGTAGGGGAAGTTTCCCCGGTTTGTGGGGAAAAGGGATGAGCATTCTGCAATGGTCTATAACAGTTCTGAAAGGTTTTTATTTTCTTTCTGCGTTTTGCTTTTTGTGCGGTTATCCTTCTTCCTTGAGCTGAGAATTTCTGTACAGAGTTTTGACCAAAAAGAAGAGAAAACATGGGAAGGAAAAGATTCACCAGTTGGTTTTGAAGAACAAGGATGCAGTTGAAAATAATAGAGTAATAGGTAAAATGAGTCTTTTGGACAAAAAGAAGACGTGAGGTTTTGATAAAGCATCAAGCAATCCTGTTTTTTGCTTTGCCTGTTTTCTTGGAGTGCTCATTGATGGCACTATCTTTATGAATGAAGGTCCCACCACCAACTCATTCCACAAACCAAGATGCATCGTAAAAACATGTACAAAAAACTTGGTATGTAGAAATCGCATGACATCGAAGAGCGAATAGCACTTTCAACTGTGGTGGTTATGAATCCTCTTGATTTACTTTAGGGTCCTTCAGGACAGTTGTCCATGACAGTCTCTTTCCTCAATAGTATGTGAAATATTTCGTTGTTAACGGTTATAATATTCGAATGTGTTTAGTAGGTCTTGTATCTACCTACTCTTGCACCATTTATTCAAATCTTCGAAATCCAACGATTAATTCTTTGTTAAACTCCGAACGAAATAAGCAACGAGTGCTCTACAATATTACCAGTACCTACGTGTATAATTAAGGAAGTTATCAGTTGAAGCACTTATTCAGGATGGATGACATCATATGATGTCATGGACCCATTCAGGCCCAGGCGCTCTTCAAAATTCCCACCAGGGATAGGGGGAGCCCTGAGACCCTTAGTCTGGTGGTTTAGTATACGATTTGATACGAATAGTATCAAAACAGCACAATAAAGAAGGGAAAACACCCTTATGGGTGATATTCTCGAGACTTGGACACTAGCGCATCCTTACATCGAGGCAAGGCGAAATCAAGTTATTTCACCTTGTTGTCATGGTGACGAGTAAACATATGCGAAAATGCGCCATTTGTGAACGAACCTGGACAACAGCGTAACATAGTCTCACCTAGTTCCGAGTCAATATTTTCATTATTTGTAATACGCAAGGTGATAAATTGTATGCAAATTACATCAAGTTATTATCAGGTGTTGACCTCAAACGCTACGAACGCAAGATTTAATCTGTGGGGTAGAGATCCATATGAAATGTGTGTTGGGGAGTTGACATACAAGTGTTCTAGATGATCCAGACATCAGCCGCAAAGATGTTGTGGATTACCTATCTAGTTTTAGAACTCTTCTTTGAATCAATTGAAACTAAAAATCTTTAGAGTACTGTGAAAGCGGTCTTGTGAAAGGATGCATTATGAGAGCTCTGTTAGGCGGGAATAGTAAGTTGTATCACATGTGGAAAGGTAAGTACCCAACTAGAGGTAAGGTATACCTACGTACTTTCCGTATATTATTACTTGTTCATGTAGGTACTTCATTGATCAAAACGAAAGTAGGTACCTACCTAATTACCTTTTTTGTCCATACAATTTGCGTAACTGCAAAACTCGCGCAATAACTGCACTGCCATTGCCGTCTTTATGAAATCTTACCTTCAGAGGAATGCATTTCAAGGTTTTTTCCTTGCAGCTGGTTTTTAATTCATGTTGCATATTCCCTGATTCGATATTTGACAAACTTGCTAATCAGCGGTTGTATTCGTCGGCAAAGCAACGACCCACCTACTTTGTTTAGGCACTTTAAACCAACAGCAAATCTGGTAGGACGTACGTACCTACCTAAGTAGTTTCGTTTCTTGATGTAGCAACCCAAGCCTTGCCTGGCCTTTCCTGCCTTGTTTATTTTGACAAATCTCTCCTTTTATTCATTCAATATAGCAAGTAAAGCTTCCTCAGTTAAGCATAGTACTACGAACTTATAATAAAACGCTGATGAAGCTACCTGAGCAATGGCTAGGTACCTACACAGCAGTACAGACACCTGAGGAATTTTCAATCATCTTTTCTTTACTATTTTTCAGGTTAATTATTCTCAAAGCCTAAACGAATGAAGTTCTTTAGTTTTCTGACACTGATTAACTACTATAGTTTGTAGGCTCCTAGTCCAAATAAAAACAAGTTCACGTTAGATTGGTATTGTTGACAGCAATCTAAAATCAATTATTGCGCTGGCAGGCATGATTATTATAACATTTAGTCAAATTAAAACTTTGTATTGCTACAATACTACACTTTTTCAAAACAAAACTGTTGAAAAATGGCCTTATAACCACGAATTATGTTGACGTGAGACGGCAAACTTCTTGTGAGAAATAGGTTGGTTGAGTAGCGATTCATTGACGTAGGGCGGTATCATGGCCGACATTGGCTGAAACGCGAACCTACTCCAGGCGTGACGTCACGAGAATATGGGCCATACGAGTTTTGAGAACGCCTGTGTTGCTTCTCTGGGGGCTAATACCTCTTTTTGAGCAGAGAGTTGAATGGGTTGTGACCACCTGCCACCACTCAGGATATTGCACTGTTGAGCTGAGGATGAACCTCAAATTAACGCCATTATTTGTTTATGAATCCTGTTGAGTGTGCATTTGGAAGTCCCACTTAGTGCACCCTCTGGGTCACCTTCAAATCACATCTATAAATCACAATGATTGCAAGAATCACTTAGGGACCCACTTAGACTCAATTCCTGTCTATTAGTTCCACCTTATGTCTAGAACCTCTGAAGAAAGAACTCCCCCAAAGGAAGAAGGAAAGGCAGTACATCAGTCAAATTGCCTGGAAGAGGCTGAAGAGATCTGCTAAATAAAGCAGAAGAATGAGATGGCATGAAGATGTCCATAGGGGAATTAGCGTAACCAGGTGTTTGATTCAACAGTTCATCCTCTACTCTTAAGTGATGAAGTCGCCTTGAGATGCAGAGGATGAGCCACTTACCGACGTGCGGTAGAGACCAGGGTATCCAGCTTTGTGTATGACTGCACTAGCCTTTTCTTCTGGGGCCAAGGACTTCATCGTTTACAGATGATTAGCATCCCCAAGAAATATGTCCTTATTTCAAATAACCTAACCCACTCACTCAGAGGAGGCATTCCAGACTAGCTCCCACTCTCTTAAATTCACAGTTGGCCACATCAGTGATCTTTCGAAGAACCTAGAAGTGAAAATCTACGGGGCTACGTGTGAATCAGATAAACATGATGAATAAAGCAGAAGGGGGGTTTACCTTGCTTCATCTCGAATATTCTTTCATTCGAATCTACCAAGTTGTTGACCTTATCAGCAAGTTGAAGAGCAAGGGACTGTAGACGACTGGGCTCACTTCTGTGCATCACTACAGTTTGTGAAGGATCATCCAAGGAAGCCTGGAAACAACAAATAGCAACATCGTAAAAAAAATTACAAGAGTATTTAGGTAGTAATCATAAATCTAATTGTTGTACAATGCATTTCGCTAAATGTGCATCAACAGGAGCAAATTTTAGCTTAGTATATATATAATAATGTTACACATGCAATAACAGAATCACTTTGTATCTGAATAGGCATAGGTGCTTTCTTTCTAACATGTGCAATCAGCAATGCATGATATAACAATAATACGCTTTGATAGCAAAATACCTAGGCGAAAATGCAATAGTTGAAAGAAACTAAATAGGCCAATCATTTACAAACGCGAACAAGGCTTTAGTGAGTTTATTTAGTCCGAGGAATGTGTCCCTTAATTTCCAGTGGCAGTCTACCGCCTCTCTCTATGTGGGGAGGGGGGGAGGGAGAAACCATGATTTGTTTCTACTTTTTTTCTCTTTTTTTTTTCTTCAGTTTTTGGCTTATAGCTTCTAAACTAGGCGTCCTATAGTTCTGCCACTATAACCGTTTTTTACGTCATTAAATTTGGTTTTAGGACATTTTATCAACTTTTATTTGAGCACTACTAAATCCGTACGACAATACGTAGCATGACTTGGAAAACACTATGGTTGTTTGCATTGAATGATACAATGCGTTATTCTGTTTTTATGTCGGATGATAGGGCCTAAAAAGGGTACTGAAACATTTAGAGCTTTAAAATGCGGCCTGAGGAGTGGCGCAAAATAGAGACTTTTAAGCAGTTCATCGTTATTTGAATAATTAGACACAAAGCCCTACAAATTAGAGACAAAGTTCCAGTCATGCAGCACGATCATATGAGCAGACTTTTGTGAATTATCGTATTATGTTACGTTGTTTTGAAATTAGAAGCACTTTGAGGGTATAGAAATCGTTTACCACCAATTTGATGGGAAGCAAACTCGTTCTGAACAATATTTTGCTATCCAAAAAAGATTTTATCACATATTAATTGAAATTAAGTACATTTTCACCATAATACTGTGCATACATTTTTTAATGTTTTTGTTCATAGATAATAAACTTCTTTTGACTAAAATTCTGAATAAAATATAAATTCAACAATTTTTAGCCGTTTTTAGCTATTTTTTAAAAATTTGTCCAACATGCTCAAAATGTGTAGGCCAACGAATTAGCCTTTCTTTTGGAAAGCTTGCTTTTTTGACGCGTGAATTGAATTTTTATTTCAATCCTAAGGAGATTTATCGTCTGAAATGACACAGACACACACATATGAAAAAGCATTAAACTCTAGGATTGTTTCATGAAGAAAATATTCGAAAATTTTGATTTTAAAATTATTGGTGCCATTGCAATAGCTTTGTTTTCTAGGGGAAAAAAAAACACATTTCGCACTTCTTGAGCCTTGTTTATGACTTTCGGAGTATATTTCTCCAAAACTGTGCATCCCAGCTCGTTTAACACCATTATAAGTTTGGAACTATAATAAATCTGCGAGAATTTGAGCATAAGTACATCCCTATATGACAAATAAATACCGAGAAAAAGCCCTTCCAAGATATTAAATTTTTATAAAAACTTGTAATTTTCAACTTTCGACCTTCTTCAAGGGTTCATAATGCAATATTGACGTATTTTGAGCAACATACGTCAATATATATACGTTGTATACGAGGTCTGTCCCACAAGTATCTGACCTACGTCCATATCTTCGCACGAAGAGACTCAGGCGGCCTTTGGAGGGTACGAACGTCACCATCAACTCCTAATCTAGCCAGTCAGTAGCCTGAGATACCGACGAAACACGTAAATTTCCGCGCATCGCGTATTTGTTTACTACGACTTATTTGCGTTCGTCGCACTTTGTTGCTAAAAATGGCAAAACGAACCGAACAGCGAATTTGCATACAATTTTGCAAATATGCAAATTTTTGTAAGAGTTGCGCAGCTCTGCCAGCCTCCATACAGTCCCAATATAACTCCCTGCGGCTTTTGGCTGTTTCCTAGATTGAAAATGCCGCTTAAGGCTGTGCAAACGCGAGGCCCTCGCTCGTCTTAGCCCGAGAGAGCGCTCTGATGATTGCGGGTTGCCGACTCAGTTCAATGGTAGCTCAACTGGCAGCGCCAGCGGCAGTCAGCAAGAGGGGAAGTTGATATCTCCCCCACCCATCCATGCCCATAAAGCCACACCGATACACCGCTGGCCAACCCCGGCCCAACCCCCCTCGTGGAAAAAGCGAGTGCATTACTTTCAAATAAAATGATCGGTTTTTGTGACTGTAGTTAAGAAAAAAAAGGTTTCTTCATTATAATAGGAATGCTAAAAAAAGAAAGTCATCATTCTTTTCATACATAGGTTCATAGTATTTATCAGTAAAGATTTATTAACTTTTTGCGTCTTTCTTTATTAAATATTCTGCGACTCAAAATAAAGTTTAGAACTTTTGTCTTTTTGCGCAGTTTTTAACAATTTTTTTAAAAACAAATATTAATGAAATTTAAGTACGTTTTCCTTCCTAATTTTTTTGATAATATAATAATGTTCCAGTCCATTGTTGATAGGCAAACTTTGTTTGATTAAAAGTCTGCAAAAATAAAAATTCAACCATTACTAGCATTTTTAACCATTTTAAAGCAAAATTCTCGAATTTTTTCATCGCAAGGATGGCAATTTTATCTCAACCCTTTGAGGAGCTATAGTTTGGCACATAAATACATACACATTACATCTTACATAGCATTTCCAAATCGACTTCGACATTTTCCAATTAGAAATGTACACCTTCAAAATGGCATGATGAACAGTTTCTAGGTTTCGACATTTTCTCAACAGGTTTCGACATTTTCCAAATATAAAAGTAAGGAACAACAACTGTGACACCCTATAACATACAAATTGCCAATACCTACATTCTGGAAACAAAAACAAACTCCTACATTCTTGAATTGGAATGCAATACCTTTTCAATCCATAATCTACCATTTAGACGCTCTCCTAAATTATAGAGTGACATGGTTTTTCGGGGAGATTTCTTCTCAGATTCACACCATGCCCAAATTTATTTGTAAAATGTTGAAACCTTTTCGGAAGGTGTCGAAACCTATTAGGAAGATGTCCATTTCTATTCGGAAAAATTTCGAAATCTATTTAGACTTGATTAAGTTCGATGGAAGAATATCGAAATCTATTTGGACAACAATGTCGAATTCAATTTGGATTTGCTATAGGTATGTATTATATTTTTTTTCTCGCGTTTAAACGGCGTACATATCGCTAAACCCTAAGATCCGTTTCAGAATGCCTCAAAATTAAGAAAATTTTCGAAAATGATTGGAAGCAATGGCAATTGCTTCATTTTTTACGAAAATCCGCTGAAATCTCACAGCAATAGTAATTAGTGTCATTTAAAAACTATAAATAATTGCAAGAATCCAACAATTTATTTTTAGAGCTGAATATTATTTAGAAATTTTTTTGCCGAGAAACGTATAGATAGTTAGCCATCACATGCATGCGTGTGTTAACGATCACATTGCATAAAAAGTGCTCAAATCGGTAATTAATTCAACCTAAATGTAATTCAAAAAAAAAAAAAAAAAAAAAAAAAAAGAGAAAAAAAAGGCTCATACGATCATGTTCATGATTGGAACTTTTTTTTGTATCACAACTTGCGGATCAATTTTGGTTCCCTGCCCATACCAATTTCGGCTTTAGTCCGATTTCGATGAAATATTTGAGGGTTGTGAAGGTTAGTCCCTTAGCTTAATTTTTGCAGTTTCCAACAGAGTTTGATAAGGTTTTCAGGAAATGTACCGGTTAGACGGCAGATGGTCCCCTTAGTTTTGTTGCTCATTAATCAATACTTCACTCTGTGCAGCGTATACATCCATCAAACATGAGATGGTCTATTCATCCGATCACTTTCATATTCTGAGGGTTGCTGGGAAACGACGGTTTGATTGCCCTACTAAAGTTCCATTACAATCGTATCATTATTACTGCTGATACTAAATTAGTTGTAACAAACATGACTTCTACAGATGCTGTAGATGGTATCTAATGGACTTAACAGTCCCCAATTCACTGATGGTTCTGTGCATGTGCAAACGTAAAGTCTATCAAACATTGCCTCGTTGCATATCACCAATTTTGCTTAAATCTGGATGCTAGTAAGTACGGAAGAGGCGATTTGACCGCCCAGATGAATTTAATCATGACTGTATGTCTGTGTAGTTTCAATCATACGATTTCTACGAATGCGTAAGTTTAGAGAACAAATAGGTAGGTACTCTATGAGGTTCACATTTTACATTCCGTTTTACATTCCACCCAACCCTAGGAATCCACCACAGTATCTCTTGAGGTTTTCTAAAACATTTCAATGATCTATACAATCATGTTATGGAGATGATTGACGTGTCACTCCCACCAACTCGACAGACGTAATGGGCAGTTCCAAGTATTTTATTTTAATCCATTAGAAGATTATGCCGATATTTTATTAAAAAGGAAGATCCAGGGGGGGGGGGGGGGGGGGGATCTGGAAGGTATTGGAAGATGGGAAGTGGCCTAAAATATATATATAAAGAGAACTTAATGACGTCATAGGAGAACGACTACGACCTCACCCCGCATCCGACTGAGGGGGAACCTCAATGCAATTCTTTTTTTTTTTTTTTTTTTTTTTTTTTAATTCCTATCGGCTTCTTGTCCAATCCATTTGGCAACCATCTGGGAGCTTACCCGCACAATCCCCTTATGGACAGGGCTCTTCGTAAGCACATAAATGATAGGGTTTGGTTAATTTTACATACTTCAGCTTTTCATACAAAAAACTTATTGGTAAGTAATGCAAGCGTTACAGGGACGTCCCTACGAATGGGTTGTACATGGTTCTGCGAATGAAATACATGAAATAGCGAATAGATCGTGATTATTACTGGACATCAATATGTTACGAGCAGAACTGTTTGTACAAATTGGTTGAAAGTATCACGGTGTATCGGTAATTTCCCCTCCCCAACACTGCAATTTAATTACTGAGAAAAGTTTCTCAGAAAATTCAATTCTTCGCCCAGACTAGTAAAATAATCGAACAAAACGAGAATCATCAAAATCGGTTAAGAATCGCGTAAATAGTAGGTACCATCACGCGCCATCACAAAAACTCGTCATCAAAAAGAAAAGATATCCCATCAAAAGTTTAGTACATCTATACCAAAAGATAAAAAATAATGATTATAGATAATAATAAACATAAATAATATAATGCAATTAAATTTAAAAAGATGACTAAAACCAATATGTGTCAGAATGGCCTACTCCTTTTAACCCCACCTATATTAAATCTGCAACTTCCATGGATACTTTTTACCCATGCCATATGCAAAAGGTGGTTCACTATTCCCTCCACAACTTGCGGGAGCTAATGGACTCGGACGGGAGAGTTATTGGATGGGAATCTTTTGCAGAGCTGCTGCAGCTACGGGAAAATGGAAGGACTGAACTTAGGGACCAAAATTAAAAAACAACATGTCAACTTTAAAACCAGAAAATGAAAGTAAATTTATCACGCCAATTACTGAGCAGAAATGTGGCAGACGACATAAAATATTGTAAGGTAAAGCAGATTTCGGGCTTTGAGGAGTGTGAGGGTACTGTTGATTTCATCAAAATCATCAATGATTTCATTGATGTTTTAAACTCTAGAAGCATCAGAGAAAATAATTCAAAACAAGCCATCAATGAAAATAATGAGGGTGACATTTTTTGCAAGCTTGAGAAGGCAGAGAATTACATCAGATCCTTGAGAGAAAAAAGTGGGAAACTGGCGCAGAAGGAATCCCAGAAAACTGGTTTCATTGGTTTCCTGATTTCCATCAGCAGTGAGAACTTTGTGCGATAGATTGGTAAAACATGAGAAAGTTTTAAAATACACACCCAGGCATAATGTTAGCCGGGACCATCTGTAGAGATTTTTTGGTTACATGAGAAGGAGAGGAGGAAAAAATGATAATCCGAGTGCCTATGAATTTTACCATTTTTTTCAGAAAATTAATTATTCACAAACAATTACATGAAAGTGATGCCTACAGAGGAAATGCCGTTACCACTGAACAAAATTGATTTGCTTAAGATAATACTAAAGAAAGTTATATGAAAAAAATTATATAAAAGAAAGTATCAATTTATCTACTCCTAAATCGAGTATGGTGGATTCCAGAGTTTTACGAGAAGAATACGACAATGACGACTGTCCCGAGTTACAAGAAACAGTTTTTCCGATTTGGTGTTGGAAATAGTTGAGTATGTTGCTGGATATTTAGTGCGAGCTCTAGGACGGACAATCAAATGTTAAGAATGTTTATCCACAGGTTCAAACGAGAACTGGCCTTTGAATCCAACTGTCAATTTTATTTCAATAAAAAAGGAGGAGAATTGATTCAGCGGTCATCATAAATATGTCAATCGAATATGTAACATCTGCGAAACAATCTTCAAGACTAACATCGTTTTAAAAAACAAAATCAAATGCAAGATCGACCACTACACTTACAAATTCGTTCCCCACTGCTCATTTATGAATATCTTCATTGAATCATCCCACTTTGCGGAGAAGAAAATCGTAGGATGTGGTTAATTGAGAGCACGGGAAAAGTTTATTTCACTATCAGGATCAAAAAATACATCACAGATTGTCCAGGAGCCAGGGCCGAAAATAGGTAGTAATTTGTGGAGAAGGTTTGAGATAAGATTTGAAAGTTTGGTCCGTTCTGAGTGAGAAAACTTTGTCTGCCATCTCAAAATTGGTGGAATACAAAATGGCGGCCTCATAAAGATTGGTTAATTTGCCCATTTTAAAGTTTTTTCTCTAATAATAACTGAACCATACATCCTACAGAATTTTTTATGCGTAGAAAAGTTATAGAGCATAAAAAAAAGATTTTATCCCAAAACTCTGAATTATCTTTCAAAATAAGCGAATTATAAACAATTGAAAATCGGGCTAGTTTTGGGCTAGTCCTCTTCTCCCCCCCCCCCCCCCCCCCCCCGTCGAGACTTTTTCCCTTCAAAATCACTTAGTGGCATTAATATTGGTCTGATTTCAGTCTTCTAAAGCTCATTCTGCTGAAGATTAAATACTTTCCAAGGTTTGCATCGACAATAGTTTAGCTGAGACCTTTCCCTATGGACTTACAGTCGAACTATTGAATTTTGTGCCATTTTACACATAAAGTTAGCAAAAACGGCATTTTACTTTGTACTTCAATGAGAAACGGTCTGAGCAAAAACTTTTTGAAGCGAACTTTGGAAAGTATTTAATCTTGAGTAGAATGAGCTTTGGCAGACAGAAATAAGACCAATATTAACGCCACTAAGTGATATTGAAGGGCAAAAGTCTAGACGGAGGGCGGAGAGGACTGGCCCCAAATTAGCCCAAGTTTCACTTGTTTGTAATTCGCTTATTTTAAGAGGTAATTCAGAGTTTTGGGATCGAATCGTTTTGTTTTTTTATTCTCTACAACTTTGCTACGTATAAAAGTTTCTGTAGGATGTACGGTTTAGTTATTATTAGAGAAAAACTTTTAAATGGGCAAATTAAGCCATCTTAATGAAGCCGCCATTTCGTATTCCACCAATTTTGAGATGGCAGACAAAGATTTTCTCACTCAGAACGGACTAAATTTTCAAAATCTAATATCAAACCTTCTCCTCAAATTACTACATATTTTCGGCCCTGGCTCCAGGACACCAGGGAATCGAAGAACAAAAATTACGACAGAGGCTCAAAAACATTATTCAATTTAAAGTTGAATTTCTTATTTGGAAAACTGTAGTACTAAGGAAGTGTTTCCCGTCAGTAGCATGTACAATTTAGAAACACTTTTCGAGCGAGCACAGTGAATTGTCGCCGATTTCTGAAACTCGCGAAATTCCAATTTTTCTGGCACGGTTTCAAGCAACTCACAAATTTTTTAAATTGTTTATGCCGAAATGGAATTGCATATGCTTTCCAATGATGACCATCTATTTGATTTTTTTAATGAATAAAAATTGGTTTTCTAGCCAATTTTAGAAGGAGGAACATAATTTATGAAAGTAAAAAATTCCAGTCATGCAGCATCATCGTATGAGCAAATTTTCTCTAATTACCTACTATTAAATGTTAAATTGTATTGAAATTTGAGCAATTTCAATAGAAAGAAATCGTTAAAACTCGGCCCTTCGGGCCTCGCCAGAGGACAAGCCCCCTGGACCCCCGGATGGTTACTGCGTAGATCCTTCGGCTAAAATTCAAGAAACATGGAACATGCTTTAGCCGTGTTTTATCTGTATGCTGTTTGCTTTTACTATGAATTTGTTGTCTGTTGTTTTAATTTAGCTCTTTACGGGCCTGCTTTTCAAATTGCTCGTCATTTCATTCACCTCTTGATGTCCCAAAGCTATTCTTATTATTAAGAAATCGAAAACATCTGAAACGTCGAAGAACACATCGCAACTAAAAGCCTAGGTTACTAAGATCCTTTGGTTACTTTTTGGTAAAAACGATGATTTTAGTTATAACCTAGCACTTTCCAAGTTGAAAAATTAATGGCCTTTTTTTGTAGTAGAGTTCTCGGAATTGACAGTTGGACTAAATTTTTTAATGAGCCGGGTAGGTACTAACAAGTTACTTAAAAAAACTTGAACTCAGAACTGCCCTTTTCAGTGAGAATGACCCATATATAAATTTCTCCCTTGAGGGGAAAAACGATAGATCATGGACATGTCAAAGTTGTAGACATTACTTTACACTCTGTTGGGATGATGGAAAAGTGAAAATGGACATTACTTTCCACTCTGTTGGGATATTAAAAGTGGACAGTACTTTCCACTCTGTTGGGATGTTGGGAACGTAAAAATGGACATTACTTTCCACTCTGTTGGGATGTTGGGAACGTATAAAATGGACATTACTTTCCACTCTATTGGGATGTTGGGAACGTAATAATGGACATTACTTTCCACTCTGTTGGGATGTTGGGAAAGTAAAAATGGACATTACTTTCCACTCTGTTGGGATGTTGGGAACGTAAAAATGGACATTACTTTACACTCTATTGGGATGCTGAGAAAGTAAAAGTGGACATTACTTTCCACTCTGTTGGGATGTTGGGAAAGTAAAACAGAAGTCTAGGAAGGTTAGTCGGTTGTTGAGGAAGGCGGAATTAGGCTGTACTTCATTTTTTTACTCCAGTTCTACAAAAATCACCCTGTTGCCATGGTGATGCTAACCTAATGGGAGCAGTTAGGGGGGGAGGGAGACGATCGAGGGGGCGGTCGCCCGGCCTTCAGGAGCAGAGTGGGGGATAGGCTTTCCCCGCCACGTCCTAGCAGTTTGAGATAAATCCGCTAGGGGCGCAGTTTGCAGCTCCAGTTTTACCTATTTTCCAAACTCGTAAATTGACCGTTTTCTTTCGTGGAGCGGACAGAGGATGGAAAATAGACTCCAGCGTGATTTAAATCATGCAAATCGGTCCACAAATGCCTGAGAAAGTGTTAAAAAACCATGAAATCTTGACTATTTTCATACAATTTAAATTCAGTTTAAAATTTTCTTTCCTCGAGGAATAACTACAAACGAAATTGAACTAATCAAGCTTTGGAGTGTGAAAATTGATCAACTACTTAAAATGTTATGATAATAAAACCTCCTGAAGGAGGGTTTGAACAGCCTTAAGGGACATCGATTCGATGAAAAAGAGTCTGTTGAAACTATGTGACAAATGCACTAAAGGCGATTCTGAAGTCTGACTTTCAAGAGTGATTCAACACGTTCCGAGCGGAATGGATCGATTGATCCAGGCACCCTCGTTCGATCACATAGGTTCCTACGTTCTGCCTTCTGACGAGATTACCACGCATTCTGTTGGCTGTGGAGTTTAACACACTTATTGTAGATGATCAGGCCTCCGAAAGAATGCGTTCCGTTTCGTTCCCCATTGATATCAAGGCCCCCGTTCAGTAACATTTTCGCGCCCTTTCATTTCCCCCCGCCTTTCTCTCGAAAAAACAGGTCCCGTCACAGGGAGTTTCCACCAAAATCGGCGCCACTCGGAACGTGTTAATAAGTATCGATATGAGCGTCTTGCTCAATCAAATGGGTACTACTTAGAGGGACGCCACCCCCGGATGACGAAGAATAAATCAAGCACCGAGAAATTTGGGACAGACCTATATATACGAGGTAAAAAGGAAATTTAATCCGCATTTATTTCTATCTTTGAAACGGCGTTGTAAGGTCTCTACTAGACCCCAAGAGCTACAGAGCAACATGACTGTATTACAAACTATCGAGCTCGAGGATTAAAAAACAAAAAGCTGATTTGAGGTTTTTATAATGCGACCCCTATGATCCCAGTTTTTAGTTTTGTCCCACGTCGGAAAGACATGAAATACGCTGTAAATTATTACACAACCGTTCTCCATCAATAATAATAAAGAAATTTTTAGACACACGCACTAAACTATTTCCTCCAACATCTGCCAATAATGCATTTTCTTACCATCAATTCTTCGTTGATTATCATTTTGCTGACGATTGAGTGGATGACGAATCGGTCCAACTGGAACATTTCTGACAGCGTTTTCATTGAGATAGAGGCATAGACATGAGAATACGTGAACAGGTAAGTTCTTAACGACTCTTCTTTAATGAGTTTCTTGAGCATGTCTCTGACTTTGTCGGCTTCATAGAACAAATCCCATACCTGCGAGTAACCAATTAAATGAAGTTATCAAGTAATCTTTAAAATATGAGTGTTCACTGTAAGATTAAAAATAGAACATTCGAGATTATGGTAACTGAATACTGCTAAACTGCAAAATGCTAAATCTATAAAATTGAACAAGATTCAGAATGAGGTCTCCTCAGCTCTAGCAAACACTGGTATTTTGGAAGTGAAGAGGCGAAGATTGTTAATTAGTTTCCATTTCTTGGTGTCACTCTAACCAGGAGATTGACCGTTGCCAAACATGCGGGCAAAGTGAAAATTGTGATAGCCGTGGGGGGGGGGCAATCCACCCACCGGGAAGAAATGGGGGATTCAGAGCCACACACACATATGAAGAAGAGCAAACTTCATGAATCGTTTTAGAATGCCTCAAAACAGATTTCGATGAAGAAAATTTTGAAAAAAAAAATTTTTTTTTGACCCATTGCAATAGCTTTATTTTCTATAAAAAGCCGCTAAAAGGACAGTCATCATGCTCAGAATTGCTTCTATTGTAATATACCAGCTTAGTAACGGGGGGGGGGGGGGGGGGGGGGGGGGAGCAGGTATGTTAAACAAATTCTGTGTTGTAGTTGTCTATAGGTACTCTCATGTTCGAGAGGGCTTTTTTCAAACTAAGTACTGAAAAACAGAGGACGGACTAGTACAGTCAGGATGACGTAAACCATATAAAAAACGGCACTCCAGGAAGATACTTTTAACTTCCTATGCAGTTGCCCAATCCTGTCAGAATTCCGTGAATTCAACCATACATTACTGTCGTGAGATGAAGTCCTCCACATCTTGAATGGGACTGATTGGTTCAGGCTGGTAGATTTCTGTTGGCTTGACATGGCTTACCAAAGTAAATTTCTGGTAAGCCAGTTCAACTGGTGAGTGATGTTTCTACAGTCTATTCATTCAGTCCATCAATTTATTCATTTATGTTTACAACTATATTAAATGAAGTATTTTATTTTTTGCGAATTCATTGCATATTTGCAAATTCAATCATCTATCTATTATTGAAATAAATTATCAAATAATAAAAGAAGGAAAAAGATAAGGCAAATCACTATTTCAACGAAAGAAAACTATATAACCTAATTGATTTTAACAAGAAAACTCACTTTAGCATTCATTTTGTCATTAATGATGAACTCTGCACAAGCTTGCCAATTCCCGTTTCGCATAGCCTTGGAAGCAGCAACTACGTGTTCCCTCATGCTCTCTGGTGGGCCAACAAGAGACTGACGCTCACTGCTCCTCAGTTGCTGGTAAAATGTTTTGGAAATCATTCTTCGTCGGGCATCGAACTCGTGAGCTAACAAAAACAATAATTTGTGAACATATCATGAATAAATACTAAATGAAACAAATATTTTAATTAAGACTAAAATCACTAATTAATTCTAAAAAATCTGTATAATCTCATTCTAAAGATATTAAATTCCCTTCCTTCTTGCCTTTTTCTACAAAAACGCATACACATTAAACAAATTATTAGTAGATTCAACATTCAAGTCTAAATTTAAATATCTTTTCCAATTCGCTTACAATTTATTGATTTTTAACACGACTTGGTTTTGGTGGCCGCTAAGCCTTTCTACTTTTGGTCTTTCATTTGATTATTATTGTCCTGATTTTGTATCTGATGAGCTTTTTAACATGTATCATGTTTTAGCCCTGGGGTCCTAGCGAATTTTGCGAGTCAATTTTTTTCCGCGCACGAAATTAATTACAGTGATTTCCGCCTACAACCGAGTCGTTGCTAGGGAAATGGTACTTCGTCGTTTTTCATCCCACAAAATTCGTTGACCATTCGTTCGAAAGCTCTCGATTTATCCAACAATATTATGTTAACTACTGCGAAGTGCGTGTCCAACAAGCTGAGTTATGAGCATGGTTATATAAATAATTGTTTACACACAGGTGATCATTCTCAATAATTGATATTGTGAACATGATTGCAACCGCTTGTTAATTTCTGATGTTTTCATAGAATTTCGAATCAATATCGAGGAGAAAACATGATACATGGTTGAAATTTTTGGTTCTAGAACAGAAATAATTTTTTTTTTAATTTTTTTTTTTTAAATTTTATTTTCACCAACTTATAAGTATGTCCTTTGAAGTTTTATATTATATTATTTTTTCTTCACAAACTTTAAATCTACTTTTTATACATTAAGCTAGCATGGAGCTTGGTCACAGTGGAACCAGTGCTGACTGAAGCCCAAAGTGGGAGCTCGGCCTTACTGGCAGACATCAAGGTGGACAATGTTTGAGAGCAGAGGAGGCTAACATTTTTCGGTAATCGCATTTTGAATGCTGACGCTGCCGCTTTTAGGAGTAAAACGGAATTTGGTGAAAAAACGTCTATTACCACGAAAACTAAAGACTTACAATATTAAATCGATTCCAATGGTTAGGCCATCATCAGTAACAAATAATAACAACTTTTGTTGTGTTATTGCTTGTTACTGATGATGGCCTAACCGTCGAAATCGATTCAACATTGTAACTCTTTATTTTTCGTGGAAATGGACAAAGTTTTTTCACTGAAGTCCGTTTTGAAATGGTTTTCCACAACTTCGTCGCCAGTGATTTAGTTCGCTTTCAGGCCACAGACTGCCCAAGCCAAGCATTAAAAGTATGATCAGGTAGCTGAGGAGACTCGGGGGGTCTTTCACTCCGCTGGTGTGTTCGTGCGTCGAAGCTCTACTTCAGGAGTTTGACCTGTTCTTGAAGAGGACTGCCCATGCCCTGGTCAAGAAATGGAAGTGTCCCTACTCCGGGCTGGTTTAGTGTCAAGACCCAAATCAGGATTACGGGAACTGTTTCCCAGGAGGACAGAATACTAGAAGGATGACGGGGAATCCAGACACTGGGACTGAACGTCAGGGCCACTCCACCGATTTTCGATTATTGACTTTTCTGACTCCTCCATGCAGTGCATTCAATTGGAGTAATTCATTCGTAAGAAACTTAACCCCCCCCCCCCCTCCATCCAACCAACTACAGTTTCTCTGTTTACGACTATTATTTTTCAGCAATACGAATAAATTACGTTAAAAAAGAAAAGAAAAGGTTTTTTTCTCATTTTAGGTATTGATTAATCTAGTTAAGTTGGCATGGTAATGTTTAGATTTTTTTCAATGTAAATGACTGAGATAAGTTTTTGATATGTAAGTATAACTCCTCATCATAGATTTTGTTACAGGTTTGATTATTCTCAAAAATTCGTATCTTAAATAAACGAATAATATTAAAAAATAGAAGGGGGTTTTCTTACCAGCCATGTAGGGAATCTCAATCAACATGGCTGATACCAGGTAAGCGCATTCTATCAACTCAAGGTTAATGTGCATGTGGAATGGCATCTGCCTTTGCTTCTCCACTTTTTCTTGTTCCTTGCTTCTTTCGTGTTGCCTCTGAAACTCAAAAAAATTCCAATCAACCAATAATATTTGTAGATACGTATGTATTGAAACCTGTTCATGAAGTGATTTAGATAGGTTGAAACACAGATATATATATATCTGGATAGTCGACTGACTATAGTGAAAGGCAGAACCAACCCGACCCATAAGCTCGGGAGAGGACCCAACCCTCTGGTTGGCAAAAGGCCAGGCAGCTTACATTTTCACTATTATTTACGTTTGTTTCACTGTACTGTCAACACGATGGTTAAGTATATCAGTTCACCGCTAACATGAATAATATCGTATTTATCTAATGTGAAAAAATTCAAATATTTTTTCAACGGTCAATATAATCGTTCAAAGCTTATTTTATTCACAAATCATTATCATCGCTGATAGGTGGAATAAGTACTTTTTTAACTGATTTATTAATGATCTTCTGTCACACATGTATCAATTTTTAAAAATTTACAAATTAGATTTGAGACCAACAAATCGGTTCAAGTTTTAATTCAAAACAACTGCCTCTGAAAGTGACTCATTTAAATGGTATTATATTCAACGATCATGCATGTAGGTATCCAATAATGGTTTAGGAGACGACTCTCTCCGTAATAGTTTAGTTAAGCCTAAGCTATTTTGCTATTAAGCTATTATGCCACTGTTTTTGCTAAGCAAATTCAATCACAATTACACCTTACAAACCAGGGCTTTGCCAGGGTTTGGCATTCATTTGGTACCTTCAATATTTTCTTTGTTTTACATATCACAGAGATCTCGTACCTACTATTTCACTTCTGTTTCCGTAATTTTAAGTTGTATTTCTTAGAATTTAGTGACATTCAAATGAATTAATCAAATGCTTTATGAATTAATTCTAGTACCTCCAAGCTCCTTAAGTAAATGAAACGTGCTAATCCATTTACCAGCAAGCTGTTTTCTGGCGTTTTTGCCACCAAAGGGCCTGGGAAAACCTTGGGGCGAAAGGCCTTGTCTGGGCCTCGCAGCCAGCTATCCAGGTATATACATCTATGGGTTGATCATATTACTGATGATACATTTCCTCTGACACCAGTACATTCTTACAATGTATCGGAAGTCCTCTGGGTTATGTACTATGTCTGTGTATGATGCACATTCTATACTGCTTTCATTAAACAATCAACCAACCTGAGGCATAAGACCTTGAGCAAGCAACTCTTTGGTTTTTCCCGTCATCATCAGGTCGACAAGACAGTTATGGGCGTCCTTTATGTTTGCGTGCCTAAAAGCACAAAGTCCCAAGTGTGCCATTGTTCGGTTGTACAAAATCTGCAAAATACGTCAAATTCTAGGATTATGGCTGATATAGGATCAATTGACTGCCTACATAAATTTAGAATAAATAACATGCATAAATCCAAGATTCTAGTGACTATCATAACATAATGAGTTTGTTAAAGACAGAGCATTTTTCAAAGCTCGTTTTGTAAACGCACTTCTAACTTGGTGAGGTGTAAGACAGCATTTTTCAAAGCTCGTTTTGCAAACGCACTTCTAACTTGTTGAGATGTATAATTCTCGGGAAATGAATTTGGAAAAGTTTAATATAAACACTATAGGAATTGGTCAGGATAAATCGGCAAGCTCATATTTCAAATGAAATACAACTAATCGTTTCCTTCGAGAATTATAGAAAATCTCTTGAGTCCGAGAGTATTAGGTTCAACGTTATTGTTCACGATTACTATTAGAAAGGGAGCCATGTGGAACGAATAACTGCATATAAAAAGGAAGCTTTTCAAATAATATCTCAATGTAGAGTACAACCGCATCGAAGAATAACCGTATACAAAATAGAAAATACTGGCGTCGAACAACAACGGAGGATAAACTTTCAGAAGTGGCGGAAACGAAAATTCAGTATTGTAACTGTGATGAAGAATACCCGAGTACAAAACAAGAGAGGGTTAGCGGCGTCGAAGAACAACAGCATCAAAAAGGAAAAGAAGGATGGATACAAGACAGAGGGATGCTTTAGGAAGGCAACCCGCAACACATCTACGCTTTACACGAGATGACAAGAGAGATGGGGGGGAGGTTTCATTTCAAAGGTTTAAAAAAAAGTGACAAACGTCGATTTTCACGTTATTTTTCACACTTTTCACCGATCATCGTCATATATTTCGATTCATTTCACTTGACATCCACTTTTAGTCAATAAATTTGATACCCAGTTCTTCTCCCTTCACGTAAATATCCTCTAAGGTTCGTTGGAAGCACAAAAATAGCGTAGAAAACTGCAAATTTCCATGAATTCAAGCAACACTGGTATCTTATGCTGCCCCATTCATTAGCTACTATTGAATAAAACCAGTTTGCACATGCACCATTTGTTTCTAAGAATTTAAAAATTCTCGAGATCTAGATCGTTGGGGGAGACCTGTAAATCAAGACCACCTTAGGTCGCCTTTGGTTTCATTGTTTCAGTTGTTCTACAACGTGTCAACCAATGGTGGACAGTTATAAACTATTTCTACTGTAGATGAATACCAGAATGATATAATGAAAACAAATATTTACCTGTGTAGATGGATCGGAGTGTTGGATTGTTTCTTGTAAATGAGACATGAGAATGAGATCTCTAGCTTGGAACCAGTTGTCGTGAAGAGCGTGGTGATATACGTGTGCGAGGATGGCACGCGTACGCAACCTGTCAGTCACATCTTTATCATAGATGTATTTGCACAACTTATCCATGACTTGGATACTTGTGACAGTACCAGGCTCGAGCTCGCCCTACAATACATTATAAGAAATTCCACATGAATTAGAAGGGTTGATGTGTGATGAGAGTTGATATGATGGTATATTATTCTACAGTCATGAGCAGATCAGATATTTGGATAATACACTTTATTGTTATAATAATCATTTAAAAAACTAGCTCTCGAGTATCTATATCTAAAGCGGATAGATTCTGATACGAACATGTCTTTCAGCACTGTTCGGGTGATCAAAACGCCACAACCACCTCAACATAGGTTTATACTAAGGTGTCCAGTAGTTCATCAGCACAATCCAGACAAGTCATTTTTGACCCAGGGACACATGGATCGCATCAGACCTCCTCAAAGGAGGTCAAATTTGCGGCCATTCATGGACGCACAGCCTCATTTCTTCAGCCATACGGGTTAGGCATTACAATGACCCGTTTCTCATGCGATTAGCGAAGTTGAGCAACGTCAAGAACTTTGGAACCTTACCCAGGCAAGGATCACACGTCCAAGTAATTTTTACACTTCTGTACGGCAAATCCCTCTCCACTGAAGGGAACGAAGAGTAGCTGTAAGTGAAATTATCAGAACGAATTCTGATCCTCGATTTGGAGGACAGCTGATGACATCTACGATGCCCGAGGCAGTCAGACAAAAAGCCCAAACCTGCAATGGTTGTTTACTTTACTTACTTATTAAGGTGTTTTGTCATGACTTTTTTTTCTGTCGTGGCTGAGGAAACAAAGAAACGAATGGAGACGGTGTTAGTAGGACAAACTTATCCAGCTGTTTCAGCAGCATCCTGTGATTTGGGATCAATCTTCTGAAGTTCTAAGACTGGGATGAAAATAAATTCTTCCAATGCACCAAGTAGCAGTAAACGTCTGTCCATGGTAATAGGAAAACAGAGACTGAATCTAGATTGAATAATGTTATAATCTAGTGTGCTGCTAGAGAGGGAGGGGGGTCAGAAACACTGCTGCAAATAATATATATCATAACAACCACGGAAGTTTTTTCAACTCCAGTTATTGTGTATACTTGACGTCACATCAAAACGCCATGGTACAAACCTACAGTCACTTGAATCTGCAACGTATTGAACCAACGCTTGGCACTTTCTTATAAAATGTGCAAATTAATCGTACCCCCGGTTACCATGCCGGGCCATTACACATAGAGAAAGATTGTTGTCTTGCTGGCTGCGCCAATATGTAACCACCTATGGTGGATAGATAGCAGCATAAACAAATACTTTGAAATTAAGGAACTCAAACATACAACTACAAGTTTCTCTGGGGTAAACAGAGTGAATCCATTGTGTTTATGAACACCAGAAGAATGTCTTCCCTTTGCCTACCATTTCTCGTCACAGGGTCTACCTCCTCATCCTTCACTGACAGGTTGGATCCCCTATCAGTGCCCTGCCCCCTGAAAGCAATAAATTATCATGACGTTATCTCCATCTGATTCAACTTCCTTTCTCCAGTGGCCAACTTAGAGGTAACATCACTGTAGTGGATTTAAATATGTTTTACTTGGTGTAGGTAGACCAAGTGGGACATTTATATTCTGATTATGCGGGTTAGTCCCCGGGTTATTCCTGTGGGGAATGTGAGCGAATCCGTCAAGGTCAGCTTGCTTGGCGGGATGAACTGAGAGATAGTTCGTGTCGCAGCCGCGTGGAGCACTGGGCTCGCATAGTGGGTGCTGGGTTCGATCAGTTTGGTACTGAGCCGTTTTGTAATATTCCGGCCTAAGATTTATATCTGTAGGAGGAATATGTTGAGCTTGGTTGAGGTACTGAAAAGTATCCTTTGTTTTTTGTACATTTGGAGTGTATTTGACACTCGGATCGGCCGGGTAGGCTTGTGTCGAATATCGTGGGTATTCGGAAAGCTTGGTCGAATCATAATGATTGACTTCAGAGCGGGTCTGAAAGGTATCCTCGATCTTTTGTATAGGCGAGGCTTGATCTAACGTTTCCTTCGTGAATACGTTAGGTGAGAAGGCTATCTCGTCGTGAGGATCGAGCCTTGCGCCGTCGCTGGGACCGGCGGATTGGCCGGGCAGCGTGTAGGTAGCGCTGCGGGGGCTAAGAGGCCCGGCCGCGCCGTCGTCTACCTCCCCTTGCATGAGGAAATAAGACGGCCGACGTTCCATGGAAATAGCCGAGTTATTAGCTCGTTTCGATGCCTCTATGTATAGAAATAGAGGGTTTAGGAAGGTGGACTCGCTTGACAGAGCTTCTTTCCTTTGCTCGTATGTCAGGGTCCTACCTTGTAGTCTTGAAAAAGACTTCCTTGGACGGTAAATTAGAGCGGATGAGCTGAGTAATTTACCGGCGTGCCCCAGCGGTCGGTGACGAGCTTAGTGCTACAAAACCCGGGTGACACGGCTAGGAACGTCCCTGCGGGCGTACGATCTAAAGAGAATATCGATAGATGTACCGGGTGGCGTCCTGACAGATGAACTACGTTGGGCAATGAGCAGGATGAATAATCACTGGACTCGTAGATGCCAATGCGAGATCTGTGTGGAGAGAAGGTAGGCCTTGTAGAAAGCAGTAGGAAGCCGTTCTTGAGATGAACTCGGGATGCAGAAGGTTCGTCAGCGTAGAGCGTGTAGAAATCTTCGTACTTCGAGGTGTCGTCGTCGAGAGCGGAGAGTAGAATGAATTTCGGAGGGCTCCTAGCGGGGTCTTTATAGGGAGGTGGCCGCCTCCTGATTGGTCCGCTTAATTTCATTAATTCGACTGTGTAATCTCATTGGCTCGCACATTGTTTTCTCAGTATCTGCGAGTATGATAGCTGAGCTGGTCCTCCGGGGTGGTTTCCCCACGTCCGTCGCTGCGACGGGGTCCCCGGGGGTGGCTTACGAGCGTCCGTCGCGGAGCCGACGACCTTGAGTTTAGCCGGGGACCTCGGGTGCTTTCTCTGCGTCAGTTGTTCAGACGGGGTCCCCGGGGTGGCTGCTGGACCAGAGGTGGTTGCTTGCCGCCTCTTGGTTGGTTCGCCTATTGTCTCTCGTGTAATCAGTGTTTCTGATTGGCGAGTAGGCTTGTTTGAATTGTCCTTGCTAGTTTTAGAGGACGTTTGATTTTCTGTTTGAGTTTTCTCGTTCAAGGCGACTTGGTTCGAGATACTTGTCGCATCTCTCTCGCCCAGTAAGTGTCTAGGGAGGTCGCCTTGTATGTTTTTAGTTGATATTTCACTTTTGAGAGAGAAATTCGTACTGGGAGGTCCACACGGAATTCTCCGTAAGAAACCCTCACCAGTTGGGGCGGAGGCGGAGGTGCAGGCCTCGCGTCCCGCACCTGGGGTGCGCCCCGGCCTCGCCGGTTTCGACGAGCGCCGCGGGGCGGCCGTGGCCGGCCCGAGCTTTGCCGACGGGAGCCAAACCCGCGAGGGCTTGGCCCGCGGCCGCGGCTGGGCTGTTGCGGAGGTGCTCGTTCCGGCTCCGTCCACCCCGCCGCGCTCATTTCGTCCCACCGAGGCACGGGCACGGGAGGGGCTGTTGAGCGGGCGGAGCCCTGGGCAGCTGCGGAGCGGGTGTAGCCGGCGTCTTGAACGTTGCTGGTGTTCTCCACACCACCTCTCTCGGCGCGCTGGCGTCCGCCGGTGTCTTCTTCTCCGGCGACGGCGGTAGCGGGCTGATGGCTGCCGGAATTTCCTCGGTGAGTAGGAGATTTTCGACTTCCTCCGTGATCATCTGCTCTTGGGTAGTGGGAGCTGCCATGGTCAAAGTTGGTATGAGCTCCTGGCGTGGGGTGTTTCATATTTATATCTCCCACTGTTCCTACCCGAGAAAAGTGGGCGTGGCTTGTTTCGAGTGCAGTCACCCACTTCTCGTCGAATTTGGTAGAGGGGACGCGCCCTCTGGCGGATTTTCGGGGAGTTTTCTCCTTACTTTCTGCCTGATTTTGGTTTCGTGACACAGCTTCGTCCGAGTTTAGAGTGTAAGCTGGTTTTATTTGCTGTTTGGGAACTTTTTTCGTATGTTCGCCAATTTGCACTGTAACCGAAAACTTATCTCTTTTAACCACTTTGAATGGTCCCGTGTAAGGACATTGCAGAGAGGTGAGCTGTGTGGGCACTCTGATATAGACATGTGTACATGTATCCAAATTTTTGGGCATGTTTACGGCATATTTCGTATTATTATGTTTAATATGCGTAGGCCGGAAGAAGAGAGGCTCCGAAAGGTTTGTAGAAGTTACGAAAATGTCTCCTGGGAGTGGTACGTCAATTCCGTAAACTTTTTGGAACGGTGTAGTTTCCGTTGCTGGGTCTACTGCCGTACGCATGGCGAGTAGAACTTTTGGAAGTGCGTCGAGCCAATTTTCGTTTTGTGCTTTGAGAGCCTCTTTCAAAGATCTATTTCTGCGTTCTACCATTCCGTTTGTTGATGGTTTGTATGGTAACGTGTGAGTATGTTTTACTCCGAGACGTTCCATAATGGAATTGAATAGATCTGATTCGAATTGTGTGCCTTGATCACTTGTGATGTATTTAGGTACGCCCTTTGAAGCTACCCAAATATTGATAAAGGCGTTTGTGATCGTGGTTGTTTCGATGTTGTTAAGAGGGACTGCCTCTAGCCAACCCGTTGCTCTATCAACCATCATTAAAATGTAACGTTTCCCTCCTTTAGCTAAAGGTAAGGGTCCGGTAATATCAACGTGTACATGTGAAAATTTGTTAGCCGTTTCAAATTCGGAGTAAGGGAGCTTCACGGAGCGAGTGATTTTTGCTCGTTGGCAAGTTTCGCACGCTCGGACCCAGTTGGAGACATCTGCACGGAGTCCGTGCCAAAAATATCTTTGTTTAACTTTATACACTGTAGAGTGTATACCTGGGTGTCCCAAATTGTGAATTTGGCTGATTATTTCTTGCCTTATTTCGTTTGGAATATAAGGTCTTGGGTGTCCTAGGTCTAGGTTACACCAAATTTCTCCTTGAGGGAATTCAACTTGTGTGAGTTTCAATTTGTCCTCTGCGTTAGGGGGAGAACGAATTTGTGCATCTGAAATGTGCAGTAGAAGATTGCACTCTATTGCAGCCGTAATTTGCGAAATTTCGGCTATGGGTGGACCCTCGTCAGTTTGGGTTGAAATCGATTTTGTTTGAATTTCAACTGGATCGAAGGGTCTGGAGAGTGCGTCGGCGACGACGTTGTTCTCTCCGGGTATATGACGAATGTCACTCGTCATTTGAGAGATGTATGTTAGCCATCTTAATCTCATTTTAGAAAAATGTGCATTTTTCTTAAGCATCGTGCCTAGCAGAGGCTTGTGATCTGAACAAATATGAAAAGATCGGCCGTCCAAGTCATTGTGCCAATGAATGCAAGCTTGGTAAACGGCGAACATCTCTTTGTCGAATGATGCTTTATTCTTCCATTGTTCCGGAATTACTTTACTGAAAAATCCCAATGGTTGGTAAGATTTCGAGCCGTGTTTGTCTGTAATTTCCTGCTCTAGTGCGGCTCCGATGTGTGTGTCGGATGCGTCGCAGACTAATCTCCACTCTGCTGTAGGGTGTGGATGAGCGATATTATGTAATGTAGCTTTAATCATTGCTTGTTTTAAGCTGTTGAAAGCTTTTTCTCTCTCTGATGTCCATTCGATAGGTGTTTTGTCATTTTTTTTGTTTGACTGAATGGAGTCATACAGAGGTTGTGCCGTGTGAGCGAATTTACTTGAGCATGCTCGGTAGAAACCACACATACCTAGGAATCTGCGTAGACTTCGTACGTCTATTGGCCTAGGAAATTGTTCTATGGCTTCTATTTTATCTCGTTTAGGAATTATCCCTTCTTTCGAGATAGTGAAACCTAGGAAATCGACGGTAGGTTTTGAAAAAATGCATTTATCAAAACCTACTCGAAGTCCGTGTTCCCCTAGCTTGTCAAAAATTTGTTTGAGGTGGTTCATGTGTTCTTTATAATTTTTAGAAGCCACCAGGATGTCATCTAGGTATACAAATGCGAAATCAAATTTTCGCATGATGCTGTCCATGTATCTTTGCCATGTTTGAGCCGCTCCGGCCAAACCCATGCTCATTTTCTTAAACTCATAAAGACCGAAAGGTGTAATAATTGCAGTTTTATGAGCGTCATCTGGGTGCATCGGAATATGATAATATGCCGATTTTAAATCTATTGTCGAATAGATTCGTGTATCATGTAAATTCGCTTGGAAAGAGCGAATGTGAGGAGGAGGGTAGGCGTCTTTCTTCGTTTTCGCGTTCAGGAAACGGTAGTCGCCGGTGATTCTCCATGACCCGTCTTTTTTTGGCACACAGTGTAACGGGGATGCCCATTCGGAATCTGATGGTGCAATTATGCCTTCTGAAAGCATTTTGTCAAAAGTACTTTTGACTTGAGCCCGTTTTTCGCCCGCCATGGGTCTTGCTCGGAAGTGTACTGGTGTTCCTTCCGTGGCTATACGGTGGTAAACCCCGTTGTTTTTCCACTTTCCTTGAAGTTTGCTCATTTTATCATTGTATTTGTCAATGATAGAGCGAATGTTTTCGTCCTCCGTGATTTGCACGTCCTCTGGTTGAGGGTTATTGTCACGATGAGGGATAGTAGCTGCTATTTGTTCGTCAGTGAATTTTTTGTTCATGACTGCAGCTATTTTTTGATCGGCATAGCTCTTTATTTTATCTTTATAAATGTACTTGTGTTTGACCCGTATTCCGATATCCCAAGACTCGAGGAATGGTATACCTAGGATCGCTAGATCAACTTTCGTGATCATAAAATTGGTGGTCATGTCTCCGAGGCCGATGTTAATTGTCGTGTCAGCTCGCCCTAGTGTGTCTATAGGGGCTCCGTTAGCTGCTGTGAGCTTAACGTTGGACTTACGAATTTTTAAGCCCAATTTTTTTGTGACATTGTGGGGCAGAATGTTCACTTCTGCTCCCGTGTCGATGAGAAATTCAGTGCCATTTAGTTTGCACTTGAAAAAAAGCCTTTTATACTCAGTAGACTGCCGGTGTATAGGCTCAGATACACTGGCAGTTATTCGTTTTCCGAACTCTCTACGTCGGAGGTTGGAACGGTACTTTCTTGTACCGATCTCTGAGTATTTTCGTTTGAAACCCAGGTGTTAGGCTGGCTTATAGTCGCTGCCTTTTTGCTAGTTTTGGAAGCAGTGTTTGCCTTCCAAGTGCAGTGTTCTGGGTCTGCACATTTGCGAGTTTCGTTACCGAAACGTGCGTGGTTTCGACAGACATAGGCCGTCGGTTTGTGAGGCCTACTCTCTACTGGTTGGGGTTTGAACTCAGCTTGTTGTGAGAGGGCCTTTTTGAAACCAGTTTTCATGGGTTTCGGAGTAGATTCTACTCCTCGTATGTTTAGAGAGGTATTCTCTGTTTTGTACGCGTGTAGCGTATCAGCTAGGTCGAGCCGGGCGGTCGTGGTAGGCTGAGCTGCGACCATACCTCGTGCTTCGATGGGTAGAGTCTCGATCCACTTTTGAGTGATCAGAGCTTCTGAAAAGTACCCAACAGCTTTAGAGTACATTTCGTGGTACTTGGTGCTGGGTTTTTTGGCGAGAGATGCGGGGTCCTCGAGTGCGAGGAGCCTGTCCTGTAAGGACAACCCGTATTCTCGCTGTAGGCGCTGTTTGGCCTCTTCATAAGGTGCGTGGGGTGCCGTGAGGTAAGCTGAGTCGATAGCTTCCCTCATTTCTTCTGGTACCCACTTGTATATAGCTGAGAAGCATTCGTTCTGCGTTCTCAGGTGTTTTCGCACGCAGTATTGATCGAACTCGGCGAGTGCACGATCGATATTCTTCTTTTGGAAGATTGGTTTTTGATAATCTCCCATCTCCTCTAAAAGTGCTCGAAAGCCACTTTGTGTAGAGGGTTGTTGAGTGAGATGTGGGGCGTATAGGCCCGGTGGGGGTCGCACGCCCGCAGTGGTTCCCTGAAATCCACTAGCTTCATAAGAGGGAACGAAATGCTCCGTGTTAAGCCTGTTCAAAGGCGGGGTCACCATTTGTAGTGGATTTAAATATGTTTTACTTGGTGTAGGTAGACCAAGTGGGACATTTATATTCTGATTATGCGGGTTAGTCCCCGGGTTATTCCTGTAAGGAATGTGAGCGAATCCGTCAAGGTCAGCTTGCTTGGCGGGATGAACTGAGAGATAGTTCGTGTCGCAGCCGCGTGGAGCATTGGGCTCGCATAGTGGGTGCTGGGTTCGATCAGTTTGGTACTGAGCCGTTTTGTAATATTCCGGCCTAAGATTTATATCTGTAGGAGGAATATGTTGAGCTTGGTTGAGGTACTGAAAAGTATCCTTTGTTTTTTGTACATTTGGAGTGTATTTGACACTCGGATCGGCCGGGTAGGCTTGTGTCGAATATCGTGGGTATTCGGAAAGCTTGGTCGAATCATAATGATTGACTTCAGAGCGGGTCTGAAAGGTATCCTCGATCTTTTGTATAGGCGAGGCTTGATCTAACGTTTCCTTCGTGAATACGTTAGGTGAGAAGGCTATCTCGTCGTGAGGATCGAGCCTTGCGCCGTCGCTGGGACCGGCGGATTGGCCGGGCAGCGTGTAGGTAGCGCTGCGGGGGCTAAGAGGCCCGGCCGCGCCGTCGTCTACCTCCCCTTGCATGAGGAAATAAGACGGCCGACGTTCCATAGAAATAGCCGAGTTATTAGCTCGTTTCGATGCCTCTATGTATAGAAATAGAGGGTTTAGAAAGGTGGACTCGCTTGACAGAGCTTCTTTCCTTTGCTCGTATGTCAGGGTCCTACCTTGTAGTCTTGAAAAAGACTTCCTTGGACGGTAAATTAGAGCGGATGAGCTGAGTAATTTACCGGCGTGCCCCAGCGGTCGGTGACGAGCTTAGTGCTACAAAACCCGGGTGACACGGCTAGGAACGTCCCTGCGGGCGTACGATCTAAAGAGAATATCGATAGATGTACCGGGTGGCGTCCTGACAGATGAACTACGTTGGGCAATGAGCAGGATGAATAATCACTGGACTCGTAGATGCCAATGCGAGATCTGTGTGGAGAGAAGGTAGGCCTTGTAGAAAGCAGTAGGAAGCCGTTCTTGAGATGAACTCGGGATGCAGAAGGTTCGTCAGCGTAGAGCGTGTAGAAATCTTCGTACTTCGAGGTGTCGTCGTCGAGAGCGGAGAGTAGAATGAATTTCGGAGGGCTCCTAGCGGGGTCTTTATAGGGAGGTGGCCGCCTCCTGATTGGTCCGCTTAATTTCATTAATTCGACTGTGTAATCTCATTGGCTCGCACATTGTTTTCTCAGTATCTGCGAGTATGATAGCTGAGCTGGTCCTCCGGGGTGGTTTCCCCACGTCCGTCGCTGCGACGGGGTCCCCGGGGGTGGCTTACGAGCGTCCGTCGCGGAGCCGACGACCTTGAGTTTAGCCGGGGACCTCGGGTGCTTTCTCTGCGTCAGTTGTTCAGACGGGGTCCCCGGGGTGGCTGCTGGACCAGAGGTGGTTGCTTGCCGCCTCTTGGTTGGTTCGCCTATTGTCTCTCGTGTAATCAGTGTTTCTGATTGGCGAGTAGGCTTGTTTGAATTGTCCTTGCTAGTTTTAGAGGACGTTTGATTTTCTGTTTGAGTTTTCTCGTTCAAGGCGACTTGGTTCGAGATACTTGTCGCATCTCTCTCGCCCAGTAAGTGTCTAGGGAGGTCGCCTTGTATGTTTTTAGTTAATATTTCACTTTTGAGAGAGAAATTCGTATTTTCTCTCTGGTGAAATATTTTGTTTGACGGAGTTGTAACTCGACGTCTTATAAATATTTTTGTGTTGTGTCTACCTCTTTTTGGTAGCCCTGAAAAGGGCTGTTGAAAAGAGGGGGTGGTTTTCACCACAATCACATTCAATAGAAGTCAACATTTGGATAGATTATAATTTAAATCTATCGGGTTATAATTTAAATCTATCTTGAGATGCTTCAGATCTGTTACTAGGTATCAAACCCAAACAACTAACCTTTACGCCTCAAGAGGCCAAGGTCCAGTTTATCAATGCTCAGTCTCTGACAAACTAATCACTGATTATAATTAGACAGAGGTTAAAATGTGTTAGACTTTCAGATACCGCTTATCAATCTTGAGATGACTGCTAACTAATTAGAATTTACCACAGGGAAAACAGGGGTACCATAACAACAACAAAATATTCCCACGAAATTAGATTGAAACAATCTTACAGTACCTACAGTATTTAGTTGTTTAAATAGCAACTACCAGGCCTCTTTCTTTTGCATAATTTTATTAATAGTGTATCCTTGTCTGTTTTTGAACACTTTCTTTCATGAATTGCAGAAGTTATGGTATGTTTTTTTGTCTACAAATAGTTACAGCCTACTACCTCAGACCTACACTGCATAACCTACGTCTTCCTGCTTATAAATTTTTGATTTTCTATTGGATTTCGTACTCAATAAGTGACAGAATAAATAATGCATACATGGACATCCACATCGTCCACTACCAAGAGCAAAATTTGGATTGGGCCCCGCTCTTACACAAGCGAGAATGATTTTTATCTACTGAGAAATCAGAATCTTCTCATTCCAAGTCAGAATGAATGTCTATAATTTTCAAACGAAAGTAGAAAATAAACGTGAACAGTGGAAGTTGATTACAATCAACTACCATGACTATAATTTCATTAGTAATTTAACTGAGCAACTAAAACGTAACTGAACTTCAAGCGCTTGGTTAAAATAATCAGTGATTATCGGATAACTGGGCAGTGAAACTGAATTGATAAACAGGTATGTTGAAGATAATCAGAGATTTGACTTCGTCAGACTTTAGTTGAGCTAGCAAATGCGATTGATGAACTGGCCCTGGTTTGTGAGATATGGTGAAATGTTCGATACATAAAGAGCTTCCCAACAATTGGAAAAAAATTCTGTGAGGAGAGAAATAATGAAGTTAAAGTTTCCTTAATACGAACTAGATTTGGTTGTATGTGATTTATTCTATGTGAAATACCCCTGAATCCACTATGATTCACAGATTTCCTTCGCCTCACTAAAGGGGAACGTGCTGGGGATGCCCTTAACCACTGAATCCGGGATGTGATTTAACTAAGCCATTAAAAGATAATACCTCCATCAATATCAGCCAAATCTTTCTGAACTATACCTGACTAGGAGGTATAGTATATTTTCTAGGATTAATCAGTGCTCAACATGTCAATGGAAAATGGGGCAGGATAATGTGGAGCACCAACCCAGGAATATCTCAATGACAACAGTGAGAGAGCAATTTCAAGAACATTTCCAAATGTATTAATTATTGAAGCTGGTTGTACCACCAGTAATATTGTAACCATTAAGGTGATTCGGAAGAAGTATGGGGTAATATTTTACTAAATAATATCGTTCAGTGCTTTCAGGGCTCATTTCTTCCAACAGGCCTGTAAAGAAAAGAACGAAAGAATGATCCCCAAAAGCACTATTTCACCCGTTTTTTCAAATTATTTCTATGTGAAAATCCAGAACAAAGTAAAATAAACAAACCATACACAGAAGAATACACACAACAGAAAAAAAGAGAGGAACTCACCTTCTTTTGCCTGATAACGTTTGGGTCGAATTTGTAGTATGAATGCTCAACTTTACGGAGGTAAATCCTACAAAGGTCCGAAGGGACACTTGTCCTTTCCAAAAACTTCTGAACCTTGTCGATGATGCTGCACACTCTTTTTTCGTCAGTCAAGCTGAAATAGAATGCATACATAATACTTAAAACCATAATAAAGGCACTATTAGAAGACCAAGTACGATTTCTTGGATATGAATGATTAGTGTGATCAATCAAAAATGAAAAAAATATTTTTGTGATTATAAAAGGCGAGAATAATTACCGTTGAACATATTCATTGGAATGGGGGTCACATTCTTTCAATAACTTCGTAAACTCTTCATCCAGGCGTTCCACTACAGTCAATATGCAGCCTCTCACTTTGTAAGGAGCTTTTTCGAACTCTTCATTCTCTTCAGTGATGTTTTCCCCAATGGTTATATCCTCAGTGGCAAGCAGCATGTCTAAAGTTTCAGATATCCTTTCCAAAAGCCTGAAAATTAATTTTCAGCAAAATGAGATGAAGAACGAAATTACGCAGTCATGGAGAAAAATATGTTACGTTTCTAATAATACAGTACCTAGTTGTGGAAGCAAATGATAGAATTATAGCAAAAAAGAGTAGAAAAGTAGATGGTTTTCCTTAGGGTCACTTTCACCAAAAACATAAACGAGTTTAAGCTCGAAAAGATTGGAAATTATCGGAGATTCCAGCTCATCGTCTTGTACCAGAGCACTTTACGAGTGTAAACTCCTACGAGTATAAACCCATAAAATCCGGCGAGTTACATTTACTAATCTCTGTTAGCGGTGATATCAAGATGGCCACATCGCTTTTGTGAGCAGTTGTTTCTGCTTACGAGAATTTACGCTTTAGTGAACAATTTTTGTCCCTAAAAACGTACCATCGAGAATACCAAATAAACTGCAAATGTGTGAAACTCGGTTATAACAGGATTGGAAAGATCTGCAAGTACTTATTACTATTCGATTCAGCGCGAAAAAATACGTAGGAACCGACCCCGAACCCTTAGGTTCCAAGTAACTCGTTAAATAATAAAAATAAATTCGTGCGAGTAGACACTTTAATTAAATCACAATTGTTTGAAAACCGGTACAACAACTAGGTAGATACATACCTAATATTTTTGTGGTAGGTATTCATTAATAGAAGGTATCTCTCCAGAAAGTTAGTAAATATTCAACATGCCCGCTCCTCATGATGCGATCCCTGGTATTTTGTCACTCAAGATAATGAAGAATAAACCTCATTAACATTTTCGAAATTAATAATTAACATATGTTGTATAATAGAACAACACTACGAGCTCTAGATTGAAGCAGAAACAGCTTCATTACAGACACTACCGGCAGCCAAGCACAAGGATGAGAGGAAAATTATGTATATTATATAATGATAATGATGGTGGCACATTATGAAAGGATGTTGAATAGTATGCACTAACAAAGTCCCAACAACTGTTGCAAAACTTCCCAATTTCGTCCACAACTGTCTGAAATATGACATTGTTGGGTTATTCAAATGGAAGCCGGACTATAACAGGTGGTTGGAGGTTGTGTTGTTGTGGCGGATTTATTTACTGGCCCGGCATCGAAGAGTCCAATTTTTCAATGAACAGTGTGTTCGAAATTCTGTTAAGGAATCTCCGTTGTTCCAAACGAGTTTTGGGTTGGTGAAAGACGCCAAGGTTTGATCCTCAAGATTATTTTTGAATGAGTTTGGTCAAACCTGTTTGCAGAATAAAGTATATTGTACCCTTGAGATTCTGAAATATTGTTATTAATTTGGTCATTAAAATGGAAGCGACATCCTTAGCGGTGGTTGTGTAGTGGCGAGTTTACTGTCCAGGCGCAACACATGTCCAACTTTTGACTGGACACTTTGCCTGAACTCCATTATTCCAAACTGGGTTTAAACAAGATTCGAGCTAATGAAGGAGGATGCATTTCAAGGTTTAACTCTCAAGATTTTTCTACTGGGTTTACCTTAACTCTGTTGAATATTTTTTTGATAAAAGTGGGCCTTTGCCTTTGTCTCAATAGACGAACATTTCTACTCATTACTTCATCCAATTCATCATATTCTAACTTTCCAATTGGCACTTATTTGAGCCCTATTTGTACAAATAAATGAATAAAAGACTTACTTGGCCCAGTATTCTGGTTTCATGGCATCTGATACCTTTGGGTTATAATCAAAAATCGAAGAAATTATGGCTAGTTTGATTCTGATGTTGATCGCAGGCCCTAAATGGTGAGCGTCGGCAACAGCTGCAAGCTCATGGAGTAATTCGATCTGTTCTCTTCTGTCAGTCCTTTTTTTGCCTCTAGCTGCAACTATTTCTCCCAGCTTTTTGAGCACGAGATTCATATCGATTTCAGCGTCCTTGGCAAACATCTTCGGTTTCTCCTGCAGGGCAAACAAATAAATTGAGTTAGTAGTTCATTACTGGAGTCAAGATATGATATATCTAAAGCAAAACTTGTACATAGTACATAAAAATTCAGCTTGATGCATTTCTGAAGAAAAGCTCAGTGGAGTTAACAAACATAATTAATTTTAAGCAAAACTATAACATCAAAATTCAGCTTGATGTATTTCTGATGAAATACACGATAAAAAGCTGTGCGAAACTCAGCACGGAATTTTCCAAGGTTGACAGATAGCCGCATAAACGCAAATTTATAATTTTTAATTAGTAAATAAGGCTTGAGTTAGGAATGTTACACTAATAGTGACCTTATTTCCCAAGATGCATTCAAGTATCCCCCAGCAAGTGTTTTAGGATTGTTAAAATTAGTGACATGGTTTAACAGATTATTTTATCATGAATAGGAGTAGAGAACTCACAGAAGGAATGGCCACTCCTCCTCTGACTTCAGTCCAACCGCCTTCACCATCTTCATCTTCTTTCTTTTTGCCACCCCCAGGTCTTCTCATTTCCTTTTCCTTCCTCTCCTTTTTCTTTTCTCTCTTTTCATCTTGATCTCGATCGGTGGGTCTGGGGAAAACAATCAAAACAGTTATATTTATTTTGGAGACAAAGATCTTATAATACATAAACACACACAAATGAATGTGTGTGTGTCTGTCCATTGTGATTCCAAAACGGCTGGACTGATTTCGATGCTGTTTATTCCAAAAGGTTCCAAGAGTTCCTGTTGAGGTTTTAGGCCTTGAACGCACTTGCAACAATCATCTGTACCATTCCTCTGAACTGATCAAATCTAAGGCTCGGTGTGGCTAAACTGCAAAAGAATGAGGTTCAGAGGAACGGAATGGAGGTGATGGCTCCATTGACAGCTTTTCACTGTTTGCATCAAAGATATGTTTGGAACGGAGTGATGTTCTGAACCTTCGAATATCCACATGCTGCTGCTTGATTGAAGAACAAAACGACAATATTCACTCATTCATTATTATATTCGGTTCAATATTCGGAAAGCTGTGATGATACGCTGAGAAGTTTGGATCAATGTTCAGTTTGGAGAACAGAATGGCCGTTTGTTACAAGTGCACACGAGGCAATATCCAAATCCTCTAAACCTGCCATAATATCCTAAATCGGAAAAACCCCAAAATGCACAGTAAACAACTCAGTAGTTAAGAAATTTAATTTCGGAGGTACAGCTTACTTCATAAAATATTTTTGCGAAGTATCATTTGCTGAAAAGAATTTTACGCCATAATTCCAACAATAGCAAAACTACTTCTGTGCTTTGAGCCAACAAGATTTTATTAAGGTAAAAACATTTTCATTTCTTCAAAATTCTAGCACTCCTGTGTTTAAATACCTGCCATGATGCAACTTAGTTCTGCTACGGTTACATTGGGCATAAATATGATCATTCTGTAGGTAGTATTTTTCTGACAGTACTCACAAGACTAGAAACGTGATTATTGTGATATTAAGCGGTGATCTACAATTAGAATGTGCGATCTTTTGTATTGCATGTAATTTCTCGCTTGCAAGTGCTTTGGACAGTTCATAAAGATGTGTTCTATTGTCTCCTCTTCCAAGCAGCAACATTCACAATTCGGAGAACTTGAGAGTCCGATCCGATGGAGGTATGCCCTACATATACCGTGACTGGAACGTATGCGAGCAATTATACGAATCTCTGGTCTAGTGAGTTCGAACTGTGAAAACCATGGTTTTACCGATACACGAGGGTTCATTTGGCGGTATCGAACACCCACGCTGACTTCATTATATATTTGTTGCCATTGTACTTTCAGCTGTCTGAAAACGATTGCATAAATGTCGGTGTATGGTAAACTTAAATGTATTTCAGATCCATTCTGCCGAGCTGAGTTTGCCATAGCGTCCACAACTTCGTTCCCGGTCACTCCAACATGCGCCCTTGTCCACACAAACTGCACCTGTTGGCCCCGAACGTTCATTTGATGCACGGCTTCCAAAATCTCCATGTAAATGTGGTTTATATTACTGTCCATCCTGAAGTTCGATAGTTTAACCATCGCGCTCTTACAGTCCGATACTATAACTATCAGTCTTTCATCCTTTGTCCTAGCATAGCAGAGAGCCTCCAGGATTGCCACAACCTCACATGTGAAGATCGAAGCAAACTCAGTAACCTTGAATGCTCCACCGGTTCCAGTCTGAGGGTCGTAAAAAGCGCAACCGCAGCCATCATCAGCCTTCGACCCATCTGTGTACAGAACGTATCCCCCAGGGAACCTGGAATACAGCCGCTCAAAGAAGGATGCAGAGACACCCAGAGATCCACCGATTCTATCAACGTCAATGATGGAATAACGTATACTGTTCTGAATCAAGGCATAGTCGTACTGAAATACTGATAGAGAGTGTGTTGAATAAATTAGGTCATTATATTCCGCTGTTGAGGCGAAACTAGAAGCCAGAGGAGGTGAGGGGCGTTTCAGCCAGAAATTGCAGGTTAAATCGTGCTCATTAAGCCTATGTATCTTCCCAAGTAAGTCTGTAGGAAAGGCACGAACTCGTAACAAGAATCTGTCTGACAGCAACTTACGTCTCAGGTGCAGTGGAGGCTCATTACATTCTTGCAGCATAACCACAATAGGAGTCGATTGTAGATAGCCGATCGATATTCTTAGACACTTCGATTGTATTTTATCGAGGGCATATAGTTCCTTGTTCGAAGCTTGACCGTAGAGGGGACAACCATAGTCAAACACTGCACGAACAGTGGCTCTATAGAACCGTAACGCCACAACCGGATCAGCACCCCAGTGTAGATGTGTCACCATACGAAGGACATTCACATATTTCTCTGCCTTCTGAGCAATGTAATTTATATGAGGCTTCCATGACAGCGTTTTGTCCAGGTATAAGCCCAAGAATTTCACCACTTTCTCGACTTTGAATGATACATCCCCTAACCGTATTTCCTCGATAATGGGTAGTCTACGCTTACGCGAGAAAACACATTATGGTTGATTTTTCAGTAACTCATTTTGTTCGTATTTCACTTTAAATGGTAAACATTAATTAATTAGTATAATTCAACCTGGGGAATCACTCTAACTGGCTAATCAAAGCATTCTAATCAGCAGAGTGAGCTCTGTAACTGATTTTGTTCGTATTCAACTTAAGATGCTGAACTTTGAAATTAGATCTCTTTGGGTGTGGTAGAGAATAGTAGCTAATTTGTTCGTATTCAACTTGTAATGCTGGAATTTGGAACGGAGCCTCTGGATGTGGCAGAGGATAAGTTGTAGGAAATGTTTTCCGACTAGTACCAAACTATTCCATAGAAATACTAGTATGCGAGAAGCATTCAGATCTTCCACAATCGAGAGAAGTGAGCAGTTTGTCGTTGGAAATTGTATGGACCGTAGGGCCTCTTAGCACGTTCACCCTGGTTGAGACCAGTGGAACTCCACCTTGAAGGGGGCACACACCCCAGCAAGGCCTACTTTCTAGCCGCCACCCACCTGGATAGGGACAGGGGAGAACTACAAGGGCGTGAAACCTACTACCCCCGCGAAACCATCCTCAAATGGGTGGCAGGCTGGACCAGCTCCACAGCCCAGTGAGGCACACTGGAAGAGCTGAAAGCCTGGGGTCCCACCCGCCCGTGGTACCAGTACGGGCACAGCCCTTAAAGGCCAAGAATGGTAGCTGGCCCGGCACAGAGAAGAGGACTCTACGCCTACCGCTTAACCCCACCCCGTCTTGCATGATTGCAGCACATGTAGGGAGGCCACGGTTGCCCCTGGGCCTGGGTCCGCACGTATGCCACACATGTAGTGTCGTTAGACACCCCCAGTACGGTAAGAGAAGTGAGCAGAAGGGGCTAGTTTGATATAAAAGTTGATGAAGCCTGACACTAAAACCGCCAAAGCTAAGTAAACTGTAAATGAAATTGGTTTCAGCCACTTGATACCTGGTGTTTAGATTCTAATATCATTAATCAGTGAGCAATCAGTAAGACCGAAAATATATTGTCATTTATAATCTTATCATTATCATTATAGTGTTTGGAATAGTTGAATGAAACTTTGTCTTATGCATTGCATTCACCAGTGAAATGGCATTTCGCTTCAAACAACTTCGTAATTTTCAGAGGTATTTGTTGGAAAATGGCATGGAATACGAACTCCCATTTGAACTGCTGTGTCTACAGTTACGAAGAAGAAGGCAATATGGTTTCTAAAAAGCTATTTGTGCATTTAGGGGCCTTGCACCAGTTTATTTCCAAAGAGCACTTTTCATCACACGTCAATAGATAACGTTCACTCATTTTGATTGAGCCATATTTGCAACTCAAGCAATGTGATATCAATCAATAATTGTGCTAAGATACTAGAAATATCAATTGAAAACGTCGATTACCTCTTCAAGAATCGCTCCCTAATGCTCTGGTATTGTTCTTCGTCATCACTGGACACAGAGCTGGAGTCTGAAGAACTTCCCCAGTCAATAGAATCATCACTTCCCTCGTCATCGTCAGCCCCAGGCTAGAAAAGAACAAAACGAAAATATCAACGAGGAATTTTCGACAAGAAAATGAAGTATATGCTGTTCATCCCAATAGTTGTAATCGGATTTTATCATTTCTGGAAAAAAGTAAGCATAAAAATGGTGGTCATTGTAGAATCCAACTGTCAAAGTTGGAATTAGTGACCTTCACATTACCGAATTTATCGAAGAAAAGAGAGTTATTGCAATGGCCTCAAAATTATAGAAAATTTTATTTTTAACAGTTACAATTATCCAATGTACAGTGTATTGCCATTCCACGTACCTTGGTAGACTTGGATTCAGTTCCGCTTCCTTCAGAGGGTCCTCTTTTGAAAGTCTGAGGCCCAGGTGCTTCGTCTTCCGAGTCTTCTTCTTGTTCTATAATGAAATGAATCGCAGTATTAGAGACACAAGTCGAGCTTCCATCACCACTCCGCCCTCCAATAAACTAAATTCTGGTTTTGAAACTTCATGAAGCTAGTTTCTACGACACGAACGAACCTTATAAGATATGCCTCGTGCATATCGATTCTATCGCTCACAGCGGTGACTGGCGTTAGTTTTACAACTAGTTTGGTAGGTCTTTATCAAGAGGCAGTACTGAACTGTTTCTATTTTCACAGTACGAACGTCTTCCAGAAACTCTAAAATAATACCTATTCATCCATGTTACCTAACAGCATGCATTATATTTATTACAAAGGGACTTTGTGTCCACCAAGAAACTTTGGGTATAATAGAATAATCTGATGTAAGTAGTTATCACGCATAAGATCCTAAGAAGTTTTTAGGTTGATAAGACTGTATTTCATTTCTTCATATCTTTATTCGCCAAATACGCTTTATAGACAAATGAGTGGTAAGTAATTGTTGTATTGATGGTAGTTTGGTTGATCAGATGACTCAACCAATGTAATTTCGTAGGTACTTACATTTTCTTTCTTTCGTAGTTATAGTGGTTACCAGCATATTCAAGGTATGTCAGTAACTGTTATGTAATATTACCACCTACATTACACCCAAGAACTAAAGTTAATTTCTACTATAGTAGCTTCATTGATACAGCTCTAACACCAAACAGAACCAAATACGGTCCTTTCTTTACAATATTATACGAGCCCTGCATTCACTCATTTCTTTCCACTCGTCATTCCTTTTTTTTAAAGCAAAATACAGGTAATATAATCGGTAAAAGCATTTTGTTTATAACACAGTCAACGCATGGAGCTTCAAATGGGTTTCCACAACTTCGTCACGAGTGATTTAGTTCGCATGGAGCTTCCGTTGATTAAATCCCCTACCTAGTGGCCTATATTTCCCCAAAATAGGCCCTTTATGGTTATTGAGGATTCTAGAGCTGCTCCATGTCCCTAAATTTGTTAACAACAAAATTCATATCTTTTCCAATCTAAGTCTCTAACCCCTTTCGATTTGAGTTTACATGTTTGTCTTGCCTAGATTTACAGGATCTATCACAGCTCCACAGAAAGTGTTCAGCTGTGTTTTCTCCATTTCCACATTTACATATTGGAGTTAGACAAAAGGAACAGGATTCACAAAGGACAATATGAGTGAGTAAGACGACTTTAACCTTTAGGTTGTTCCTCATCTTCATCAGCAAGATCTGGATTCTCTCTGAATTTGGCGAGGTCACTTTCGAAATCTTTGTTGTACTTTCTGAGTTTCTGCCGAAGCGAAGCTAATGATCTGGAGTTGTTCTTGGACATGTTCTTTCTGGAAGCATCAAGTTAGATAACCGGTGAACTACGAAAATTGGGACAAAAGAAGATTTGGTATTTATGCCATCTGGGTCCCGATTGTTCAGAAGAGGGACTAGCAAAGATCGAATAATATTTCTGACCGTAAAAAGAAAATAATTAGGTAGTTCAAATTTAGTTCATTTTTATAGCAGATCGTACTGAATTCTCAACAATTTTAACATGATCCAAAACATTAGAAAAAGTTCATCTTTACATAGCATTAGTAGGTGTTAATTACGTGAACATTACTCCAACCAAGATATTGTTACTTGAAAAAGATTCTGAGTATTAAGGGAAGAAGAAAATGGGCAACAATTAATCCCAGCTACCAGACATATGGGAAGTTGCTGATCATGTTCATAAGATTAATATTTTTCTCAATAAACCAAGCTGAATTAAAATTAACCATTGATAATATGTCAGAACAAGATAAAGAACTATGAACGAAAGCCCCCTGACCTAACCTACAATCACAAAATTTTCTACTATTGGGGGTAGTTTATGTAGGTACTATAATTTAATGTTGAAAAAAATGAATAAATAATCAATGTATACCTTGAAAAGCAAAACCAAATTGATGTTACCTTCCTTCCCGATCTTCCCACATTTCATTGATGAAATCTTCCAGTTCAACAAGGCATCTGAGATAGAACCGAGGAGTTGCTCCATTTTCTTCTTTTTGGATAACGGGAATCGCCTTTTGGTAAGCTCTCTGAAGATCCTCAAAGCCTGGGAAATGGTTAGGTTCCTTGTAGTTTTAATAGTAGCAACATACAGGGTGTCCAACGAGACGTTCAACCCCCCCCCCCCCCCACCCCTCTAAAATCGTTATTTTACAGCTAAATGAGAATTTTCTTTTAATAATCATGATTTTTGCAAGGATCTCAAAAAAATGACAAAATTGCGCACGTGCGCAATGGACATCAACTTCGTTATTTTAAATGATAACCGCCATTTTTTATTGAAGATTTGAATTCAACGTACAATTTCACAAAGATATGACCCATCACTCGATTTTTACGTGTGCGCAAACGGACGCGATTCCGCTCCAAAAGTGCACAATTCCACTCTAAAAGTGCAATAAAAGTGAAACACTGAGTTTTTGAAGATACTCAATTGCCACATGTAATATATGATTTTTGAGTATTTTTTTCGTGTTGAACCTCGTAATGATAATTATTTATTGATACACCAATATTTATTTGGGGAAACACCGAAAAATTGACCAGAATTGCTCTTTTTATACACGTTTCCACTGAGCACAAAGCGTACTAAAATGTAGGATTTTCGGTGTTTTCCCAAGTTGGTGTTGCAAATATCAATAAATGGATGTCATTGTGAGGTTCAGCACGCAACAATACTCCAAAACATGTGGCAATTGAGTATCTTCAAAAACTCAGTATTTCACATTTATTGCACTTTTGGAGCGGAATTGCACCCGTTTGCGCGCACTTAAAAAATCGAGTGATGGGTCATTTCTTCATGAAATTTCACGTAGAATTCAAATCTGCAATAAAAAATGGGGGTTCCAATTTAAAATAACGAAGTTGATGTCAATTGCGTAATTTTGTCATTTTTGAGATTCTTGCAAAAAATCATGATGATTAAAAAAAATTCTCATTTAGTAGTAAAATAACGATTTTGGAGGGAGGGTGGACGTCTCGTTGGACATCCTGTATATTCAATATACGGAGGCTGGTGGTGAGAGGTATGACGGTGCTCTTGAACGCCAAGTTAATTAGAGCCGTGAAAACTTGGTGAATTATTGTCCAGTTTATTTTTTTCTCGACATAACTTAAATCACTAATGTCCTATCAAGTTTTTGGCTCAATGAAAAAATAAATAACCAACGCATAATTACTTGATAGCATGCTGCTCATATCTTTGATTTTCTTGTGATTCCTGATCTGCTTTATATTATTCGTCAAATCCTCATAACGTTTCTCCTTTGCGGATCGGACGACCCTCTTCGTGTCTTCTTCATCGTCACTGAACTAAAAACGAGAAAATTCAAATATTACTTTTTAAAAAATAAATGTATTATAATAATAATAATTGAAAATCGGGATGATTGAATGTCATGTATGCCTACTGGTATTCTACGCAATACATTATGGGGAGTTACAATTGCGAGATTTATTAAATCGATGGAGGAGTTGGTGAACTGAGCACAACCCTTACAATTCTGTTGTCTTTTACAGGAGTATTCCATCTCCAATAGATAATTCACCATCCATACCCTATTGCAAAGCCTCTTAGGAATCGGAATAATTTCGAATTCAAGCCCTTCAAAACAGAACTCCTTGACAGGACTAGCTCCCTTTAAAATACATTTGAGTTTTATAGAATTTCATACAAAAAAGCCAGGACAGAAATTAAATTTAAAATACAGAAAACACTTTTTTATTGGACGTTCGAATCCTAATATATATATATAGATTTGGTATTGTGTAAATCACTGTCATTTTTCCATCAGCGAGAAATTTATTCTCACCTCAATCATGTATTTTTATGGTTTAAAATTAAAAGTATTAAAAACAAATTGAAATAAAAAGACATACCGTGAAGGTTGCTACGGGTTGGCGGCTGATTGGCTCCTCCTCAGACGAGCTCTCAGATTCGGAATCTGAGCCAGTTGCGAAGAATCTACTCATTGTGCACGCAAATTACCTAGAAATATGAATTGGTATAAGACTTGAGTAATTCACATAAATTAATAATATTTTAACCTAGTAATAAATAATCTTAACTTCATTGCCGCCAAACATTACAAATAATTTATGGCAAACTTAAGTATTAAATAATATTTGGTAAGTACAACCAGCTAAAAATGAGTTAATAAATAACTTGGTACAGGTATAACAACAAAACGCAGGGTCTGCAGGGTGTTCCATGAAACCCCCCCATTTTCAAAAAAGCATATCTCTAACAAAATCGAACTTTGTTTTTCGTGTTCAGGGTGGTTTTGGAAACATTCAACAATCCACTTGATAATGATAAAACCCATTTTTTGCTAACTTAATGGCACGCATTCTAGATTTGTCTAGGAAAAAGACTCCCCCCCCCCCCCCCCCCCCACAAATCATGAACTATGTAAAATATGGGCTTGGGTAATAAACAGCGATAACGTTCAAAAACACTTCCGTAACCTATTTGTCCAACTAACCTATATTTTCCCAAAAGGATTGATTTAGGATAGTTTTTTAATTTTGAGATGCGAGCATTCAGACCACCTAATGATACACACCATTCAGAGCAATCAATTTTTCCAAGTATTTGTAATTTGTAAAAAACAAAATTTGTTATTTTATGTGTTCAATTGGATGAATATAATATGAGTGGTGTGTATAATTCAGTAGTATGGACGCTCGCAAGCTCGTACTCAAACATAATTATGTTCACTGGCAGGAACACTCAGGCGCGTCCGGCAAGAAGTTTCGGACATAATTCAAGGTTTCCATTTGATTATTTGGTAAGGGTACTAGTTACGTGCTGCGCTCTATCTCGAACTTCTCATGTTCTGAGCCCCATTAACTAGATTATTTCAATTGTGCAACACTATGAGGGTCAGCTACGACATATGTTGTAACCTGCCATGTAGGTATATCAATAAATAAGTAATGAGGGTAGGACTAGATAACAAAGATAATGATTGGCGTCGTCCACCATCTACAAAGGTTTTAAGAATTTGAAACTGGAAACTGCTATATTTGAAAAGGTTTGCAAAGTTTTACTGTATTCCTGGACTACGAATTACCATTACCATCCGCCGAATCCAACTTCTTCAAGGGCAATGACGTTAACAAGTCGAACGTAAAACCCCTTGGAGATTCATAGATATATTCAACTTTTTTGGTTTTCTTTTTCATCTTGTCAAAGAATGAAGACGAGTATAACTTTATTGAATTCATTCCTTCCAAATATAGATAATCACCTACCCTTCCGAGTGTAGGTAATTGGGCTAACCAAACCAAGCTCATGGGTGGTTGGCATATGCCGACTTCAACGTAAACAAAATAGCGAACAATTCCGAAAATAATGAACCTACCGCTCTTTCAATGCTACACTTAAACGTTAATAATGATTAGTATATAGTAACTTACCACGAATAATACGAAAATTGAAATTCAATCAAAAAACAAAGACGCAACACGCGCTCACACACACACAAATTAGGGAAAAGTCTAGGTTATACTGAAATAAGGTTCTTCTTCTTCTTTTTCCACTCCGTTTCACATTAGATCTAGCTCCGGGAGATGTGTGTCCACTGATGTTGGCGATTTTTACTTTCTTCTCCTCCCTTCTTAAAACTTGATGCAAATCACTTTTGCTCTACGTAGGTCCCACTCTCTTGTTATTGTCATTACATTTTCATCTTGTTGTTATTGCCTAGTTATCTCATTATAATTGTACATGTTACATAGCTCCTTATATTCTCAACCCTGATAGGATATTTTGTCATTTAATGAGCCTGCAAGGTGTAAGAGTTTGGGTCAATGCACCCATGTTCAATGGTAACCTTACAAAACTCATCCGCCAACTGGTTTCCTATAATCAATCTGTGTGATGGAACCCATTGCTCCCTGATTTGCCTGGATACCTACCAGACATTAATTAAAGGTGTTTGTAAGTTGGAAGAGGGGGTAGGTCACCGACTCTGATAGAGTCTGAGAGAGCACAGTTGCCATTGTTTAGGTCTCTGACATGGGTCAGCGCCATTTCCAAAGCAGAAAGCACTGCATGATGGATTGATATATTGTTTCTGAGTTTTACACCCCTTTCTGTATCAAGAGTTTTGCAATAAAATGCAGCTGACAGCTGACACCATTAGATCGCTTTGACCCATCTGAGTACACCTTGTCGAATTCCTGGAAGTGCTTATGGATGCGTTCCAGTGTCTTATGTCTAGTCGTGTCCTCAGAGTCAACTGTGTTCTTCTTTTTGACTCCCAGGATGGTGGATGTACAAAGTCTACTGAGGGATGAGATGGTGTTACGTTTTTGTACATCGTACCCATTGGGTCTGTGTTCTGTGATGGCAACAGAGCTGATACAGCATGTAAGAATATGATGTGTGTCTGTGTAGCGATTGAAAGAGTTCTCAAACCTAGTGCTGAAATGCCTAAAAGTAATATGTTCAAAATCAAGATCTCAAGAGATTTTAGGATCGCACGAACGTGTTTACTTATGTTCTCACTGTGTAGTGTTTGTGAAGAGATTGGGATGTTTAACAGAAGAGTTCAAATATAGTTCGTGGTTTATTCGACCTGGTTAGATGGTTTAGGATAAAAAAATAGGGATTGTAGAAATGTGAATTCAATAGCGATCTTAGACCTAGATTTCGTATATAAAATTGCAGAGATCTTAAGTTTTATGGTAATGTTTTATGTACTACAGATCTAAATCTTACTATGCAGGTATTATATGAAATCAATTCACAAAATCTTAATGTCAATTCTTATGCTACCTGGGATCACAATCCAAAATGTTACCAACAGTCAAGCGTTCTTAAGGAACTAAATAAAACTATTTTGAATAGACCTGAAACTAGTAATGAGTTAGTATATCAGACAAGGTTACATGGTTGAAACGTATTTTAGAGATTCTTCGATCTATGACTAGCAATCTTAAGATCTATGAGATCTTAAGCAAAATTAAAGATAAGTAAACGATTATATCTTTATTTATCCCTATTTCGCATATTAGCAAGTCTACACATTACATACTGTTCTATTTTACATTAAATCATTTCGTCTCGTAGTACCTAGGTAGGTACCTACTTTGTTCTTCAACCATTCTATACGGCCATTGTACAGCGTGTGAGGAAGCTATACTGCCCACCCAACTTGGCAGTCGTTTTTTCAATTACCAATAAACTCGAATGTTAAGGTATGTAGTACAAATTATTTATTTATTTTATTTTAATTTTATTTTTTCAGAAAAGTTCACTGATGTTCAACTTATGAATTACGTGGCGATGTAATCTGGAACTAGATCATTTACGAACTGTTCGAGTCATTTTCATGCCCATGAAAAGCGCCTTCATCGAACGACCACTTGGATATCATTAGAAGATAAGATCTGGTCACCTACCTATGTGATTATCATCATGTTGAACCGTCAAAAGCTTCTTCATCATTGTTTTTTTCTTCGGTCGTAAGATCATTTTTGGAAATGTCCCCACATTTTCCTAAGTAGGAAGATAACGTGGTGTGGGTAATGGTACCTAGGTTGACAGGTAAAACAATCTACTGCCAACCGCTTACTATTCACCATTTTCGTAAATATTCTCTACCTGATGCCGTTTAGTCCTTTTTCTCCTGCACAGTAAAGTAGATGTAGATGGTGCACAAATATAGGCGTTCATTGAAGATTTAAATTCATTTTTAAATTTGATAAATGCACATTTAGTCGTTACCAATATTGACGTGACCAAAATGCTTCCCATTGAAAGTTTGTTCTTCACCGTAGTTCGAAAATTGGGAGTCTTTCCTTGTGACGCTGATTTCAAAGTAACCGCGACCTTATTCAATTACTCGTTTTTCATCATCCTCTTTTTCAATTCAATATCATTTCTCGGTAACTTTTATTTCATTCATGCTTCTGCTTCCACCTCCCAAACATTAGTGCATTGGATAACCATCTTGAAGAGCATTTTCAGTAACGCCTTCGTCATTATCCACATCGTACGTTTTAGACTGGAAGTGGGAAAACTTCGAAAAGTTCTGAAAACCTTCAAGACCCTCCCCTACAATCGTATACCTAAAACCAAATATAAATTTAACGTTGTGTTCATAACTGGTATAGTCAGACATTGCGCGTTGGCGGTAGGGCTTTTCTTGACGATGGATGAATCGAATGTAAACAGTGTGCTGGTGGAAGCCTCAGGCTTCTACGTAATTTTCACTTCTTTCTTGGTGATCCTGTTATTTTGCTCTTTCGCTGAAATCTTAAATTCACACGTACTCTCGACCAGCGAAATAACTTTCGACGCCGCAACGATAGAATCAAAGTTGGATTGGCACGATAATCTGAGACGGATCGCCGTGGAGCTGAACGCGTTATTTTCTTGGCAAATTCTTTTGGCCTGTTTCATAAAATCCGTGAACATGGTAGTGTATGTGTTTTTGTCTGTTGATATTGTGAAACGGGGAACTTTTGGGTATGAGGATGTTCGGGATATGGTGATTTTTTCTGAGCATGCACTTTGGGAAATTTTTAATTTGTCTTTTCTAGCAGGATTCTGTTCACAGATTACTAATAGCGTAAGTACCTAGGTACCTACTATATATACAAGCTTACATGTTACTACTTATGAGTGGCGATGATTCCGTGGTTTGAAATCTGTTTTATTGCTCGTGAGGTGAGATGTTGTCTAGTCTCGATTTTTCTTCATCCGAAACATTTGTAAATTTTCGTAAATACATTTTTATGGGTTGTATTACTGATAACTACTAATAACTAGCTGTAAGACTGTATATGTAGTTTTTAAAACCATGTCTTTGATCAATAGGCCCTGATGATGAGAAAATATACTCTCGAAACATTGTCAAAAGTAGAAGAGCTTTCTTTGACCTACTTTTAACATTTTCAGATAATTATAGAAGAACTGCCAACTTTTTTCTCCTATATAAAAATATATAGGCACCTATTTACTTTTTCATATGACCATGACATAGTGTGAAAAAAAAACCAGTCATGCAGCATGATCGTATGAGCAAATTTTCTTAAACTATTTACCGTATCGATTGTTAAACTGTATTGAAATTCGAGCAGTTTCAGTCAAAACAGATTTTATGTCAATAACTAAAGTTTAACGCACGCAGCGTTTTACGTCGCTAAATAAAGTTTGGCAACATAAAAGAGATTTTGGATGTTTAGATTTTTTACAGTTTTTATAAGTAGATTTTTTAGCAAATCTGGTAGACACACATTTTGACTGACATTCTGCGTGACCTTGAAACGTGTAGGATTGAGAGGTGAAGTGAAGTGGGGAGAGGTGACGTGAGAGTCTTCAATAACAATTTCACATAGTTTGCACGTTGAACGCTCACATCGGTGTTATTTAGGCTGCTGCACTTCCAAAGACTGAACTTGTGGGTGCTTGTGTGACTGTATTCTCCCAAGAATTCGTCCCTGTCAGTAAGCCACTTGAGCCATATCTTTGAACGAATCGCAGGTCAGGAGACTGGAAGTCAAAATTGGTTGCAGTTCAGTTTCTGAATCACGAAGGAGAATGTTGCGACTAATACAGGAACCCTACCAGATAGCGGTCATGTTCTTCGCCGGTAGAAGACATGAGATGGGACCGCTCAATTACGGACAATTCGACTCGGCTATCCTCTCTCGATTAATTTATCCCCAATAACTGACAAATGTTTTCCCAGCGTTTCACGATTGCTGCATATACTGCGGCCTTTAATTGACAAAGACCTTGGGATAGACAGGTTTGTGTGTTGAGATTGACAATACTGTCGTAATGTTTATTTAGCTGCTTATTTGTGGGCTTTACATGCGCGCTAGTTGTGAGGCATCCGTTAATCATCGAAATTTCCACATCAAGGATTATAGCCATTGACTTTGAATAAGACCAATTGAGTGGAGTTGAGATTCGGCGAAACAACTTGAGTTCCTCTTTACCATGTGGCCATATGAAGAAAATTTCATCTTTAAACCGCTTCCACATTAATGGGGTCTTCTCTCTTGATGTGAGAAATGTATGTAATATTCAATAGAATATAACAATAGTCAGTAGAACAATCATCAATTAAGTGCATAGTAAGTAAGTCAAATATTGTCTTTCACCAAGAAACCACGTATTCCACGAGAAAGGATACTTTCTGTGGGCAGCACATTTTGAGCGATTTTGAGTTAAATTGAAAAAAAAAAAAAAAGTGCTGAAAAAACCACAAAAAAAAAACCATTGAACATTTAAAACACGTATGCACAAAATTCTGCTGAAACATTTACATAAATTCCATCAATTTGTGCTAAAAAATCTATGAAAACTGTATAGGTAAATGCTTAAAATCAAAATTCATTGAATAACAGATTATTATTTAGAACGAAATTTTTTGCTATAAAATTGATAGTTAACCATTTCATTGCACTCAAAGTGCTTAAATTTCAAAGAATTTAACAAACATAATACAATAATATCTGAGAGTGCTGCTGCACTGTATGAGTACTATATGGTAATGAATAGGTGATATGGTAAAGGTGATAATAATAATTAGTAATTAGTAAGACCTTAATAATAATAATAATAATTTTCAACCACTTTTTCATAAAAGCTGTTCACATTTTTTTATGGTAGTTTGGGTGATGGGGGAATTTTAATATACACATGTTAGGTTAAAATTGAAGGGTTCATCTATTAAAATGACGGACTATTCGCCAATCTCACCATAATTATATACAGTCCATTCATAGATAGGGACGTCTTTGTAATGCATGCATTACTTATCAATATGTTCAATTGAACAAAATCGATGATTCAATGTACACATAAAAACTAAATTTTTATTTTTGACAGTTTGGGCTACTTGGAGTTGAAGTCCGCAAAATGGCGAGAGAGGAAAGCAGTTTGTACAAATCGGTTCGTATCAAGTTATGACAAACAATAAATTATCTAATGACCTACCCCATTGAAAAAGTCAAATTCGCTTATAATAAATCATATCGTAATAATTCTAGTTATCTAGTTATTGTTCACTTGATCATAAGGCATAATGTAGAACGTACACATTCATGAAGAAAGTTCAATTTCGATTACCTAGGTACCTAACTTAGAACTAGAAGGCGGAGTGTCTTTGTCGTAAGATTCTTAAATTTTGGGTCACTGGTCAATAAAATATACGATTTTATTACTTCAGACAGGTATCTACTTGTCGATACTATATCTATATGTGATTAACGTTCCTACATAGATTTGAATGGTTTAATAATTCTTTTCTTGATTGGTTGGATGTATAGGTATTTTTATCTCTTTAGATAAAACTAATCTGGCCAGAAAAGGTTCTACATACCTTCAGGTACTGTTAATAAGGTTGTAGTAATTAATCTTCGGATTTCAGGAAAAAATACGATTATACTTGCTTAGACGTCAAGACTTCGAAGTTAGCGCTTGTGGTTATTTTTCTGTTGGATATCATCTTTTGATAGTCGTAAGTATCTTTATAGCTTTATGACAATATATTCTCGACACAAATTCAATTTAAATTTTCTATGTTCCTGAAATAAGTGTGATATTGATAAGATATATTCTATCTTCTCACTTGTTATGATATTCATTTATGTTTTACGTACCTACTGTCGATTTAACGTCTACTTAATTCCAGGTTGCGACAACCAGCTGCACATATTTGGTGGTACTGGTGCAATCATTTTCTTAAATTGTTCGAACCAGGTGGGTAATAATTGCGTTTACGGAGAGAACCTAAAAAGCATCCTTGTCTAAAGCTTATCTATTTCAAAATTTGATGGAAGCCCTTAAGTTAATGCAAAAGTTAATATTGTACATAGTATATATGCTAGCAGTAATTTTCCTTAGATCTAAAATAGTTTGAACATTAGAAAACCAGTCGACATACAAAATGGTTGGATTAGGGTCCGTCTTGGCTTTGCCACCTCTCATGTGTATTTGTGGAGCCCGGAAAAAGTGGATTTCCTGCGAAGACATATTGGGATTCCAGGATGGGGCTGCCCTTCCTTTGGTGATGCAGTAACTAAATAAGATTTACCAAAAAAGGCCTTTCTGTCCGTAAATTGCGTTTTTTTAAAATTAAACTCCAAAGTTTCTCCCCAGGGACTGGGGCTTCTTCAGGGAGACGAAAATTCAAAATTTTAAGATATCTACTTACTTAATTATAGTTTCCTTTTTTTGATAAAAATCGAATTTAAAGTTATCATAGATACAGTTATACAGTAGATATTTTACAATTTTGAATTTTGTCTTCCTGAAGAAGCCCCAGTTCCTGGGGAGAAACGTTGGAGTTAAATTTAAAAAGGAAAAAAATTAAGGACAGAAAGGTCTTTTTTGTGAAGTCTTGTTATAATTTGAACTGTCCAAATAAAGAAACCAAACTAAATAAGAGCATCATGAACAGATGAGGCCACAGGGAGACTCCCTGGGACTTCTTCAAGTCATAATTTTATTAATTTGTTGTTCAATGCCATCTTTATACGCATAATTAATAGTTTGTTGGTTTATAAAATGGGTAAGGAACCATGAGTATGGTCAATTTTCAACAAACTTCCCAATTCAGGCTGAATTGGATGCGAATTTTGAAAGTTTTGCAACTTTACCTAGACGAACTATAAATCTCTCGAGGGGAAGTTGCGAAAACACATTTCTACGAAGAAAACGAAAGGTCGTTTAATGAAGGTCGTTATCTATTTCCACGGAAATTAAGAGTTAGGTAACTGATGATGACCCTACCATCGAAATCGATGTAACTTTGGGTAAATTTACAACAGACAACGTTCTTCATTACGTTTTCTTCTTTCTCATTTACGTTCTTCCGTTTTCTTCATTACAGTACTGAGATTCCAAATCTGCACATGCTGATAAAATAATCAGTAGGGGTGGGCATTCTTAAAAGTTTCGTCAAACGAAACGAACTGCTAATTCCTTGTTGCTAATTGCTTAAGTTTGATATGACTAAATTTTGCTTCGAGCTAGTGGATGCATTGTTTTCAATTTCGGGAGATAACAAATTTTTCGCCTCCAAAATCATAATATCCACTCACGTTTTACGTTTTAGATCATTCTGAACAACTTTCGTTTCATGTATGTCTGTCTAAGTGTGTTTGTAATTGTCCATGTGTCTGCATGTCCTTTTAACGAGCTTAATTTCTACAGTTTTTATCCGATTGTGATAAAAAGTTCAGGGAATATGTGGGTGATGGTGTTGATCAACTCTATCAATTTTATTGTTCTCAAATCACTACTCCACTCTGCGCATGAGCAAACGTAAATTCCATCAAGCATAATTTTCTCACGTTTCGGATGTCCGATCTCGCTCAAATTTGGAGGGAACTAAAATGCATTTCAATCATCTAATCCGTATTGTAATTTGATCATGTAATTGTGTAACTAGCTGCTGTGTATATACACGAATGTGAAATCTTTGTAACATGCTTAATATCCCGTTTTCATCCGATTTTGATGATATATTTAGGGAATGTGCGGGTTAGAGTGAAGATGGTTCCAAATCAATTCTACCCCCTGCACATGTCAGAACGTAAATTCCATCAATTATCGTTTTCTCACATCCTAGTAATATGATCTTGCTCAAATTTTGAGGAGAGTCGGGAGAAAACGATTTGATCATCCCATATCAATTTAAACCTGATAGTATAATTAATAGCTGCAGCGCATGCGCGAATGTGAAATCCTTCTAACAAGCTTATTATCCTCAGATTTCACACGATGTTGATGAAATTTTCAATGAATGAAAAGGTTAGGCTATAGATTGTAGATGTTTCCCTTCCAGTTTCATTTTTCCCACATCAATACTTTAGTTTTGTGCATGCTTATACTTTACTTTATGCTCAACTTGAAATATAAATGAGGTACTCATATCAAGCAACATTTCCACGTTTTTTAATTGTCCGATTTTGACGTTTTACGCTACATCTTGATTTTCTATTCCCCCCAACTAAAGGAATCCGGGATGAAATATTTTAAGATCTCAAATCTATACATTCATGCCACGGATACGATGAAGCCGCTCCTAAATTGGCTGACGTTTTTTTCGGTGTATTGGGTCTTATGTTTCTGATTTTCTGTAAATTACATTTCACAGATAAGTTCCACAATAAACTCAGCGTTGGTATTTCTAAAGGTGAATCCCCTCAGGAATTGGGCGTCTTCAAGGTTAAATTTAATTGTTCTTATAATGTGAACCGAATCGTATATAAATTCCGTCCTAATGGTTCAACTAGTTTACAAACGTTTTGTTTGTTTTGCTTCAACGGAACTTTCCCCTCGAAAAAATTGACCACAGACTTCCATTGAACGACTAAAGTATAGTATTGTCGATAACAATCCAAGATAATATCACAACCTATACTCAGTAATTTATTTTGAAGAGGTTCGTCATTAGGAACGCAACCATCAATTTACTTTGCACATCAGTGAAAAACTGTATTCACCCCCCCCTTGTTGTCCATTTCGCAGTAATTTCACATGGTCTCGTCCTTGGCATAGGCGTTGAAACGAGGGCGAGTCAGCCCGATATGTATCCGGAACGGAGTATTGGTGGCATGGATGTGATCAGTGCACTGTCCCCCATTTTCCCCATATCCAGGTTTTTAGGAGTTCTCCCGTACTCCAACGCATTCGATTTTTCCAACGGCTGGCTTTTGTATTCTTTGTTTCTCCACGCCTGCCTTCTATCCGCCAATATATTTCACAAAATATACATCGCTGTTTCTCCAGGCGCTGCGCGTTACGACAGATACACGTTTCTACAAGATTTCGAAATCATAATCAACTACGTAACTGTGGTCTCTCACTTGATACAGCTCGCGTTTCAAAAACAACTTTTTGGGTCTATTTTACGAAAAACTGCTGAAATTGACACATTTTGGGTTGTCTACACCAAAAGTTTCGCCAGGACGTATTTCATTGGAGGGACGATATGGCTTTGGCTTCCAATCATAATAATGTTATTCGATGACAAAGTGCCCATTTCACACAAGCTGTATGCTCTGGAGCAGCTCGTGTCAAGGACAGCGTTTTTCACGATAGTTATGATATTATGTTCGATTTTAGAAGTACTGAGATGTAATTTACAATGCATTACCGATCAATTGCAACCCGAAAAGCAACATATATCCAATCTTATTGAAACTCACAACAAGATCGTTCGCCTATCGTCAGACATAAACGACTTTTTCTCTTGGCAAATATTATGGACTTGCATCAGATGTTCGGTTACATTCGTGATAGATATATTTCTGTTACTCAAAACTGTGAGCACCACAGGAATCGATGACTACCCCCTTTTGGTACTATCAATTAGCATTAGTTTGTGGGATTTCTTGGTGCTGTTTTTACTGTCCTCGTCCTGTTCCAAGACTTCAGAACGAGTAGGTGTTCAACTTCTACTTATTCTTATACTGGTGAAACAGGGAACCTCCTTCTTTTTCTTATTTTCGAAGAAGTTGGTATGAAGGGTTGGAAAGGTCAAGTTACCCAATGCTCACACTATTTTAAAATCAACAGTTGAACGGTGAAACTAACAAAACGTCCTAAGTGCCACTTTTGCAGAAAATTGGGTTTCGGTCGATTCAAGTTCTAAATGCACCTCCCTTGACAGATAAAAAAAAAGAAGAAAAAAAAAAAAAAAAAAAAAACTTGATTCTATCAAATGTTTCAAAATGAGGTTGAACCCAAAACGTTCCGAGTGTCTGGTCTAGTCGCACAAGTGAAGAGTCATTACTTTTCACTGTCTTCAGGTTTACGTAGAAACACGCGCTATTTAGTAGTTCTCGTCACGTTTTGCCAACGTTTACCATCCACTCGCACTATTTGTAGTTCACACCATCTGCCATTTTCGTTTTATTATCTGCTGAAAATTTTCCTCAATGGATAGTCCTCCTGAAATATTGGAAAAATGTCGCGAGAAAAAGGGTTCTCTACGTTATTCACAAACACGACGAAAAATTGTGGGAGATATGTGGGACTTGAAGGCGCAGAAACCACATTCTGGCCGTCTATTCAATTCAGAAGAAATAATGAATCACGATTCATTTTTATATTATATACAGGGTGTCCTCAAAAACGTCTCCCTCCCCTGCTAAAATCGTTACCAGTATTTATGCATAAAATTTTTTGTTGTTGTTGAAACTTGAATGTTTTTTGTAGGGATCTCAAAAATGACAAAATTGCGCATTGGGCACTTGCGCGAACGTGCGTACTTGACATTAACTTTTGAACCCCCACTTTTTTATTGTGGATTTGAATTCTACGTAGAATTTCATGAAGAAATAACCCATCACTAGATTTTTAGGGCACGATTCCACTGTAAAAATGCCCAATTCATAATGAGCTTTTGAAGATATTCAATTGTCACATGTTATATAATGATTTTGGGGTATTTTTGCATGCTGAATCTCGTACTGATGTTCATTTATTGATATTTGAAACACCAACTTAGGGAAAAATCTACCAGAATTGCACTTTTTTTAAACTCATTTCCACACAGCGCAAAGCATACTATATGTAGGTTGTTTGGTGTTTTTCCAAATTCTTTCAGAAAAATAGTTCAGGATTTCGAGAATCCGCAATCTAATTTATGCATTTTACCTACCAGCATAAATTAATTTCTACATATTCCTTCTTTTTCCTTACTTGAACACCAGTCATACACTAAACCAACTAATTTACCTTCCCCAAACTGCTATCAGAGTGAGTTGGCGTTGTCATCACTTATTCCCATGCTAGAAATCTAACCTGTAATAAGTGTGTGGATACAACACAATGGTGGGGCACTCTCAGAAACAGGTAATCCACCTTCCCCAAACTTCTTGTAGGCGCGAGAACAAAGCTAAACTTTCATAATTCTGAGGTGCAAGTGCAATGGCATTTAGAACATGTATGATTTTTCTCAGAATCACCTGATTTTTCGTCAATGAGTCTTTATTTTCTCATAACTAGAACAAGAGCCTCAGAGTGCGGGTGGAAGAGAATAATTATAAAACCAAAATTCGACGATTCATGCGGTTTTTCGCTCTCCTGAAAAATTGCTTCTGTTACACTTGAACGTTTTGTTAGTTGCACCGTTTAGTTATACAGGAATCACCACTGCCTCATTAATGGCCCCGCGTTTATAGATATTGGTAAATACTACGGTATTTTAGGAACTATACAATAGTCAACGAGCAGAGGAATGTGAGTTAGAAGGCAGTATTCATTTAATGTTGATATAGGTAGAGAAGAAACTACTTTACGAATGAAACGAGTACAAAATAGGTGCTATAACTCTTGCTGTGCGCAAATTTCTAATGAATGAGGAGCTATACCAATAAAAAAAGAAGTTTCAAAATGAGTACATAAACCAATTAAAATAGCATGAAATCGGAAATGGGCTCGACGAAAATAAAATGAGTATATATCTATCTGCAAACAATAATTAACTATAATCAACGAATAATAAATGAAAAAATAAATTAAATCGAAATTTACTATTAAAAAAAATATATAATAATAATAAATGGTTTTGCAAACACAAACACTTTGATTTTAGAGGCATGAGAAAGGGAATGTAGCGCCTCCGAGGTATTCTTCTAAACTATTCTTCGTTATAAGCAACTATTCAGTAGCCCAATATCTAATTGTGCCTATGAGTTTTATGACAAGACTTTGGAAAAAATATGAGTTTTATAGTTCGGAAACATTATAAATTGTCTCTTTTCCATCTACCATCATTACAGTCTACCAATATAATTTATATCAAATTTCCATCCAATGAAATTCCATTCACATAAAAAAAAACTTCAATTTCTGTATAAGTATAAACTGAATTTTCTCAGCACAGGGATATTAAGTTAGTGCTCGTTACTGAAGTGAAAATTGCCTTGTTTTTCTATTAAATTTGTTGATGACTACCCAAATATTACAGTTTTAGTTTCAAGGTTATCGATCACTGACATCACTAAATTTAGTTTGAGTAGATTTAGGAAAACGCGCATGTCGGTGCTTTGTCTTAGTGAAATAGAATACTATTGTTCCAATCGATAATTAAAATGAATAAAACTCCTCCTAAATTCACTTCCTGCTAATGACTGTTATCTTTTTTTACAGCTAAGTTCATTCAATTCAAATTTATTCAAAATTGTGAGAAGACATTCGGATCTATATAAGAATGTGAGTAAAGGTGCATATTATCATCAAACACTCTGATCTACTCGAACACCCATTTATTTCTACGAGAACTTCAAGTATTTTTTTGTTGACTTTTCCATACACATCCTCACTGTCTTGAAAATTAGATTAGGATCCATCCGTTTGTTTCGACCTGCGTTGTTCATAACCAGTAATACATTTATGGTATTCAGGGTGTCTCATGAATTATGCAGCAGCGGCTTATCTCCATCAATATATACGAGTTAAAAAAAAAGGCCATCCCATAATTTCTTGCGAGGAATTCAACCACGATATTTCCATAAAGCGCAATGATGCGTTCCAAAATATTCCAATATTAATAAATGAACTTCATTACGTGATTCAGCGTGAAAAAATACAACAAAATAATGTACCGCATGTGGCAATTTAATATTTATACAGAAACTCGATGTTTCACAATTTGTGCTATATTTGCGCGTGATAGTGCTCGTTTTTTCGCACTCGAACATCCAAGTGATACTTTGGAACAAACGAAGTTACTGTTGATTGCGCATGGTTGCACAATTGCGCGGTGCGCGAAAATGTGACGGTTGAATTCCCGCAAGACATCATAGTGATAAAAGTTTTTAGTTTCCTAAATTTATTCGTTGGTTTATGCGTACATAACTACACAAGGGATACGATTATCAACCAAAAACTCGGCGCTTTGCACTTTCCGCCTCCCTACTCTCCCGGTTGATTCTTTTTCCCTAGTCCGTATGAAACACAGAATGTGTTTTTGCGTATTTAATGTTAATTTCATCTCATTTTATTATAATAATGCATAATAATAATGTGTAAGAAATAACTTGGAATCTAGTAATCCTACGCATAGCAAATGTATTTAGCTGTGCGTAGGATTACTAGTTTTCCTAAGCTTATCCTTGCGAAGGGTAGCTACAAAGTTTATTGGTATCGCATGTCGTTTTTTTTTATACATAATTTCGTTTCAGTTTTTCCGGCCGGTGATCGCAAAAACACATTCTGTGTCAAAATACACTGATTATTTAGTAATTGCGTATCCTTCTACATGCTATCACAGGAGTTAAATTTCGTTTTTCCACTTACCATTCCTTTTTTCGTCACTTCAAATGATGAAGAATTTGTTTTCAGGAGAAACTGAAACTCTACACAATACTACGAGAAGGCTATGAATTTAATGCCAGCGGTTATTTCATCGTAGGATATCCTCTGATTACATCGGTGAGTTGATTTGAGTTGAGCTGATTCACATGATTAGGTTATACGTCAAATTTTCATATACAAAATTTGTATATGTATGTAGGACATAATTCAAGAGCGGTATCGTTCATCCAAGGTTAACTGATAAGATTGTTCTAAGATTGTTCTGCTGCGTTTTGAGCTATCGTTGCTTTTGGATTTGCAGGTTCCTTGTATAGAATATATAACGATACCACTACCAATCATAAAATTAGGAAGATCAACGAACCTGCTACGTTTAGCTACTGAAAAGGGTTATTAGAGTTTGTGACTGATGGGTTTTGGTCTTGGCCCATAGTTCCATGATTAGCGAATTTTCAATGAAAATTAAGCTATTGCAATAGCTCAAAAAATTTTAAAATTAAAATGTTTGAAAAATTCCTTCACTGAAATCCGTTTTGAGGTATTCTGAAATAAAAATAAATAAATAGCAGTAAACTGCAGTATATGTGTCGCGTTGTGGAAGTACTAATAAGGACGTAAAGATTGTGAGATGAGGCCTGATGAAAAATTGTTTAAAGAAAAAAGTATTTTGCAATAAATTCCTTGGAGGTTTATCAACATGTAGCCAATGCTACAGCTTTTTCCATTTCTGAAGCGATCTTCTTCAGTGACTTAAGCCACCGCCTAATGGATGTAATTTTTTCTGATTTATAACAGAAACTCGAAATGATCGAAACTAATAAATAATCAAAACTATTTTACTTTAAAACGACAGAATCTCTGCTTATATCCAAGTTTATGGGATTTTTTGTCTCAGGTAATTGGTGCGACAACCACGTATGTTGTGATACTGATGCAGTTCTTGTTCGACACCAATGGCACGCATGAGTTGAAAACTGTTACCTTCAATGGAACTGCTGTGGCAGAAACAACGACCAGTTCACAAAACGAAACATACGAATACTATGATGATACCTCGTGAATTACCTTAACTACATTTCCCTAATGTTCTGACTTTCGACACAACGTAGATTAACAATGATGTAAAATTTAATGAAAGAAAATAAAATTTAAAAATTAGTAACCCGTAAGCCATTTCGAAACCAAAAATATATGACATATTAGGAACGAAGTACGCCAAAAACCTGTATTTTAATCTATATGTTTTATATAAATTAAATAGTATGTGTAGCGGGTTTCACGTGTGTTATAAAAAGTAACCAGTAAGAATTATTATAATTGAAAGATATTTTTTTCCACCCAGCAGATATCATCATCAGGAAGATGAAGGATTAACAATAATTAAGAAAACAAAAGGAAAAAAATAACAGAGAAATGAATGGAACGTTCCGAATGAACGAATAAATTAACATGGTTCTATCCCAACAATTATCAATTAAACAAAGTCGCATACCTATGTTTTTTTGAATGAGAGAATAAATTTTTCGCTATTGTAATTCACACTTCGATTTGAATACGTGGCTGAGTCATTCATACATTTTATAAACTTTAATCTTGCTGTACGCCAGCAAATCAACAAACAGAATAACAAGCCTGATTTTGGCACAAGGTGTACACCAGATGAGCCCTATATAAAGGACGCCAACGACAAAGCAGTGAAGGGAGAACTTTGACGACACATAGCCAATCGATCTAGAAACTCATGTATAATAAGAGCCCGTAATATTTCGTAAATTCTCATTAGAAGCTTAGATATACAGTGGAACCTGGATAATTCGAACTTCTTCAATTCGAAATCTTCTTTAATTCGAATATTTCTCTTGGTCCCTAGCATTTTGTATCTAAACTATGCTAAAAAATCGTGGATAATTCGAATTTTATTTTGGATAATTCGAATTTTCGGTGTGCTAATTAAGGTATAAATTTTAAGCTGCGACTCAAAATAATTGTAAATTTATCGGGAAATACGTTTTAGTAGACCAAATGCATGCAAGTCAGTGCCGTCGTACAATCTGATAACTCTCCTCCCTCTCCGGCCCATCATCAGCAGAAGAAGCACCGGTGCCGAGTGCAGCTGACGCCATGAATCACTTACAAGAACTTAGACGTTTTTTTAAAAGCCGAATTAATGTAAGTGATTCATACTTCAACTCATAGAATGCGTTGGAATCTTTTATAATGGCCGAGAGACTTAATTCAAGGAAACAGGCCAAAATATCTCCTTTTTTGAAAAACAATAGATTGTTTTTTATGGTTGCAGTTAAATTCAGTACCATTCCAGGTGTCTTTATATTTATTGTTCAAATTCTGATGGTCAATACAGTATTCAATGTTACTATATGTACTTAACTTCATAGGTACTGTAGTTTGTTAAAATATAATTTATTAAAAACTTCTTTAATTCGAATTTTTGGTTAATTCGAAGTTTTTGACTGGTCCCTTGAGGTTCGAATTATCCAAGTTTCACTGTATATACTAAAAAAATATATAATGTAGATCCATTCATAGGGTCCATGTAGAGTCACATGTAGGGTCCATGTAGAGTCCCATGTTGGGTCCATGTAGAGGTTATGGAGATGGAGGGGGGGGGGGGGGGATGGTGCTTGTTGCAAGTTAAAGTTCGGTTATTATGAATAGAGTACATCCATTCACTATTTTACCAAAATCCTATACAACATATACGTAGGGTCGTCCCTGCAATGCATGCATTACTTACCAATATGTTAGTGATCCAAAAGGAAATAATTGTTCGCGCTGTGGTCGTGATATATTTTTTATTCATGTATACACTCCAGTGAATCTTTCGCAGTGCTGACCTTGTCTACTTATTCATGAGGTGTTCCAAGAATCCAACGTTTCAGTCTGCATTGAAACTCCCAACTCCCCTTAAAATAACAATAAATCAAGTTTCTTTGCCTGATTATAGGAACCTATTACTTACATAACTAGCATAACACGATCAGCTAATTAGACATTTATTGGGAATGATCAACTGATATTATATGTTGAAGCTGTTGCATTTCTCAATTCGCTTATGCTATATCAAGAAGTATAAGCTGCCCCAACAGTACTCCCCCCCTTCTCTTTCCCACACAATTTTGAAATATCGAAGAGCAAATTCAAAAGCTATTTTGGTTGAAAAAGAAAAAAAAAAGACAGTTTTTAGACAATAAACAGATAAAAGACCCCAGTCTGCACTGAGACTACCCAGATTTGGTATTGAGTGCTTTAAAGATTATTGGGCGCTGAACAAGATGATGAAAGCCGAAGTTGCAACATCTCATCCGTTCACTAATGAATCCTAAAGAATCGCAGTTTTTTTTTTTTTTCATGACAGGTGCCAGCTTGATTGACTGGATTCTAAAACCGAGCTTTTAAAAAACTATTTCTGAACATTGCCTACAACTTCCAGTGAAAGAGACAATTCCAACGTTATAATTCGGAGTTATTGATCTTTTGAAATCCAAAATTCGGGACTCTAGTTCCTCGTATTAACCTATCAGCCTTGAGGGCACAATAACGTCGTGAACGGAAGTTTGAGATTATAGTTAACAGTTAGGTCCACAATGTGAGATGTTTGCAATAAGGATATATGAAAAACGTGGAAAATATCTAGAAGCAGTCATTCTTCCAATTGCCACAGCATTGGTGTGTTTCATGATGGTAGTTGATGTCTGTGATGGTGTAGACTGAGGAAGTCAGCTTCCCATCTATCCAGTACTACAAAGTTGACGGAGTCTGCGTTGGTGCATTTGCCCTCACATTCAGCACTTATTTCAGTGCAGAATAGTCCTACTCGTCAACAATCAAAGTTCCCCATGCAAATTTTGCGATGACAAGCGATTTTTCTCACCTCATTGTCAGTTACTTTTGGCAAGAGAGTTGCTGTGACTGGGGTCAAGCTATTTCTCGACTGTTTCAATCTTCATTTGTTAGCATCATGTTTAAGATTTTCCCAGCCACTCCTCAATCTGGTAAAACACACACGGAAAGTAGGTACTGTCTGGCAGCAGCAGCATCAGCAGCAGAAGTGAGGGGAAAGTAGTAAGGGAGGCCTGTAGTCGTCTTGTACGCCGACAATCGAAATATTACTACAAACTGCCATTAAAAAAATAAAATAAAATAAAATAAAAAGCTACTGAACTAATTAATGTTTACTTGCAGTAAGTGGCTATGACTCAACATCAAAACTTTTTGAGGAGAAAATTTCCATAAAATCCTGACCCCGAATTTCAACTCAAAAGTTTCAGGTACTCTACCGCAGATGAGGAGGCTATTAAAAGTAGGGTAAATTTTTCTGGTGGCCCTGTTCGGTGGTGATCACCGGTTTACCGAACAGACAGACTGGCAGACAGAGTGAAAGACATACACACGCACGCAAGCACAAACACGCACACATTACATTTTATACATGGGACAGTTTGTTACACAAATGAGGCATGAATAGTGTTCCTGGTTCAGCATAATTGATAACCATCGTGAATTTAAATTGCAGAGGAATGAAGAAGTTTCATTGTTCATCTTCTTACACTATTTGTATTCTTAGCTTATACAAACACTTGTTGAGGAGTTCGAACAATAAACCGATCTAGAATTAAAATTCCTGCGCGGAAACTCAGAACGACGAGTTTACATAGAAAACGTGATTACCTGGGATACCCATGAAAACCCGGACCTGATTATTACTACGTGGCAGCTACTTCCAATCAGTTGGCTGGGCTCGTCATCTTAATTAGAGTTACAAATTACCCTATTACCTGTAGCGGTATGCTGATCGCCTTTATGTCTTCTTTGTGGAGTGCCAATATACAAGGTAGGCACGAAGAACCGAGAATCCATCGAGATTATTTTCGTCGATAATCTCGAGTTTGCCGTATTAAAAATAGAAGAGCAGACATGACGTGGAGAGGGCTTCCCAACCGCTCTCCCATGAGATCACGCATTGCATCTTCCGCTTAAGCCAAGGTCCAACGTCCATCCAAAAGTATTTAACGACGTAAACAATGACGTTATTCAAATAGCTTCGTAGAAAATTGAGCTACTTGCTGCATAGGATTAAATTTTCTCTATTAAATTCGATTTTCCACAATGTTCATAATTACATTTATTTTTGAGCAGTTTTTTCTGACCTGTAGGTATGTCAACATATTTTGTATGCATATAGGAAGAGAAATTTCTTATGTAGGTATGTAAGCAAACACGAAGGTATATATAGGTTTTATTTGCAATATAGGTACGCACAAAGTACGCAGTCATGCAGCATGGCTAATAGAGCGAATTTCCAAACGAAAGTTGTGGATAAAAGAAAATTAGGCGCTTAAATTCTGATTATTGAGGCCAACCATGATGTCCTGAAGAAAACTGAGAGGACATGTGATGAGATCGCAAAGAAAATTTTAGGAACGCAACTTAACTAAAAAATTTTATCTAAGATCAAATTTTCTCACATATTTATCAACATTAGAGATCTGGGGTTGCAATCGACTCAGCCCTGAAAAATACTATGACTGCGACACCCCACATGCCCTATTGTCATAATACCGATGTTTTAGCATTTTTTGGGCTACATAACTGTAATTCTGGACATAAAATTTTGGAGCGATCGGGCTGTCCAACGAACTGGACCTGTCTTTTGCCAAGACTGATTTTTCTGCGTTGGAACGAAATGTTTACATCGTATTTTAAGGGAGTTATAGCCTGGGAATACATCTTATATAAATAAATAAATAAACAAATAAATAAATAAATAAATAAATAAATAAATAAATAAATAAATAAATATATATATATATATATATATATATATATATATATATATATATATATATATATATATACGACGTTAAAATCTAGGATTGTGCTCTTTGATGCATGGAACGGATTTGAAAGGGATCCCCGCCCCCTCCCCCCTACATTTAAAATTTTGAAGCCTCATAAATAGATTATTTTTTCTTTGAAAATTCGCTAAAATAAATGAATGAAAATAAATAAATATATTATATATATTATATATAATATGAAAAAAATTAATTAATTAAAATATAAAACATATAAAATAAAATAAACGTTATGAATAAAGTCAAACGACCGTGCCTGTTGGGGTAAAAATGATAACCTGTATCATGTGGTTCAGCAGTGTCCTCGGACTCACGGTGGGCCCCATTTCACTTCACGATGCAGTTTCCAAGCAGATAGCAGGCGCTTTGTCTTGCAGTGGTTGGGGCGACGAAAGGGAGATAATGTATCACATGCCGAGTGCCTGGGGCAAGAAGCCGGATATTCTTGCCTTCTAGACCAATGGGTCAGCCATAATCCGGGATGTCCAGGTTGTCAGTGGCAGCGTGGATATGGAGCAGAACTGGCGGGCTAAAATAAGTAAATATGATAGAAATAATCTGTGGCAAGAGAATATCTGAGCAAAAGGAAGTGGCGACCAACATCATCAAGGTCATCGCAGCGATCGTGTCACCGCGCGAAGTGTGGCTCGGGAAAAGTGGCATGGTGTTTCTCGAGTTGCGCATCTCGGCAGGAGTGCTGCGTTGTATCACCACCCGCGTCCTTAGGGGCTCTTACCCCAACTGGTGGTCATTTTAAGGGGGAATTCTTCTCATCCTTCTCTTCCTCGTCCTCCTCTTGCCACTACCTTCATCCCTAGAGCCGGCGTCGAGTAAACTTGGGCATCTTCTCCACTTTTTTATTTATTTGTTTGTATATTATGATATGGGGTCAATGAAACGTCTTTTCCTTACCCTCCTCTGGATTTGAACGAGATCAGATGTCTAGAACGTAAGAAAATGATGCTTGTGGATAAATTCCAATGTTTGTGTATACATAGAGTTATATATATAAGTTATAAATAAGTTATATATAAGTTATGTATAAGTTATACACCATGCCACTTCATATACACATAGAGTGCAATGAAACTGATAGGGTGAATTTTCACATTACTAGGTTGAATAGGAGAGAATTTAGCTAACTCAGCTGATCAGGATAGAGCCTCTGAGTTTATTCGTATCTTGATGTCCAAGAGAGTCTCGCTATCAAATTTCAACTTACTAGGGTGAATGGGAGAGAATTTAATATTTACCCTTCCCTTTCAGATTCCCACCACTTGTTCACAGCTGCTCCGAAACCCCAAAAAGCAGTTCGTTGGGTCAAATATAGCCCATGTTACAAAATTGGCTGAGGAGAACTGGTAGAAGTGGGTGGGCAAAGAATCATGTGACGAGAAAAAAGAAGAAGAAGAGGAGGTTCAATAACATGCATTTTGACGCCTCGTTTTATAGTTTATAGAGAATCGATCAACCGTTAAATATTTGGTATCAGGCGACTTATGGGGCATACCCCTCCCAGTGAATGCAAAAAAGAAGAAAAAATCCAGGATGTGGTGGTGGGGGGGAGGGGGGGGGGCAATGTTGGGCAGAAGTTATACTTTGTTACTTATCTTTGCGCGTCTCGTTTATTGAAGTGGCTGCAAGTTGGTTTTTGAAAGCTTGACAATGCGAGAGTAGATAACAGAAAATTACTTTGGTATCCCAAAAGTTATTTACTTGACCTACCTGACCGTACCTACTTGACCATGACAATTTAGGCGAAATTTTAGTTTACTACAAACGGTAGTGTTTCAAAGGTAGAAAAACCAGGGTTTTAGCCTATAGAAAACTGTTGAGCTTCATAAAAACGACTGGCATTTGTCGTGAAAATGGTAAATGTTTCATTTTCATGTTTATATGCAATGTTTGGTTATATGCGTCTAAATAAAAGAGGCACACAAAAAAGTTGCTATAAATTGGTAAGGTTGTTGAATTTGTGTTTTGTACAAAAGGGTGCTGTGGGTACGTTGGATGAGATATCGAGTGGAATACCCCACCGTTAGCACCCGGGCGTAAACTCTTCGAATTATCAAGTCTGCGGACCCGCCAAGTCCACCGTGACGGAAGCCGCCATCGGGAAACCCGTCCATCCTGGAGACCTTTGGGGCTGGCCAGGGGTTTTTCGCCTTCTCCCGGGGCCCTGCAGAGCAAAGACCTGCAAGAGGCGGGTGGGGACGTATAAAAGACTTAGCGAAGGTCAGGAAGGCCACAGTCATGCCGTGGATTAAGTTAAGTTATCAGGTGACCGCGGTCCTGGCGCTCCTGTCGTCCGCGAGCACCGCCCCTCATCTGGGTAAGTCCGACAGGATTTCTTCTACGTAATACCCTAGTACCTACCAACTTCATATACTTTACAAGACACCTAAGACTACAAACGTGCAAAACTTAGACAAGTCTATTATTACAGTGTTTATATATATATATTTATATTATATTTATAAGGGTGTTTGTGTCCGGTATATACTTCAGAGCGGCTGGACCGATTTCGATGCGTTGTTTTCCAGGTTTTATTAGGGTAAGAAGGTTTTTTTTTGCGGATTTACATAAAAATCAAGTAGCAAGAGTGTTTACATGCCTACGTAGGGTGAAATTTGTGCTACCGTGGTTACGATGGGCATAATTATATTTATGAAAATTCTGTAGATACCTATGTGTTCTGGAGTTACTTACTGTAAATTGTTATTTCAAACGTATACTAATTATAATGGTACGTGACTATCTACATTTAGGACGAGCGAGAGAAGCGAGCAGGCACTTCTATTTGAATATCTAATTTTGATATTTTTCAACTTAAGATGCTGTAATTTTGAAAGGGGCCCCCTACACCCTCTGGGTATAGTAAAGTATAATTGCAGCTTGAAAAACTGCTCTAATCATCAGGTGAGATCTGAAGCAAATTTACTTAGCTCCTATTCAGCTTTAGATGCGGAACTTTTAACGGGGCCTCTCTGTTTGTTGTATAGAGTGTGATTACAACTTGAGAAAGCATTCTAATCAGCAGCGTGATCTGTGAACCTAAATTTGTTCCAATTCAACATAAGATGCTGAACTGGGGGAACTGCTGAATAGGGGTCCTCAGGGTGTGATAGATTATGGTAGCAACTTGAAGAACCACTCTAATCAGAAGAGTAAGCTCTGTAGCTTAATTTGTTCCTATTAAACTTATGACGGTGAAATTGGAACGTGGCTCTTATCGGTGTGGTCGAATATCATTACAACATGGTGAACCACTATACCAGCCTGTAGCTGATTTGATCCACTTCATTCAAGACGCTAAACTTTTGAACAGAGCCTATCTGGGTGTGGAAGAGTATAATTACAACACTGGAGACTCTGGAGACAACTCTCAGCTGAGTGAGCTTTATAGCTAATTTCACTTCCGACTTGAAGTGCTGAAATTTGGAACGGGACCTCTCTGGGTGATGTAGGATATAATTTCAAATTTAGAGACGACTCTAATTAGCTAAGTGAGTTCTACGCTAATTACCTTCATATCCAACTTGAGATGCTGACATTTGGAACGGTCCCCTCTGGGTGTGCTAGGATATAATTACAAACGGTAAACCACACAATCAGATTGAGTGAGCTGTGCAGCTAATTTTGTTCCCACTCAATCCAAGTGAACTTTTGAACGGGACTCCAGGTGTAATAGGCGATAATTACAACACGGAAAACCACCCTAATGCTGAATGAGTGGTGTAGGTAATTTTGTACCAATTCAACTGAAGAATGTGGAATTTGGAACGATGTCTTTCTGAGAGCGGTAAAGTCTGAGTTCAATATATGATTTCCTAGATGTAGACACGATTCATTAGAGTAATATTATGCGATGGTGATCATAATAATTAGTCATGCTAGATAGCTTATATATGGTCAGTGAAGAATACAAATAATAAAAACAGTTGTTAAAAAAAAAAAAAAAAAAAAAAAAATGTTATCTAGGTCTTGGGCAAGGGAGCGAAGATAGTTCGTTAGAACTATGTTTTGAGTAACTATCTTGTATGAATAGAATTCGATATAGAAGTGAAGTTATTTAACTGCATGCCAACTACACACAAATTTTGCTCAAGTTATTTTCCCATGCTAAATGATCAGTATGACTATAATGATTTCGAAGGAAATAAAATCAGCCCTTAAGAAAAAAAAAAAAGCAAGAGACTGTCGAGTTGGGTGGTCATAATAGCTTTCTTACTTAACATGGAGACGGAATTAGTTGAAGAATAAAGTCCGTCCCAAAGTGTCAACCAATATTAGTTTTGTGCATGCACAATAGTTATTCCTAACCCAACGCGATATAATTCATAGGGCAGCTTCCTGGAACATTTATCCAATTACCCCCTTGTTTGAATGAAAACGAAACAATAGATTAGAAATCGCTGTTATAAGAAATTCACAAGCTAATATCGATCCAAAGGCAATGCAATTTATGGATTGGGGACCGTCAAGGAGTTAAACCACACAATCATGAACAATTAATTTCATAAAAACAACTTTTAATATTTTCTTAAAAATCAGTCCATATGTCTCGGAGTTTTGCTTTTGTTAATCAACTTTAGATTTACGTTTGTGTAATAGTTATTACTCAACCAATCGTGATATAATTCATAGGACAGCTTTCTGGAACATATACCCAAGTACCTCCTTAGATTGAATGGAATCGAACCAGTAGATGATGAGGAATCGACTTTATAAGAAATTCACATTCGCACATGCACACAGGCTAATATCATTCGGACGGCAATGAAAGTTATAGGAGACATTGTAGGAGCTAACCCACACAATCAGACGAAAACTTGGTATAGTATTGGGCATGACAAGTATTTACCACTGACACTCAAACTGACAGACATCAGACAGACTGGCGCGGACCTAAAATTATTAAGCAATTTCTAATGCAAAAAGCAAGTGGAAATTTTGATTCTGGAAACCATAATTTTTTCGATTTCCCGCACGGACACAAACCTTACCTGTCTTTGGAAGTGTGGTAACAAAAGAAGCAAAATGTTAGTTCAAGAACTCAATTTCACTAATAAGTATCTAATCTTGAACATGAAATAAGACAAAAGAAAATTACCGTAATTCACTCAAACTAAATCCAATAATTGCAAAATATTTGAATCTACAGTTAAATTATGAGCACATTTAATGCAAAAGCTTAGCCAACGTTGAAATAAAACCTATGGGGCGAGGTAAATCTTACCTTTCAATGGTTAGTAAACACTGCAATAACACAAAAATTGGGAAAATTATAACGCATACATAGTAAAATGTACCACCTTCTGGCTTGGCCGAACGCTATTTTGAAAATAGGGAATGCAGGGCTTTTGAAACTGCTGAATGATGTTATGAGCTCAAAAACTAATGTTTTAAATTCTTGCGTATGCTAAAGAAACATTAGATATTCATATATTTCTGGCAAAAATCATGATAAGTACTAGCAATATCCGTTATTCTTTGGAATGAAAATGTAATTACACCACACAAACGACACCAACCACCCTTATTCCGTTAGAAAACTGGCTCGTAAATTCATCAAAGCAGCTCAATCGCACGAACCGATCACAAAAAGGTTTTTTCGAGGCACAAAAATTGAATCCAGATTGACAATGCATCATTAGCTTTCATCAAACAATTATTTTTTTCTCGCTGATTATCGATTACACAGATCTTGATGAACAACGTCAATGCCCTCATCCCTACCATAAACACAATGTATCATTTTTCAAAGTTATCTTTGCATGTTGATCTGATTGATTATTTAAGTACGACCGCTTCGTTGGTAGGGAAGTGCAACTACGTTAGTTTTCTCATCATGGAAATCGTTCACCACTCAAATTCACCCAAAAACATCACGCTGTCAAATATTCCGTCCCCTTACTATCTATCCCATAAAGTAATCAATTTGACATGTAAACTACAATTATATGGTATTAAATCTAATAGGTTATTCCACTAGTTGTAATAGTAAAGTTATCATTTGCATAACTTTCGGTGAAGTCCATCGTCACTAGCAAGTCGAAGTAAAGATCATCATCAGATCATCTGATCATGATGTCTTTACATTGAAAACGTTTGCCCCCGGTACTCGACTTGCTTGTAACGACGGACTCGTCCGAAAGTAAGGTATGTAAATGATAACGATTATACCTACGTCGTAAATTATGACGAGAAGTCGTCAACAGGTTTGAGAGCCGTATTCCCTTTCATTGGACTCGAAATTATTGACATGGATATGTCTTTGCTCTGGGGGGTCAACCAAAAATTTTCGTCACGCAAAAGTTGTTGTCACAATTTTTAATGATGTTCACGTACAACCCAGCCGTTGGTAGGGGAATGGAACTTCCGCAGTTTTCATTGCACAGAAACCGTTCGCCACTCGTTGGAAAGCGCTTGATTTATGTGATAAATGTTCACATCTCAAGCTACCAATTTACAACCCCTTACGTACCTGGCTACATTCCTAAACTAAGTTGATTGGACTATAAACAATTTTAATAAGCCGGTTACAATATTCTTAACGTAATATTGCATAACACAACAACGCGTAACAATAGCATCATTTACTCCACTCCATAGGAAACATTTTCATCCTCTTGACAACAGTCGACTGTTAACAACAACTCATTGTAGTGGCTTCTCTCCACAGTTATTTTCAACATTTCTATAAGTAAACCGTTGTTTTGTTGGAATTAGACGGGATGCGGCCCAGGGAAAATAAATGAAATTATTTCATTTATTGTTTTATTTGATAACGTTTCGTCCTCTTACTGAGGACATCTTCAGATCTTGGTGTGTCCAGGAAAAAATTTATAAACATCCGAATATAACGGATTTGTCAAATAAAACAGTGGCTCACCAAGTCAACTCAATGTCAAGAAAGCAAGATCTGATTTCGTTGCAAACAGTCCAAAGTTAAAGGATTTGTTTACAACTCTCGAGGACAACCGCTATGAAATCCCCAATCGAAGACATATCCATGTAACATGGTATCTGCTTGTAAAGCAGATAGCGGAACTCGTTTACGAGTTTCGGTTCTTATGGTGCTACCTGAGGACAACCAGGATCCGAAATATATAGGTTTTGCTAGGCATTAGATCGCAAGATGGAGCAGGGGCCTACTTTAATAAGATTGAAGAAAGACAAATCCACAATCTTTTGTTCTTCCCATCAAGGGTGGAATTTATATAAATGTAGTTAACTAATCAGAAACCGGTCATTAAAATTTTGTTCATTGCTCAAAAGGCGCACTTTGAAAATAATCTTTGTGAATACCTACTCACTAATTCTTGTAAGCGTTAAATGATTCATGTTTTTAGCAGAGTGACAAATTATGGGGACGCCCCATCTCGTGGGAAATAGCCGCTTCGGGAAGTTTCACCCGTAAACAAAAAGTTTAAGTTTCCGTCTTTCCCTGCGCTCGCTTGCGCCTCCTTACACGGTCCGCAAACTCAATAAATTACGCGTCGGACGTTTTGCAAAGGCGAAGTGCGGCCGTGGTGATCGTTAATTGTGAGGAGGCTTTCGAGATTGATTGATGGTCACCAAAAAGATGAGCGACAAGTTTCCGTCAGGTTCTCAAGGCCTCGTTTGCAGGAATACAAACCTGCTCCGAGATGTTGTTTTGTTTATTTGGATCATTATGTGTAATTTGGAGTCATGGGATCGAGGGTTGAATGCATCTGTAGTCATTTGGAACGCAATGACGAGGTGAACTGTGAACAACAAGATTGTTTTGATTACGAACATTGATTTGTGAAAAAGTCCAAATGCTAACAACCACTTTTTTGCGAATTATTTCAAAAAGTAATAACGGGGCAGTAGCTATAAAACTAGTATGGTATAGTGTTGCCAATATGGGGAGAATGGACTACCGTATCGCCGACTCAGATAGTACTGCGTAAATATTAGTCCAATAGTCGTATATAGATTATAAAACGCTCAGGTTGAACGTTTGTCAATATGAATGTCTTCATGTGTTCCGCCAATCCGTGTAAGGAGCATAATTTCTAGAGTTTTCATTCTGTATCATTTTCGCACGTCCTAGCCTTATAGTCTCGCTCAAATGTGGAGGGCAGTAGGGAGGAGATAATTTAATCATTCCACATCAATTTCAACATGATTCTATCAGTTGTAGCTGCTGCGCATGAGTGAATGTAAAATCCTTGTAAGAAGCCTAATTTCTTTTGTTTGTCGTATTTTGATGACATTTTCAGGGAATTCGTGAAGGCGGTAAATGACCCCCTATCAGTTTCATCATTCACAAACCAATACTTCACTCTGCGCAAGCGCACACATTCCATAAAGCATAATTTTCTCGAAGCCTAATCGACCGGTTTTGATGTTTTACTCTACATCTTGACTTGGCATTTCTCTCAACCATGGGACTCTGTTGGTATTTCTCTCAACCATAGCAGCCTACTATGGAACATTTCAAGATTAATTTAAATATTTTATTGATTTTTACGTTAATGTTACGGATACGAGAAAGCTATGTGCCACACCCAACTTGGCAGACTTTTTTTTTTACGAAAAGATTTGAAGTGAATGAATGGAATTTTCCTGGCCGTGACTCTGCTTATTTTATAAAGGAAGATACAAGAAAAATAAAAATTACATTTTTAATTGTGAGATACCTCAAATTCTCTCAAATTCAAATAATTAGTTCACTCCGTACCAGTGAAAACAGAATTGCTTGAAATCGCAAAACTCCCAGAGCTTTACTCTAGACTCTACTAATTCGAGAGCCTTATTTTTTGACTAATGTAATCCAAGCACCCCCCCCCCCCCCATTAATTTGTTGTCTCTGATCCGTGATATTAATTTTTGCTTTAGGTATTAAACAGGTTATTGTTTATCGGGTTGACCAAGAGCCTCTTACTCGACTCGTTGTTTGAAAGAAATCTGCATTTAATCAAACCTTATTGTCGACCCTTTAAGTCAAAAGTTCTCTATTGACCCGAAGGACCAAGAGCTCAATAAAAGGAGCCACTGAGCCTAAAAATAATAAATCCGTTGTTGGTTGTACTATACTATACTCTGTGTATCATACTATACACTGGAATTTCATAGATATCCGTTTAATGGAAAAATTTATTAGTGATTCATATTAAGACGGAATTTTTATACATTTAAACAATTATTCATGATGAATTCCTCTTTAATAATTATTCCATACGAAGAAGTTATCTCATACCGGACGTATAAGCACAAAACCTTTGTTCAGAAATCTTTGAATGTAATATGTGAGTAGAAATGTTGATCATTAATTTGATAATAAACTGTTTTCGCTTTGTTACGGCAAGGAGAGATAGAATGAAAAGGGTTTACCCACCAGGTAGGTTGAATATTCTAATTATCAAGCGGAGCTTTGCTTCCTGAGCAGATGAGGTCATGCTAATACTTATTCATGTTTCAAAGGATTCATCGGTGAGTTGGAGCGTGTTAGAATTAATCTGCTTGGAGTAGTGACTTGAATTGTAAGCTCCCCTTAACATGTTAAAAGCGTTTCAAGGGAAACCAACCCATTAAAACGGCAATACCATCTGGCTGAAGACACCAGATATCTTTAGACAGATATATTATACAAATATCTTTATACAATCCTTGCGAATATGTTAGTATACTGTACTGCACCTTTTAATTCACAATCCTGACAATCACCTTCTCACTCGAATTGATATTTCTCGATATTTGTTAAAGTCGTAGAGTTACCTCTGAATAGTTACAACCTTGGTAGGCTTTAAGTAAAACATCTTTCATTTTTCAATTTTCAGTGTAGTTTACTACTACTCCATTGGTTGACTATTTTTGCAACTTTAGAAATGACGAAATCATTGCCTTGGAGTGTCCAAGGAATATACCCACCTTGGCTCTGGCTTGGAAATCGTCCTTGCTTTTGGTTTTATCCATGATAAATGTTTTGATACCAAATTTATGCAAAAACTGGAGGTCCAGCCCTTTTGTGGTATAGAATTTGGTGGTTTCAATCTCTTGAAGGACATCCATTCTATAAGTAATTGGAGCAATAGATGGCTCCTACTCAGAACATCAGTGTCAAATTTGATTCGAGGATGAAACATGTTATCATCTAGCAAACCTCTACTGCAATGATCAGCCAATCCATTTTTTGGGTAATCGAGAGGCTGAAAATCGGAATCTCTTACCAGAATCACTTAGACAATTTTCAAATTCACGGTTGACGTACCTTCGCAGATTGTCCGTTATCACTCTCAAAGTATTTCATTGCCTTGTTTAGATTGTTTTCGACTTAGTTCTTGAATTCTTTGAAATTATGCGAGGCCTTACAAAGAATCACAATGAAATTACGTAGCTCGTGTATATATAATATCTTGCGCTTCGAACTTCCAACAACTGTTCCTCGCATGCTAAGGTCATCACTGGTCAAGTCAACGAACTCCGGTTGAATGTGTAGCCTTGAACTTGGCCGGCTAGGATTGGTGGTTCCCGCATCGGGAAATGTGCAAATAATCGTCATGGATAGGCCAACAATTATTGATATCCACCTTGTCAATATTTTGAATTTTTGCCTGACGGTAACAAAGTGTCACGCTTATATCTGCTTATAACGAAGCCGTTCCTTGGAAAATGTAGATCCGTCGTTTTTCATCCGACAGAAATGGTTCACCATTTGTTGGAAAAATGGAAAAACGCTACAAATTATTACACAATGGTTTATTATTTTGAGTTCAATAGCCCTTCTATGCAGGTCATATAGTCGGATGATCTGAACACTTTTACAGTTCCAAGACCCCGCAATTTTACGCTTCACAGTAAAGATGTTTAAAAAAGGTCGATAGGTAAGGAAGAAGGCCCCTCAGCTTATCAGTGCACCTCCGTACCTCGTAATTGTTACCGAAGAGTCTTAGAGGAGCTCCATCTAAATAACAACACCGTGGGTCGATTAGGAAATTTAGCCTCGGAGGCCCCGAAGCTGATCTGAGTCCCTCCATACTTTGTAATTGTATTCCAGATCTCCAAAAAGGAGCTACGTTTCAGGTTTCAGCATCATAAGTCAATTAAAAAACAAATTAGGCTCAGAAGCGCCACAGCTGATCAGTGTGAACTGATATTGAATTTAATCTTGATAGCACAAAGGAGGTCCATTTCAAATCGCGGATCCGAAGGTTGACAACAGTATGGGTGCGTAGAAATTGGCACCTACAGAGGAAACCTCTGAGAAGGATTCACAACTTGAACAGTTCCAAGACCCCGCAATTTTATGCTTCACAGTAAAGATGTTTAAAAAAACGGGGAAATGATGATTCTAGTAATTTACGTTAGCATATGTACAGAATGGATTAATGATTTGAGAAAAATGAAATTGGTAGGGTACAATCTACAACCTAACCCACAAATTCCCAGAAAATATAATCAAAATCTGATGAAAACTAGACCTTGTTCTCGGAGTACACGTTCGCACATGCGCAGGAGCTAATAATGATGCGATCAAGTTGAGATTAACATGGAATCATTAAACCATTGTCCACCAACTATGTATGCACCACATTTGTGCAGGATCGGACGCATAGGGCGTAAAAAACTAATGCTTGAAGGAATTTAAATTTGCGCATGCGCAAAATGCAGTAATGATTTGAGAAGTATGGAATCAATAGCGGACCATTTACAGCCTAACTAGCACATTCCCAGAAAATTTCATCAAAATCAGATGAAAACTGTTGAAATTAGGCTCGTTTAAAAAGGAATTCATATTCGGGCATGCGCAATAGCTACTAATGATGGGGACCATCTTCACCCTAACCCGCATATAAAATGAAAATTTCATAAGAACCGGTTGAATATTGTGGAAATTAAGCTTGTTACAGGGATTTGCGGCCATACACACACAGAGATTAAGAGAGAAGGACATGGAACGAAAATTGTTCAGGATTGTCTAAAATGTAAAATGCGAGTGGAAATTTTACCACTGTAAAAAAAACAACAGCCATTTGATTTTAGTGGAGACCACAACTTTTAAATCTCTCGAAAGTGAAAACAATGCTTCCGCTACCTATAGGTAGACTTGGGAGCAATTTAAGAGATGAAATTTAGCATTTAGGTACCAATACTTCACTAGTAGGTAGGTACATAGCACGGACAATTGTTAATAAACTCGATTTCGCAACGTAATAGTAAATTCCATTGGAACTATATCATCTGATAATTCCAATATTGGCATTACATCAGCTGATATTTACAAGGCAATTTTTAGGTGTTCCGTATTACAGTATCACTATCTAGCGATTGTTGATGGAATTCCGAGCTTGTCTATTCAATAGATCCGCTAGCAACGTTCGAGTTCTCTATCTTCTCGCACTTAGAAATTCGAAGGTTTTTTTTCTCGATGTTCAAGCCCTTAGGGAAAGCGAACTATTCAATGTACAGCGTTGCGGGTGGTTTTAACCGATTCTTTGGGATTAAATTTATCATTGACGCAAACAATAAATTATTACTGTTACTTGGTAAGTTTTCGAGATCTCGATTTTTTGAATGTTTGGTCCTTTAATACAACCCTTTAGGGTTGTTGTCGAGCTTTTAGGACCATCTAGACCCCAAATGTGATTAAGGTAGTATTTTGGGAGAAAAGCCGCGGACGGCGGACGGACGGATCTTTATTCGATTTTCGGTTTCTACGCATCTTGAAACAAAAACCAAAAAATTTTCAGGTGGTGTTAAAATTTTTTTTCGTGGTCGATTACAAAGGTTCATTATTGAAAATAATAAACCAAAATAGTTTGTGACAGTGGCGCCAGATCGGAAAATTGAAAGTTTGTACCGAGTTGGCAAAAAATTTGTACTAACATCGTACCTGACGTTCAAAAGTTCGTACTACAAAATCAAATACACTTAAGTATAATTTTTCAGCACATCTATCACCACAAACAGCTGTTTAAATTGATGTAATACACGCATTGATAAATATTTGGAGTAAAACCTATTTGCAAATGGGCAAATTACAAGAAACGTTGCAAATAATAAGAAACACCCCCAACATTTATAAAAATTGATCTTTCCGAACCATCTTGTTGTATGTATGTATTTTCTTTCCCAAAATATGCTCTTATCTAACCCAAATCTAGTTAAGTGCATGTGTTATATTTTTTGATTTGGTTATTTATGGCCCATTATTTTATAATCCAGGACAGACCTATTCCACCAAATATTATACATAAATTTTACTGAAAGGATTGGCTTAGTATGTCTTATACTTTTTTGAATACGAGGTTTCCGATAGACATATTTTGCAAACCACATTAGCGTTTCAAAATGGTGGGTCTAAATACATTTTTTCAACTGGCAACCTTTTTCAATAGGTTATTCATGTTACAGATAACTGACAATGCAAATAACCAATATGAAATCAAACATAACAACAGACAACACAACAAACAACAACAAACAACCACACATAACATAAAAAAACCAAACAACACAAACAAACAACGGAAAATATCGGTAACAGGAAACATTAGTAATAGGTTTTGATAAAATTTTGATTGAATCTGGTGTATTGTGTAAAAGAGGTTAGTTTAGAAAATTCACTTTAAAGACCTTTTGAAAAAATTAATACTAAGTAATATCTCGGGGACAAAATTCATCATTATGAGTCTACTAAGTTTTCATTAGCACCAGACATTCACAACAAAACCTATGAACGATAAATGTACTATAACGAACTAAATTTCAAACTTTTGAGAACATGAAATATAGGGCCCTAAGGACCATCCCCAGGATTTGAGTTGATAATTATGATCTCCACATACGACATTGCTGTTTAAACTCGTATTATAGTCGAAATAATGCCATTCAGCAAAATTTCGTACACAGTTCATTGGGAGTACAAGATTTTTGGTTCAAACGGATTCCAAAAAGTTTGTACTATCTAAGTTCGTAAAATACATTTTATCAGTAACTTGTGTTAGTGTCAAAATCTTACGTTGCCTAAGCCCTGAGCTTCTCGCAATGAGGCTAATTGTCAATAAATGATCCTGGAGGTATTATAACGTGATTTCTTAGTGATAGTAACCAGACTTACTGCCTACTTGTTTCATTAACTCTAAGAAAAATGAAGGCGAATGTAACTGGGGATATTATTTTACTTGGAAGAGGTTTTTTATGGTTCTGATTGGTTACCTAGTGTGGCGAAGGAGCTAAATGCTCTCCTGTAAACCCTAGAAATTTGAAATGTACTCGTAATAGGGAGCATATTTCGGATATTAACGCTGCGTCTTTAATAGGAAAACATTTTATTTCAGCGGGTAGCATTGATACTTCTTGCACGTATCGCATCAGTGAATTTATTTATAGGGGGCAATGACAGTGCATTGCAAGGATCAAATTCAATGAATTAGCGAGTAATAAAATAAATATGAGGCTAGAAATATCACGCCTCTACCGAGGAGATTCCTTTAAAGAGCGGTTCTTGGATAGACTGACGTTTTGAATTGCTTTTTGCACCGTGAAAATAAGAATATAAGAAGAGGAGTCGTTTGAAAACCAACGAAGGAAATGATTATCACGGCGGTTCGTGTTGGGGCAAGGCCAAGGATGTTTCATTAGAGCCTAGAACGGAGATGGACGGAGATGGACGCTCAAAGCGCTCTCCCTCGTCGTTAGCACTGCAATTAATAACCGGTTCTCTATGGTTTATTGAGAAGGGTCGAATTAAGCGGAATATTATGAGATACCTGTGAGTTCGCGGTCAACCTGAAACATCCGGCTGACTCGATCACGACCTCCAGAATTAAATGCGGATTTTTCCTCGTCACGTGGGAGAGGGCAGGTGTAGTTTACCTAAGGTGTTGTTCACGTGGACGGATAAATTCACTTTAACAGGAGAATTGAAGTGGACGGCACTCGGTGGAGCTAAATGATCAAAAAACGGGAAAACCTAATCTGCACATAAACTTAGGTTCTAGGCTGTGATTTGTGACAGTTCCCATCAGATCCAAGAGAATGCGCGTCTATCCGTCGCTCTCGCGCCGGGTCGATCACGTCAATCTCGAGTTCTTGGAATGCTGCGGTTGGCGATAGATGAGGATCCGAGAATCGGAAAACCATCTTCTCTGAACATAGCACATTACGCTATTAGTACGAGTTGTATCTTTTATGGTACTGTGGCACTCCCCTCTCTCTATGTAGCGCGCCCAATTGCACTCTGGGGGCGACCTAAGTCCGTGACAGATATACTATTTATTAATTATTTATTTATTTATTGGCATCAAATAATACATGTGAACTACATTTATACAATAAAAAAAAGAAGAAAACTATTGACTGTGATATCACTATTAAGTAGTATTTATTGTACAGTCTTAATTTGTTATTGCTGTTTTGTTGTGTCTATTGTATGTTGTATTTTAGTGTATGAAGGCGTCATTCATTATCGAATGAATGGTGTCAATTGTGTGTGTGTGTGAATCTCAGGCCGGGTTGCTCAGCCGGTCCGGGGCGGCGGCTCCCACATTGTCGCTATATTTTTGTAGTAGAAGCCGGGCTTCGGGTGGTGGGCTCTTCTTATCGCCAGTTGCTCGGTCCGGGAAACCGCCATGGTGGGTGGGGTCTGGGGCCGGTCTGGGTGGCACCCGGCCGGCTGGGCGTGAGGGTTTTGATGTCCTCAGGCCCATCCCAATTACGTATCCCTGAAGTATTTTATTCTGGTGTCTTATTCCAGTTCTACCATACTCTATAATTTATCATATCACTGTATATAACGACAGCAATGTACGGTTTGTATAAAAAGCAAGAAATACAGGAAATCAGAATATTTTGAAAACGGATCGTCATATTGACTTGAGAATGCCTTTTTCAATTCAGGAAGGAAAAATTCATTAGAATAGAATGGAAAAATATTATGAGATCATATGAGCAAAATTTTGTATGAAAAAAACGACGAAAAACTAATAAAAAAAAAAAAAAAAAAAAAAAATGTCATCATAAATTCTGATTTCTACTCACAATAAAATGTTTGGACCAAAAATTGAATCATTACAATTCGTTTGCGTAAATCGCACCCATCCTAGAATAAGGGTACAACTCAAAAATTGTCATTTTCGGCAAATCGCATTCAAAGTTTTCCTTCCACACCATTGGCTACCCGTTCTTTGGAACACGATGAACATAATTTTTCTTTGCGAAACCTGTTTCCTACATTATTACTCTAACGCCCCATGGTGAATAAATAGTTTTTTTGCCAGTGGGAAGGGAGTGGGGGGGAACGGTTTTGTTGATTTTTTAAGAATTTTTGAGTTGTTCCAACTCAAACACTGAAATCTTACCAGTCAGGATCCAAAATGTTCAGAAAAGAAAGACACAAGTTAAAATTGTCCACACAAAAAGGAAACAACTCAAAACAAGACACAGACTGCGTGAACTCAACTGAGTTGTGTCTTTCTTCCTAGGACGTGAATTGGTTACTCCCTCCATAGAAGAAAGACACACGCACTCTCTAGCGGAATTAGAGTGCCCTACACATATCTCCACCTTCTACAGACAAAGTAGACCGTTTCTACTTCTCAGAACCACAACTAACTCAAACGAGTTGCCACAACCTATACTTCTATAATTATATACGCATGTTTATATTTCTCGATTTGAGCTCCAATCTATTCAAATAGTTATTGCCTTAATAATATCATTATCTAAGCACGTACGAAAAGTCGAGAGGATATGTTATTAAATATGCGTAGGAAAAGCTTTGGTATTAACACACAAATGTGACCTTGAAAAAAACATATATTCATGCCTGGAAGGAACGCCGGCGCCGTACCCACCACAAGGTGCCGCGGCGCCGGCGCCTCCTCTCACTCCACCGCCCGCTCGCCCCCCCTCACCACCCACCGTGACCCCCTGCCAAGCGTGCCAGGCGTGAGCGCGTAGAAAAACACACTTTTTTGCCCGTTTTTGGCCCATAGCATCTATGCGAGTAAAGCGATCGGAATGGTTAAACGTTAGGACCAACTAGAGCCCAAATGGAGTCTATGTGCGAAAGAACAGGTTTTTTAAGTCAATTCTTAAGCCTTTTATGGCCCGGACGGCGAACGGCGGACGGCGAACGGCGGACGGCGGACGGCGAACGGCGGACGGCGGACGGACATTTCAAATTTGGATTCTACGCACCTTGAAACGTAAAGTGACAAAGTTTGAGGGGGGGTTATAAAAATTTTTTGCTACACGATCACATAGGCTTATTATTGGAAATAATAAACCAAAATCGCGATTTTTGAGTTGTACCCTTATTCTAGGACGGGTGCGAAATGTGCAAAGTATGCACAAAAATGTTCAATAGTTTGTAGACTAATGGGATAACAATTTATAATGATCTACTTTATGATCTAAATACTTTATTTTGCATAATAAAACAATGCACCATAGGTGAATAATCTAATAGGTGCATTTCTGCGGTCCAGTGTTCTGCGTATAGAAAGGCTAATACAGAAATGGTATACTTTGCGTAGTAATTTTCAGCGTTTTTGTTACGTTATATGACATTTGAACTGTCCATAAAGTCGAAATATCATTTCCAGGTCTCAGAACGATTATATATTTATTTTACATTTTTTTATATCTATTAATCGATAATTTTTAATTATTTGTGATAGGGATCCTGACCGGCGGCGGTGGAGGCGGAGGGCTCCTCGGAGGGACCATCACGGGAGGGATCATCAAGTCCGTCCTCAACCCATTTGGGATCGGAGGTCAGGCGGGTGCCAACGCCGACAGCTCGAGCTTCTCCCTAGGCGGACCCCTCGGTCACATCGACATCTCCAGGGCAACGGCGAGCTCGTCTGCCAATGCCGGAGGCTACGGAGGAGGCGGAGGATACGGCGGTGGAGGCAGCGGCAGCAGCGCTTCCGCTAACGCCAATGCTGGGAGCAGCGGCGGCGGTTGGGGAGGAGGTGGTGGCGGCAGCAGCGCGTCCGCTAACGCTAATGCTGGAAGCAGCAGTTGGGGAAGCCTCAACTCAGGAGGCCCAGGTCTTTATAAAGGTGCGTGTCAAACGTAAATCTATGTTTCGTAACCAACATGTGACCGTGCAAGGGAAAAGGGAGCTTCGCTTGCCAGATGTCAAATCTGAGTTTATACCAATTTTTTCCGCATTATGTTGAACAAATTTTTTTTTTTTCCATAATTTTCCATTTTTTGAAAAAATCGGGCCCGGAAATGGCAAATTTTCAGTAGGTTTCAGCAGATTTTTAGCAGACTTGTGAAACTGCAGTTTATCCCGATTATAGCTAAACTAGAGGCCTGTTAGGGCTTGGAAAGCCCTAATCTAGTACCTAACAGGAGCTCAGCACATTATAGTAACGATAAAGTCCTACCTATTTGCGGCGTTATGTGTCCTGGTGCAAAGCTAAGGCGATGTTATTAAATGATTAAAAAAGAGGAAACACCGATCAAAAAGTAAGTAATGTAATGAAATAAATATCACCAGTTGAGGTGGTCCTCGCCACGATGAGACTAAACAAAAAGTCGAATCGGGGAATTCAGAATTTGGGCATGGTGAGATGATGGTGTAGTTCTTTGTAAGCGTGTGAATCTGCGCGTCCGTGTCTTCTATATAAAGTCCGTTCGGAATTATACATAAAGTCCGCTAAGTTCTTCAGTTTCAATTTCTTCGTGCAGAAATAACTCTCCTAGATGTTAGTAACTACACTACGTTTCTTACTTACCGTGAATTGATGGCAACTGTTGTTACCGCCACAGCCTAGTAAAGAACTCTCGTTGATAAGGACCGCCTAGAACACGATCAAGGCGGGTATAGAGACGAACGGTGACACTTGGGGCCGTGCTGATTCGAATGAGCAGTCTAACACTAAAATCGGACCGCGAAGTTCTTCACAATTTCAAAGACCGTTCGGAATTATATATAAAGATACAATGAAAAATTGTAGAAAATTCAAGTTCTGATGATTATTGGGGAGAGATAGTTTTGGACCCGATAAAGTATTACAAAAAAAAAGTCATTTTTGACCCAATCCTCGTTTTTCCGTTCTCCTGAGAAAAAAAAAAAAGCCTTGGCAAGTTAAGCTCTCTTTTCCCTGGTACGGATATCATAAATGTATTGTAGTAGGTATAACTCGAGGTTTACCTCAGCAATTCTCTTTAATTATGCCAATCTCAGTAATTCAAAATATATTTTCCGTTATATTAATTCACATTGTTTTTTCTTCTAATTCTGCAGTTTCTATGATAAGGGCACTATAAGGTTATGTGAATTGATGAACAATAGATAGGCACATTTTTATAAAATTATTAAAATTAATGGGGTTTTCTCGTATTTAGGTAAAGGAGTAGGTGGTGGTGGCTACGGCTCAGGTGGAGGCGGATACGGAGGAGGTGGAGGTGGTGGTTATGGCGGCAGTAGCTCATCAGCACAGGCGAACGCAGCAGCCAATGCGATAGCATCAGGAGGAGGCGGCGGTGGATTTGACGGAGGTCCAGGGTTCGGTCCAGGGGGTCATGGCGGCGGTGGTTTCGGTCCTGGTGGCCCAGGCGGTCCTCCTCCTCCCCCACACCACCACCACCATCACCACCATGATGGACCTGGGGGCCCCGGGTTCGGTCCTGGTGGTCCCGGAGGTCCAGGATTTGGACCCGGCGGACCTGGAGGACCAGGAGGTCATGGAAAACCTGGGTTCGGAGGCGGTTTCTCCGGCGGCAGTTCTGGGTCTCAAAGCAGTTCTAACAGTGGTTCACAGAGTGAAGGAGGATATGGAGGTGCGTTTATTTTTATTTTTATAAACCAGATTGATGCTTTTCTTTAAAAAGTAGGTGCTGCTTTGTTCAGTAGGAGCTCAATTCCATATTCGAGTTATTTTATATATCTTTGGTGATATGAAAAAAGGGCGAATTCCACGTTTTTCGGAAAATGACTTTTTTTCACCAAAGATCATGTTTCGGCAAAGTCCTAGTTTGGTTTACCTTGAAAATATAATCGCTAGGACTTTGCCGAAACATGATCTTTGGTGAAAAAAATTCATTTTCCGAAAAACGTGGAATTCGCCCTTTTTTCATATCACCAACGATATAAAAAAAATTACGAAGGCTAATCACAGTTAGTACGGCCGTTCTATTTTGTCGATTTCCTTCGTTTTTTGTCATCAAGCATTAAAAATCAGATAACTCAAATTTTTATCTTTATCCTTTGATATCTCAGGTTCTAATCGAGATAAATTATTCGTTTTGGTCTATTAAAACTCAGTGAATCATGCCCTTTCATTTAGTTGTGTTTCAACTTAATTGGTTGAGTTTGAAAGGATTTATGAGCTGAAAACCTATTTTGTTACGGCCCAATAATCAATAAAAAAGAATGCCCACTTCGGCTCAACAGAACCCTAACATATTGGTACTCAAGTTCAAGCCCTGGATCTCCTGACCAACAGAAAAATCTTAATTTTCGAAAATTTCAAACCATATTCGTTTAAATTGAGAAAGTGTGTCAAAAATCGTTTTTTTTTAACGAAGGGTGGCCCGCTTCATTAGGAGAGGTATTTTCGCGACCTTCTCCGCCTGCCTCCTACTTCCAAGGTGTTGACTTTGCCTGCGTTCCTGCCACCACCTCCGGCCCGTCAGGCCGCAATGGTGGGTGTTGGCAGGCGAAGCCTGCATGGGGTGGCCCCCTAGTTTCTCATATTTGATACAAGAAATAGTTTGATATAGGGATTCCCAAAAATGGCCAATTTTGAAGAACATTTATTTGTCGAGTTCAACTTTTGACGTGGAATACCCCTTATATCGGTACTAAGGCAGTATATGAACCTACAGTGGAATCAAAACACTACATCAGCCGTGAAGCTCAAATTATTTGTACAGTTTGTTGTTCTAGTCTAGATGCTCGTATAAGAAATCTAAATCAACACTTTCAGCACCTAACTGTTTCTTATAAGTCGTAGGTAGAGATACTAGGGAATAGTGTCAAAACCTAATGAGAAAGAGCATAGGCGGATGAGGCGCAAATGGAGACTTCATAGAATTGGGCTTGAGCTAACCTCTGCTTAAAGATCTCTGGAATTATTTTCTACGAGGATGTGCTTTGGTGGCTGAGGGTTGCAGCACCGTTTGAAATGGGAGAACGTGGTATATGAAAGCATGGATTCGACAAGATGGCTGTTCCTGACAACCAAAGGACTGATAGATGTTTGTCAAAATCTGCAGCAGAGACAGCTGAGACTCATTGTCAGCGTTTTTACAGGGCAGGGTAATTTCAAGAAACACCTTACAAGAATTGGGGTATTACCTAATGGACCCACTCGGAATTGTGCGACAGCGAGAGAAGAACAGCTTACGATTTTATCTTTGAGTGTGAAGCAAATTTATCAACCTGGGATCTAATTAACAGGGCAAGATTCTGACGTTGGAAGCCGAGGTTCGAGATCAGCTAAACATCTTGTTAAACCTCCTTCCATAAACCTTCTGGGAAACTGCACAATAGCCCCCTCCCCCCTTCCGAAATCTCCATGGATCATTTATACCTCTGGATCTAAGAATCTAAGATCTGAGATATGGAGTCATTCTATGGAGCAACTGCAGCAGTGCTATGAAGATTTTCAGACTGCAAAAATCTGCAATTCGGATTTTTGAACTGCCGAGATCTCTTCACGAATTTGTGACTATTGACTCTTCCCGCGCTTTATAGTCAGGCAATTTTAATCAGAGTCAAAAACAACTTGGAAGATTTTCCACGCCTGGAGGACAATCACCAATATAATACAAGGAACCGGGATCTGCTTTCTACTCAAAGTTGTCGGCTGGCTCTAGTTCAGAAATATAATCCAGACTCTGTGGGGATAAAGATGTATAATGATCTGTCGGCTGCTCTGAAGTCGATGACCCCTGCCCTATTTCAGAGGGAAATAAAGGATAGGCTGATTGCCTTGGCACCGTACAGCACAAATGAAGTTTCTTGTGGGAGCTGGTGTTCTCCAGTGAAGTGTTGAGAAATATTGACAATTTATTACCAGTTTTTATGCAATTTTTGCTTGTTTTTTTTTTTCCTCCTGTTGAAGTTTGTTTGATAACAAAAGGTATCAAGAATGGACCTTCCTCTAGATTTAAGAATCTAAGTGAAGACAACGGAAGTAATTGCCGATTTCGAAGAAAAATAAAGAGCTACAATGTTGATCGATTTCGACGGTTAACATCGATCCAACATTGTAACTCTTTATTTTGTACGGAAATAGACAACATTCTTCACCAAATTCCGTTGTCTACATTGAAATTGGTTTCCACTACTTTGTCGTGATTTAGTTCCTATATCCTGTCTCATGGCTGTTGCACATTTTTTCAGGCTTTGGAGGTGGTGGAAAAGGACAAGGAGGCGGTGGTTTCGGAGGTGGCGGTAGCGGAGGCTTCGGAGGCGGTGGCAGTTTCGGAGGCGGATTTGAAGAAATTGAAGGAGGCAGTTTTGGCGGAGGCGGTAAAGGCCACGGATCCGGTTCTGGTCAGTATGGAAGCGGAGGCGGTGGCCATAGCGGTGGAGGCGGCGGCAGTTTTGGAGGCGGTCAAGGTGGATCCAGCTCGAGCAGCAAAGCTGACGCCAGCGCCTCAGCAGGCAGCTATGGAAGTGGCGGATCTTCAGGAGGTAGGAACTCTATAAATACGGTCTATAGCATTTCCGGACCAAACCAAATCTATTTCGTCCCAAATTATATTATTTCCAAACCAAATGAATACTTTTACCAAACCAAATAAATACTTTTCCGAATCAAATGCAACTATTTCCTTTTCGAATGAGAATTTTATCAGAATCTGTTGATAGTTAAAGAAAGCATTTCAAGCTACAAGTAGGCGAATTGACGTAAGACCAAAACTGTCCACAAAGCTTTAGAACTCAAAATGTGAGTAGAAATTATGATTTTGAAAGACGAAAATTTGTTTGTCTTCAAAATTCTCAGTCTCCAAAATTCCTCTCCCATAGTTGATACGGAAAAAAAATGACCATGTTGATTGATGAGCAATCAGTGATAGATATTTTTGAAACATATTGTTTGAATATTATTAAAATAACGTATCAGTGTTTCCAAACCAAAATAATCCTTTTCTAAATCAGATGAAATTATTTCCTATACAACTGAATCCTCTTCTAAATTAAATGGAACCTTTTTATCATAAATTAGGTGGCAAATCCTGCGAAATTGTCCCTGCAGGGGTGAGGGGAGGGAAGATGAAAAAACTCCGATCCTTTCTTCCCCTGTGAGGGAACGTCAGTTTAATAGAACCGGTTTCGGTCAGTGGTCACAGACCTTCTTCAGCCACAAAACCCAGAAAGCTCAGAGCAACCTAGGATATAAAAAAAACAACACAGACATAAGCGTCAAGAAAAGAAAACAACGCATCAAGGTTAACTAAAAATAGAATAGAATCAAATAGAACATTTCCTTGAAGCTGTAGAAGTGATACGTTTTGTTGAGTAATTGAGGTACGCTAGTTTCTTCCTTATTTCCAATGTTGAACCCAGTGGAAAATATATTTTCGAAGATAGAATAGAGAGTTCCTAAACGAAAAGTCAATTGGGATAAGGTGCTTGGGGATTTTATCATCTGGGGCGAGCCACAGGGTATGCTATCCTGATTAAGTCAAGAGGGTCGATACGAACTAAATCACCCGCGACGAAGTTGTGGAAACCCATTTCAAAACGGAAGTTAGTGAAAAACGTTGTCTATTTCCACGAAAAATAAAAGAGTTACACTGTTAAATCGATTTCGACGGTTAGGCCATCATCAGTAACAAACAATAACTGAAGACACATTAGAAAGGACACAGCTTTTATAGTAACAGATGAAGTGAGATTGAATCCCATTGGTCAAGAGAAAGGAAAGGGGCAGGAGGTACAACCAATTAAGTGCAAACAAGGTGACGGGGGATTATAGCTAATTAGATGAAGTGAATGGGGGAAATAACCAAATATCGTTTTAAAATTGTGAAGGGATAATTCCAAGCTTTATAAAAAAAAAGAGGGTCGAATTAGTGTCTTAACTTAAAGTGACGCTACTTATCTTCAGTGTGTTCAGTTTCCAGCATTTCTAAGTTTCCTAGTGCTTTTCTTATTCACGTAAAGGTTTTGCAGTGGCAGATTTTGAAAATTTATGAACAAGAAAATGAATATAACTTTCATGAATCATGAATACCAACTAGAAATGAATATCACTGTTATTGGTGTGTAAGATTACTTTGCGATAGGGAGGAAGAGATGAGATAGGTTGGTTCGGGATAAACCGTCTTATGTTTAGTGAAATAAAATTGGCAATTTATCTCCCTATCGCTTTAGGAACTCTTTAATGTGACGCGAAGAACGCCGGTATACCTACTAAACAATTCAGCTGAAAACCAAATTTTGACTGGTTATTGTTCGAAACATCAATTGAATAACAGCAACTGATGCAACCAATTACTTCGTGGATATGATGAGGCAGTTGCTTTGAGCCGCCACCAGTAATAATTCACAATGACTTCACTTATTTCTTCAAAATTTTCTACAATTTTCTCGATAGCTTATTTTCGGAAACTTTTCTCTAGTTCTGATTGAATTCGAATGTTGCTGTTAACTAATTCAATGCTCAAACCTGCAAATTTAGTGTGATTATTAAATTGCTTACTTAACAAAAATATAAGATTTTCTTTGCAGGTTTAAATCATCCTGGAATAAATGAAAATATTAAAAATAAATATCATATGGAATAAATCAATGATGGAATTTCATATGATGGAATAAATCGATATGAAATAAATATCATATGAAAAAGTGCAAACTTCTGGAATCGTTTCAGAATGCCTCAAAACGGATTTTAATGAAGACATTTTTCATAAATTTTGATTTTAAAAATTTCTCAGCCATCGCAATAGTTTCATTTTCTACGAAAATTTGGTTAAAGGTTTCAATTGATTCGGAAAAGATTTATTCGACTTGTAAACCCTGGTACATTAATTTTTTATCTAACAATATGCTTTAAAAAACGTCTAAAACGAACTGATCGACAGTAGACTTTTCTTTTGCCTTTGAGTCGACTATGGAAGACGAACTTTTGAGACTGATAATTCTTGAAGCTGAAAAAAATTGGTGTCTTCCAGAATCATAATTCTTACTCGTATTTTGAAAATTTTCAAGCTTTTTGAAGAGTTTTGGTATTGCGTCATTTCACCTGTCAGTAACTAGAATGGTTCCCTTGATTATCGACAGATTCTGATGACATTTTCAGTTATAGTACGGGTTAAATTCTGGATGGCACCTGAAATGTGATTGCATAAAGATCAACCGTCGCTTTACTCTCAACAGCCCTAGATCCCACCAATTCCTTTTAGATCACAGCCATTCCCATAATTTCTTAGATATTGCTCGGACCAACCCAAAAAATTGAGAAAGCTACTCCCAAGTGGCAGTTATTTATATTTCTTTACTTTCTTTACACTATAATAAAATTAGATATAGTTTATTTATGGGGTTTTAAGGGTTATTGTTTTTTAAAAAGCTCTATTCAAAATAATTATTTTTGACAAATCATTCAAATTCAAAATATTATTGACGAATTACTGTTTTTAGGTGGTATAGGACCTGGATTAACATTGGCACTAAACGGAGGTTTCGGTAAGCAGTTTTCTAATAAAGTTTAAGCTACAGGGTGTGCGGAAAGTAGTTAACCCAACTTTTGAGAACATCTCTATAACCAATATGCAACAAAAAGTGTCTCTTCTTTTTTTTTATTCCGAGTGGGGGAGCAGTGTTTTCACTGGAGATGAAAAAATGTTCATATAGCCAACATTTCTTGGTTTTCTTGAATTTCACGTTTTAGACTATTCTAAACCACTTTAGTTTAGTGCGTGTGTGTCTGTCAGTCAGTGTGTTCTCAAATCCTTGTGACAACGTTTATGTTTCCAACAAATTTAGGTTGTCTGCGGGATAGGCTGTAGATCTAATGTGTAGGTCCTTTTATGAGTTTCACTTCTCACAAAACTATACTGCAATCTGCGCTTGCGCGTATATGACAACGTTCATGACCTAGTTCTACAGTTTTGATTCGTTTTCGTTGATATCCCCTGACAAATTCTTCACTCAAAATGAATAATCTCCACTGCTCATGCGCAAATATAAAATTCATCGATCGCCATTTTCTAACTATTCCTCCGATCTGGCTCAAATTCGGGTGGTATTTGGGAAATGGCGATTTGATTACTACATATGAGTTAGATCTATTAGCTAAAACACATGCGCGAACCTCAAATCCTTGTTCAACAAATATGTCCTCAACAGTTTCATCAGATTTCCATAAAGTCCGCATTGGGATATTTCAAGATTATTTAAGAAATTTCAATGAACTATTTCTTCAATGACAAACTTCTTGTACGAAAAATTGTTGTTGACAATTTTTTTTCTGAGATCAAAACTCAAATTTTGGTTATTTATCTTCTATGATCACTTTAGCCCAATAAAATGATTTTTCTTTAAATTTCCTTCTTCCAGTCGCCCGAAATTAAGTTGGCCTTGAAAGTTGTAATCCTGTCAAAAATCGTTTTGCAAATGGTGCGTCAAAAACTCAGTTATTTAAAATTCCCGCATTTTTCATTGCACTCACGCTACTATTGATTCCAATACAAAGAAACTTACATTGGGCCATCGAAGAGCTAATCTGTATAATCTCAGAAATGTTTATCAAAATAGGATTGGAACTTGATATAGTTAGGGTGCCACAAGAAATTAGTACAATCACACAAGGCAGAAGAACCGAAATTCATCAGTAAGCTTTGAAAAGCAAAAGTACAAAAGAATTTGATTTGGGAGGCCAAAATGGTTTTTTGATTAGTTCGTTCAATTACTTTCCGGACACTTTGTATAAGAATCAAAATTAGAGTAAAAATTTTACTTGCATACTTAGAAAAATAAACATCACAATAACTATTCTAAGATGTGTTTAATAGTTGGGGGTTGAACATTATTTCCTTAAATGCTTTATCGGAAATCATCGAGCCTTGTATTAAGTTCAGGTATTTTATCAGCAAAATTTATCCGATCTATTTAAACTGATCAGATTATATTTTAACTGATACTTTGATAAATTAAAACTGCGTGCTTAGTAACTAAGATGTATCTCATGTACTGGGAACGGCCATTGATTTTATTGTCACACTCACATTGGCTAATGAAGAAAACAAGGCCTTTGGTAAAATCCTCCTCTTTCTGCTCGGCAGTATTTTTGATCAAATCTGTAGGAAAATGATTTTTTATGGGCTGAAATATTAAAAAATCGAGTACTTAAAACTTTCGAGGTATTAACAGCAATGTTGTCATATCATCTTGAAGAATCGAATGAAACCAGACGGATCGCTGTGCGTTAATCTGTTCGTTCTCCCTAGAACTTTGTCAGTTCGTGACTTTGAATTGAGTAACCACAGTTACAAACGCATTATAAAATAAGAAGATCCAAAATAATTCTTACTTTGCAAAATCGAGCGAGTTTATTACCCATAACTCTTGTCACCTACGGTGCCGAAATTCGAAATGGAGCTCCTTTGTGGCATCAAGAAGACAATTACAGTGCTCGGAGGTGCACTGATTAGGTGAGGGACCTCTGAGCCTGTTTTTAATAGACCTATGGTGCTGAAACCAGAAATGGAGCTCCTTTGATATCAATTTCAAAGTAAGGAGAGGCTCTAATCAGCTGTGGGATCTTGGGGCTGATCTCTTTCCCAATCGACTTGAGCTCCGGCTGAAATTTAAGGCGGAGGTTCTTTGGGACAATTACGAGGTAAGGAGGAACACTACTCATCTGAGGGGTTCCTGAGCCCAATTTCTTCCTTTATCAACCTACGGTGATGAAATTTGAAATGGAACACTTTTGGGACACGAGGAACACAATTACAAGGTACATATGCAGGCGAACTGATCAGCTGAGGGGCCTCTGAGGCTAACTTCTTTCCTCGTCGACCTACGGTGCTAAATTTTAAAATAGAGCGCCTTTGGAATACTTTGAAAACAATTTTGCGAGATACGGAGGACCACATATCAGCTGAGAATCTTCTGAAACCCATTTCGATTCTAATCGACCTGACGTAATAATTTAATTGCAATTAAGGATATTATCCGCAAAAAAACATTCATCGTTTCAAATCAATATAACTATGCAACCCTTCTATGTGGCGGAAAGAAAACTTAGTCATAAATAGCGTGTAAATGTTGGGTCCTGGCACTACTTTAGGGATGCCTTTTACGAATCGAGAAGCGTCGAGTTTCGATAATATAGAACTACCCAGTCAAATTTAAATGTTTAACCATTGAAAATTAGTTTTTTCCAACCAAATTTAGTCTTTTCCCAATCACATTTAGTTTTCCCTTATCAAATTCAGTTTTTCCCAATAAAATTCAACAGTATTATACGAGTATTATATGTTATACGTGTAATTCTTTAGTTATTTGCCACGATTATACCCATCTCAGTTCGTAGAGAGCAAGCCGAACCAGTCCGTCCAACATTATTCACCTACCCACCTAATTGGGACTATATTTTCAAATTGAAAGCTTTTGGGCAAACATTGTCGCGGTACGTATATTATGGGTTCTTAACGAAAATGGGTTATTTGTTCCATTCCTTACTAGTGTTTGTAGCCATAAAATTGACTGTCTTTGTTATTTCCGGAAACCGGGTTTATTCAGCCCCTCAGTTTGAGCTTCTCGAGTCAGTTTTTAGTCGATTTAAGAAGATTTAGTCATTTTGATAACGGCTGCTAAACACGTTGATTGAGATTGGGGAAAAACTAACACTTATAGGGAAACAAATAAATTTGATAGAGGAAAAACTAAATTTGGATGGGATAAATCTAAATATGGTTGGAAAAAACTGAATTTGTGTGGTAAAAACTAAATTTGACTGGGAAATGCTAAAGGCTGTATGAGGGGTATATTATTGATAGACCGGTGATTTGCATAGAAGGGCTTCTAACACAGAAATGATAAACCTTTGAGTAATAATATGCATTGTTTTTATTATTTACATGATGATAATCACCATTCTGTCGGCAGGTGGCAAAGGAAGTGGTAGTCATGGCGGCGGTAGCTTTGGAAATAGCGGCGGATTCGGAGGCGACGGAAGCGGTGGATTCGGAGGAGGATTTGGAGGCGGCGGTAGCGGAGGCAGTGGAGGAAGCTATGGCGGAGGAAGTTCCGGTTCCAAGGGATCTGCCAGTGGTTCTGCAGGAGGTGGAGGAGGTGAGTGCTTTTTCCTTACTGTCCTTTTGGTCCTACAATCCTACAAACAAGAATTTATACAATATAGACATTATTTATTTTATTTATTCATAAATGACTGGCCAGCCCAATTACACAAAACTTTTATCAAAGAAATTCAGCGAATTTGATAATATAGAAAAATTAAACACCACAAACTTGACACTTGAATATGAAAAGTAACGATATTGTCACAGAAACTAATTACTAAAACGATAGAGGAGACAAAGACCGATATTAGCTGAATAGTATTGAGGATGTCATAGATCGGCTGGGTGTGCGAAGATTCAGCTTGGACAGTAAAGCAGTGCAATTTCCAATGAATCTATCACAACAATGGCACTATAACGAAATTACAAATTCACGTTCTTATTTAAGATAATCTCACGAATCCGCTCGGGACATTGCTTGACTCAGAGTTATTTGAGAAGAATAGGAGTAACAACCCCAGAAGAGGGAGCTTTGTGCCGATATTGCGAATCGATCGACGAAAAATTGGAGAACATAATTTTGTCTTCTAAAGCTTTCATTGCCCCGAGAAATCTTATTAACAATATAAATCTGACTTATACTACTACAATACACTATTCAGGACCTAAGATGCATAACTTTGTCCCTTGTCTCTCGAACATATCACATTCACTTCCTATACAAGCTCATGTGGTTTCAAACGCTTAAGGCGTCGAGTTAGATCTTGCACATCCAGGAGCTTTACAGCTTCCTCATTCACATGAGCAAGATGAGCCGCTGCTCGCTTTTTGATCACCTCATCCACACTGTCAACTTGAAGTTCATGGTGGAGTGCCTCATTTCGGATGTACCACGACGCATCAGTGATAAATCCTAGTACAGAGTTCTGGAAACGTTGAATGATCTGTCTATTGGTTGGAGCTGTGCAGCCCGACAACTGCGCTCCATACATCCAAACTGGCTTGAGTACTTGATTTTAAAGAAGCAGCTTGTTAGCAATGTCATGGTGGATCGCCAGCCGATTAGCCAATACATCCATCTAAGTTTCAATGCGAGCTCAGTCCTCTTCTCTTTGACATGTTCCTTCCACCTGAGCTTGGGGTCTAGCGTCATGCCCAGGTATTTGGCTTCATTTGCGTAGGAATTGTCACGTTGTTGAGGGAAGTAGGGATGTAGTTAATTTTCCGGTTAATAAAAACAACGTGCACCGACTTGGCCTCATTCAACTTGATCCTCCATTTTGTTGTCCAAAGACTGATTTTGGAGATGGACTAATTGAGTTTTGATATTGATTCATTATTGCTGTCACCAACTGCCAGGACAGCAGTGCCGTCTGCAAATAATGTTGCTGTGGTGTTATGTTCAACTTCTGGTAAGTCGCTGGTGTACAGAAGGTACAGGAGTGGGCCCAATACACTCCCTTGTGGCACACCAGCATGGAGCACATAATAGAATGTGACAGTATTTATGTATACTAGGCAACAGCTATATGACAATATACTAGAAGATCTCGACCAACCCTCCACTTTCCACACATCAATCAGTACTTCACGTGAGAAGATCCACCAGAAGTTATATACATTCCTGAACGAAATTAATATCCGGGCGTGAAAATAAGTTTATACTTCTGAGATTTTTATTGCGAACTGTAACCTATATTGTCAACTTGTTTTATGGTGAATGAAAATATAGACGAATGAATAAATATAATTAAAAAGAAAACAAGCAGGGCAGGATAGACGATTGTTCAACTTATGCAGAAATGTGAGATCTGATGTACATCGACGTTTCCCAAGGAGAAGCAAGTAGCACACATCCAACAGATGAGGGAATTGCAAGCTTATAAGCGATGTTGCAGGGGAATTTATTTTGGAACCATTTAATAGATTTATCTAACTAATCACGATCTTAATCATCATTAGTCGCTTCAGTAAAGAAAGGGTTTGGAAAATTCAAATTAAGCATATTGACAAACATGAAATGTATAGCTATATTTTATGGGCTTTTAAAAGAAATAGCACCTACATGCCAGTACCTATTATTGTACCTATATATGAAACTATATGCTATCTATGTTTGTACCTATATTCTACCTATAGAAGAATTAATAACGTGGTTCATTCTGATGGTAGGCGGCAAAGGAAGCGGTGGTTACGGAGGCGGCAGCTTTGGCAATAGCGGTGGATTTGGAGACGGAGAAAGTGGCGGATTCGGAGGAAGCGGCGGATTTGGAGGTGGAGGTAGTGGAGGCAGTGGAGGAAGCTATGGCGGAAGTAGTTCCGGTTCCAAGGGATCTGCCAGTGCTTCTGCAGGAGGTGGAGGAGGAGGTGAGTGCTTTTTCCTTACTGTCATTGCAGCTATTCAAAACGAAGAGTACCTATGGGTCGAAATGTGAAGTTTTAAATTTCATAATCGAATTCAGTACCAAATTTTTACAATTTTGATTATTGTTTCCAATAATGAACCTTTGTAATCGAGCAAGAAAACATTTTTAACCCACCCCACCCTAAAATTTGATGGTTTACGCCGAAGTTTTTTTCTGAAACTACCTACTGGACCGAACTCTTCGAAATTTGGCTAAAAAATCGTAGATCGTCGGAGATGTGCCGGTAACATAGACATCACTCTCGAATAACCGTAAAAGAAGTACCTATTCAAGGGTCGAAATATTAAAAATTCGATATCTCGAAAACTTTCGAAATAAAAGGGTATTTTTTGTTTGACTTATGGATAAAGATGTTCAATAAATCGAATTATACCACCTGGGTTGCTGTACGTTCAATCGTTCGTTTCCCATAATAATATAACTCCAAGGATGCTAAAAGCTTTCATTATTCAAACGTGGATCATTGCCGAACTTTTACCCGAGCGGCTGGGGTTCGGATTCCAGCGGAGTGAATTAATTTTTTATTGCTTCACAGTAGTTTTGGTTTTAATAAATGAATAAAGGACCTATATATAATATAATATAATGTAATATATTATATTGGATTTATTTAATTTTTACTTTATTCATTTATTTTCGTAGGTGACATGGATAAATTTCAATAATCCAGAATAGATAGACTCAGTTTGATCTGCATCTTTCGTTTTTGACCTAACTTTTTTTGACATTCTTTCTAAATTTTTTTACATTTATTAAAAAGCGCAAAATTGAGGGGTGCAGGATTTGTAATGGTGTGAACGCGTTTGGGAGGCGCGAAGCAACAAGTTTGCTTGTGATATATTGTTTCAGGGTTATAAAATAGTAATAAAACTGTATACCAATGATCTGCTTAGAAGGGGTTTCTGATACAGAAATAATAAACTTTTGTGTAATAATTTGCTGTGTTTTAATTCTGAAATTCAAGTAGTTTGTTATGGTATACAAGCCTATAACGCAGACATACACAACCAGGAATAAGATACAAATATACGAGATAACTGTAGGTACCAACGTAACTAACCTGAACTTGAGTTATGAAAGACTTCTTTTAATGATTATAGCCAATGGTTCTGTATCTAGAATGGCTATTGAATATAGAAATGATAAGATCTTGTGTAAAAATGTCTAGCGTTTTGTCCCTATTGCCATATTAAATAATAATAAGTATCCCATGATGACGCCCCTTTTTAGTCATGGATAGCAACATGGCTCCCCTTAGAATCGTGTCCCTTTAGACACCTTGTTCAATGCCGCTAATGACCCTTCTGGTTGAGATGCGGCTTAAACCTTAATATAAAAATAAAATAAAATAAATAAAAAAATAAATAAAAAATAATAAGTATCTAATATTTGTTCTGCAGGTGGCAGCTACGGAGGCGGCAAATCTGATGACGATGCTATTGGCGCTGTTTTCGGGGGCGGTGGCGGAGGAGGTAAAGGAAGCTACGGGGGCGGAAGTGACGGCGGGTTCGTCGAAATCGACAAGGGAGGTTATGGCGGAGGCGGCGGCGGAGGTTTTGGCGGCGGTGGTAAGGGCAGTTACGGAGGCGGTAGCGACGGCGGCTACGGTAGTGACCAAGGGAACTACGGAGCCGGAGGCGACGGCAGTTTCATCGGCGATTTGCGAAAGGGGAAGCCCGGGGGCGGCCACAGCGGCAGCAGCTCCACGGCCGACGCCAGCTCACACAGCGGCAGCAGCGGCGGCGGCTACGGCGGCGGTCACGGTGGCTCCAGCTCCTCAGCTGATGCGAGTGCCCACAGCGGAAGCAGCGGCGGTGGCTACGGCGGTGGAGGCAGCAAATCTTCAGCAATATCCACTGCCAAAGCGACAAGTGGAGGCTACGGCGGCTCCTCCGCTGGTTCCTCCGCTTCCGCCCAGTCGTCATCCTACGACCGCGTGGTCTTCGGTTACTGAACAACTTCTACTTATTGTGATACACATAATTACTATAGAGATTTTCCACTTTAAATAAATTAATTTCAACATAATAATATCATGTTTACAAATTCAGCACTTCAGAATGACTTTTTGAAGTAAAACCAAGTAGGGTGGAGTTGGGTAATTGCATATCAACATTTCAATAGTTCAACTTAAAACACATGTATAGCTCGGGCCCAATTACAGCTAGATCAAAATACAGTTCTTCTCAAAATATAGACAATTTAATACTGATTACAATCGCAGGATTGATATTCCTTGTTTCATCGTCTCATTTCACTCAGTTCTATTTTTTAAAACTATGTACCTCTACTACATATTTACTCGGTGAAATGGAACAAATGTGCACGCCTCTCGATTATCTCATTTCTAATAAACAGAACTAGAATTGTTATGGAGCTAATGTTCCAAATTACCGATAAAAAACAGACCTATCGTTATACTCAGCATTTTTCTTTTTTAGCTACACTTTATTCGACAGAATCAAACTTTCTTCTCCGACTATACTAACAGGGGGTAATGAAAGGATGGATATTAATGATTAAAAACACAAGACTATGCCAATATCCGCAAAACAATTTCATTAATATTCATTTAAATAAAATTCAAGGTTATTTAACATTTTTATACAAACTCTGCTACTCCACGTTTCCCTCTAGGAGGGCTTAAACATTTTCCCAAACAAGGTGAAATCAAAAGGTAATTGTATAATACCGCTAACTGTACATAACATAAAAGATTTAAGAGTTGCTTATTCACTAATTCATAGTTCTTATCAGAATTTGAAAACATGAAAGAACAAACAACAAAACCTGTATTAATATTCTTTCATGAAGAAATTCTCACTGCTCAGCGACCTTCACACGCAAAACGCAAGGCAATACTAGAAGGCACATTTAGAGTTCGATCAACATTTGTGATAAGACGTACCAGATGTAAACTCAACTTACAAATTCGCCCCGATTTTACGATTACATCACTTCACCCTACCTTCACTACACATATAATTATTGCAGATTCTATCAATGAAATCGGATCCAGTAAACTTTATTTGTTAAGGAAACAAACCAATGCTGAACTGAAATAAATTTCGCAGTGGAAATCCTCACGCTTTAGAGCTAAGCTCGGCATAATTGTAAGGAAATTGATAACTTTATGTAGTCCTTAATGTTCTACTGACACATGAAATTGTGATAATTAAACTTAAGATCCGCAACATAATTGTAAATATTATGATTTTATGAATCATTGTCATGAATCCATAGGTCATCGATGAAGCATTGTATCAATGTTGACTACTAAATTTCAATGAATTAAAAATATTTAAAAACAGGCATTCGGTCTCATTAAAACTGAATTAAAAAATGTACAACAACGAATTTAAAATATTGAAACTAATTCAGCTTGTTTACAACTTGTGAATTAACTTATAAAACTGTGCAATATTTGGAAAATTAACAAAAACAGGCGCATAAAGAAACTTAACGAAAAGCAAATATTCCCAAAACTTTAACGTGGCATCCGTGTGAATAGAACTTCTAGTTGAAATACAATTAATGGGTTATACACTACCAGCAGTAGGAATACCCTAATGTTTATTCTCGAGATAGGTAGCTCCTTTTTCCGTCTCTTGTTTAAGGATAAAAAACATCGACAAATTCAGTAATGTGTGGATGACAGGCTTAGACAGCTGAATCGAAAGTCTAAATTAGTTTTATTTGAGATAATTAATTTAATTAACTTGTGGAGTATGGGACAAAGGTGATTTTATTCACCTTAAAATAAAAAAATTTTATCAGTGAAATGCTTGTAAACTTCAAGCTATGATGAGGTGAATGACACCTCAATTAGTTGGCCACTTACAACGGTGTAGTACTTATTTATTATTGGCTGAAAAACGCTATTAGTTTTTATACTGCTACTCAGAATATCTTATTAATTGGATATTTTGGTATTCCACTCATGTCTAAATTGCATTGATTACTTAATGATAAATTTAAGGTACCTACTAAGTTAACCGTGCGTTGAACTGAATTTGTACTCAGCGTGCCATGAATCATTTGAAGTTTAATAAATTGAATATGAGTGGTAATTATTTAAAATGAGTTATTTATTCTAATCCTGGAACTGGTGACCACAAATCTTTTTTATCGCACTTATTCCTGATATGTGCTTTTTCGTTTAAAATATATAGGTACACAATAATCATTTTTTAAAAATGTTTAGTCCTTTTCCATTTTAAGACTGAAGACCTTATATAAAACACGAAATTCATGTAAATAATATTGACTGCACATAATTAAATTGTATTATCTATGCACCCCTCATCTTCTAGTAACCAATAGTATTTTAATTATTTTTACCGAGTTTTTGAAACTGGAAAACGAACATTATTTATAGGAAAAACAATCTCATTGGTGGAATTTCTTTAAACATTCAATAAATGTTCGATAAATTTTCGCGTTCTGCAGTTGTGGCGCGTGGCCCACAGCAGACCCCTCCTTCAATGAAATTTCTGTGGGGGTGGCTTTCCCCTTTGCGGTCGAAAGTATGCAAAAACCTGCACAATACAAATGCGGGATCCCTGCTTTACACAATAGATGGCCAAATGTCAAGAAACGTACTTAGAAAATCACTAAAATGTCAATAAACTGATAAAAACCGTTAAATCTATATTTTTTTTTTAGTGGAATATTACTCAACCAAAGTTTATCAATTAAGGGATAAAACATTAAACACTGTATGTACAAAAATATGCTGGAAACCGTGAAAAATCTAGTGATCCAAATGTTTGAATAGCAGCATATTAATGGAAACAGGTTATTTTGCCAATACAACTTTTTGTAAACAATTTCATTTTACACAACGTGCTCAGTTTTCTGAACGATTCAACATAAAAATAGTATGATGAATGAAGAAAATTCGATCTATAATTGGACCTTTTTTGTACAGTTTTTATCGAATTTTGCTTGCTCACTACAGAAGGAAGGGAAGCTTTGTGTTCGTGATTGAAGTCGAAGTAATTTTGGTCCTCCAAAACAAGAATTTCCACTTACTTTTTGCGTTTCAGAGCTTGCTGATCAATTTTGGTTCCGCGTCTATCTGTCAACAGTCTATCTATCTGTGGTGAATCCTGTCACGCCCAAAACTATACCAAGTTAGCGGCGTGACCGGGAGGACACCCAGGTTTACCCGACGCCGGCTCTAGGGATAAGGGAAGTTACAGAAGGATGAGGAGGAAATTGGATGAAAGGAAGTTCCCCTATAAAACGACCACCAGTTCAAGTAAGAACCTCTCAGGATGCTGGTGGTGATACCACGGAGCACTCCCGCTGAGATGCCCAACTCGAGTTACTCTGGAGCAATTTTCCCGCTCCGCGCCATGACACGGTTGCAGCCATGACCTTGATGTTATTGGTCGCCGTTACATTTAGGTCGGAAATCGCTTGCCTCAGGTCATTTCAGTCATACTTAAATATTTTAGCCCGCCAGGTCTGCTCCATGTCTACTCTGCAACTGACAACCTGGACATCCAGGATTGTGGCAGACCCATCAGGCTTGACGGCAACGATATCCGGCATCTTGCCTCGGTCGCTCGGCATGTTATATAAGAGAGTTTTTGGCGACTTCAGCTTAACGTCACCCGTTACCGTAATCTTGAGGGAGCAAATGAAGATGCTAACCCAAATGGAACCGGGAGAAAGGTTGCCTTAATTTTGATGTCACTTTAACGGTGGTTGGACAACGCGATATTTTCCCCCGAGCTGTCTTGTTGTCTACTAGTTGACTAATTAATTTCTTCATTTTCATATGAAACACCGGTTTTCAATCCTGGATTCGAATTTCATGTTAGTTTCAGTACAAATACGGGCTAATTTCTAATTTTTAGTTTTCAATTCGTAAACAGGGGGTGGATAGTAAGCCTCAAGTGTGGAACACTGCGGTTTAGTTGCACTTATTGGTCATTAGTCGTTAAGAATGTCATGTTTGTGGGTTTTCCGTTGGGAAAATTTATTATCAACAAGTATCAAAAAGTATTTATCTCTATGACAATGAACCAGGATTTTACCTGAAAAAATCATCAGTGGAGGCAGCACTTCACGCAATGTTCACGAGAAAATAGCTGAGAGTTCAGGTAAACTAAGAACAATACTGCAAAGAAGTAGTGTCTTAAAACTCAGTTTTCTCATTTAAAATATGTAAAATAATAATAGAAACAAGGCTCTAATCGACCAAATAGAGCCTGAGCGCAAAAGAACGGAACTTTTCGATCGAGTTGAAGGCTAGTAAAGCTGGACAGCGGAGGCGGACTTCAGATGGCACATTCGGTTTCTACGTGACTTGCAACGTAAAATAACCCTCTACATCAACATAATTAGTTGCTAATGAGGCATTTGAAAAGAAAAACTATTAAATTTACTTCACCAGTATTCTAGTAATTTTGAGGTGAGCAGTAGGGTTACATTTACAGGAAGGTTAGGCTGGTGTCGTGTGCCTTTAGGTCCCCAAACGGGTGGCGTTAAATGAGCCATTCTAACGTACGACGTTGCTAACGTCCCCTCAAGGTCACGTACTCTTGGGTACGTTAGGGTGACGTTAAGGGTACGTTAGTGGTCACCAAAAACTCTCTATATAGTCTCTCCCTTTCGACATACCAACCGCTGGATGACAAAGCGCCTGCTATCTGCTGGGCAACCGTATCGAAACGGAGATTGCGGACACCGTGAGTAAGAGGGCACTGCTGCACCACATGATAACGATTCTCATTTTTACCCCAAAAGGCAAGGGGGGGGGGGAATCTTTTAATGCGCGTTTTTTTCCCGAGCGCTCGATCTTGTATCCGCTACCACATAGAAATTTGATCGAGAGCACTTCGTATGTCAGCGACAAAGTTACCCGTAGAACACGAGGGTAGCATCAAAATGACCGAAAGATGCTGTCTTCCCTATTGTGAAATTACGTAAAATAAAATAAAATAAAATAAAAAAATGCATTCCCCGTTATATTTTTTCCGCCCCAGACCCAGAAAATTATGACGGATTTTACTCGGACTGGCGTAAAATGGTAGTTGGAGTTCCAATTTGCTTTCATTCGAGTTTTGAGGCATGAAATTCAGCATTCCAATTATGGTGAACGAAAATGTAGACTAAAACGTTGATTTTCGTGCTAGCGCTCTTCCTATTCCGTCGGAATTTATGTACTCTAACATTGCATAGGAACCTCCTGAACGCGGAACGTGACGGGTTTGAAAGACACTTCCAACAGAAAAATAGACGGAGAAATGGACAGCCCTTCTACGCAGATAAAATAATGGGCTATCTATATTAAACCGTATGAACTTTTTATGGTTCCACATAGTTTTATGAGATTTAATTTGTTTGAAAGTAATTTCCATAGCAGTAAAGACCATTGCATCTATACAGCTATACCGAGCGAGCGAAGCGAGCAAGAAAACTAGGCTAGTCGTATACCTACAGGTTCTGGAACAAATTCTATTCACTTCGGGAGGTTATTGGTCAGTCTGCCTTCCCATAGTAGGTTATGTTGCACCGCAATGCATACGTGTGTTGTAAACTGCACGAAGGCGCCCGTGAGCTGTTGAGATCATGTTCAGTAGAGAGTTATTAAATCTTTGCGGTATCTGGTATCTACTTGTTACGCAGGTGCCTAACCGAATTTACCATCAGAATAATAACGTATTCTTTAAAGAAAACATCTCCAGAAATCACTAAAATTATAATAACTCAAAAATAAAATTTTTCTCCTTTGCAGCGTCGATGCGAACAACATTTTGTGTGAAACTACTTGAGTATATTCATATTAGGTAGTGTAAAACGTCGCCAGCCACATATTTCCACCGTAATCCGTTCTCAAGATATACTACTTTTTCAAGGGTTCGTTTGTAAAACCGTGTTTTTCATAATAAAATCTGAATTTTCGTATTCTACATTTACGGACTAACTTTTGACCGCTTATACGAAATCAGCGTTGAATTCCTTCTAAACATACTTTGATAGTTAAAAAGTTCCAGCCATGCGGCATGATCGTATGACTGAATTTTTGTAAGTTATCGTATTACATTATGTTACATTGTTTTATATGGTTGTCGTAATTCATGAGGCGGTTTTCACCGTGTTCCACCAGTTTTGATTTGCTCTCATGTTGTTAAGTTTTTCCTTATCATAGTTGTAGCCCTTAGGGAGAACAACCGGATGAACGTACAGCCATCCGGGTGGTTTCATTCGATTCTTTGAGATGATCTCAATGAATGACCAAAAAAAAAAAAAAAATCTTGTTTCGAAAGTTTTTGAGATTTCGAGTTTTTAAAATCATTTTTGCCCTTAATTTATAGCCGGGTTGATCGAAATTGACCGAGCTTCTAGGACAAACCAGACCCCATATATGTGATTTCTGGCCAACTTTAGTCCAGTAGTTTCGGAGAGAAAGCTCTGGATGGCGGACTTTATTTTTTATTTGCATTTTACGCCATTTGAAACGTAAACTACAAATTTTGTGAGAGGGTTAGATATTTTTTCTTAGTCGATTATAAAGGTTCATTATTGAAAATAATTTATCAAAAGTTGGGCACCTCGCACCAAAAAGTCTTATAGAATCTTAGATATTTAATCAATGTTAATATTCAATTATCAAATTTGAAAAATCCTTGTCTAGCGTAGCTGATCATTTTTTGCCTTTAGTAAGGTTAGGTATTAATTTCTTAGTTCTGCTCACAGAAAGTCTTCAAATTTCGGTAATATTTGACATATCTGCACAGAATATTAAGAAATAGGTGGTAACACCTATAGACGTACTGCATGACTGGATTTTATGATTTAAAATTCAGTTTGGTTTTTTTTGTATTTTGATAATATCTGAAAACGCGTCTTCATGTGATTCCAAGCCTCAATTATTCTGAACTGATTTTTGTGGCTTTTTGGTTTATTATTTTCAATAGATGGTTTTTGTTTTCCTTTGTAATCCACCAAGAAAAAAATGTTGTTAACCCCCCCCCCCCCTCCTCAAAATTTGATGGTTTACTTTCGAGGTGCAAGGAATCCAGGAATCCAAGTCGCTCTGCATCAATTTCGGTCAACCCCTAAAGCATAAAATTTAAGGGCTGAATCATTAAAAAATTGAGATCATCAAATCTTTCTAGGTAACAATAATGTTTTTCTTTTTTTTTTGCTACTAATTTATAGATATCATCTCAATGAATCGTATGAAACTACCTGCGTCAGTGACGTTCATCTGTTGGCTCTCCCTAAGGGCTGGAACGTTGACAGAAAAAATAACATCAACACGAATGTGAATAGCAATTGGTGAAATATAGCATAAGTCGCCATATAAACTACGACGACCGTATTAGCTAAAATTCCAATGGAATTTTCACGAAATCGAGTTCATCATCACTTTTATCACTTAAAGTTGGACTTGTGAAGCGTAGGTAGGTGATTAATGTTATATCAATAGTTTTCAGTTGTTTGGTCAGCCAGTGATAAATACAGGCAGATAAACCTTTGCGCTATAATCTGCAGCGTAATTTTATTTTATTTTTTATTTTTTTTACGGAATCTGATTGTGCACAACGTCGCGCGTATCAGGAGTTTCGAAATCCAATCAGTGGTACAGAGAATGGAAGGGGTGAAATATTAGAAACTCCTATACATGCAAAGACAATAGGCATTACTTAATGTGTTTCATAACATAGGTATTTTTTTATGATTAATCTCATGGTTTGTGATTTCATGAGTGTGTGTTTCACATAACTGTTGAGTTATCAGAGATCCCAGACTACATTTCCTGTTACGCCTACGTAATGTTGACTCGATTGCTGGTTCTCTAGAAAAGGACTCAACTTGACGAGGGTACAAGCGGTCGATCCTTTTTGGACCTTGTATTGTTTGAACGGTAGCAACTGAATAGGCCGGCTTATCATATTAGGTACCGTTATACAATTTTCCTTGATATTTCGAGCTAATCTAACTTTAATTTTCGTCTCGCCGAGATAAGCCGAAGAATGTTACTGTTTTATTGACTTCGACCTCTCGTTGTTATCGGAAAAGGGGGATTGTTGGGACGGGCCCTTTCGTTACGTGCATTCTTTCAGAAGACATAGCCAGGAGCACTCGCAAGGTACCTTTGCTCTGAGCGTGCACTCTTGTGCCACACCTGCATCGCCACACCTATCTTGCCACCCCTACCGCGCCACACCGGCACCAGATGGATACACACAGGATGCCCAGAGTTTTGGTTGAGTCGCCAAACACCGTTTATGACACTGATTTCATCACTGCCGACTACCAATACACGTCCAGCCAAGTCACCAAAAATCCTGATGGAGTTTATCAAGTAAGGCTCCTCCCTTATTAGGAATGCTTATTTATCCCGACCCTGCAGTGATAGGGTGATAAAAAATTAATTAAATAAATTTAATCAGGGTATTAATAGGATTTACTCAAATTATTAATTTAGGGAAATGATTATAAGATTTTCTTTCTAAAAACACTATGTAAATCAGTTCAATGACGGTTACCATTGGTCTCAAAAATTTTCGTTTTTTACCTACTGTTATCAAATGAAAGTTTTATCTTGAATATTTAGATACCATCCTAACTTTCCCTAGATGAGTGGCTTTCTTTTCAAAGTTTAGGCAAAATGTGACGTTATATCAGGCAGGAAGATCCCGCCGAGGTAGAAGGGGTGTCACGATGTAGTTCGATGCCAAAATTTTGAAAAATCGTAGAAATAAAACTACTTACCTATCTACTTATCGACAAAGTGTGCAGATGGTGTCCGTTTCATCAGCTTTCATTTAAAACTATAAAACAAACCTGAGCGTGTTGCCACATTATGTCGCTTCCTAACGAGACCTATAATGTTTTTTTTTTAAATATCAAAAGTGAAATATGTTGTGTGTTTGCAACAGATGTTTTGGTTACCAAACGTAAGCTTTCAAATCAGAAATCTGAAAATACTTGATCAGTATTCCTGTTAACATTTTATTGACTGTGGGGCTGATCACCGAATCAGGAGATAAAGAGATCTATTCCCTTCCTCATAGGAGGTAGTTAAGACTCCAAAGTTGATAGTTTTAAGTTTTTGAATGCTTAGAACGCGAATTTAGATAGGGAATTTAAAAAACGTGTAAGAAAATTAATTTAGAAGTTTATTGCTTATATGAGTTTGTTATCGATTATTTGTATAAAATGAAACTTTGCAGAGGGTTCAAAAATCTATTAAAAAATATTTAAAAATATAAAAACTGAAATTTGAAAAATTGAACAATCAATATTAGTAACTTCAAGTAACTACGTTGACGTTGGCACCGACCTAAAGAAAATCAATGAAATACAAAATTTAGCGAAAGTTCGTGGCAATAATTAACGAATGGTAATAAACTCATTTCAAAAATATCCATTTAATGTTATCAATTCGTTCGATCGAAGTAGTGTATATGGGAACGTTCATTGTATTTCTTTCACACTCATGATATCGTTCTTTTTTCCTGGAAAAGGTTTTCTAGCCCTTAATATGTGCATGCAACATGAAATGAATGAAATGAAATGAATATTTATCAAGTTATTTTTGTAGACCAGCCAAAAACGGTGTAACAATAGTCAATCAACAAAATAGTCAGAAACAAAAAAGAAGTAAATAACTAACAAATTTAACACCATAGAAGAAGAAATTTGAGGGAAATATACGGTGTACTATTTTCATTGTTACTGTGAGTCCTAAAATGATTCCATTGGATTCTCCGAGGAAAAATACGTAGGAAGAAACCACTATTTTATGTAATTTAAAAATTGTTTTAGGATGCACAAAAATTAGGGTTTTCCGCACTATATGCACTGCTTTAGAGTTGTTCTTTTTAGGACGCCCCTCTAAAGCTACCTATGCTTCGCAAATAGAGGTGCTACCTATTGGAATTGATCCACAGGATGTGAGAAATAACCCATGATGAGGGAGAGGAAAATAAATAAATAAATAAAAATAAAATAAATAAAAAATAGAATAAAATAAATTAACTGTATACAAATCCGTTCAAGACCAACTGTTTCTACATCAAGACTTATTATTGTTATTCTAAGACCAAGATGTTATTCTAATACCAACTCCGTGAACAAAAACACCATAGGTTTATGTCTGTCTGTGATGTATGTGTGTCAGACAAATTTTGTGGACGTAGTCCAATTTACAAATCTCAACTAATTTTCGAGATTCTTTCCTTCAATCCCAATATTGTGCTAAAAGCTTTAGTTGTGCTAGAATCCTCGGATATTTTGAATTTCAAGATGAAAAAGAGGGAATGGTGGGAGTAAAGCCACAACCATTGAAGGATTTTCGTGTTTTTTGTTTTTGTTCAATTATGAATTCAGTCAAGTTTTGGAACGTATCTCAGGATCAAATTTCATTATGTAAAGGGGTGAATTGAAGGGGTAATCGTATCAATCGTGATGCGATTCTCGTCAGATTTTCGTAATTATTATTATTTTTTTTTCAATTATGAATTTGGTCTAGTTTTAGAAAACATACCTATCAAGAGTTTCCAATTGCATTATGGAAGGCGGTGAATGGAGGGGTTAATAGCGATAACTCGAAATATTTGCACTATACTCATTCAGAGACAGTTTTTATTATATTTTCGATCCGGATTGTAGCCCAGTTAACCTTGGATGTTTCACTTGTGCTGTCGATGGTGGTGGTGGTGGTGGTGGTGGGGGGTTAATTCTGAGAAACTATGATATTTTCGTGTTTTTTTCTTCTCTTTTTTCCATCCTCACCAAAATTATACACGTGCATTCCATTCGTAGGGACGTCCTTATAATGCATGTATTACCAATATTTTGAGTATAGTGCAGTACGATTACATTTACTGCATTTGTGCCCCAATTTAGAACACAATTTTACCTACAGCGTCATCGTCATTTATGTTTTCTATTAAATTGGGTATGGTAATTATGGAACTTGCATCGTTATCCCAAAGTTCGGCCTTTCACATTATCTTCTTCCAAAGGTCAAACCAGTTGTGGAGAACATCAAAATCCGGACGGCGAGGAAGGTGAACAAGCTGGGGGTGATGCTGGTCGGATGGGGTGGAAACAACGGCTCAACCCTGACCGGGACCATAGCAGCTCACAAGCACGAAGTGACCTGGAAGACCAAGCGAGGGCTCAGGAAGCCCGATTGGTTCGGATCACTCACGCAATCCTCCACCATCAACATTGGTAAGTATTCGAGGCAGCAGCTACTAGGTAATAGAAATTAGGGACCAGAATCGAACAGGACGCACGGAGACATTTTTTCAGCTGAACTGAAGAATGTGGGATCTGAACGCTGATCAGGTGGTCAAAATAAATGGCACCACTTAGGCTTCCCCGAATAGTTGTGGATATACCCTGTTCGAAATCGCCATGCTGAATTATGCAAACGTACGGGCGGCAATCAGTGAGAACCTGGTGCAGAACCGCCTCTCAGTTTTTTGCACTTAAAATCTTAAATGTTTAGTTTGTTTGTTACGATTAAATGTATGGATATTATGGGGTGAAACTAGTTAATTAAAGTGTAAAACTTGGTTATAACGTAGTTGAGAGATCTGCAAGAGTTTCCATTCGATCCAGCGAGAAAGAATACATAGAAAACGACCCCATACTGGTTGGTTCATGTAGGGTCATCTTTCGAGAAAACCAACAATTTCATTGAAAAACCCACATTTTTTAACATTAAAACATTATTTTCTCCCCTAAATAACAAAATAAAAGTTAAATTGATAATACCGTTGGAAAGCATATTAAATGAAGCAGTTTTCATGAGATTTGCCAGTTTCCAGGATTCTTTTTTAAGTGAGTAGTAAAGTTTCAAAGATTTTCAGAAATATTCTTTTTTCAAAATCGTCATGTTTGAGCTGATGTGAGGGTCATTGGATGGTGCTTTTTAAGAACCCATATACCCTATTCTTATAGGAAATTTAAAGCTGATACCGAAAATGAGGTTGAAAGTTAAAATTAAATGAGGCAAAGTGGAGAAATCCGAGTTTAAAATGAAAAAAACATGGTATTCCTGAAAAAACCTTTAAAAAATCATGTCTCGAGTACGGATTGAGATAAAAATATGCGGTTGGCGGTATTTTACTCCATTTTTGATGTAGTTTCACCCAATTTTTTTTGCATCTGCGAGGGAATCACCCTGTATAGGTAGCGGAAGCGATGTTTTCACTTACAGGAAATACACTTTTTTTCTTCATTATCAGTCCCATCTTACCTAAGTTGTGGGCCATTCTAAACTTACTAGTGGTGATTGATGATTGACCCAGTGATTTGAAGATGTCGTTCTCTTGTGATTTCGCTTTCAAAGCTCTTAGGGAGAGCAGACAGATTAACGTACAACGTTGCTGGTGTTTCATTTAATTCTTTAGGATGATATCTATCAAACTTAAACACAGAAACAAAATTATTTCTGTTCTAGAACCAAAAATTTCAACCATGTATCCTGTTTTCTCCTCGATATTGATTCGAAATTCTATGAAAACATCAGAAATTAACAAGCGGTTGCAATCATGTTCACAATATCAATTATTGAGAATGATCACCTGTGTGTAAACAATTATTTATATAACCATGCTCATAACTCAGTTTGTTGGACACACACTTCGCCGTAGTTAACATAATATTGTTGGATAAATCGAGAGCTTTCGAACGAATGGTCAACGAATTTTGTGGGATGAAAAACGACGAAGTACCATTTCCCTAGCAACGACTCGGTTGTAGGCGGAAATCACTGTAACACTATATGTTTCGTGCGCGGAAAAAAATTGACTCGCAAAATTGACTCGCAAAAATTGCTAGGACCCCAGGGCTAAAACATGATACATGTTAATAACATTGGTTTCGAGACTTTGTTTTGTGTGATTGTGCGTGTCGGTCCATGTGCCCGCAAATCTCAACCTTCAGCCAAATGTCTACTGTTTCCATCAGCTGTTGATGTTATTTTCAGGGAATGTGCAGGTTAGGCTACAAATAGTTCCCTTTATCCCTGTCAGTTTCATTTCATTACATTTCACGAATTAATTTAATTTCCGCATCCGCAAACGTAAATCCATCATGCATAATTTCCTCACGGCCTAATCGAACGATCTCGCTCCAGTACGGAGTGTAGAGGGAAAAGACCATTTGATTACCCCATATGAGCCCGTTTCGCGATCATATCATTAGTAGCTACTGCCCTTTCGGGAACCTCAAACCCTTGTAACATGTCGTTTACACTTTTCATCCGATTTCGATTAAATTCGTGGGGATCGAACGGTTCAGGTTTAAGCTACAGTGGTCTCAAATGAACTCTGACTCGTTGGTTACTTTCACGTATTTACAAATCTAACAATCTGTCAATCATTCTGTAATTGACCGGTTTTTCTAAAATTCCAAACGTTTGAAACATTTTAACCCAACCTAGCAGTGGACATTATATTTAAATATTGTAAATATATATATATTTATATTGGATACGCAGGTGACTATTTTGCAGGGTCATGTTATAGGGTTGTTTATTGGATTTCGTAGACATTGAATCCCTCTTAATGAAGGGGTTTTAAAATGCTGCTGACATTCCAAGTCTTAGTATTTTCCATATATTGCTCGATATAATATATATTAGAGTGATTTGAGATCGAATTTGTCGTGTTGATCAGGAAATGATTCTGGTTCAAACAAGATAAGTTACTGTGTACTACACTTCCGTGTCGGTTTATCTTGACCCTTCATAACATTGTCACCGAACTAACCAGATAAAACTTTTACAATTGGAAACACTGAATGTGGTGTCCTGCCGTCTTAACATTCTATGATAAATCAAATGATACAGAAATATTTGTTAACTGAGGTGTTTACTTTTCACTCGATAAAGAGCATTTAGTCTTGAGATTGTTGCTCTACTTGGACGCTACAAATCGGGCTCCGTGATCAACTGAGAGTGACTAGACCAATAGAAAATATACATGTCTGTCAAGTTAGGTGTGTCAAATAGCTTCCTGTCACTCAAAACAATTGTACTATGTACTGCTCATTATAATGAGTTTATAGGGGATTAGCTATTTAATGAGTTAACAGTCGCTTAAATAGTATTTGAAGATAATTGGTGTAGATGTTTCATTACGTAGTCATTAATTATCTTAAAACTTCAAGTAGACTGGTTTGATTTTGTAAAGTTGCGCATGTGCATAAGCTAAACAACTGAGCACCGATTATATAAATGTGGCAAGACATGCTAAACAACAGTCAATGATGACGAAGCCATTCTTTTCCCGACTCCCGTTCCAAATTCTGTTACGAAAATTCGTCAGTAAATGTTTTTACGAGAAATCATTAGACAGTTGGTATGCGACGTTTTAAATCAAGAGACGAGGTAAATGTAACTTCCTCAGTTTTCTCCTCACGGAAATGGATTATTCGTTAATTGTCGGTAATCTTTCGATCTACTACGAAAATTCTGGAGTGAGGCTTCTCATTCAATAAGACGTATCAAGGATCTAGGTCGCTCCCCAGAGGTGCAATGGGGTCCTAAATCCTCGAGAAAGAGGTAGAGGAGAATGACAGTATCCCGTCAGAGAGATACCCACTCCTACTAATAGCATTAATGAGCTATGTTTGGAGTAGATTGGATTTCTAGGACCTGGATCAACCATCCAACGCCAAACTCAGCCTCTCAAGAACACGAGAAAAAGGCGTGCGACGCCCGTTGTTTTCCAACGGAGCGACGGCAGCGCTTTCTCTGGGATTCTGACGGGAACTATGTCATACTCCCCCGCTTAAAGATATACTTGATTGAAGAGCAAGTATGTTAACCAGGTGGAATAGTTTACGGGCTGAGAAGTGATGCTCATTAATAAATAGCTGCATTGGCGATTGAGGATGGGAAAAGAGAAAATAAAACATGATGGATTGTCAATGAATCTTCATCTGAAGTATTCATTATGTAATAAACCCCCAATCAAAGATTGGAACAATCGGGAATAAACGGTGGCTCAACTATGGAGACTTATATCTTAAGGAAAATAAAATAGATATAAAAAATTAATATGCCCAACGTTGGGGACTTAAATGTGCTATGTTCAGGAAGATTGTGATCCCGGAACGTAATGTGCAATGTTCCGGGAGTAGATTGGATTTCCAGGACCTGGATCACCCATCCAACGCCAAACTCAGCCTCTCAAGAACACGAGAAGTGGCGTGTGACGCCCGTTGTTTTCCAACGGAGCGACGGCAGCGCTTTCTCTGGGATTCTGACGGGAACTCTGTCACAGACGTTGATGAATGACTTCTTAAATTGTCCTACTTCGATAAGGTATTCGAAAGAGCCTCCCCAGCCGAGGGCTGAAACGCGAAGCATATACAGTTTAAACTACGATGCTAGAGATTATGAATATTTTTCAGTAAATTTTATCATCTAGTTGGTATCAGCCTAGACTGTAACAGTGATCGGAACAGATCTTACAATACAATCAGCAAAGAAAAACTTATCTGTAAAAATTTACATTTCATCGAACGTTGGAACTCTAATTATATTTGATCTTACAACAATTGGGGCACATCCCAATATCCTTTTAGTTCACAATGTAGTATACCTGGTGGTTTTCAGGGCACGATCCGTCGGATGGGTCTCCAGTTTACGTTCCATTCAAAGACATCTTGCCTACGGTCGATCCTTCTGAAATCCTTATCGACGGATGGGACATATCGTCAGCTGATTTGAGCCAGGCCGTTAGAAGAGCGGGCGTTTTTGACGTCAACCTCCAAGACAAACTCGAGCCTCTGCTGAAGGACCTCAAGCCCAAGCCCTCTGTGTACAAGGAGAAGTTCATTGCACCTAATCAGGTAACGACTGGCTTTTTAACCAAAACATTATTAATTTCGGCGCAACTCCTACTCGCCTACCTATACTTTTTTTTTTCTGTGCGCCTGCAATTTCTCCAAAAATGTTATTGAGTTGATGGCTTCACCTTCATCTTGGGTTGCTAGACATACTATATCTTTGGGGAATAAACTTCCAGTCATGCAGCATGACCGTATGAGTGATTTTTCGTATATTATCGTATTATATAGCATTTCCAATTCTAATGAAACCTTTTTCAAACAAAATTAATCCTTTTCCAAGTCAAATGAAACCTTTTCCAAACCAGATGAAACCTTTTGAGAAAATTAACCAAATGAGAAGAAGAACGAGAGAAATTGTCAGAATGAAAATTCGGTAAATATTAGACATTAGATTATCAAATAGTTCTCACCTTAGTAGAATAGGAAACATGTTAATTTGAGAAATTTCTCACTATAGTATGATACGTGAGGTGGGTACATCTACCTACTCGCCACGCCCGCACGGAGAAGTAGGAGCTACCGATGATACAATTTATTAACGGGAGTCACCAATACGTCCGATGTCTTATTTGTGGCTTATTCCTTGAAAAATATCCTAAATTCTGATTGATTCCCAAAGATTTTGCTATTTATAATACTTCAAAATTTGTTCACTTTACAGAAATACACTATGTTTGGAAAAGGCTGAACTTGACTTAGAAAAGGATTCATTTGGTTTGGAAAAAGATGCATTTGACTTGAAAAAGGTTTCTTTTGGTTTGGAAAATGTTTCATTTGACTTGGAAATGCTATATTATGTTACAACGCTTTGAAATTTGAATTATATTGAATTGGTAACAGTTTGATACCACCCATAATCGAGTTGAACCATCCCCACATACGTAAACATTCGATTGGGCAACTATGCCCGCTTGGAGCATTACTCAATACTACCATTTCGGTTTAGAGCTGGCTAAGGATCAATGCTTAATTCTACCAGGTGGTCAGCAAGTATGTGACCAGCCAGGCTCCTCTGTGTTTTTACCCTTACAGTATGCCTGTAATTCGACTTACTCACTTTTCCAAATAAACAGCTATAAATAACCAATGCCAACAGTTTTAAATTCAATTCAGCAATTCTTCGATTGTACAGAGAGACCGAGCCGACAACTGCATCTCCGGATCCGACGCCGAAGTGCTCATCCGTCTTCGCGCTGATATCCGGGCGATGAAAGAGAAGGCGGAGCTGGTGGTGGTTGTCTGGACAGCCAACACCGAGTGCCTCTTCCGAGTTGAGCAGGGTATCCACGACTCTGCTGACAACCTTCTTCAAGCGATCCAAGCTGGTCAATCTGACCTCCCACCTTCTGTGTTATTCGCTGTGGCTTCGATTTTTGAAAAGGTAAGGTATGCTTCTATCGAAGCTATATATTTGAGAGTATCCGTAATGTATACTAATATTGATTAGTTGCATGATTGAAGTTCATTTATTCATTTTATCATTCAATACCGTCCAATACATTTAATTGAAATAATTACATTTATAATGAAACTCATAAGAAAGAGACCGCTCTAGTACAGGTGTAATGAAAATGAAAGTTTACATAATGGGAATAATAAATATTATACTAATATTATATATATATTTTAATTTGAAATTTAAAGTAACGAGGAATAGTTACATTGAAGTTCACTTATACCTAATTGAAGTGTAGTAACTAAGTTATGACATGATGAGATGTGCCTTTTTTCCGCGCAATGTTGGTAGAGGGACATCGAAAAAGTAAATTTCAGGACACTGGCTACTCGTGGCAATCTGTCTGATGGGCGGTAGTACTTGTAATTGGGCAAGAAAAATGGGATCCAAAACAAGTCATTTAAGCGAAAAGCTGGGAGGGGCGCTAGGCTCAGTAGGTAATTTAAAATTTCATAGTGTTGGGGAGGAATACCAATTTGTCGAGATATTTTCATCCAAATTGTAAAAGCAGGCATCACAGGTATTCATGTCAGGTCATAATGGAGAGTATACACCCAGTGATCCAGTAAAATCATGATCAATTCACCATTCGCACCAAAATCATACAAACCCATAGTTAGGGACGTAGGTACCTGTAATGCATGCAGTAGGTACTCACTAATTTGTCTTTGTAGTGTCCTTTCATCAACGGATCGCCGCAAAACACGTTCCTTCCGGGGGTGGTGGAGCTGGCGGCAAGGGAGCGCAGTTGGATCGCCGGTGACGACTTCAAGACGGGACAGACGCGGATGAAAAGCGTTCTAGTCGACTTCCTCGTCGGCTGCGGCATCAAACCCGTCGCCATCGCCAGTTACAACCACCTCGGCAATAACGACGGCAAGAACCTCGACGCCCAACCTCAATTCGAGGCGAAACGGGTACGTACTACCGACTATAATAAACCCAAGCGTATTTTAGAATGAAGTACGTATTACCCAAGACCTAACAACTCACCCAAAAGTATCAGCGGAAAAGTATATGAGTGAGCTAAATTCTCTCCTGTTCATTACAGGAGGTTGACATATTATGGTAGGGAATCTCTACGGGACAAAAAGAGATGGATGGAATGTCGTTATTTCATCCTGATCAGCTGAGTTATCTAAATTCTCTGGTGTCCACCCTAGGAAGATGATATTGGATAGTAACATTAAGATGCAAGTACATAGGTATGAAATGAAGGGCTCCATCTTCATCAGCGGAGTAAGCTAAATTTTCTCTTGTTCGTCATAGGAAGTTGACACTTTATAGGAAGCCTCAATGTAACAAGGGATGGCTGGAGTGGCGGGTTTCCTCCTGATCGACAGAATGAGCTGAATCCTCTCCTGTTCACTTTGGGAAGCTGAAATTTGATATACTCTCTTTAGGACAAGAGACGTATTAAATGATTGGCATCATTCAATCGTGCTGTGTGATTTAAAAATCTGGAATCTAGAGTTAGCACGCGGCCGAGCGTTTTGGAAAGCCGGGGCTTTGAGGAAGTTTTCTTCGTGGAAGTCTTTCTAAATTAGTGTGCACTGAAAGCACAAATAAATGAAAACCATCTAATTCTGGAAAATTTTCAAAATTCGTATTTTAGCCTCCATTTTCACGTATTAGTTCGGCTTAGGAGTGGACAGTTTGACATTAGGGGATCTGAATTGTGTACCATTAAGTTTGGGACACTCTGTATGAATATTGTTATAGATAGATCTCTTTTCAAGGTATTGAGTGAAAGTGCATTATTACGAGTATAGAAAAAATTCCTTCACATACTGAGACCATCAAATCAGCTGAAGTAAATATGTACATTAGAATTCTCTATTGAAATTTTGAATTTATTATTACTTACATATCTTGACGGACAAGTGAAGCATAGGTTATAGAAGCGAAAGTGAATAATATAGAAATGTTGAACGTTTGTGTAATAATTTGCAGCATTATAAATGTATCCATAGTTATTAGTCATGATTATAATTTATTGTTAATTTAGTTGTGTTTGTTTTCAGGTATCCAAAACTAATGTCATTGACGACATGGTAACCTCGAACGGTATATTGTATCAGCCAGGTGAAAAAGTTGATCACACTGTCGTCATAGAGTACCTCCCCTACCTTGGTAAGCTCTTCTACTACTTAACAAATCACGCTAATCAAATTAAATTGACCTGTGATTCGGAACAATGCAAATTATCCATTTCCAAGCAAAACTGAGAAAGCTCGATTGTTGTTAGTATTGTTAGAAGGGAAGATTCAGCTGTGTAGAATTGATTAGCTATAATTTGCTGGCTCTTATGCTTACTTACAATTGAACGTTTTAAAGTAGATTACAGTAGCCTAAATCTTGAAATTTCTGTATTCTAACTAGGTATGAGGGAATGTCACAATACCTATAGCATACACAAAATCAGTTACTTATTGAACATTTTAATCAAACACTAGTGGACCCGCGCTGCTCCGACGCGTTACAAGCCAAATCACCACATAAAAGTAGCAAAATCAGGACCGTACTGATCATGAAAGAGCCCATAATTGCAATCGTCCCTTAACGACCCAGAGAGTCTCACTATCAAATTTCGACTTTCTAGAGTGAACAGGAGAGAATTTAGTGGATACAGCTGATCATGAAAGAGCCCATAATTTCAATAGTCTCATAATGACCCAGAGAGTTCCCCATCGGATTTCAACTTCCTAGCACGAACTAAATCACTCGCGACGAAGTTGTGGAAACCCATTACAAAACGGAAGTTAATGAAAAACGTTGTCTATTTCCGCGAAAAATAAAGAGCTACAATGTTAAATCGATTTCGACGGTTAGGCCATCATCAGTAACAAACAATAACTTATTGTTTGACAATAGCTTATTGTTTGAGTTATTGTTTGTTACTGATGATGGCCTAACCGTCGAAATCGATTTAACATTGTAACTCTTTAAGAAATGGACAACGTTTTTCATTAACTTCCTTTTCAACTTCCTAGGGTAAACAGGATAGAATTTAGCTCACTCAGCTGATCATGAAAGAGCCCATAATTTCAATAGTCTCTTAATGACCCAGAGAGTCCCCCTATCAAATTTCAATTTCCTAGAGTGAACAGAAGAGAATTCAGCTCACTCAGCTAATTAGGAAAGAGCCATAACTTCAATTGTCTCAAACAGAGACAGCTTATCATGAAAGAGCCTATAATAACATTTTGGGAGCCAAACAAATAGGGTTTCCGCCCATAAATCTTTTCAAACTCAACCAGTTAAGTCATATGACATATCAAGTAAAAGGACATGATTCACTGAGTGTTCTAAGACCAAAACGAATAATGTATCTTAATCAGAACTTGAGACATCAAAGTACAAAGCTATACAAGTTTGAGTTAAGTGATTTTCAATGCTTGATGACAAATCTACGCATAAATACCTTTCATAGAGAAAGAAAATTGAAGGAAATCGGCCGGATAGAACGGCCGTACTAACTGCCATTTGATTTCAAAAATTTTTTTTAATACATAAGATGTTTTTTAAGAACGACCCGATTGCTAAAATGAAATCCCCCCCTATCCCATATGCCGTGCGAAAATCTATTTCTCTGAATGCTGAACATGGAATGGGCAATTAGACTGAAGGTAATTTCGTTAAGTCATAACGAACAGAAATAAAAACGACATGTGCCTATAGTAGGTTCCTTCCGTACGAACGATTTTGATGTTTAGTCCAATTATGATAAAAATGTCCGGGGTCGGGTTCGATAGTTCCTATAACTTTCATTGCCGTTGGATTAATAGTAGTCTCTACGCATGCGCAAACATGAATTGTTTTTATAATGTTGATTTTCTATGATCTATAGGTCCGATCTCGTTCAAACTCGAGGGGGTTGTTTGGTATATGTCCACGATGGTAATTACTCTATGTATTGTATCTTGATTGGTTGAGTACAAACTATCGCGCATGCGCAAAAATAATATTTGTGGACATAGTATTTGCTGGTTCAAATCTTACTTACCCAAAGCTTCTCGGTAAACACAAATTTCCATTGTATTGAATATATATAGTGTGTTTTGAAGCACGGAGAAATATTCTTTAATAAGTCTGGAAGACGTTAGTATAGTGATAGATGAAATAGTTCAGTAAAGCCTCTTGCCACCAAACCTCCTTGTACCCATGTAAATCCATAGCTCACGCCATCCTCCTCTGCCAGCGCTTGACACACCGCATGTAATCTAAACTGCCCCTCCTAACTTGTTTTTCGTTTTCATAATGACGATTTCTACGATATATTACTTATAAATATTCTTACCTGCAGGGGACAGCAAGCGAGCGATGGACGAGTACACGAGCGAGATCATGATGGGCGGTCTCAACACGATTGTGGTCCATAACGTGTGCGAGGACTCGCTTCTGGCGGCCCCCGTCATCCTGGACCTCGTTGTGATGGCTGAGCTCGTCTCCAGGATCACGTTCAAGACGGTTTCCACCTTCGGTGATCACGACTGGCTTCCATTCACCTCCGAGCTCGGCATCCTCAGCTACATGTTCAAAGCTCCCATCGCTCCTCCAGGTCAATATCCATCAATGATCATGAGATATTTCACCTCATTTACTGAATAATTTATATCAAAAGATCTTGTTACATAATAGTTTTTCAAACAGTTGCGAAATTGGAGAGCTGATATGGTCGGAAGAGGGCCGTATAAGTATGCATTAAATTATACTACCGCGATATCAAAGGTCTAACCTTTCTGATACCGTGACATCCAGGGCCTTGGAGAGAATATCCGGGCAAGGGGGCGAAAATCCTACCCACCCCCACCACTTTAGTTTTTAGAAGTTTTAGCAGCTTTTCCAATAAATTTTTCTTTTGTGTTGGGCACCTATACCGAAGATATTCAAAACCGATGGACGAGGGTAATATCTTAACTTTACAAAGAAGGCTTTTCTGTCTTTGAATTGGTTTTTTATTATTCTCCAACAAATAAAGAAACGAGGTAATACCTAAATTTTGATCACACTCGAAATCTATATTTATTAAAGAAGTCCAGAAGCGTTATTTTCTCCACCCAAAAGTCTGTTTCTAGAGCACTCATAATCATTACCATAACCATAACCATCAGAAAGGTGTATAAAATGAAGTATATGATCAAGTTTTTAAATGTATTTCGCTCTTTGAGCACACTTTTGAAATATGCGCCTAGCTTGAAAGGAAGATTGAAAGATCTCTTATAGAGCATTCAAAATTACTATATTAATAATAACAAATATTATCAATCTTATTTAGCGACTTCCTTACATTTTAGTGACGCAAAGCGTCACACAATATTTTCTTTAAGAAGGTAGACCTTCTGAACTATAGGAGTAAGCTGTGAAGTACTTCCAATCGCACATTCAAACATTTCTGCGTTGTTCATTATTAGCATTTCACATTTCTGCTTGTATTCGTACTATACCTTTCCAAAAGAGAAAAATATTTCTTTAAAGCGTTTCTGAAGCACACAAAAGGGCGCGTGCTGTGGATATACTTAATTTCGGTAGGTGATGGTATTGGAATAATATATCACTCACGTTGTTATTCTATCGGATACACACGTTGTTCGGATAAAAACACATTGATATTATATCGGATTCAAAGTTTGATCTCTTCAAACTCAGGCCAATTAAACTTTAATTGAGATTAATATTTTAGAACTGAGAGATCGGGGAAAACGAGCAACACTTCTTTAGATCAGATCACATAAATGGGCTTAGCGGGTAACGAATAATCCTTTTATAAAATTCGAATAATAACACGTCAGACCTATAACCCATCTCGATCTCTACAGCTCATTACAAAAAACGTCTGCCAAGGTGTCGCACATAGCTTTCTTGAATCCGTAACTTGAATGTGTAGATCTTTGAAACGGTTTAAATAATCTTAAAGGTGAACCAATCAATCCCTGAATATGTCATCGCGATCAGATGAAAGCTGTGGAGTCATGCTTGTTACAAGGTTGAGGCCTGCTCAGCAGCTGCAAATGGTGAGATGTTGATGAAACTCATAAGGGCCAATCCAACCAAAATGTGAAACCTATTGATTTTGAGTGATGACATTTATCGGGGACCATTTTCAACATTACCAGGAAATTTCATTAAAATCAAAAGAAAATTAAAAAAGTACCAGTTGTGAGAAAATGTTACATTCGCGCATGCGCAGACGTAATTAATAGTACTGTATATAAATTTATATATAGAATAATTCCAATTTTTTCATTCCACCACTGCGTCTAAAATGTTTTTAGGAGTCACATTTATGTTGGCGATTTTCGCCTAGATTGGGAAACATTGACCACCTTACAATGGCCAAAATGACCGATCTGGGTGTTCATGAGTTGTTTTATGAGCCTTTTAGGAAATTTAACGCTGATAACGAATATACCTCATGTTTCTATACCTAAAATCAAACGTTAACGGGTTTTTCATTTAACAAATAATAAACAAACACGTTTTTAAACATGTTTCGCTATGTAAAGCTATTAGGGACCGACTAAAAAATTTATTTTTCCCACAGAGAAGTTGAAGAAAATAAATTTTGCGTCGTTTAAATCCCTCAAACGTCGGGGCAAAAAATTAAGTTGTGCTGTTTCAAAGTTTTCAACCTGGATACCTATTATGAATGTTTACTGTGGAGCGTAAAATTGCGGGGTCTTGAAACTGTAAAGATGTTAACCCTTTTGGGAGGTACGATGCTCCATGTTCTGATCATATATTACATAGGTAGGGGATTTAATAATTGTAGACCAATGTTCTACGTATAGGGGCTATCGAACACAGAAATAATGAACCATTGTGTAATAATTTGCTGCGTTTTTCCTCTTCAAAACGTGTTATTTACCAGCAATCAAATTGCTCATCTTCATCTGATTCGTCTGAATCACTTTGGGAAATAATACGATGTAATAAACGCATCACTTCTTTGGGATACATTCTGAGACCTTGTTCAAACATGAATTTTCCTTATATGTATATCACCAAAGAACCACTCTGGGCGATGAGTGTGCTGATAACAAATATATGACATGATAACCTCTGTGTCGTATAACAAATAAATGATAACCTCTGATGCGAAAAACTTGAATCTTTATCCTGACTTTTAAACACTTAGATCGGTCATTTTGCCCACTGCGCACCGTGTGGCGGAACGGGTTCGGCGGCCGGTGGTGCAGCGAATGAGCGGAGAAAGGGAGCAAACGATGAGTTGATTGCATTTTTTTGCTGTTTCATCCAACAGACGCAAACGTATGTAGGAACAGGAGGAGGAGAAGGAGGAAGAGGAGAATGAGGAGGAGGAGGAGGAAGAAGAGGATAGGGGAAGGGGTGGGGAGGGGGTTACTGAAATGATGTGATGGACTGCATCAGCATCAGCATCAGTCACGCTCCTCCGGCTCTCCTAATGGCCTCCGCTCCAGTTCGCCTCATTTCCGCCGCCTTCCGGCGGACCTTTCACCTTCTTATTTCACGGTTTACCGATTTTATTTTCGTACTTAACCATAAAAATAGGAGCCTGCGACTCAAGGCTACATTACGGCTCGTCTACAGGATACTAATTATTTTCTTTAATATACTGGCTAGATGTACACTGTGTAAAACTATGTCCAGATACCGAACTACCAACAAGACCTCCATTAGCTGTGAGAGAAGAAAATCTCATAATTTAAAAACAAAAATCTCATTGCTTTCAAGTCTATTTATTGCTAGCGGATTCATTGTTTTCACATTCGGAAGATGAGGAAATATTTGTCTCCAAAATCAAAATTTCCTCTTACATTTTACGTTTTTACCATTCTGAACAACTCTTGCTCCAAGTCTATGTGTGTGTGTCTGTCTGTCCGTTAGTGTGTCCTCAAATTATTGCAACAACCTCTATAGCCACAGTTTTCATCCGATTTTGATGAAATGTTCACAGAATGTGCGGGTTAGGCCTGTGTCCCCCTATCAATTTTATTGTTCTCTCTTTAGACGAATACTTCACTCTCCGCATGCGCAAAAAAATGATTTGATATAATAATACGATAATTTACGAAAATTCACTGATACAATCATGCTGCATGACTGGAACTTTTACGTATACCACATCTTCATGTTGCAGGCGGTCACGTGGTGAACGCGTTGAGTAAACAGCGGTCTTGTATCACGAACCTCGTGCGAGCCTGCGTTGGTCTTCCGCCCGAACACCACATTGACTTGGAATCCAAAGTCCCACCCATTCTGTTCCGTCAACCCAATGGCTATAAGTTTTAAATTGTAAATATGAATTACTTTCTGTAAGTACAGATTGAGCTTGTAAAAAACCGAGGAAGAAGCCACAGCCCTTAAAACTTACCAAGTGTTAAATATAGGAGTTTAAATTACGGATACTCTCAAATTTGATTCATCGTTGGTCAATGCAAAATTGGATTTACGTATAATATGGAAAAATAAGACACATAACAACAACGTATGTTTTGCAAGGATTTCATGACTTTTTATTCAAAGTTCAATAGAAATTAGTATTCAGAAATAATAATTTACTAAATTGAAGCAAGAATCACTAGGGAAAGTTTCCAAAAAAATTAAATTCGTCCTTATTTTGCTGTAGAAATATTTTTAAAATTTCAAGTTGAAAAGCGAATGTGGTTGGGGTCGAATTATAACTGATCTTGTGTCATAATGGTTGTGTTTGAATTTCATATGTGTGTCAATGGAATTTTTATTAACGATATTAACTTAATGTTGGTATTTTTATCGGTTTCAACATAATTTTCGCTATCAGTTAATTCAATTTGTTAGAATCAACTTATTTAGTGTTAGTAATTTTGATATTTTATAAAATCAACTATATTTTTAAAATTATGGGGACAATTGTGGATTCGGGCTGACAAATAGGTCTTTTGTTTCAGGAAGGCTCTTGAATTGTTCAATTTATTCCATTTTCAGATTAATTATGCTTCATTCAAGTATATTGCGGAAGCAACCAATGTCGTATAACCTTTTTATGGAAGAGAGCACGTTAGGTAATAGGCTCAAATCAAATGCATGATCCCATTTTTAATTCACTTTTCCATTTTCCTTCCTATAGATATGTATATCGAAAATTATAATTAAATGTCAATTGACTATCCGATGATAATTGATATGGAAAAATTAAGGAATGATTTGAAAACCTCAAATCTTTGTTAAAACCACTGGATACAATTCGAAATTCCATTGTATTTTGAGAATGTAACGGAATTTCTTTTAAAACTTGAGACACTTTGTAATTGTTACGTTTTTTTCTCGAAATAAATAATTATCAAGCTAAGTATTTTAAGCGTTTAAACTATTGTATTATTTACTACCCAACCTAATACAGGATCCGTGATAGAAAACCCACTTGAAAAGAAAAAGCTTTATCTGACTTTAAATTGAGACTGGCAGCGGTACAGCGAACTCAAACAAGTGCCAAGAACACAACAGACAATCCGAGAAAAACAGAATTGCCACTACTACTTAAAATTTTTAATATCATCTTTCTTATCAAAAATACGAACTAAAAAAAATTTATTATAATTTCTTTCCAAAAGATACTTTTATACTAGCGCATGTTCTGGTGAATTGACCACTGCCAAAGTAACCACGCGAAGTGAGAACAGAGCTTCGTTAGAATACACATCCATAGAAGCCTTAGCCTATGGATTAATTCCATTCAGTTGTGGTCAAATTTTGATGAAATATTTTCCAAATCACAACTGAAATGTAATTAAGGCGTAATGCCGAATTCGACATAGGCAGAGACAGGGCAGGCAGTGTTTGGTGTAGCGAAGAATTCGATGATTTTTTATTGGACTTTGGCTCAGCTTGTAGGTGTCCATGTGCCTACACGTCCGACTATATGTGATTAAAAATTCCAGAAGATGTACACACATCAGCACCGATCGCCATTACATATCTATATTAATAAAATCGTAAGTATGTCTGTCTGTACATTGATTAGAATCATGAAATTTGGCGTTTCTTTTCAGCAATTAATAATTTTTTCGTAGCTCTCTTGAAGGCCGACGGAGTCAATTTTGATATAGAGTCAGGCAGGTGATTAAAAAGTCGCGGACCAACTTGTAGTGGGTTCCCAGTCATAGATGTGGAGAGTCTTACGGGAGGAGGACACAACAATTCTCTACTCCTTGTATTATACGTATGCACGTCAGATCCCTTGGTGAAACTTGATAAACTTTTTTTTGACGTATAACAAACATTGGTGCACGTAGAGGGCAGGTATAGTCAAAGAACCAAGTCGGCGAAAGAAGCCTCTACAGCTCTCACGGCCACCGAGTCCGAAAATAACACGAATTGCTCGTTTCTGCTGTTTGAAAACTGCCTCACTCTGAGAGGAGTTGCCCCATAAGAGAATACAATAATTAAGCCTGCTCAAGAAACTGGCCAAGTATACAGTTCTAATAATATCAAATGAAACTGAGGACTTCAATCGACGTAACATAAAGTTACAAGACGCCAACTCAGCTAATAAATGCTCATCATGAGCCGCCCAAGAAAGCAGGTTGTCAACAGTCAACCCCAGAAAACCAACTCTCTGATGACAACCACCACCGAGACTGAAAGTCAGCTCCTGCGTTTTTTCATGGTTGAGAACCAAAGCATTTGACTCACACCATCGTTTAATAATGAGAGTAGATCTATCAGAATTTACGTCGGCCTGGTCAGGATCAGAGCCAGTGATAAGTGAGGTGATATCGTCCGCGAAAAGAAATAGTTGAGCGCCATGTACAGATTGAAAAGCCAAATCATTAATGAAAATAATGAACAAACAAGGCCCCAAAACCGAGCCTTGTTTCACTCCACATGGAATAGGGACAGCCTCTGATGAGGAGCCGTTGTGAACAGTGACCTGGTGCCACCCCTCCATAGGATTTGAAGAAGTTACAGGAAGTCGCGTCCAAGCCATAGTGCTTCAGTTTCCTCAACAGAATATCATGCGGTACTAGATCAAAAGCCTTGGTTAAGTCATACAATTTCAGCATGGCTAAGTCTCTCCTTACAATAGCTTCAAAAACGTTGACAATCAGAGAAGGTGCCGCAGATGAAATGCTTATACCACTACGAAATACCAACTGTCTGGGATGAAGCAGAGACGAACTCTCAAAATAAACCTTAAGCCTTCTCAGAACCAGATGTTCAATAATCTTCACAAACAGTGGAAGTTTGGATATTGGTCTAAAGTCATCATAATTTGCGCATTTGCCCTTTTTTGGTATTGGTGTAATGAGCGACCACTTCAGAGAATTAGGAAAAGTCCCGGATGAAAAACATAGATTTGTCAGATAGGTAATAGGTTCTATCAAAAATACCGAAACCCTCTTAATAACTTCGGTGTTAAGACCAAAAAAGTCAGTGGACTTGCTGGATTTCAGCGAACAGATCACTTCGTAAACCTCTTCAACCATAGCATGGCGGAGAACAAACCTATCGGTGCAGCCAGGTGCCGACTCTAGAAAACGGGAGACCTCAGGAAGAGACATCGAGGATTCTTCTGTATATTTTTTAAACACTGCTGAAAATGTATCACTGAAACCACAAGAAGTCAAACTTGAATTAGGAGAAACAGTAGACCGAGCCCTCAAGGCTAGCTCCTTTCTGACAATATCCCACGAAGCCTTAGTTTTACTTGCAGCGGAGTTTATATAGGCATCATTTTCACTACATCGGAAACGATTCAGTGCTGATCTGTAAGCGATAAGGCATATTAACCTTGCTCGTTCACAAAACCCAATTCTATGAGTAGACGAAGCCAAATCTCTAAATGTGATATAACGATGGTGGAGAACCACAAGGTCTGGGTTCTTTTGCTTTTTCTGTGGTGGTTGGCCAAATTTGCGCCTACACCAACTCCAAGGACATGCGATGTCCAAGCTCCTCATAAACGTATCCAGGAAGAGATCAACTGCCACGTTTACATCATCAGAAGCATACACGTGAAACCAAGTCACATTCGCTAACAGTTTCAATAAATGAAAAATATTTTCCTCCTTCATTTTCCTGTGAACAGCTAAAGAGGAAGGAACAGTTGGTGGGGTATGAAAAGCTTGAGCTCTATCGTTTGGTGATCCGAAAAACTCAATTTGCTGACCAAGGGTTCATACCAGGACTCATCTAAGTTCGTGATCATCACGTCAAGACAAGCCGGTGCACCCGATCGGAGACTACAGGGTCTTTTTGTTACCTCATCAAGTGTAATATGAAGCCCAAATTTTTCCATTAAAGTAATAAATTTTGCCTTTGTGTTAATCAAAATGGGATCGGATGTATATTCAAAATGAATATTAAGGTCACCCATTATGACCACCAATTTGTACAAGTTTGAAATATAGGTCATAAGACGATCAAAACATCCGAGAAAATCATCGAAGTTAGATAATTGTGGTGGTCTATAAATACAACAAACAACCATATTAAGTGACCTTACGTTGATGGCTGAAATTTCACATATGGATTGCAGCGAGAGATCACATAAAACTTGTAATTCAGTGAAATCGCAGTCTTCCCGTATAAAAATCGAAGTTCCACCCCGAGTCTTCGTAACCCTCGAATAAGAGGATGCTAGACGGAAACCATCGGGAGCGTAAAAGCTAATCTTATCATTACAACATAAATGCTCTGATATACCAAGTATCAACGTGTCTGGACGGTCAAGTAAGCAGAAATTAATATCATGAAACTTGGACTTTAAACCATTAAAATTTGCATGCAATAAAGCCGTATGTTTTAATATCGGTTCTCTGGATATGGCATTGTGAGAATTTGAAAGCGCCATCAAGGAAGAGCCATAATCGCACCTTGAGGGCGCCTGAAAAAAAAACCTTTTCACAAGAACCCCTACAGGCCAGAATTCAGGAACCATTGGGTATTGATTGCTGGAACGATCTGTCAAGGCACACCTTACAGCTTTCATAATAGCCCTTGCTGTCCAGATTTTCTATGACAACGTCGGCCCATGGCAACTTGGTATCTATATAATGTTTGACAACAGATGAGTCGGTGCCCTTTTTGATTTTCCCTACAAAAATCCACGTCCGCTGGGGTCCTGCAGAAAGCTCTTCATCGCTCCCAGTGTAAACAGATGAACTTCCTATTATGCCTCTATTACGTTTCTTATGTCTATTAGTGACCATAGACCAATTACTGTCGTCTTTAGGTACGGAATCAGTAGAATTACCGTCTACTAGGTACAGGGTGCGGCAGTGAGGACGGACGGTTTTAAAAAAATCATAAAATAGTTAATTTTCACTCAAAAACAAACTTATTGATGCAATCAGGTTCGCAAGGAAATAGCATTTGAGACAGTCAAGTGTGAAAAATCACATCAGGCATGTGGTGGCCGAAATCGTTGATGCAGTGCTGGAGGCGTTCTTGGAAGTTCGTGTAGACTCTCTCCAACATAACCCTACGTCGTAATGATCACCAACTTCTTTTTCCCTGAATTATGACGGCAACGTGTTCCAACCCGACGTGTGTGGTTCCAGCAGGATGGGGCGACCGCCCACACAGCCAGAGCATCAATGGACGTTATTCGCCCTCTCTTCCCTGGTCGCCTTATTTCCAGGTTTAGCGATGTTCATTGGCCTCCTCGGTCCCCAGATTTATCCATATGCGATTTTTTCTTATGGGGACACCTCAAGGCTTAGAGTATACGAGAACAAGCCCCGAACTCTGGACGAATTAAAGGACGCAATTCGCGTGGAAGTCGCCCAAGTTGAGAGAGTATGTTGGAGATAACGCCCAAGAACACCTCCAGCTTTGAAAATTTTGTTCATACATGCCCTGTCACAATAGCAGCTATAACGGAAACGTATTTTAAACCAAATATGCAGTATCACTTCCAAGGCTACGATGTACTGAGAAATGATAGAAATGACGGACGAGCCGGGGTTGCTTTACTTATTAAAAGAGGTGTAAAATACACTCAAATCACAAATCTGCATGGCATTGCCAATTTTTCATACGTAGCAGCTAAAATTTTTTTTCACCCAACCTGTCTTTCACAATCGTATCAATATACAACCACCATCAAAACTCTATCCCACACTCAGAATGGCAAAGTTTTTTTAGAAGCATACCCCAACCATTCATCGTTACAGGCGACTGGAATTGCCATCATGTGGATGTTGGTAGCTCTTATACTGATAGCAAAGGGGGATCGTTGTTTCGGGCTGTGTCGGATGAGGATATAGTCTGGATTAACGACGGTTCACCAACACTCATACGATCAAGAACACAAAATATAGATTCTGCAATAGACATCACCTTCTCTTCCCCCAATTTTGCAATCAGGCTAGACTGGAAAATACTCGATGACAGCCTGGGCTCAAACCATTATCCTGCTCTAATTTCAATCGATCATTCAGAAAACCTACCTTCTACAACACCAGCACGAAAATGGAAATTAGAATCGGCTGATTGGGTAACATTTGAAAACGTCCTCTTACAAAATCAGTCAAATTTAGATAATATGAGCTACCAACAATTCATTTCAGCGATAAATGAAGCTTGTATTGCAGCTATTCCCATAAATCAGCCGAAAGGAAAAAAGAAAAATTATTGGTGGAATTCAGAATGTTCCGAAGCGGAGAGAAAAAGAAAAGACACCCTCCGAATGCTTAGGCAACGTTTTACAGCAGAAAACTATTCCAACATGGTCCAAGCAGATAAGCATGCACGACTGATACTGTGGAAGAGCAAACGGAAATCTTGGCGAGACTATTGTGCCAAATTGAATCGAGCCACTCCAATCAAAGAAATCTGGTCTCAGCTAAAACTAATGAAAAATGTTCATCTCCGTACAAATGAGTTTATCAAAGAAGGCGAGTGGATTGAGGAATTTCATAACGCTCTCACTCCATGTGACGTTCCAACAAAGCCTAACTTACCAATGATCTGCACACCAAACCCGTCAAACTTCCTCGACCAACAATTCACAATACGAGAACTGGAAACTGTCATCACACGAAATACCAACTCGGCCCCAGGTAAAGATCAGACCCCCTACCAAGTCTTGGCTCATTTACCACAATCTTACAAGAGAAAATTGCTCTCATTATTCAATTCTTTCTGGGCATCTGGGGAATTCCCAGAGGAGTGGAGAGACTTTATTGTGGTCCCCATAAAAAAACCGGGAAAACCTGACGGTGATCCAAAATCGTATCGTCCCATATCTTTGGCTTCGTGTGTACTCAAGACGCTTGAGCGGATGATCAAGGCTAGAATTCAGTGGTGGTTAGAAGCACACAATAAACTCCCTACCAGTCAATATGGTTTTCGGGCCCAACGATCGACGATTGATGCGTTGAACAACTTCATCACAGACATTCAAAATGGGTTCACCGATAATAAGACTACATTAGCCCTGTTCATAGATATAAGTTCTGCTTACGATGATGTAAATCTTTCAATCCTTTACTCCAGAATGTTGGAGGCTGGCATGCCCTGTCTTTCTGCCTGTAATTTGATAAAGTTGCTCTCCCACCGAAAAGTGTGGGCATACGCCCTAATGAGTATGTGGATAGTTTGGCCAAGAGGGGCGCACAATTTGATCATTGCAGCTCTACACCCTTCCGATTCCCATGTACTGATCTAAAAAGAGAATTTAAACGGAATATGATCACTGAGTGGCAAAAAATATTTGACACGTATCCATCTGGTCGTTGTTATCGATCGAACTTTCCTTTGATCAGGGGATTGCCGTGGTTTAATTTTGTGAAAGAAAAATCCAAATGCTTTTATAAAACAATCACGAGATTGCGTAATGGTCATGCCGTAACTAACGAATATCTCTTTAGAATCGGAAAGCGGCAAACTGCCACTTGTAACCACTGTGAAGAAGTCGAAACAATCGAGCATATAATTTTTACATGTAGTGCCTATGATTTCGAGAGAACAGAGCTTTTTACCAAGTTAACCCCTAAAGTAAATTCTCCCTTCAACCTATGTCACCTCATAGCTTTGAATAACCTAGAAATTTATGAATATTTGTATACATTTCTTCAAAATATCAATCGGACTATTTAAGCTGAATATTATTTAAAACATTAATTTCTTAGAACCTAAGTATTATTAGCCTAATTTATTATAACAATATTAATTGATTTATTGTATATGAGATTGTCTAATTTGATCTTACTATTGTAATCACTTCAAAATGACATGGCTGTATAGTTTTCCTTGCTAATGCCAAATAAAAAAAAAAAAAAAAAAAAAAAAAAAAAAAAAAACACCTCCAGCACTGCATAAACAATTTCGACCACCACATGCCTGATGTGATTTTTCACACTTGACTGTCTCAAATGCTATTTCACCGTGTACTTAATTGTTTTCAGTACCGGGGCGTTTTGCGCCTGAAATGGGTTGATGCAAAACCTGCACTACAGCTCTGTCGCTCTCAGTAGTATCAGATGTCGAAGTTGAAACTTCCTTGATTGAGGAATTGTCATTCTTATCATGGATACTATCCACAGTCACGGTGTTATCATTGATACCACGATCGCCAATATTCGTTGTTTGAGTAAAGCCGGAACTTTTTAAATCAAACTAGAGGTAGAGGCTAATTGTTTACCCGCATAAGCTCATGTAGCAGGACGATTCGTAGTGGGGATAATTTCAGTAGTTTGTTTGTCAACTGATTCAGTAGTTTTCTTATTGATCGTTTCGGAATGTTTGCTAGCGCCGGTTTTCGGGGTTTCCTCCAACTTCCGGTTTATTATGTTATGTACCGGCTTTTTAGGATCTGGCGCTGGCGGTCTAACAAGCGGATTGTGAGTTTTCAACATCTTGGACAGCTCAAGAATTTCAGTGGTGATGACGGAAATCATAGGCATCAAATCACAGTTTCCAGTGGAACGCATTTTAGACAGGTTAGTTTCACAAGTCAAACAAATCCATTTGAATTTATTACCAAGACCCAGAAATGTTTCTAGTTCAATAGCTGTTGTATTTGTGCATGATGTATGAAATAGGTAACCACACATTCCATCACATTGCAAAAATGATTCGTCCGGGCTGATATCAACCCTGCATTGTGGGCACAATTAGGGCCTCATAGCCGTCATTTCCGAGGAGTAAATACAAATACTTAATGAATAAGTTATACTTACAACTTATCCATTGGAAGCAACAACACTACTGAGCACAAAATAACTCGAAAGGTAGACGAATTGCACCAACAAATTTACAATTAAATGAATAAATTACGGAGAGGTGTTATGAGATGAGGGGGGATATTTTTGGATTACTCTAACTTGAATCACAAGCTACTTAGAATTTTCCAAATCAGACACATAGGGGGTGTTTTGGGAGAGGAGGGGGGTGGTGAAGGGGGGTTATCTTGGACATCGCTAAATAAACTGGAGCTGATTGGTAAGAAATATCTGAAATATTCTTACCTACTTGAATCGCAGACTACTTCAAGTTTTCCAATCTAACCCATACGGAATGTTTTGGTAGAGGGGGTATCATGGACATCACCGAATAAACTAGGGACCTGATTGCTAAAATATGTTTGGAATACTCTAACTTGAATCACAAACTACTTGATATTTTCAAATCTGAACCATAACGGGTATGTTGAAGGAGAGGTGGGGTGGAATGGTGTAACTTGAACATCACTGGATAAACTGAGAACCTGATTGATAAAATATGTTTGGATAACACTAAAAAACCACAGCCTACTTAGAAATTTTTAATTCCGACCTATAGGGGTGTTTTTGGTGGAGGGGGTTCGGAAAGGGGTATCTTTGACATCACTGAACAAACTGGGGATCTGATTCGGCGAATACGAGTATGTTTAGATTACGTCAACCTCAATCACAGGCTATTAAAATTTTTTCTTGCCTCAACCATGTTAAGGAAATGTGTTTATGTTAAGGAAAAAAAGGAGGGGGGGGGGGGGGGGGGTTAAATGGAATAATTTGGTCATCACCGAACGAACTGGTGATCTGATGTTCGGACGAATGAAATTGGATTAATCTGAACGGTCTTTCGGGTTACCTATCAAGAATATTTTTAATCTGAAATATGGGGGATGTTTGTGGAGAGGAAGTGGGTTGGTCTCAATAGTAAGGACCTAATGGATAATTTATAAGAAAGTACTTTAAGTAAGGAATTTTTTTAATCAGATCCATAGGGGTGTCCCAAAATGTGAAGAGTGAGGGGGAGCTTGCGTATATTCAAGTCAGCCTGTGAAACGCACGGGTGAACCAGCTAGTTATGTATAAAAATAGATACCTAGTTGTATGGTTAATAGATGAACAAGATAAATTTATATCAGTTTGCGGATGGAATTATGTAGCATGAGAGGCGAAAGTGTAAAGATGAGTAACGTGATTAGAGATTATGACGCTGCGTTGTCGTGGGTGTCGGCAATTATTTACAGTTCACACTCGATGGTTAGATTTCGTGCACCTGGTGATTGAGATCCGGAAGGCTCATGTTAGGTGCTGTCCGGATTGTTGATAGGAACCACACCGCTTTTTTATTAATTTATTTATTTGGTATTCGCGATTTTAAATGAGGATGCGAGACCTAGTGACTGAAAAATGTACCCTTGTAGACGAGATTACCCAGAACAGCAGGTTGATAATTTACCTATCTGTGTTTGCTTGTAATTTTTTCTTTCGCGACTAGAACTAATGTCGAATGTTAAATAAATCGCACGGCAGCTTATTTGAATGCAGTGGTTTCAATAAATTATTTAGTTTTCATAATTTTCCCAAAAATGGAAAACGAAATGTTTAATTAAGTAATAAGTTTGGATCGAATGTACAAGTAGACCAGCTATTGTCTGTGAAAAAGCGTTGAGAATGGGCAAAAAAGTGTCAAATAATAATAATATAAGTGCATTATATTGCCAGATAATAACTTATCATCAGTAATAAATTAACGACGTAGTCGTGGTTGTTTACATTACTTGTGTCGTCGGGCCCGAATGGTCCAAAGTTTGCCTTGCTGGCTAAACTAAACGAAAATGCTGTTGAAGGCGCATTGTGGGTAAATACAGGTAATAATTATGAGGACATGGTTAATATGCCACAACCATGAAGACCGAAAAAATTAAAGCCGTCGTTGAAATGAAACTAAGCTTGATGTATTTTCGTGCTTAGTATAGCTACAGGCACCAGCTTGAGTAGTTGGGAGGTTGGACAAGTACGTAACACTAATGACTATCACTACATGGTCGATTTTGCAAATTCCAATTACTTAATTTCTATTAGTTTGAACCATTTTAGCTAATTTTCGTAAAGCTATTGCAATGGGTCGAAAAATTTTAAATTGATTTTTCGCAAAGTTTTCTCCATGGAAATCCGTTTTGAGCCATTCTGACACGACCCCTGAAGTTTTTGATGTCATTCCAGAGGAAAAATCTCCTTAGAATTGAAATGAAATTCCGTTCTTGCGCTTACGCTTACGTTAGCACATTACGTTAGTCAAATTCTAAAAATGGGCTCATAAAGAGCACTCAAAATTCCTAAAATCAAAAGAAGTTATTCAACAATGAACTAAAACATAAAAAAAAGTATGCACACAAGTGTACTTAAATTTTATTACTGTTTGCTAAAAATTCCACAAAACCCGAAAAAAAAAATAAATGAATAAAATAAAACCCAATATATCTTCTGAATCGCAGAATATTACTTATAAAGAACGAGTTTTTTTTTTCGCCATAAAATTGGTAGTCAACGATTCCTTTGCACTAAAAGTGCTTACATTTCAAAACAATGTAACATGATATAATACGATATTAACAAAAATTCGCTCATACGCAATGCTGCATGACTGGAACTTTTTGTTCTTTATCCCCTCTCGCTTCAAACACTGCGCTTCATTCGTGATTATGTCCCCCCCTTCTATATCCCTATTCACGGCACTGGGCGAAAGAGTTGGGATGTCTGAAAAGAGTGCGGGTTGTGACAAGGGGGTAACAGTTATATGGGTGCCGCTGCATTGCGTCACGTTCCAGGACGGAGACAGCGGCAGAACTCAGTTACCGAGTGCTACACTACTCTACTACCCTAGTTTGCCCGGTAGTACCACAGTCTCAATTGGTCCGAGTTGTATCTTAAATATACAAAGTTATTTGACTCACCAACAAAAATGATCATTCAAATACGCATAGGATATGTTATGGATCTCTCAAATTATATTTATCAACAGTACGGCTAGAGCCCAATTGCATGATACAAAACAAAAACGTGCCAAGTTGGTTGGGCAGTATAGCTTCCTCACTTATTCTAACATGAACTTATTGAAATAGATGAAAGAACCAATCACGTTATCAGAAATGCCCAGTTACGCATGCGCACTCGCTACTATTGAGAATACGGCTATGCAGGTAGCCATCCAACAGCTTACGCACTTATTTCGTGGTAATTTCATCAAAATCGGTCCATTTGTTTCGGATTTTCTCGTAAGTCAACCAACTTTAGTTTTGCGCATGCGCAATAGTTATTAAGCAACAACATGAGATACACTTCATAGCGTAATTCCTCCTAACCTGACCTTTCTCAAACTGAACCCAACTACCCTCCGAGTTTGAACGAAATCGGACAGATAGATCGTGAGAAATCAAAAATGTAAGGAATTCACGTTTTCGCATGCGCTCAAGCCGTTATTGAACCAACTTCAATGCAATTTGTTCGGGAGTATTCAGGACGTGATTCGCACAATTTCTGATAATTTCATCAAAATAGGTCCATTAGTCACCGAGTTAACCTGTGTCATTGAATATTACTTTTGCGCTTGCGCAATAGTTATTTCTCAACCAATCACTATAAAACTCAGAGGACACCCGTCTGAAACCGACTACCCACCCTCCAAGTTTGAGAAATCGGATAGATAGATAGTATGACATCGACGGTATAAAAAATTCGCGTTTCCACGTGCGCTCACGCCATTATTCTCCCGATGACAATGAAATTCATAGGGGGGACCATTCAGGAGTAACCCACACAAGCCCTGAAAATTTCGTATAAATCGGCTAAAATGTATAGTTATGAGCGTGACAAGGAATCGGCGCAGACACAGACAGACAAGGAACGAAAATCGGCGCAGACACAGACAGACAAGGAACGGAAAACGGCGCAGACACAGACAGACAAGGAACGAAAATCGATTAGCAAGCTATAAAACGCAAAAGGCGAATGGAAATTTTGATTTTAGAGAAAAAAAATTTTTTTCTTCTTGAACGAACAAGAAAAGAAGCTTCCTTATCTTCATTGGTGAAAAGCAAAAAACTTCTTCCATGTTGAGTGTGGCACAAAGCTTCCTCGTTTCCGTAATATGAATGTAGAGATTGTTGAAATGTTTCAAATACTATTGAAGACTATTGGAGACTATTTGAGCGAAATCGATTATTCAGACAATAAGAGAATAAAGTTATTAGGTAGTATTTTTTTTTTCATGCGCGAAAACTACCTGATTCGGAAGCGATGGAGTTCAGTGGGGACCATCTACAGTAAAAGCCGTTAAATCTCTGAAAATTTCATCGAAATCGGATAAAAATTGTAGATGAAATACTTGTGACAAGATTCGAGGATTGCCCAAGAGAAGCAGTTACAAATGAAACGTGATGAAACTCATGCGAGGTAATGAAATGGTCTTTTCCTAACTACCTTAATATTTGAGGGAGATCGGAAGAACAGGCTATGAAAAAATGACGCTTGATGGATTTTACGTTTGCGAACACGCAGTGAAAAATATCAATTTATGAGTGGTGAAACTGACAGTGGACCATCCTCAGCCTAATACGCTCATAACCAGAAAATGTCAGTAAAATCGAAAGGAAACTTTAGAATTTATGCTTGTCCCAAGGATTTCACATTCGCGCATTTGTAGCAGCTACTAATGTAGGATCGTGATGAAATTGATATGAGATGATCAAATAGTGTTTTTTAACAACCCTCCAAATTTGAGTGTGATCGCACTACTAGAACATGATAAAATTAGGCTTGTTGGATCATATTTGCACATGCGTAGAGTGAAGTGTTCGTTTATTCCCAGAAAAGTTCATCAAAGTCAGAAAAAAGTGTAAAAGGTATGCGTTTTGCAAGGATTCTCAGACACACACGGGCAGCCCGAGCTGGACAGGTCTGGATGGGCTTCCAGGAAAAGGAAAACAGCCTCGGCCCGTTCGCAGTGTCCCATCCATGGGGAGCCGGTACATCAGAGGAAATCCAGCAACCCCCCCCCCCCTTCTCGCTTTGGTTCGCTTTCAGCATTTTTGTACCTGAACTGGCTGATGAGGAGGTGAATGCGCTCCTTCGGAACCAGTACTTTCAACGCACCAGGCATCCAGTTTGCCCTGCCTCGCCTCGAGCTGCCTCGCTCGCTGTCTACTACAGGTGTGTGGTGTATACAGGGCTTAAAAACAAAACGAAAAAAGTCATTCTTACGGTATGAGGTGAGGCTGGAAAGTAAACGACTTCTTCTTTTTTGGAGTGATCTATTTCTCAATGTTGGTAATTTGTACGATAAACTAGTTTCACCGTCATGGGCTTCAACAGGTTTAGTTCACAATTTGGTCTAGGTACATTGCCTCATCGTTTGGTTTTTCTAGATATACACCATTTGGTAGTGTTGAGCCTGGCCATGGAAGGGTTTTGAGGAGCTGGTTTCGAAAACTGGCAATGTGAGAAATAAATCATTTTCAAAGCTTAAAGGTTTTAGTCAATTCCACTTCCTATAAACACATTATGCAAGCTTGCATTAATGACCTTTACTGACTTCGTATCGAGAAAAAATAAAATAATACGTCGGGAAAATAAAGTAGGTGCTTGGTGTTGTCGAGTGTCTAAAAGTTTTTCAACATCGATATCAGTTGGTGACGGGAAAAAAACGAACTGGTTGACGGAAATAACGGTGGACAATAGTCTACAGGAAATACCCGCCTTCCCGAGCGATTATTCGGCTGTCGAACCCATGGAGGGCTCAGTGCTCCAACTTCATAAGTTCATTTAACCGTAGTTTCTCTGCTCCTGTAAACGTGATTCTTGATTGATCAGAATCGAAGTTAATATAACTAATGTAGTTGTATCAATTAGTAGTTAATTTACTATTACAGTAGTTATTGGTGTTTCATGTAGGTAACTACTGTAGGACATCTAACTAACACCTAAATGTACTCAAATTTCATTAAAATTTGCAAAAAAATCTATAGAAACTGCAAAAAATCTAGACAAATCCAAAACCTCTTTTTGAGTAGAAGATAATTTATTTAGAATACGGTTATGCCATAAAATTAATAGGTAACAATTTGCTTGCAATCAAACAGCTCAAGATTCAAAACAATTTAAGTTTTTTCAAATTTTTTTTATTGGCTTTGCAATATACATACAGCCATGCAGTGGCGCTTCACATGTTGTAAAATAATAAAGTACTTATAGATAATTTTAACAAATGAAACTGATGGTCCTAAACTTGTAAAAAGTTCATAGATAAAACAGAACATTACTTTTTCCGAGAAACATAGTGGAAGGGTAAAGTTAATACTGGAGTAATGTTATCAAATAAAATATTTATCTTATCACAATATGCTGGACATGCCATTAACATATGTTCAAATGTCCCTTCACCATTCTCACAAGCCCGACACTTTGATGAGTACTTTAGAGTCGAAAACCTATGCTTGTATGCTGCACTCAAAACATGATTGGATCGTAATCTACAAATAGTGACTATTGAGATAAATTAGGCCAATGCTGAGTTAGCTTATAAAAACTCCCCTTCTCTGTTTCAACGTATGCTCTGTGCCACAGACTGCGCCATAATGACTGTTGATAGTAGGGTAATAGTCATCCTTCGGAACTCTAATTTCAAGGTACGTATTGCTCATAGCTCCAAGCTTCGCTAAACGGTCTACCTTTTCATTATATTGTATAGCGCTGTGCCCCTTAACCCAGATGAAGTCAATCGATATCCCCATTGTGCGATTGGCAATAATTTTGTAAGATGTCACCAATAACTGGATTTCTTGCCTTTCGTGGACCACTTCCCTTTAAAAGCGTTAAGGTTCTCAAGGAGTCAGAATCCAGTAAGATAATTTAGAAACGAAAATTCGCTTTATACGATCATGCTGCATGACTGGAACTTTTTCATTTATGTCGGAACGCCATTTATTAATGAACCTTGGTTTGCTGAGTGTTGAATCAGAATAGCCGTTGATATAACAACTGGTATGGTTCATCACTTAGATTTACTGCACAGTGATCTCTTATTTCTCAGGGAGGAACCATTCAATGTAATTTGATTTTTGAGGATTCTAATGCAGTAATGGAATATTTATAATTAGGGAAATGTAGCAGAATTCAATTAGGAAAAAAAGAAAACCCAATAGAATCATCACCTGATTCACAAATACGAAATAACTTTGATGCGTGATTACTTAAAACTGGGGTTTGGCGGTTGGCTTTTCATTTAAAACTATTAATTTAAAACTGGATTTTTAATGCCTTGTGTATGTTCACAGAATGTATATAAGCACAATACATGTATTTTATGAGTGGAACCTCTCACCTACACCCACCTCCGACTAGAGTCTTCCAATCAGTTGGAGACGCGGAGATGATCAATGAGAGTCGCGGCCACGAGCTGGCGCATGCGCAGTTCCTCCTTTCCAAACTAGTTCACCAGCACCAGCTGTAGCCTTCAGTCACCGTCCCGTGCCCAGTGGTTGTGTTCGATGTTATTCCTTACAGAGTCGCGCTTTGACATAAGTGCCTCCTCTCCCACCTCTAAAATTTAATTATACTCCATCCGCCAAGTGTCAATAATCATCCGAATTCCGAACACCTCTTCAAATTTAGTGCCTTCCCCATTCAACGGAGAAATAATCGCTCTTATCAAGTTCCGTAATCGATTTCCCTGTCATCATATTGTTCGTATTCAATACTCTTGGACAACAATCGGAACAGCTGTGACGACCACGTCGCCTGGATGGTACCTATGATCTGCTGAGGTAGATTTTAGATTCATGTTCTATTTTTAAAATTGAGCCGCAGAGGGGGCAATAACAAGATAAGGAGACATTGTCCTTCGCGAACCCGTATTTCAGAACTTATAGAAATTGCAAGTAAATTGGCTGACCCTCCCATATATTTGAATTTACGTTCAATATGCCCAGATGTTTACGTGTTCCAGTGTCATCATACACCATTCATCTAGTGTGTAACACATTTTTTATGATACTCAATAGAGAAGTAAAAACTTTTCTGGGTTGTTGGTGCTTGCACTACGACTCGACCGATATCATATGAAGTAGTTCACCGCAAGGTAAATAATGAATCGGCAAGTAAAACCTACGAATCATTGCCACAATAAAACACACATCATTGATGATTTTGATAATTCATTGTTAGTGAATTTGATAATTCAATATATGTGAGCTTCAATGACATCCTGGGAGACGTTACAAGAGAACGTACTTATGTATTAAGAGAGTGGAAATATTGAAAAAAGTCCTAGTTATGCAGCATGATCGTATGAGCAAATTTTCGTAATTTTTGGTTTTATGTTAATGATGGTTTGTTAAAAAATTTGTATTTCATGTCTTATGAAATTCTTAACGATACATTTTATGGCAAGAAATCCTTTTATAAATAGTATTCATCTTGGAAATACATTTTCTATTTTTACCACTTTTTACCGTTTTTATTTACTTTTTACCATTTTAGTACTTTTTAGCGATTTTTAGAGCATTTTTTGAAATTTGAGCAATTCAATGTGCTCAAAAATTATTGCAGCTAACAAATTCATCCTTTCTTTTGGACTGCTTTATTTTTTGATGCAAGAACGGAATTTTTACCTCAACCATAAAAAGAGTTAGATATCGTCTGGAATGACACATACATAAGTAAATATGTATATATGGAAAAGTGTTAAACTCCGGATTTGTTCCAGAATGTCTCAAATCGATTTTTCAGAAAGATCATTTTCAAAAAATGTTCTTTTTACATTTTTGGATCCATTGCAATAGCTTCGTTTTTTACAAAAACTCGCTGAAAAATTAAATTCTGTTGAATTGATGATTACTCTTTAATTTAATGGATCCTCGTTCTGGGGTTTTACACGTATTTTTCAACTAACTTTAATCATCTCTAGATGTAGTAGGTATTATTTCATAGAATTATTTACATTATGAGTGAGATGGAGTAGTATGTAGTGTTTTGGAGAATAACATATGGAAATTCAAAATACATGTTTACATTCGGTTCTGTCATGACCATAAGAATTCTTAGTTTCAAAATGTTGACGTTATAAGATATTTGGTAGACTAAACAGCTATGAGTGGACCTGTGTTCAAAATCTTGGGGACTTGAACCTCGAGTTGACCTGATTTATATCAGTAGTTTATATCATTTATATCATTTTAAAACTAACTGTTTATAATTGGAAGGTTTCCTGGCACAAAATTTTTGGAATTGAGTTTTTGGTATCTTTGGATTTGTCTTGTTACGATCTAGGTATCATTCTCTTAGGCTGTCACCCCTGAAGCGCTGGTGTATTGTTCAAATACTTCCCAAAAGCGCCCGTTAATTCTAGGCTAGGTGCTGCTGGTCTGAACAAAAGAATAGCATAACCGGCCTTTATGATGGTAGTTGACGATGAAGAATGACGAAGCCAAAACAAGTATGAGTTCATATATATATAAGAATGATGTGTACCTATAGTTTGGTTGGCTGGATCCTCGCAAGGTCGCACCTCAAAAATTAAAAAAAAAAAAGTCCTAAACCAATCCTTCTAGTAAAATATAGATTAGTAGGAAAAATAGTTTCGAATGATGTGCATAGTTTGGCGATCTTGATGCTCCCTATATATAAGCCCCTGCACTTCCGTCCAACAGGCATAGGCTAATTTGTCCCGTTTCAGCCGAACAACCAGCGTTTCTGTCTGTCTGTGATACCGTTTTCTTAAGATCGAAAACCCTCTATACAAAGTCCTTCACGAAATGTTAGAGGAAAACGTAAGCGACTATCACTCAAGTATGGTTTTCGAATTCCGTAATTACCTGATAAGCGCCATCGTATATCACGAACAATAGTTATATAGGTACGCAAATAGCGGTCAAGCGACAATATTTGTGTTAATTTTCGGGAGTTCACTGTCTATAACAAAATGATTCATAGAAAACCGTAGAAATCAAAATCATGTACGTGACACAATGGATCTTACCTGGTTATTGCAAAATGTTTCAATCAAGATATCCTCAAGTGCAAGCACACAGTAACGATAAATAAACATGCCGGTTGATAGTTTCCATCTTTGGTCACAAGCATCCAGCAGTCTCTGTCGAAATTTCAGCAAAATCGGACCTTAAATAGATACTCAAAGTAGTACTTTGAGATTCGAAAACATTGAATGCGTGTATCCACAAATAGGTATGGAAAGTGTCGCCTCTAATGATTTCTTATTAGCGCCACCTAATTATCTGAAATCATTCTTGGTAATTGGGTTTTTACTTTTGACGATTCCAACGATTCCATAACTAATCTACAACATCAACAAGATTTTTTGTGAGTAGGTGTAATACAAAGAGCGATCAAAGTTTGTTAGGATTACCTTTAGACATTTTTCAGTATATAGTTGCACCTAGACACACAATGTGCATTGTGAACGTGTATCAAGACGTACATCACAGCGATTCTTCCATCCGCCAAGAATAATAACTCGTTTCGTAAATGGCCTTGGGCTGGAAGTTATGGAAGTGAGCTAGTGTGAAATTACTTCGCACACGTCTGCAAAGCAGGATATGGAGATTGGAAGGAAACTACGGGAAAGATTTCCTTGCTATACAAAATGACCCATTTTTAATAGATAAAATCGAGCTAGGGATGTAAATTGCATAATAATTATGATCTTATTTAACTTTTTATATTTTTAGGCTGAGAGGGTCATAAATTACGTCTTGGCTTGGGGTTAGGTACTGGATTGTATCATTAGGTTCTCTCGCAAATACCATAAATTTTGAAAAAAGTGGATGGTCATTGTTTCATTTGGGGCCAAAATAACGTAGTAGAGCATTCACTACGGGTATGGAATATAGGTCGTCTCAGCTTATTCCGTAGAGGAAAAATGCTGCAAGTTATTACTCAAAGGTTCATTTTTATACCTATTATTATAGCCCTTCTATGCAGAACACTTGTCTATAATATTATTTAAAGAATTTCATTATTTCATGATCTAAATAAAACTGCATGTAGAATTAAAAGCCTACCGAGAGAAAATTAATTAAGATAAATAAAACATCCACACTTTACTAGTTCTTCGGTATTCAACAAGATCTGATATCCAAGTACAACGATACATCAGAATCTTAGTATATCTATACATTGACGTTGGCACTCACCAAATAAAAATTAATGGGGAGAAATAAAACACTTACCTTCGTTTCACCAGTCCATCTATAAGCGATAATGGTTTTGATCAACTTTTCTTCTACCTTGTGTATATTTACACATATTGCCAGGTTTACAAAATTTTACAGTCCATTACTTGTTGATATTACAACAGTATTGTAGAAGAAACGAAAAGTATATGGGTTGAAAGTATAAAATTTATAAAACTATACAGCACAGTTAATGCATTGAGTAAGCTTTTTTTGCATCCTACTATTTGCAATTCTTAGAGTTGTACGTAAATCTGCTAGTACTCCCGACTCGGCATGTTCTTTCTGTTAGCATGGATATTCCAAGATCTTGAGAGTCATGTCTTCTTCGGCATCGGGACAGCAATTGCTTGTGTCGGCAACTAGTGTCCTATGCAGGCTCCTATTTATTTATCTATGCTCTACGAACTAAATCACTCGCGACGCAGTTATGGAAACCCATTTCAAAAACGGAAGTAAGTGAAAAAACGTTGTTTATTTCCACGAAAAACATAGAGTTACAATGTTAAATCGATTTCGACGGTTAGGCCATCATCAGTAACAGACAATAACGAGAATTGTTATTGATTGTTACTGATGATGGCCTAACCGTCGAAATCGATTTAACATTGTAACTTTATATTTTTCGTGGAAATAGACAACGTTTTTTCACTTACTTCCGTTATTTATCTATGCTCTATTCTCATCCATGCAATTTGGTCTATTTCTTGACGATTTAGTGGTAGATTGTGGAACCATGGTTTATATTTTATGTGTGGATGGATCTGGTAGTGGTGCTATCCTTTATCCTGCTATCCTTTAGCAATAATAAATCATAGCGCACCTGCCATTCATTGATTAACTTTCTTGTTGGTAGCTAGAGTGCGTCCGGTAGGGAAATAGCAACTTGCTGTTCTATTTCATCACGAAGATAGGCACCTAACATAGCAGTAGTTTCTTTTCTTCTCTTTCTTTCTTCAAAAGAGAATTCTATTAGAATTCTATCGGCTGATACGATTGTCGTAGTTTATACTTGTTGGTCCACTCCCCAGGTTCCTCACGAAGCTTCTAAGTCATGAATTTCATTTTTACGCCATTTTTCACTAAGTTCATTTTACCCAGTTGCAATCACTGAACGAAATTTCAGGTTTGTGATTAAATGATGGAATTTAATAAAAGGACTAGACAGGATTTAAGAATCATGACTGGGTTTAACATCTTCATTAAGTGCACAAATTTCAATCTAGGATCTGCACTCCATCGAATCTCTCTTGCGCTACTTACACAGATACTGGTTCTACACAGGGTAGATAACAATATCCGTGTTTGTAATCTACCTTGGACCTCTCGCATTTGACCGAAGATTGCTCTGCAATAACTTTTATATAAGAGCGTTCATTTGAGGAGCAACAGCAGTATTCACAGTGGCGTGAATGTGGCGTGTCTATCCTCACATGCACTCACGTACTTCCGCCTCTTCCCCTGTTCTGCCGGAGAAAGGAAAGCGTCAAAGAACATGCATTTAACTTTCATTTGTGCTACCGGTGTGTGTGTGTGTGTGAAACCATGAAAGTTGCTGTTATTGACGATTAGTGCACCCAGCGCCATTTAAGAGTACAATGAATATTGAAATATATCTAATATCATTTTTGTACATCCTAAGGAAGTTGAAGCTTTTTTTTTTTTTTTTTATCTTTCTCTCTTCTTTAAATTGAAAACAGATATTTTGTTGTCGACTGATTCGTCTGGAAATCTAGAGGACACAAATTAGTTTCGCTTCAGTTCTCGAATCTTCAGGGCCTAGAGTCAACAGACTTTTCCGCCGAGGGGTCAACAAACCCTTCGATATCATAACTCTGTGACAATGCATTACTATATATAAAGGCAGGGGTTCGAGGTTATGTAAGAAACCTTCGTACTTGCCCTCACTGGAGTGGGGTTTCGATGTCCCAGAAACCGACTTTCGGACCAGCCCAAACATTATCCGCGACCGGCCTTTCTTCCCTCGTTCTCTGGCTATGAGTTGCGGCCCCAGCGCGTCAGTGTTGCACAATTTTCCCACGGAAAGTTAACGATGTTGTGTGGACGTCACTTATAACGTCGTGTTTTTAGGCATCATTTTATTGCCTCATATCGTCATCACTACGTTCTAGAAGCAAGAATCCGATTTTTCTTAGTTTCAAAACCCTGGAAGAGATATAAGGAGAATTTTATGGCTCCGTATCCATGTTTCGATACGTGGTAATTACACAGAAACTTGATGTTTTATTGACATTTTATGTCTTTACTTTGGCACATAAACGAAAACAGCGTTAACAAAAAGCGTTACGGTTGGTTTTCAGATGATTTCCGCTTACAACCGAGTCGTTGCTAGGGAAATGGTACTTCGTTGTTATTCATACCACAAAATTCGTTGACCATTCGTTCGAAAGCTCTCGATTTATACAACCATATTATGTCAACTACTGCTAAGTGCGTGGCCAACAAACTGAGTTATGAGCATGTAAATAATTGTTTACACACAGGTGATCATTTTCAATAATTGATATTGTGAACATGATTGCAACCGCTTGTTAATTTCTGATGATTTCATTGAGCTGGTGTTTCGATGATTTGATTCATAGCAGGTGATCCGAATATTGCGGGAACGGTTTGATTTGTGAAGCGGGGGTTAAATCATTTGAATAGGTAATTTCTATACTTTACTCTCTAGGAAGCTGTAATTTCGTATGTAGCCTCTTTAGGACATTTACTTGACGATGCGCAGGATCCGGATCAGGTGAGTGGCTCTTAGAGCTTGCATACGAGTCTGCAACACATACGAGTCTGCAACACATACGAGTCTGCACCTAAAGACATAAAATGTCCCAATGTGTTGCAGACTCGAATGCAAGCGTTTCTGACGATGATCGATTTAATTTTCATTTTATGTCTTTACTTTGACACATGACATGACACGAAAAAAGCGTTAACAAAATGCGTTTAAAAAAAAAAGCGTTACGGTTGGTTTTCTGATGATTTCCGCTTACAACCGAGTCGTTGCTAGGGAAGTAGTACTCCGTCGTTTTTCATCCCACAAAATTCGTTGACCATTTGTTGGGAAGCTCTCGATTTATCCAACCATTATCAAATAATCGTTTCATTTTCAAAAGTGATTTCGGGTGGGGGTATGATGATGAAAGATGGAGGGAGAGAATGACATGTCAAGCACCATGTGCTTTTAGCTCAGGCCTATGTCCAGTGAGTGAGGTCAGTTAATAGCCGTTACTAGTCAAGAAGGTACCAGGGTTTTGTATGACTACTATAGTGTACTACTACTACTACTAGTGACTATACTACTACTACTACTACTGCTACTACTACTACTACTACTACTACTACTACTACTACTACTACTACTACTACTACTACTACTACTACTACTACTACTACTACTACTACCACTGTAATGTACTCCTAGATTACAGTAGCTAGAACTGTTTTATCAGATCCCTTGGAAGTACTGGAGATGAGATCCAGTACAGTAAGGGCCAGTTGAACTATGGAGGGCTCAAGGGGAGTTAATCCACAGTAGGGAGTTATCCCTCAATAACCGCAGTGAGACGTCTGGATTAACTTAAGATTAATTTTGTGATCCTTCGTGGTGGAACGGGCATTAGTATAAAATAAGTAACAGGCCGCATGATACAAAGTAACATGTTGGTATTGAAGTAGGAGTAATGACGTAATAGGTAAGCAGTTGTAAGTACCTTCTTGCCAACTGACTGGAGGTGAGGATGCAGTGGTGTAAAGGAGATGGAAGGGGATAAACTCTGTTTAAAAAAAATTTTGCGTTATTTATCACAAACCCTGTACTACAATAATACTGACGGGGTACGGGAATAAATAATTTATTCATTGCAATTCCTTGTTTTTTAATTTTAGTCGTTAGTGCTTAAGTACATCTAACCAGGGGTGCGGGGGCTAGCCTCTTTAAACAACACATACGGACAGCGTGAGGTATTGTGGAAGGAGCGGGAGGCGGGGAGCATAGTAAGTGGGGCACCTTGTATTATCCATCTTCAACAAATTGGAGTCACTAGATTTAGGAGCGAAGAAGCTGGGCTATTATGAAAATAGCAGTGTTTACCTTCTATATTTATAAGGGGGTTTTCGAGCCTTTTGTTTTGTCAACAGTTTTTGGTTGTATTCATTCACGATCCTGTAGACTGGCTGTGTTGAAAAACTCTCTTCCTTTTCTTACTAAGCTGTGTTGTGATAGTTCCTTACAGGAGTTTCATTGTAATCATGAAATAAACATTCCCTTTACAACAGCCAAACAAGAGCGTTAACCATATCAAAAGTTCTATACTGTTGTGCCACGTCGTTGAATTATTCGAATAAATATAGTTCCAGTCATTCAGCATGATCGTATGAGCATCATAATAACATTATGTTACGTTGTTTTGAAAATTGAACAATGCATTTTCCAACTACCGACTGTATGGTGAAAAACGTCGTTGTAAATAATATTCTGCAGTTTGGTAAGTAAAAAAGCAAAAAAATAAACAAAACATTTTTTGCTTTTTTTGCAGTACCAAGGTATATTCCGCTTTTTAGCAAATACCTATGGATGAAATTAAAATATGCTCTTCAGCATAATTTTGTGCAGACATTTTTTATTATTCTATTTCATCGTTGATAAACTTCATTTGACTTCCGTTCTGCTATACTACTATACATTTATCAGTAGTCCGCCGGTTTTAGCAACTAGCGATTTTTCGTAGAAAATGAAGCTATTGCAATGGCTCCAAAAATTTTAAAATATACATTTTCGAAAATTATTTCATTGAAATCAGTTGTGAGACATTCTGAGACGAATCCTAGAGTTTAACACTTTTTCATATAAATATAAGTATATCCTTCCGGTCAATAACTGTCCTTAGGATTGAGATAAAAATTCCGTTCTTGCGCCAAAAAATCAAGCTTTCCAAACGAAAGGATGATTTCGTTGGCTAGCATACTTTAAGCACATACTTTGTAATTGTTTTCCAGATCTCCAGATAAGAGCTACATTTCAGGTTTCAGTATCATAAGTAGATTCAAAAACAAATTAGGCTCAGAGGCCCTAGAGGTTATCAGTGTGTCTGGTATTGAATTCTTGATATTACAAAGGAGGTCCATTTCAAATTGCAGATCCTTTCGTTGACATCAATACGCTTGCGTAGATATAGTCAACTGCAGAGGCAAATTAATGCAATTAATTAATTATTGATCTACATTTTACTAGTCCACCCGATGTCAGAATAACGGGTATTCAAGTTAGTAGGTACCTACCGAGTGAAAATGACATAAATGTTTAGATCATTGAAATGGTTTTAATAATCATTAAAAACTCCATAGCGGAAAATAGTCAATCCAGATGAAGGTATAGCGATCATTATTTGAATTTAGAGCACGATTGGCTAACCAATAGATTCGCTAGCAGCGCATGATTTCTTTATCGAAGGCTTTTTTTTCGATGTTCTAGCCCTTAGGGAAAACGAACCATTCAACGTACAGCGTTGCGGATGGTTTTAATCGATTCTTTTTGATTATATTTATTAATAACAAGCAACAAATCATTAGCTTGAATGTTTTCGAGATTCAGATTTTTTAATACAACCCTTTAGTGCAACAACAACCTTTAGTACAACCATTAATAAAACGCTTCAGGGTTGATAAAAGATTGATGCCGAGCTTTCAGGACCCCAAATGTAATTTTTAACACAATTTTCAAGATGTTTGGTCTAGTAATTTCGGAGAAAAGCGGCAGACGGCGGGCGGACGGATTTTTGTTCTTCGGCTTATATGCAGCTTGAACCGTATTTAGGGGAGAGGCGTTGAAAATTTTGTTTTCTTGGTCGATTACAAAGGTTATTTATAAACGGCTAAAAATCGTTGAATTTATTTTTTCATCTGTATTTTAGTAAAAAAAGTTTATTAACAATGAAAAATAAAAATTAAACAATTTATGCAGAAATTTACGCCGAAAAATGTACTTATATTTTTTGTTTTTATTTGTGATTTTTCAGCACATTTTTTGAATTTTATCAATTGATTGTACTAGAAAAGTGCTGGCCTACTAACTCATCCTTTCATTTGGAAAGATTGATGATTTGGCGCAAGAAGGGAGTTTTTGTCTCAATGTCAAGGAGAATTATCGTATAGATGGACTCATGTAATGGATTTCAATGAAATTTTTTTCCTAAAATTCAACATTTTTTTTACTTTAAATTTTTTTGAGTATTCAATAGCATAATTGTTTCTCGAAAATTCGCCAATAATGTCAGTAATAACAATGTTCCTGTAAAAGAGTAAAGGATGTTACCACAGGTTTTCATTGGAGAATTTGATATGAGCTTCTGTTGAATTTTGACTAACCATTGAAAAATGAAATGTCCTTCTGATAAAGTGACTAGAGGAATTAAAACCAATTATGATTTGAACAACAAGAATGACAAAATCAATAAATTGAAATAAGCATGAAATAGAATGACAATTTTGACTGCATGACAAGTTTTGCCGGTGGAATTCGTAAAATAAAGGGACAAAGGAAAATAAAATAGGTAGTTAATTTCTACATATCAACAGCCACAGTTCAAAAACAGCGAAGTGAGGTAGGGTAGGTACAGCTTGCTAGATATTTGTAAATTAATAATTTTTTGGGTTTGAAGTCTATTGTGAGTAATCCTACGGTGATGCAATACTATACAAACAGTGTCACTTGCTCCTTTCCTCAGCACAAGTACCTACTTGAAGAGGAGAGTAGGTACTGAAGTATATGATTGATAAATGTTGTTTCAATGTATGTTCTTGAGACTACAAGTAAAATTCATTTATAAAATCATTAAATACTCTCTGATGATGGTTGCGAAAGATAAATATTGCCGGGAAAGCATAAAGATTGGAATGGAAAAAATGATACGTAGTAGTTACATCCGTTCTATTGGCCAAATTGGTGTTGATTCTGACTTCAAAATCTTATTAGAGTGCTATCTTCCATCGAACCGAATAATAATAAGCATAATTGGTACTCACGCAAAGGTTCCCATTCAACTCTGCATGCTTAGATTTTAGATGAATAACAAGGCTAAATCTATCATTTCCACCACCCAGAAAAATTAGATTCGTATTTTCGGGACTACTTTCACCAAAACATCGACCACTAGAGCGTTCTAGGATCGCACAAAACGATTCCCGCTCTTTGGAATATAATAAGCCATTTTCACTTTCCGAAACGCTCAAAGAGAAAAATAGAAACTTTATGCAATCAATTAGAAAAAATAAAACGATTCAACTTTCCTTCAAATGCTCAACGGGTCTTGCCTGAAATCGTATATATTTATACTTCAAAGAGTAAATATTAAAGAGTACACATTAACTGAGAACATTATCAGTAACACAACACACACACATAAGAGTAACACATAACATCAACAGACACTTATCAGAGTATTACATTTGTTAATATTATATATATATATATATATGGCTACAATAGGTAAGTAGACCATCAGATTTTGCAAATAAACATAATTATTTTTCATGTACTTAAAAATTAAAATAAGGAAGACTCAGAAGTAGGTACACCGTTTTTACCAGAAGTATCAACATTACACGCTGACACATGGTGGCATGGTTAAGTCTACGGCACCGTAAATGGCACACATTCCATGGGGAACAGGAGAGAATTTAACTTAATCAGCTGATCAGGATGGAGCCTGTCATTTCATTCGCCTCTTGTAGTTATATAGATGCTCTCAATCGGATTTCTACTTCCTAGGGTGAACAGAGGAAGAAATAATACTGGGTAATCAAACAGAACCAGAAAAAATCTTCGAGTACAACAATATCTCGAGTTACATTCGCCTTCATTTTTCTTCACGATTAATGAAAAAAATTGAGCCAAATCACGTCATTATACTTCGAGGCAGTGTTACCGAATCGGAAAATTGAAAGTTTTTACCAAGTATGCAAAAAGTTTGTACGCATGAAAACCAGGAAATATTCCAATTTTCCAGCACTCTTTCCATCTTTTGAGAAAATGCAGTTTAAATTAAATAAAAACGTCAGTCATATTCTTATACGAATTGATCTCTGCATATCTGTACCGCATAATAACCGACTAACTTTTAAAAATATATTTTAGAAAGCTTTTGAAAAAATTAATTACGTAGGTCGAGGGAGATGACAATCTTCATCAAGTTAGGTATAGTTTTTAGATAATGATTGTCCAAATATTGTCATTTTGAAAGTTCGATCAAAAGCAGAAAGTTCATTCGTTTGGCGTACGAATTTTTGATTCGTTCTGACTCCGAAAAATTCGTACAATTACGGACCAAAGTTCGTATCTGGTAACATTCCCTCGAAGATTGTTTATAGTTAATGAAAGTAGCTCAGCCGATTTCATTTTTGTATCGCTTTAGGCAATGTAAGATTTTAGCATATATAAATTAACACCTTTCCTACGAATGATGAACCGTTTCTGCTGGAAGAAAGCAGACGGAGTCACATTTCCTTAGGAACGGCAACAGTGTTAGTAAAAAGGAGCGTGACATTTTTAATTTTTGAGGATGTCCAAAGAGCGAAACTATTCAAACAAATTTTTAATAAATATCATCATGGTTAAATGTATTAATTTTCGGAATTTGCTCACCTGAAAGTACCCAAACGCGATGAAACAAGTCGGTATCTTCTGCTGCTTCGGAAAAGGAGAATATTGTTAGATATTTTACTCCGAAGAACGTTTTTACTATGAAGAAGTAGGGAAAGCTGTGTTAAACCCCACACCAAATGTAGCAGGAAAGTATAAACGCTTAAATTACAACGCAAGAACCCTTATACACAAATTACTAAATTATTAAACGTGCACATTATGAAAATAAATTATTATCAAAATTATCAAAATAACTGTATGGGCAAAGACGCTTACCAGGGAGAAATTAAATAAAATAGAATAAAACACCTACACTTTAATATATTGTCCTTCTGTACTTAACAAGAGCTGATATCCAAGTACAGTAGTAAATCTGAATCAAACTATATATACATTGATGAAGGCTCCATCAAATAAAAATTAATGAGATAAAATAAATCGCCTACACGCTTCCTTCGTGAAGTGATAATTTCCATTGGAATTATAGCAGCTAATACGATAACCGTGGTTTATAAGACGATTTTCTCTATGTTCCATCAGACAAGCATGATATTATTCTCCCATGCGCTGATGGGTGGTTTTCATAAATGTCAACCCCAAACAATTACTAACTTTTATTTAGAAAGTTTTTGAGATTTAGATTTATCAATATTTCAGCCTTTAAATGTTACCCTTTAGGATTGATCGAAATTGATGCCGACGATTCTGCTTCAACTAGACTCCAATGATGATCCCAGCTTCTCAAACATTGAACCCACATTGCTTCCGGGTGGCATGCGTAGGACCGCATTTTTTGCAGGAACGTGAGGCGAGCAAACCTAACCATGGTAGTAACGGGTAGTTAGTTAGTCACATGTGGGGAGGGACTATCAATGCGAATTTCTTGGCTGTTCAACCAATGAGGCTGGAATTTCGTAGGCATGATCCGTGTTTTTGATCTGAATCATAAATTTATCTCGATCATAAGGAGAACAAAGATAACTCTCCTTAGGATTGAGATAATAATTGAGATCTTGCACCACAAACTCAAGCTTTCCAATTAACACCTATACCAACTGATAAGCAATTTCTAGTTACTTATTTTTATTTGTTTTTTTATTCTATTTCATTCTTTTTAATATAAGCTTTTTTTTCTTGGTCGATAGCAAAGGCTCATTATTGGAAGTAATAAATCAAAATGGAAAGTAAAATGAACTAAGCAACTATTCCAGGGTGAGGCTTTTCGTCCTCGACGCATGGGGAGAACTACCTTCTCCGGACATCCACCAAAGTGTGCTGGCCTCGTTGATGTCCATGATTTCGTGGGGAAAGAAATCACCACATTATTAGGGACGTTGCGATACCACCTAAGTATCGATACTCGATACGATCCAATATTTTTCTAGCAGTATCGATACCCGATATTATCGAAAGTAAAGTATCGATACTTCTCCAATATCGACTCAAAAGTATCGATACCATCGATACTTCCGATACTTTTTTACGTGTGAAAAACAGGTGGGGGGAATGCCATTTGGTTAATAATTTTTTTATTGGACTTTTCTCACACCTAACGTAATAGGTAGGCTTCGGAGGACGCATCCAGAACTCTGTCCAAAGGAACTGATGGTGGGATTCTTAATTTATGTATTAAATTAATAGATGAGTAGATTTTCAATTTTGAATTCTCAAACTTGTCCCATTGTTGATTCCAATCTCTCTCTTTTTGTTGAAAATAGGAAAGTGAACTTATTTAATCAAATACTTAATTTACTAAGTTGAGTATTTCAATTTGAACCATAGTTTTCAGTTTCACATCTTCAATCCTCAATGTTTCCATGACTATCTATCCACTTACTCATGACTAGCACTAAATAGTTTCACTAATCTTTAATCAAATTTTGTTGTTATTACGTACTAGATGAACGTTAGGAATTTCATTCTGGTAGGGCTAAATAATTTAGGAATTCATTCAGGGATTTTCAGAGCAGTTTCCTTTCACAGAAAACATTTTAAGGTGAGTTCTCCAGTGAGGTGTTAAATTTTGCTAGAAACAATATTTTAAAGAAATTTAATTTTTTTATAAGAAAAAAAGTATTAAATTGAAGAATATTTCAAAAGGTAACACAAGTGTAGTGGATTTATATATGTTTTACTTGGCGTCGGTAGACCAAGTGGGACATTTATATTCTGATTATGCGGGTTAGTCCCCGTGTTATTCCTGTAAGGAATGTGGGCGAATCCGTCAAGGTCAGCTTGCTTGGCGGGATGAACTGAGAGATAGTTCGTGTCGCAGCCGCGTGGAGCACTGGGCTCGCATAGTGGGTGCTGGGTTCGATCAGTTTGGTACTGAGCCGTTTTGTAATATTCCGGCCTAAGATTTATATCTGTAGGAGGAATATGTTGAGCTTGGTTGAGGTACTGAAAAGTATCCTTCGTTTTTTGTACATTTGGAGTGTATTTGACACTCGGATCGGCCGGGTAGGCTTGTGTCGAATATCGTGGGTATTCGGACAGCTTGGTCGAATCGTAATGATTGACTTCAGAGCGGGTCTGAAAGGTATCCTCGATCTTTTGTATAGGCGAGGCTTGATCTAACGTTTCCTTAGCGAATACGTTAGGTGAGAAGGCGATCTCGTCGTGAGGATCGAGCCTTGCGCCGTCGCTGGGACCGGCGGATTGGCCGGGTAGCCTGTAGGTAGCGCTACGGGGGCTAAGAGGCCCGGCTTCGCCGTCGTCTGCCTCCCCTTGCATGAGGAAATAAGACGGCCGACGTTCCATCGAAATAGCCGAGTTATTAGCTCGTTTCGATGCCTCTATGTACAGAAATAGAGGGTTTAGGAAGGTGGACTCGCTTGACAGAGCTTCTTTCCTTTGCTCGTATGTCAGGGTCCTACCTTGTAGTCTTGAAAAAGACTTCCTTGGACGGTAAATTAGAGCGGATGAGCAGAGTAATTTACCGGCGTATCCCAGCGGTCGGTGACGAGCCTAGTGCTACGAAACCCGGGTGATACGGCTCGGAACGTCCCTCGGGCGTACGATCTAAAGAGAATATCGATAGATGTACCGGGTGGCGTCCTGACAGATGAACTACGTTGGGCAATGAGCAGGATGAATAATCACTGGACTCGTAGATGCCAATGCGAGATCTGTGTGGAGAGAAGGTAGGCCTTGTAGAAAGCAGTAGGAAGCCGTTCTTGAGATGAACTCGGGATGCAGAAGGTTCGTCAGCGTAGAGCGTGTAGAAATCTTCGTACTTCGAGGTGTCGTCGTCGAGAGCGGGGAGTAGAATGAATTTCGGAGGGCTCCGAGCGGGGTCTTTATAGGGAGGTGGCCGCCTCCTGCCGCCTCCTGATTGGTCCGCTTAATTTCATTAATTCGACTGTGTAATCTCATTGGCTTGCACATTGTTTTCTCAGTATCTGCGAGTATGATAGCTGAGCTGGTCCTCCGGGGTGCTTACGAGCGTCCGTCGCGGAGCCGACGACCTTGAGTTTAGCCGGGGACCTCGGGTGCTTTCTCTGCGTCAGTTGTTCAGACGGGGTCCCCGGGGTGGCTGCTGGACCAGAGGTGGTTGCTTGCCGCCTCTTGGTTGGTTCGCCTATTGTCTCTCGTGTAATCAGTGTTTCTGATTGGCGAGTAGGCTTGTTTGAATTGTCCTTGTTAGTTTTAGAGGACGTTTGATTTTCTGTTTGAGTTTTCTCGTTCAAGGCGACTTGGTTCGAGATACTTGTCGCATCTCTCTCGCCCAGTAAGTGTCTAGGGAGGTCGCCTTGTATGTTATTAGTTAATATTTCACTTTTGAGAGAGAAATTCGTATTTTCTCTCTGGTGAAATATTTTGTTTGACGGAGTTATAACTCGACGTCTTGTAAATATTTTTGTGTTGTGTCTACCTCTTTTTGGTAGCCCTGAAAAGGGCTGTTGACAAGAGGGGGTGGTTTTCACCACAGGCGCCCCCCTAAGACGTCGTGTTATTAACGACGACGCCGGCTGGGGTGTTTCGAGCGCCGTCACCCATCTCTCGTCGAATTTGGTAGAGGGGACGTGCCTTCTGGCAGATTTTCGGGGAGTCTCCTCCTTATTTTCTGCCTGATTTTTGTTTAGTGACACAGCTTCGTCTGTTTTTAGAGTGTAAGCTGGTTTTATTTGCTGTTTGGGAACTTTTTTTGTATGTTCGCCAATTTGCACTGTAACCGAAAACTTATCTCTTTTAACCACTTTGAATGGTCCCGTGTAAGGACATTGCAGAGAGGTGAGCTGTGTGGGCACTCTGATATAGACATGTGTACATGTATCCAAATTTTTGGGCATGTTTACGGCATATTTCGTATTATTATGTTTAATATGCGTAGGCCGGAAGAAGAGAGGCTCCGAAAGGTTTGTAGAAGTTACGAAAATGTCTCCTGGGAGTGGTACGTCAATTCCGTAAACTTTTTGGAACGGTGTAGTTTCCGTTGCTGGGTCTACTGCCGTACGCATGGCGAGTAGTACTTTTGGTAGGGCGTCGAGCCAATTTTCGTTTTGTGCTTTGAGAGCCTCTTTCAGAGATCTATTTCTGCGTTCTACCATTCCGTTTGTTGACGGTTTGTATGGTAACGTGTGGGTATGTTTTACTCCGAGACGTTCCATAATGGAATTAAATAGATCTGATTCGAATTGTGTGCCTTGATCACTTGTGATGTATTTAGGTACGCCTTTTGAAGCTACCCAAATATTGATAAAGGCGTTTGTGATCGTGGCTGTTTCGACGTTGTTAAGAGGGACTGCCTCTAGCCAACCCGTTGCTCTATCGACCATCATTAGAATGTAACGTTTCCCTCCTTTAGCTAAAGGTAAAGGTCCGGTAATGTCAACGTGTACATGTGAGAATTTGTTAGCCGTTTCAAATTCGGAGTAAGGGAGCTTCACGGAGCGAGTGATTTTTGCTCGTTGGCAAGTCTCGCACGCTCGGACCCAGTTGGAGACATCTGCACGGAGTCCGTGCCAAAAATATCTTTGTTTAACTTTATACACTGTAGAGTGTATACCTGGGTGTCCCAAATTGTGAATTTGGCTGATTATTTCTTGCCTTATTTCGTTTGGAATATAAGGTCTTGGGTGTCCTAGGTCTAGGTTACACCAAATTTCTCCTTGCGGAAATTCGACTCGTGTGAGTTTCAATTTGTCCTCTGCGTTAGGAGGAGAACGAATTTGTGCATTTGAAATGTGCAGTAGAAGATTGCACTCTATTGCAGCCGTAATTTGCGAAATTTCGGCTATGGGTGGACCCTCGTCAGTTTGGGTTGAAATCGATTTTGTTTGAATTTCAACTGGATCGAAGGGTCTGGAGAGTGCGTCGGCGACGACGTTGTTCTCTCCGGGTATATGACGAATGTCACTCGTCATTTGAGAGATGTATGTTAGCCATCTTAATCTCATTTTAGAAAAATGTGCATTTTTCTTAAGCATCGTGCCTAGCAGAGGCTTGTGATCTGAACAAATATGAAAAGATCGGCCGTCCAAGTCATTGTGCCAATGAATGCAAGCTTGGTAAACGGCGAACATCTCTTTGTCGAATGATGCTTTATTCTTCCATTGTTCCGGAATTTCTTTACTGAAAAATCCCAATGGTTGGTAAGATTTCGAGCCTTGTTTGTCTGTAATTTCCTGCTCTAGTGCTGCTCCGATGTGTGTGTCGGATGCGTCGCAGACTAATCTCCACTCTGCAGTAGGGTGTGGATGAGCGATATTATGTAATGTAGCTTTAATCATTGCTTGTTTTAAGCTGTTGAAAGCTTTTTCTCTCTCTGATGTCCATTCGATAGGTGTTTTGTCATTTTTTTTGTTTGACTGAATGGAGTCATACAGTGGTTGTGCCGTGTGAGCGAATTTACTTGAGCATGCTCGGTAGAAACCACACATACCTAGGAATCTGCGTAGACTTCGTACGTCTATTGGCCTAGGAAATTGTTCTATGGCTTCTATTTTATCTCGTTTAGGAATTATCCCTTCTTTCGAGATAGTGAAACCTAGGAAATCGACGGTAGGTTTTGAAAAAATGCATTTATCAAAACCTACTCGAAGTCCGTGTTCCCCTAGCTTGTCAAACATTTGTTTGAGGTGGTTCATGTGTTCTTTATAATTTTTAGAAGCCACCAGGATGTCATCTAGGTATACAAATGCGAAATCAAATTTTCGCATGATGCTGTCCATGTATCTTTGCCATGTTTGAGCCGCTCCGGCCAAACCCATGCTCATTTTCTTAAACTCATAAAGACCGAAAGGTGTAATAATTGCAGTTTTATGAGCGTCATCTGGGTGCATCGGAATATGATAATATGCCGATTTTAAATCTATTGTCGAATAGATTCGTGTATCATGTAAATTCGCTTGGAAAGAGCGAATGTGAGGAGGAGGGTAGGCGTCTTTCTTCGTTTTCGCGTTTAGGAAACGGTAGTCGCCGGTGATTCTCCATGACCCGTCTTTTTTTGGCACACAGTGTAACGGGGATGCCCATTCGGAATCTGATGGTGCAATTATGCCTTCTGAAAGCATTTTGTCAAAAGTACTTTTGACTTGAGCCCGTTTTTTCGCCTGCCATGGGTCTTGCTCGGAAGTGTACTGGTGTTCCTTCCGTGGTTATACGGTGGTAAACCCCGTTGTTTTTCCACTTTCCTTGAAGTTTGCTCATTTTATCATTGTATTTGTCAATGATAGAGCGAATGTTTTCGTCCTCCGTGATTTGCACGTCCTCTGGTTGAGGGTTATTGTCACGATGAGGGATAGTAGCTGCTATTTGTTCGTCAGTGAATTTTTTGTTCATGACTGCAGCTATTTTTTGATCGGCATAGCTCTTTATTTTATCTTTATAAATGTACTTGTGTTTGACCCGTATTCCGATATCCCAAGACTCGAGGAATGGTATACCTAGGATCGCTAGATCAACTTTCGTGATCATAAAATCGGTGGTCATGTCTCCGAGGCCGATGTTAATTGTCGTGTCAGCTCGCCCTAGTGTGTCTATAGGGGCTCCGTTAGCTGCTGTGAGCTTAACGTTGGACTTACGAATTTTTAAGCCCAATTTTTTTGTGACATTGTGGGGCAGAATGTTCACTTCTGCTCCCGTGTCGATGAGAAATTCAGTGCCATTTAGTTTGCACTTGAAAAAAAGCCTTTTATACTCAGTAGACTGCCGGTGTATAGGCTCAGATACACTGGCAGTTATTCGTTTTCCGAACTCTCTACGTCGGAGGTTGGAACGGTACTTTCTTGTACCGATCTCTGAGTATTTTCGTTTGAAACCCAGGTTTTAGGCTGGCTTATAGTCGCTGCCTTTTTGCTAGTTTTGGAAGCAGTGTTTGCCTTCCAAGTGCAGTGTTCTGGGTCTGCACATTTGCGAGTTTCGTTACCGAAACGTGCGTGGTTTCGACAGACATAGGCCGTCGGTTTGTGAGGCCTACTCTCTACTGGTTGGGGTTTGAACTCAGCTTGTTGTGAGAGGGCCTTTTTGAAACCAGTTTTCATGGGTTTCGGAGTAGATTCTACTCCTCGTATGTTTAGAGAGGTATTCTCTGTTTTGTACGCGTGTAGCGTATCAGCTAGGTCGAGCCGGGCGGTCGTGGTAGGCTGAGCTGCGACCATACCTCGTGCTTCGATGGGTAGAGTCTCGATCCACTTTTGAGTGATCAGAGCCTCTGAAAAGTACCCAACAGCTTTAGAGTACATTTCGTGGTACTTGGTGCTGGGTTTTTTGGCGAGAGATGCGGGGTCCTCGAGTGCGAGGAGCCTGTCCTGTAAGGACAACCCATATTCTCGCTGTAGGCGCTGTTTGGCCTCTTCGTAGGGTGCGTGGGGTGCCGTGAGGTAAGCTGAGTCGATAGCTTCCCTCATTTCTTCTGGTACCCACTTGTATATAGCTGAGAAGCATTCGTTCTGCGTTCTCAGGTGTTTTCGCACGCAGTATTGATCGAACTCGGCGAGTGCACGATCGATATTCTTCTTTTGGAAGATTGGTTTTTGATAATCTCCCATCTCCTCTAAAAGTGCTCGAAAGCCACTTTGTGTAGAGGGATGTTGCGTGAGATGTGGGGCGTAGAGGCCCGGCGGGGGTCGCATGCCCGCAGTGGTTCCCTGAAATCCACTAGCTTCATAAGAGGGAACGAAATGCTCCGTGTTAAGCCTGTTCAAAGGCGGGGTCACCATTTGTAGTGGATTTATATATGTTTTACTTGGCGTCGGTAGACCAAGTGGGACATTTATATTCTGATTATGCGGGTTAGTCCCCGTGTTATTCCTGTAAGGAATGTGGGCGAATCCGTCAAGGTCAGCTTGCTTGGCGGGATGAACTGAGAGATAGTTCGTGTCGCAGCCGCGTGGAGCACTGGGCTCGCATAGTGGGTGCTGGGTTCGATCAGTTTGGTACTGAGCCGTTTTGTAATATTCCGGCCTAAGATTTATATCTGTAGGAGGAATATGTTGAGCTTGGTTGAGGTACTGAAAAGTATCCTTCGTTTTTTGTACATTTGGAGTGTATTTGACACTCGGATCGGCCGGGTAGGCTTGTGTCGAATATCGTGGGTATTCGGACAGCTTGGTCGAATCGTAATGATTGACTTCAGAGCGGGTCTGAAAGGTATCCTCGATCTTTTGTATAGGCGAGGCTTGATCTAACGTTTCCTTAGCGAATACGTTAGGTGAGAAGGCGATCTCGTCGTGAGGATCGAGCCTTGCGCCGTCGCTGGGACCGGCGGATTGGCCGGGTAGCCTGTAGGTAGCGCTACGGGGGCTAAGAGGCCCGGCTTCGCCGTCGTCTGCCTCCCCTTGCATGAGGAAATAAGACGGCCGACGTTCCATCGAAATAGCCGAGTTATTAGCTCGTTTCGATGCCTCTATGTACAGAAATAGAGGGTTTAGGAAGGTGGACTCGCTTGACAGAGCTTCTTTCCTTTGCTCGTATGTCAGGGTCCTACCTTGTAGTCTTGAAAAAGACTTCCTTGGACGGTAAATTAGAGCGGATGAGCAGAGTAATTTACCGGCGTATCCCAGCGGTCGGTGACGAGCCTAGTGCTACGAAACCCGGGTGATACGGCTCGGAACGTCCCTCGGGCGTACGGTCTAAAGAGAATATTGATAGATGTACCGGGTGGCGTCCTGACAGATGAACTACGTTGGGCAATGAGCAGGATGAATAATCACTGGACTCGTAGATGCCAATGCGAGATCTGTGTGGAGAGAAGGTAGGCCTTGTAGAAAGCAGTAGGAAGCCGTTCTTGAGATGAACTCGGGATGCAGAAGGTTCGTCAGCGTAGAGCGTGTAGAAATCTTCGTACTTCGAGGTGTCGTCGTCGAGAGCGGAGAGTAGAATGAATTTCGGAGGGCTCCGAGCGGGGTCTTTATAGGGAGGTGGCCGCCTCCTGCCGCCTCCTGATTGGTTCGCTTAATTTCATTAATTCGACTGTGTAATCTCATTGGCTCGCACATTGTTTTCTCAGTATCTGCGAGTATGATAGCTGAGCTGGTCCTCCGGGGTGCTTACGAGCGTCCGTCGCGGAGCCGACGACCTTGAGTTTAGCCGGGGACCTCGGGTGCTTTCTCTGCGTCAGTTGTTCAGACGGGGTCCCCGGGGTGGCTGCTGGACCAGAGGTGGTTGCTTGCCGCCTCTTGGTTGGTTCGCCTATTGTCTCTCGTGTAATCAGTGTTTCTGATTGGCGAGTAGGCTTGTTTGAATTGTCCTTGTTAGTTTTAGAGGACGTTTGATTTTCTGTTTGAGTTTTCTCGTTCAAGGCGACTTGGTTCGAGATACTTGTGGCATCTCTCTCGCCCAGTAAGTGTCTAGGGAGGTCGCCTTGTATGTTATTAGTTAATATTTCACTTTTGAGAGAGAAATTCGTATTTTCTCTCTGGTGAAATATTTTGTTTGACGGAGTTATAACTCGACGTCTTGTAAATATTTTTGTGTTGTGTCTACCTCTTTTTGGTAGCCCTGAAAAGGGCTGTTGACAAGAGGGGGTGGTTTTCACCACAACAACATTCTGAATGAGAACAAAGTTTCATATTTTAGATGAGAATTAGCTAGACCATTGAAGGTTATTGACTTGCCTATTTCACTTCACAACATGTTATGGTTTCCAGAGTAATTATAATCGTTAAAATAAATGGAATCATAAAATACATCTACATCTAACATTAAAAGGATATTAAGTTTCATGTGAGTAACTCAATGGTTTGATGAACTTGAGACGAATGTGGCAGGTCAACACTTTCAAATTTAACAGGGAAATGAATTAATTTTAAAATAAACATTTATGAAGAAATTTTAATGATGAAAAGGAGGTACTGAGTCTGAGTTGGAGAAATATGGTTTCATTTGGAATTATAATTGAACTGAGTAGCTTTATCACTGAGTAGTTTCCTGCCTCTATAGCAAAGGGCAGGTGGTGGAGTGGCTATGCCCCCTTTTAGGATTAAATTTAACTAAATTTGATAGGTAGGTAGATAATAGAATCTGGAGAAAATTATTAGAATGTTTTACTAAAAGTGATTTATCCATAGAACATTCGAAATTAATAAGAGATTATAGTTTACTGTGAAAAACCACGAAAGGATAAATGAATCATATTTCTTGATTTGAGAAGACGTTGGTATTTTGGTGGAAATTAAATAAACACTATTAGAAACTATTATGATTTTAGTTTGACAAGTTCAGATTGAGCCTATTGCAATCCAATATGAATGGATTTGACTCTAAAATAATTTAATTGCTTGCCGATATTCTCAAACTACTCAACAAAGTGAAATAATTACAATACTCTCAGAGCCTGGGGCAGGCTGGTCGTCTCCTGGATTTGTTGTGGGAAAATTAGGTTGAAAAAATAAAAAATTTATGAAGCCGCTTTAATTATCCTTAATTTATGAAGCCGCTGATGAAAAAGAACTGATTCAAAAAGACCTTGATAAATTGGAAGTTTACCTAAACTATAATTTCTTAGTTTTAAGCCCCAAAAGTAAATTTATAGTATTTAACTTGAATAAAAAAAATATATTTTTTGAACATTTAGTGTACCATCAATGTAATAGAAAAAATAATGAAGTATGCTCAAGCAACTGTATAAAAATCCTCCGAACCAACCAGATCTAGTATTTGGGTTTGACAATAGATGAGAAGCTAAATTGGATAACACATGTTGAAAAATTACAAAAAGAATTGCATATTGCACTTAGAAAATTCTATTCTCTGAGGAAAAAATGTCCCATAAATGTACTTTGAAATATATATTTTGCGCTAGTTCAGTCCAGATTACAATATGGAATTGAATGCTGGGACACAACGGCAAACAACCATTTAAAATCATTAACCAAAATTAAAAAAAAATGCATTCTTAGGAAAAAATAAAACAACACCTTCCCTTCCTCTCTTCAATAAAATAAAAATAATGCCAATAAGTAAAGATACATTAATAAAACAGGAAAACAGAATAAACAGGTTAAACTCCCCCAAGCAAATATAGAAAAGTTCCGGAAATCATTCACGTTTATAGCCCCACGCCTGTACAATTTACTACCGTGCAAAACAAAAAAAGAAATTAACTTCAAAAATTATTAAAAAAATAATAAATGACTGGATATGGGACATAGATGAGAATAGTGGAGAAGTATCAACATTATTATAAAGGATAGGGTCCTTTTATAACTAATTGATTGATTATTATTAAGTACCTAATTTCTGAATTTAAATTGTAATTCATCACCCTATGATATTAGTATGACATTTTAACTTGAACTTTATTATCTTCAATTATTTCAAATTAGAATTATAATGTTTACTCTTTAATTATACTGAAAAAGAAGGTAGCCATCTAAAAAGTGTTACACATACTGATTTCGTCAGAGCAGAAGCCGAAAATAGCTAAACTGACGAAAAATTTTCTTTTCTTTTAAAATGTTTGAAAAGCATATTGAATCTATTTTTATGTATTTTATTTACGGAAATTGTAAAATGTGCATATATATATATATATATATATATATATATATATATATATATATATATATATATATATATATATATATATACTCGGCGCTTCGCGCCTCGCCGGGGGGCTTCGCCCCCTTGGACCCCCCTAATCTATACTCGGCGCTTCGCGCCTCGCCGGATCTTTTCTCTTTTCTACTGCGTGGAAAACGAGGATAATTTGCTATGCAATTCTTAGCCTGAATCAACTTAGTTTTGGAATGTAGCCAGGTGCGTAAGGAGAGGGAAATTGGTAGCTTGAAATGTGAACATTTATCACATAAATCAAGCGCTTTCCAACGAGTGGCGAACGATTTTTGTGCGATGAAAACTGCGGAAGTTTCATTCCCCTAACAACGGCTGGGTTGTACGTGAAAAACACTGAAATTGTGACACAATCTATAGCAACTAATCAACTACTCGGTTGTACGTGAAAATCATCTTTAATTTCGTGACAGACGTTACATAAAAAATTATTGGGGGTCGGCCTAAGAATTGCATAGCAATTAATATATAGTTATTTATATCATGTTAAAAGAAAATAAAAACTTTTGAAATTGATTGAAATTGGAAAAATCAAGGAAAATATCGGTGGTATTGGTCACCAAGTATCGATACTTCCGATAATATCGGGAGAAAGTATCGATACCACGATAATATCGGATGCAAAGTATCGATACAAATATCGGTGGTATCGGACGAGAAGTATCGATACCTCGATATATCGGAAGTATCGCAACGTCCCTACACATTATGATTCAAACCCGGGACGTAACATGAAATCTGTGACGCTTTTATAATTTCACAACAGGATTTCGAGTGAGAAACAGCAAAGATTACTTCGTAAATAATATTATGAATTTATATGTGTAAACATCGTCCTGGATTTAAAAAATCATTCGTATTTATTGAGCTAGAAGCCTTGCATATTGGCTGGTCGAGTGCATTTTTTGCTGGTCAGCACTCCGCGAAAAGTGTTCTACAACGAGAATCATTGAGTTTCTAACCACTCCTTCGCAAGTGTCCGGTTTCTGAGATGGTTATTCAATTCAACGAGAGGGAACAGAAAAAAAGATGCTACGAATGATGTCATGACTAGATTGGCTGGTCAGACCGGCTGGGCCTTCGCTTGTTGATTCCGTAAGCCTCTCGTGCGTATATATATATATATATATATATATATATATATGTGTGTGTGTGTGTGTGTGTGTGTGTGTGTGTGTGTGTGTGTGTGTGTGTGTGTGTGTGTGTGTGTGTGTGTGTGTGTGTGTGTGTGTGTGTGTGTGTGTGTGTGTGTGTTTAAGTGTGGGTCGGTCTCCTTGGTCCCGTCGGGTCGCCAGCATAAGGTGAAGGTAGTGGATGAGGAGTGTTTTGTCTTAGGACAAACTTCCATCCCTGCCCGATCCGTGTTGGAGGTTTGGCGGTACCTTGGGGTCGACTTCATGGGTGTGGCCACTATAGCCGCAAGCCGTGTGGACCTTGGTGGAGCATTAGCTCGTGTCACCAAGGCTCCATTGAAGCCACAGCAGAAGCTGCGCCTCCTTCGCACGTACTTACTGCCAAAGCTAACCTATGGGTTAGTCTTTGGCAGGCTTACTGCGGGGAGGCTGCTAGAGTTAGATCGTGAAGTTCGCTCTGCTGTGCGCTCTTGGCTAGGCTTTCCACCTGGTGTCCCAAGTGCTTACATCCACGCACCGGTCAAGGCCGGTGGGCTCGGTATTGTCTCTCTTTCTGCCAGCATCCCATCTTTACGCCGCCAGCGCCTGCTTGCCCTTAGGGGCTCGAGCTGGGAGGTCGCCCGCACTGCTGCTGACCTGGACTTTGTCCGGCAGCAGTTGTTGTGGTGCGATCGAGCAACACCAACTGCTCCAAAACCCAGCTCATCTGCTGAGTTCGCTGCTGCGCTGCATGAGTCAGTAGACGGTAAAGAACTCCGACAGTGCTCTGAATCCCCCATTTCTTCCCAGTGGGTGGAATGGGCTTCAGAGGGCATTGGGGCTCGCGACTACCGCCATTTTCATGCCGTCCGGGTGGCCACATTGGCCATCTCGGTGAGGTGTTCGAGGAGTAGTCGCGGGACAGTGGATACCCTTTGCCGTGCCTGTCGGGGTAAAAATGAGAACCTGTATCATGTAGTGCAGCAGTGTCCTCGTACTCACGGTGGCCGCATTCTCCGTCATGATGCGGTTGCCAAGCAGATAGCAGGCGCTCTGTCATCCAGCGGTTGGGCTGTTGAGAGAGAGAGACTATATCACATGCCGAGTGACCGGGGCAAGAAGCCGGATATCGTTGCTGTCAAGCCCGATGGGTCTGCCATTATCCTGGATGTCCAGGTTGTCATGTGTGTGTGTGTGTGTGTGTGTGTGTGTGTGTGTGTGTGTGTGTGTGTGTGTGTGTGTGTGTGTGTGTGTGTGTGTGTTTGATAACATGTGATGACCGTGAATCGTATAGTGAATATTGAAATCGGAGATTTCAAATGTTGAGGTGTGGTCGATTGAGTACACAGGCTTTTGTAACCAACGTTTCGCACGTTTATTCGTACACCATCAGCGTTGTGAGTTGTGAAGGACGGCGAATAGCACAATATCTGTAAACAATATGTTACAACACAAAACTAGTTTCTATATTTCGGCTTATTTGCCTTTTTCAAAATATAAGGCAATGTTCAGTTCGGCTAATAACCTCAACTCATATACCACATTGGGTACCCATGCCCAATCGTCGGATTACTGAAGTTTCCCACTAGTTACTAACATCAACAACACATTGTGATTCTCTTTAATGAATCGAATTATACTACTACATAATATATATACCTAGTAGCAGTAGGTGTAACTGCTACAGAAAGTTTAAGACAGCCTCCAGTAGATTTTTGAACTTCTATAACTACTTACTAAACAAGATTAAGGGAGCAAACATTGATCCGCAAGCCTTAGCTGTTTGCTTCTTTATTTTGTACAACTTTTTAATATCTCACTAGAAGTTCAACCCTTCTTTTCTTTTTACACAGATCACTGGACTGCGCTGATGAATTGGTTTGTTTCCTCTGACTTTCGAATATCTTGATGGTTTCGTTCCCACACATTAATTTGTGTTACAATGATACAGTCTATGGTTGATCTCACCTATACCCACGTTGACTTTTGACCAAGAGGTTGTATGTATGTGTAGGAAGAAGGGGGGGGGGGCACCAACTGAATAGAAACCTATTTGAATTGAACAAAAACGTTACATTATTTGCAATGAAGTACAAATTCGAAATTGCCGTCCAGGAATTTCGATCTTTTAGAGGAATGTGTATTACCTATTTGGAAAATTTTGGGTTGTATCCACTCAATACTTCGAATTAAAATTTAAGAAAAAAAAAACTTCGGAAAACATAAAACGGCTAGGGAAAGGACGAAAATTGCGTTTTACTATTTGTTTTTCGTGATTTAAACAAAAACCAAAGAATTTGGAGGGGGGGGGGGGGGGGGGGCTAAGCTTTTGATCATATAAACGTTATTATTTTACAAGAAAGGGATATCGTTATCATCATTTACATTATTATTGCGGTTAGCCTCCTTAGACTCTCCATAGGTGGACATTTTTTAGGTAACCATCTTGATTTACTACTCCAAATGAGAGACATTTTCCATTTATGTTGCACATTTTTCGAATATCTACCTATCTAGTATGGATAATAGGTAACTTTCAAAGTGGTGTTCAAAGCGAAAACACCCTCTCGTTTATTGACATCTGAAGCTAGTTAGATTCCAAGTGCTCTTCCTAGGAATTGCCGCGCTATTTTTCATTCAATTGCGAATTGCTAAAGGTCACGCGAAGCCCGAAAAGTAGAAACTGACTACGTTAGTTAGCGAGGCAATTTTTTGTCTGAACAACTTCAAAACTCAAAATTCTTTAAAAGAGTCTGGCAAATGGGCATGTTATTGAATCAATTCTCGTAGTTTATCCATGACCTTGATGACTTTAATCGTAATCATTTAAATTTTTAGTAACAATGTATATACACTGGTATAAAATAGGGGAATCACTTCGATTATTTGCCTAAGCTACGGGTTGGATTTGCAAAGGAGATTCTTGGGGCAGGCGGTCAGACATGCACTCACGAGTCAAAAATGATCTATATGGAGGAAAATTGGATTTTGGAGCCAAATTTTCTTTTTGGAAAGTGACCTCAAATCTCTCTCAAAGTTGTTAGGTACGGAAGCAGCAGTGCGGCATTTGTCAGACTTTAGCAATTTATTAGGTTCAATGACTGATACAAACATTGAATCTACTAGTGTATACGATTTCCTAAACATGCATGTAGTTTATCAGAATAGCTAATAATTTATAAAATATGCAATATATATTTAACATAATATATTCGAAGATATTGAATTTAAAGGGAACTGTGAATGATGTTGAAGAGAAATCGTCCTTGATCTCAATGGCGATTGAAGTAGAAATATGATGCTCTGTGAACTTTATAAAGAATTCAACTCCGCGAGACAATATGATTCGAGTACGTTGTCCAAGGTGAGAGAAGCATAACAATATCATATCCATCGAAACCTCCTCTTAAATATCACCGTGTAAGATGATATGACTTTGGAGTTATTTAATCTCTTTCAAACTATCCAGTATATAACGTTATATATGTGTATATATAGAAGACATAACGATATCCAATCCCACAATATCACTGTCGATCGTGATACATTATCTTAATCATACAACTTAATTATTTAGGGATGTCTAAACAATTCAGTGACGGAAAATAGTCAACAGCTATTGAATAGTATTATACAGGTAGATATATATGCACGGTTATACATTTAGGGAAAAAAATAAAATAAGAGTCTATCCGAACATTCTATCAGTATCTATCAGAAATGTAAACTATCAAATATGATATTATGTAGGGGTAGTCGAATAAACCAGGGTTGCAAATCTTTTCCTATCAAAAATTTAGAATTGAGCTCTAGTTTGGAAAAAACAAATAAATAAAATTAAAATAAATAAATAAAAAGAAGAGAAAATGAATCAATCCATTATTGCAAGGCTTTACAAAAATCCACTATCATCCAATCCATTATTCATTACCAATCCATTATTGCCAGAATCGTCTTTCAGAGGTGTATTGCATAAAGCCAGACGATTGAATGAGTTAGACAAGTTCAGCAATGAGGATATTAAACTGACAATTTCCTTTTGACTCAACTTTACTACCAACAGAGACCCAGAGATTAAAAGTGGCAGCGGCGTTTATCAGCTTAAACCTTGTTTAATTAAGATAAGCTCGCTTAAGGCACGAACGGCACAATAAACAAGGGCTTGCCTCTAAAAAACACCACTCTTCGTCATGAACGCTCCATTTCTCGATTTGCTTGAAATATAAATAAAAGAACAACATCACTCTTCCCATCTGTTATTGCAGAAGTCGGCCCCAAACTCATGGGTGGAGAGGGTTCACATTAAAACTCGATACGCAAAACTGGTGAAATTAAGATGCTTTTCCCGTCAAAAGAAACGGTAGAGGACCCAAGATGTCAAACAGCCAAAATGACGCTGAATTTCCTTCAAAAAATAAAATATTGAATTTGGTAAAAATTAAACTTTGGTACCAAAATCCTCTATAGGTGCTACGCTTGAAAATTAATGATCTCTTCATCTGGTAACGAGATATTAGTATGTAAATATAAATATAAAGTACTACCTGCACTTTAGGTTTCGTTCCAAAGCTTTTTGAAAGTTTAGGATCTGTGCCTGTTTTTAAGGTAATTCACTATCATGGGCACAATTATACAATTTCACGGTGCAATTTGATAACGTTCAGGGAGGTTGAACCTATTAGTATGATGATATATGTTTTTGTACGTCCAGTCATAGTTTTTTTTTTTTCACTTCGCTGATTATAATAATATATAGTAACATGTATTACGTCATGAGCCTTCGTATCACATACCTACGCTTTATTGTATTATTTTATTTTTGGTTTTTTTTTTTTTTTTTGCCCGCTGTGGGGGTCAAACGGTGGTAATCGCTGTAGCCCTCGTTTTCCCCATCCGATCTGCCAGTGGAATCCACGATGGGACTCTGTTTAGTCACGGAGAACAACATGACCCCCTTATAATTTTAGAAACCTTAATCAATGCCACTAAATCCCCTTTCTTGTTAAGGTGCGGCTAGAATCATTAAATAAAAAATAATAAAATTAAAACCTTGTCGTTAAAATGATCTCTAGGACCGGTTTCTAAAATAATGATCCTTTCACTTCTTTCTTTCATTTCGGGACGCAGAGTCTTTTGGTCGTTCGGAAGCGGAAAAATCCATGTGGCTAGACGCATTTGGACTGGTGAAATAGTTGCGTGCCAACTCGTACTTTTAAAAACGTTCACTCAACCTGCATCTGGAAGACGGCATTCGGAGCACGTGACCTAGTCATCGCCTTTTCTGTCTTGATTAGCTCATACAAATCCGTTGGCCCCGGTCAGTGTCACGGCTCTCATTGTGGGTCGATCGTTGGAGCTATTGACCTCAGGATTTCCTCATGTTTTGTCCAAATTAATACTAAATTTCATTAATAAATGGTGCATTTTTCGACTCACCAGTATCAAAATACTTCATTCCCTCAAATTTTCAGTGGAAACACACTTAATTTGAGTATTTCAAAGCTCTTCAAAGCTCCAAAGTCATATTGTATTAAAATATGCACTACCCTGCTTATAATAAAAAACCATTGCAACAAGACGTAGGCAATCAACGAGGCATTTCTAGGCTATACTCGTGATTTCTATAAAACGACTGTTCCTCAATACCAGATGAATTTCAAAGTCACTCGTCAATTCTATAAGTAATTAGGCACTGTCTTTATTAGATACTGATATTTTTAATATTACAAATCCTATATTGGGCATATCTAATTGTCTTTTTGACATTTTTAACAACAGCGGTGCTGAGTTTTGTGTTTATCTGACAGTATTTCCCTTCACTGATGAATCATTTCGTCATTTACCTATATTGTATGATCATAATGTGCTCATCTTTTGATCATCATACTATTTGGCGAAATAATGCCTCAAAACGCTGCGGCCATTATTCATGTTCACATAAATCAATGTTTCATCGCTCAACTATCCAACTGCTGGTACGTACCGACAAAGTAACAGGTGAAGGTTTGAGGTGTGGTTCCATGTGTGAAGTTTTTCATACATACATACGTAGGCCATAATTTACCAGCCTCTTTGAATGGGCTTGAAAAGTAACTCTAAAACAAAAATTATAATCAGTTGTTTGCCTTTTCCTAATATGTCGCTACTGAAATCTCTCTCTCATATGCCTTCATCGATTTGAAACACATGACTAGGAAAAATCTCTGGTTCACAATCGAGTTTTGTTTCATTAATAGGATCCATCAATTCTTGGAGACATATAGGACTATTGCTTGGTTGGATTGTTTGTCTTCCATAATAGCCTTTTGGGACAGTACAAAATTCTAATCTGGACGTAACAAAAACATTTTTTTCCACAAAAACATTCTCATGTATATAAATTGAAATTACGAATAATTTGAACTGAATCATTTCTTAAGAAACTCCTATCTGCATATTGATCAGCGATTCATAAAACAGTGATGGATGGTTTTATAACATAGAGTTAGGTCGCGAAAGGATGGATCACCCTTCCATATCCGTTATTACGAAAGTTTACGTGTGAAATGTCATGTAAAAATGACCCATCACTCGACTTTTTTAGTGCTCAAGAACGGACGCAATTCCGCTTTAAAAGTGAGCAAATTGTGAAATACTGAGTTTTTGAAGATATTCGATTGCCTGATTGTGTTACATGATTTTGAGGTATTATTTTACACTGAATCATGTAGTTCATCGGTTGTTACTTGCAACACTAACTTGGGGAAACACCGATAAACGGCCAGAATTGCACTGAGTGAGGAAATATGCAATTCTGACCGTTTTGCTTCCTCACTACCGAAGGTAGGGAAGCTCTGTGTTCGTGGAAGAAGTTGAAAAAATTGTTATCCTCCAAAATCAAAATTTCCACTTCCTTTTTGCGTTTCAGAGCTTGCTGATCAATTTTAGTTCCGAGTCTGTTTGTCTGTGTGTCTGACGTCTTTCTGTCTGTCTGAGGTAAATCCGTTTTCATGCCTAAAACAATACCAAGTTTCCGTCCGATTTCGATGACATTTTCAGGGATTGTGCGGGTTAGCTTCTAGACGATCCCCACTAACTTTTAATGCCGTCGCTTAATTAATAGTATGTGCGCATGCGCAATAGTTGATTTATTATAACATCGATTTCTTTTCATCTATTGGTCCGATTTTGTTCAAACTCAAGAGGTTGTTGAGTCCAGGATGATTCCCTTTGTATTTTATCGCATTTGTTTGAATAATAAGTAATTATTGCGCATACGCAAAAACAATATCGGATGACACTCCGAGAATAATGAATCGATTTAGATGAAATAGTAAATTATTTTTGGTTCAACCTTTAGATACTTTCCGTACATGCAAACATGAATTATAGCCCTAATTTGCATTCTAGTATGTATACACATGTATTATATACTGTTATATTTTGCATTAAATCATTTCGACTCGTACTTTGTTCGTCAACGAAAACTATATGGCCATGTTACAATATGTGAGGAAGCTATGCTGCCCACCCAACTTGACAGACATTTTTGTTTTTCAGTCTTTTCCCAAGACGTTGTTGCAGACATAAACAATAAACACACATCATAAACAACATCACTACTTGAATCAAAGTGGAGAAGTATCCAAAATTATATATCACATGACCGTTTGATGTTTTTTCTAACTATCTGAATTACACAAATAGAAAGTTATCCAACCTTTCGTAACCAGCCTATAGAGACTACGAATCCATAGAATATGGTTAGACCGCATAAGTGTTATAGATGGTCCTTGGGGAGAACAGGCATTTCTATTTACTTATGTACCTCTTATATGGGGTCAAAAATAAATAGAGTTATCTCGAATATAGTATGGTAAATATGACCAATAGCATCTAATTCAACCCCGCTTCAACTCCGAAAAGATTACGGACGTTTTTCTCAAACTTTTTTGTTGGGAAAATTGCTTTCATAATATGGACACAAAAGTATCTCAAGTATACCTTATAACTGACCTTCTGGAACATAGAAAGCCTTGGCGTTATTAAAATGCCAACAAGAAAACATCCAATGAAGCCAGAAGACCTTGAGAGTGAGATGCGGTGAGAGCGGCTGGCGGGCCGAATCTCAAGGCGGATTTCGCCACGCAAGGTTGGACAAGGACGTGAAGGTATCGCGAACGCACCGCAGTATGACCACGGTGCGGGCGTTGTCCCAACCTTTGCTCACCTCCTAATTGTATACATCATTTTCTAAAGCTGCCATCAATGACGTAGAAAAAGTCATCTGGCGGTTTGAAATGCGAGTTTCGAAGTTTTACCAAACGAGCATTTCCTGCTTTCTCCCTGCAGTACAACTGGGTAGTAGGTACAAAGGACATATTGAAAGGCCCCAATATCGATTTAAAAAAGTCCGATATCAATAAAGTTAAGAAGAATATGGCAACTAAATTTCTAAATTTTTGTTCAATGTATCTATATATAAAAAAACTTTTACAATTCTGAAGATTTTCATACATTTCTCTATTATTGCATTGACAGATGAAGTAGTAAATGGTTAGCGAAATGGGCAACCGCCCGGAAGAGCGCTCACAGCTGCTTTCCTCAACTCAGTTGCTACGTTGATAGAAAACGGAGAAAACGCTGGTAGCCTGAGCAACAACTTCTTAGAAAACACAGTGCAATAATAGAACACGCACTTATAAGAAATGAAAGATATGTGTGCTGTTTCCAGAGTCTTGAAAGCTCGACTTTGGACAGAAATGTCACGGAAACGTCCAGATATTCACACGAAAACGTGTTTTTTCTCAAAACAACGTTCTTTGACCTGTTGATTCATATCCCTCCGAAACTATTGGCTTCTGAAATTCTGTTTTTGTTTTTCTTGTTCTGTATAAGGTGGTCCATCAATGGAATCTCAATTATATGCATAAATTTGTAGTTCCTGACGTCCGGGTTTCCGGTAACTTTGCACTGACTTTTTAATTCCAATAAAAGAAAAAGAGTGGAAGAACAAAATAAAATAAATCTTGGTCTTCAAAAGAGATAAATTATTTTCAAATTTGTGATTCAGGAAAAAAAAGAACGGATCATGTTGCTTACCTACGGAATTCCAGCTTCATAGGTTGAATAGCGAAGAAATTCGCTCCGGAGCTCACTCAGATGAAGTAGAAACTTCAATTATTTCAAATTAGGTAATTATTTGAGAGTCTCCTCCACATGTTACAACCATGACTACGTTTGATCCTCACACGGTCTTGCTAAAAATGCGGTTCTGCGTCCTGCGGTCCTGCGAAAATTCAAATCACGGGCTATCCTAAAGACATGAAACATGTGAACATGAAACATGTCAAAATTATCAGAATCGGTCCAACAGGGGCTGAGAAAAACGTACCGAAAAAAAAACCCTAAATGACTGCGACGTACTGGACCCAATTAAGACCGTCCAAATTCTGAACCATAAGCTTTTGAGATTCCACTCATTGTACGGACGCATTGTAAAATAAATATTTACTGTAACGATCTATTTATCATATGCATGCGTTGGAATATAACTCAACGAAAAATTAATCGGAGTACACAAAACTTATCATAATTAATCAGGAAAACCTCATGTCTACTACAATGTTCGAAGAAGAAGAAGCAAACGTCCGGGCCCCACCACTTTGGAATTGAACTAAAATAGTTTCAACTCAAGCGTTACTGTGTACTTTACAGCTACCTTTACTGTGAAATTACAGCTACCCTTACTACTCTCCTTGTGAATAACGAAACGAGATTGTCTCTTGTGTTTTATTTAGTGTACTTGAATTAGCTTTATTGCATTTACTTATGCAACATTTCTTGGTGTCAGGTTGAGGTTTAAATGAGGAAAAATGATAGAAAAACAAAGCAAGGAAGTGTAAGTAGGTGAACGATATCGCTCGCATCACCGGCTGGCGGAAGAAACGATGGTGCAGTGTCATGTTTTGACACTTTTGCCATGTTTTGACTCTTTTACCATTCGATTTCTGTGAGCCAGCAAATTAGCCTAAATAGGTGTTTGTGTGTGTGTGTGTGTGTGTGTGTGTGTGTGGGGGGTGTCCCAGCACCACTAGTCGATTAAGGAACAAATGAACTCAGAGGTGCCTCAGCTGATCAATTGTATGACAAATGTTCCATTCCAATATTCAACGCCAGGTTGATTAGGAAAGAAATTGGCCTCACGGAACCTGCGTAACCGATTTTTATTAGTTCACTCAATATAAACGGGTCCTATTCGATTAAACACTTCAACTTCCATTTTTCAAAACTTGAAATCTGAAAACCTCATCAGTTATTATCATTTAATAATGATTAGCAGAACTATTGATTTTCACGAACAACCAATTCGTTACTAGGGAAGTGTAACTCCCTTAGTTTTCATAGCAGGAAAATCGTTCGCCGCTTTTCGGAATGCTCTCATTTTATCACATCTCATGATCCCTAAGCCTCTGGAGTGTCAAGGAAAGCTAATTTACTACGCTAAGTTATAAACTAATATTGCTAAGTAACCATAATGAACTAATAATGTGTAAAATTAATCATTATTAAATGATCTTACTGTAGAACCGTAGGTTTACCGTCCGTTTTTTGTTTTTAATGGAGAAGAAAAAAAGGTAGATAGTCTTGACATTTTTATGTCTTTAGCTTTGGCACATAATCGCGAAAAGCGTTATTTTTAATATAAGGAGCGACACTTCTTACGGATGTCGAAATTTTTAAATGATTCTCGTTTACAACAAAATCATTGCTACAGAACTGTATCTTTGCCATTTTTCATTGTACAAAAATCGTTCGCCGTACGTTATAGGAAGCTCTAGATTTATCGGAAACATCACCACATGTTACGCTGCCAATTTTCCCCTTAAAACATCCCTGTTACGAGCTTTTTCCGATGTCAAAACTTGTTTGATGTTTTGCTCAAGGATGGACAAAATATCAAACAAGTTTTGAGACCGTTCTAGGACCCTGAAAACGTTAAATAATAGATACCTGGGTATTAGGCATCCAAAGCATAATCCTCCTTATGTGAAGCCGAAACAATTTCAAGTTACGAAGCCGCACAGATATCAGCGACCATTTTTATTCTTGAACGTCATTTTCATGGAGCAAACTTATAGGCAGTGGACTTATAATGGTTGATTGTAGGTTCTTTAACTATCGAATAGGGAAGCGAGTCATGTAAAAATATACAAATACCAAATTTATTACCAATTCTATGCAAAAATTAATATTTCGCTTTAATATTCCGCTAATAAGTATGGATTTAACCATCTGAATTAATTTTTTCCCCCAAAAACGGCTCTAGATGACTGTTTTGTCGTTTTGGCCGGAAAACTACGATTAATATTAGCGCGAAGCCTCGCACAAGATGTTTCCGTGGTTCATTTCTTTGGAGAAAAGAAACTTTGCTCAAAAACTTCGTGTGAGTCGTTATATTCGTGCGAGGAAACAGGAACCCGTGTTCCACCAGTTACAAATAGGCACAGACAAATATCTATTCAGACATACCTTTTTACTCTGGTCGTAATGGTATCATTAATAGTAATATTACCAGAAAAGGTGTTTCCGTCCACTTCATATTTTTTATTGAAACCTCAATGTTGGGAATGTTGAATGATCCACACACAGATGAGCTGATGACACGTGTAGATTTAGCCCAATTTGCAAGCGGATCTGCCTCCTTGACCTCGCCTTACGAGACAAACAAGTTTCGGAAGTAGAGCTGAATTAGAATCTCTCTTCACATGTTTTTGAATTTCAGTAGGCTTTAAGATGTAGAATATAGCATTCAAAAGCAACCGTTTTCAGTTGGACCTCCGCACAAACCCATACCTAGAACAGTTTTTTTCTTTCAAGACCTGTTTTTAGTGAAGTTTATTTTATTAGCTCCATAGGTACTACAAAATCGTATTCTTAGAATAAATACCAACGCAGAATGGCACATTCGTAACGATGAGTCGCGTTAGGATCTGACTATGAGTTATGGAAATGCTCATCTGGAGTTACCGTTCCATGATCATCAAAGCACCTATCCATCCCAACTCACTGGTCAGTAACATTCCGGAGCGCTCCCCATCACCTCTACATCTCCGCCGTCTAAAACGCAGGCACCATTGCGACCACGTCGATTGTTTTAACTAAATAATCATCATCTGCATAATGACAGCAACTGCACCCCGTTCAGTGCACGTTCCTCCACTAACTGTACTTACGGAACTCCTAACCGTTCTTTTCATTTGTCCTTAGGTTTTGATAAATGTATCTACTCCTATGCATATAATAATATTTTGTTGCACGACAATCATGTTCCTTTCATGCCATATTACTAACTTATTCACACAAAATAATGCTAAGCATAACAAAGGTAATACTTGCAATTTCTAACGGGGAAAAAACTCCACAAATAAACCACGGCAAAGATCCACGCAGTTGTCCGCTGTGATTTATTCAAACTGCATCAAATAAAGGTTGAGAGCCCCCCACGTGCTTCGTGTTGGGTGTAGCAAACATTCAACTTGGTGATCTAGAGAGCCTCATAATTGGACCTGCTGAAACTTGCTGAATAGGATGGCTTTGTCATGAGACTTAATTTCAATGAAGCCCCTCTCCGTTACTTTTTTAAACAATCGCCTACTATTTCCGTGATGGAATGATATTTAGAAGTTGGTCAAATATGAGGCAATTTTTCCCCATCGCTCAGGATGCCCCTGCGCTTCAAGGCGGTGCCACCCTCTGTGTGAGCTCAAGCGGCACATGACCTGCTCCACTTGCTCTTTTCATAGTCCACTTTCATCGGTTCGTCACGTCTAGGAGAAAAGCAAAAGGAATTGATAGGAAACTATAACGAATATTGGAGAAATTTCACGTTTGTACATTTTCTCCGTCTACCAAAGATACAGTTATATTCAATCTAGCAGTCCTATGACTAATCAGTATGATCCCGAAATCTTTGGATCGGAAAATTCGAGCGATAGAATAAACGAATGAGTAGAGAGTCCAATATCTTCGAGTCGGTGCCAACAAATCTACTCCAATAATACAATGCGGCATAATAATGCTTACCTATATAAGACAGTCGATGTATATAATCCTTTTAGTCTATAGTACAGCCGTGTAAATCCGTTGTTTGAGGGGGAGAAGCATATGTACCAACAATCTATTTAACGCAATCCAAAATTAACAATATAATTACCAGATGATCCTTGAAAATGTCAATCTAACCATCCTTACATCTTAGATCGATAGGGAAGATATAATTCTCATAGGTCTCTTTAGCCAATCAGTTCGCATCCATCCTCTTTTTTTAGAATCTGAAATTTATTTATTTATATTTGACGTCAAACGTTCTTTTATTTATAGAAGGGTGGTTAGGAAATTCTTCTAGGACGTGTGAAACTTGAGCCTCCGTAGGCGTCGTACGTAATGTTTGGTATTTCTTATCATAGTTGCGTTGCTGCGCCATCGTAGAATCGTATTAGTTCTTCACAGCTTCGCCAGCGTTTTCGGGCTCCTGCACGCCCATGCCTGCTGCACGCAAAATCGCAAAAGCCAATCTCGCACTGCACATTGCGGTTGTCCCCACCGATCACTCAGTTGCTCAGCCAACACTTTCACAAAACTTCACCATTTGTGGTGCAAAATGGGGATCAACCGGACCGACAACGGGGGCGAATGAAGATCGTCTGTCTTTATAAGCTGCCATGTAATAACACAGAATGTGTTTTAACCTTGGCATCTCCAACCGAAAGAAGTACCTATTGTGTTAACGAAAATGTGTTGCGTTTTTGTGTAAAGAAAATGTGGTGCAAACATTTACTGATGATTTCTGCTTACAGCCAAGCCGATGCTAGAGAAATGCTACTTCGTCATTTTTCATCCCACAAAATTCATTGACCATTCATTCGAAAGCTCTCGATTCCTCCAACCATATTATGTTAACTACTGCGAAGTGCGTGTTCAACAAGCTGAGTTATGAGCATGTTTATATGAATAATTGTTTACACACAGGTGATCATTCTCAATAATTGATATTGTGAACATGATTGCAACCGCTTGTCAATTTCTGATTATTCTTATTTTATGAATAAATGAAAGCCTATGACGAGGAGAGGGGGGGGGGGGGGGGCTGTAAAATATGAATTTTTCGTGTGAGGGCTCAAATAAAAGCTTATGACGAGGAGGTTTCAAATATGGCGTCGGTGATACATAAATAAAACAACTTGACATCTAGTGATAAGATACACCGCAAAATCTGAGTCTTTCTTATATGCGGGTTTCACGGGTTTATGTGAAACGCGTGTGCTAAAATACACGCGTTCCGCGCCTCGCCATGGGGCAAGCCCCCCTGGACCTCCGATTACCTCTATTTACGTTCTTCGAATGAAATCACAAAAACAAATCACTTCACTTTATTGGCAACAATAAATATAAAGCAATAAATACGAAAGTACAAAAAAATGCAATGGATTAAAGAATTAAATATAATAAATTAGATAAATAAACAAATTAAATATGTACCGTTGCATCCTCAGTGGAGTTCAAGGGGAAAAGAAAAAAAAATGGTGGTGGGGGAAATTAGTGAAACACATCCATCACAAGAAGTCGGCATATTGATTGGTGCCCGTGGCCACTGCATCTCTGAATTCTGAAGAAGAGAAGTTGAAATTGTGTTGCTGAGGGGTAGTATTGAGAGCCACCCTGATGACTTCGACCCTGAGATCTGAACCACCGAACGCTCATTAGCAAACTGAATTAAACCTTTAGCAAACTGAATTAAACTTTTAGCAAACTGAATTAACCTTTTCGCAAACTGAATTAAACTTTTAGCAAACTGAATTAACCTTTTCACAATTAGAATTAACCCTTTCGCAATTAGAATTAACCCTTTCGCAATTAGAATTAAACTTTTCGCAAACTTACTCACCCATGCTCAATCCTGTTGAAAAAGCATTTTCAAAAATAAAAAAAGTCCAGTCATGCAGCATGACCTCATGAGCGAATTTTTTAAGAAATCTTCGACATTTCAGTCGCTATTGATCGTGTAGAGAAATTTTAGTTTATGATTTTGATAGACAAACATGGAATCAAATTCTATCTACAGCATGGTTCTAGCATTAAACAGCATGGTTCTAGGATTGGTTATACAGGGATACTTCCATAAGAGTAGTTCAATCTGAATTTGGACAATGTTTTATGCAAATATTACCGATTTTTACAACTAGCAAACGGCATTATTTCGATTTTTGACTGATTTTTCAACTTTGAAATTTTTGAAAACTTGATAAATATTCTTATAGGAAATTTTACGCTGATTCCGAATATACCACATGTTAGTATGCTGAAAAAATTATTTCGCACAACAAATCGCAAAAAACAGGCTATTTTGAAATTTTTGACTACATTTTTGAAAATTTCAACCCGAAGATGTAATCCGATCATGCTGGCCAACGAACTTGAACTTTCGTTTTTTGTCCTTAACATTTTAAAATTTGTTTGAAGTTTCTAGCACAATTCTACGGACAGTTATCGTCTGGAATGACACATACATACATACATACATACATATATACATACATATATACATACATATATACATACATATATACATACATACATACATAAAAAAATGCGTTAAACTTCAGAATATGATTCAGAATAGCCTGAAACGGATTTCTGCATAAAAATTTTTCAAAAATTCACATTCTACAAATTTTGAGGCGAGAGCAATAGCTTAATTTTCTATAAATTGCCTTTCTCCTATCAGCTGGAAACGATTCCAATATGTCCTGCAGCGATTTATGTTCTTTTTCAGTTCTATATTCTCTCGGTCTTTGGCTAGCCGAATTAACTTTTCTCTCGTGCTCTTAAAAATCTAGTGGGCGATGCTTATTTCTGAAATTAGTTCCATTGAACCTTGTCAGTTCATGGGCCCTTTCGGCAGAGGTTCTTGGATCCGTCAGCGCTAAGCCTCCTTTGTTCACTGGGAGAGAGAACAGGTTGCATTCTGATTCTGTGACAACACCTCCGACCTCACTGGAACGACCTTAGTTCTGGTTGTTGATGCAAGTCGGCGGTATTGACTTCCATCTCTGTTTAGCACTCGTTGCATATATATTGCAATTTGAACTGCACTGTCTTACAGAATGCTGCATGTGCGAAATGAGGCTGAATTTTGCCTGCTTCTACAAGCTGATCAACTTCTTGTAATAATTGTTTTCTAGTTGTTCAGATGGAGCTCCATGTCAAGTTTCAGCACCGTAGGTTGATTTGGAGAAAACTTAGTCACAGGGGTCTTTCAGTTATCGCGCATATTCTGATTTATGAAAATTTAGTGACCTTTTTGCGTACCACAATGTTGTGGCAAGTAAAGATGTCATTGTCCTCTAAAGATCAATCCCATGCAATTAAAAAATAATTTATTGAAGTACTGAACTTTAATTTTCACGACTGGGAAGCAAGACGCATAAACTATGTTTCGCTTAACCGCCATCGAGATGTAATTGAGAGAGGAGAAGAGCTAACATGTTATGTGAGATATTTTCTGTATGTTTCAAACTTTATGCAAATTGGGCAAATTAATTTAAATATTTGTATGAATGTTTAAATGAATATATTAGTATAGTGTTCTATTGGTATTGGTTACAGATGACTGAGGCGAGGAGAATGAGCAAAAGGAGGGACTCGGGAGGCAGCGAGGGAGGCCCTGCCAGCCGAATACCCATCTCCTACACACCTGTTCTTCCTAGAAAGCAAAAACCACCCTCGTTGGAGAGACATCGAAGCTTGGTATAAAAACAGCTAGCTATTTTATTTTCCCTATTAGATGCATAGTGTAGTTAGACCGTTTAGTTCTTGGTTTTCGTCTAGTTATAGGGCTGAATTAGTGAATTACTAGCTCGATTATACAAATAATCCTCTCAATGATGGTTAGAGACCACAGTAGAGAGAAAAGGAGAGTACGGCGACTCAAGGCCCTTCCGGCCTTCAAAATGGCTGAAATTCGGTATTCGATTAAAGGACCCCCTTCTTTGTCAGTGAAATTTCAATTTTGAAGCTGTCCGAGCATTAGGGTGGCCGTGGGAGTGGTTTGAAAATAGTGGTTATTACACGGTGGGAAGTAGCGAAATAGAATAGGGGTAGATAGGGGGAGGGTGAGTGGTTGGTTCGTTAGAGGGCGATCGGAGGAAGGTTCTCCCAAAATTTGGTGGCGCTAGTCCTTACGGGTAACGTTTGTATAGAGCGGGTAAAATTGACAAAATTTGAAAAAGTGGTAGTTGATAGGTGGTGAGTAGACGGAGTAGGAAACGGAGCTGTGAGAAGAGATCGCGTCGAAAATTCAAGTAGGTCGGAGCAATAGGTAATCTTAAATTGGGGAGGGCAGTTTTGGCAAAATTCTGTTTCGCCCTATAAATCGCCTCGAAAAAGGCGTAAGACCGGTAGGTATATAAGAGTAAGCTTTCCGAAAGGTGGGCAACCAACCCCCCCCCTCACCATCACCCCCCTCACTACCCCCTTTCTATATCGCTACTTGCCATTGTGTAGTAACCACAATTTTCAACCCCTCCCACGCCCACCCTAATGCTCGGATCGCCCCAAATTGAAATTTCACGCACAAAGAAGGGGGTCCTCTAATCCAATCCCAAATTTCGGCCGGAGGGGCCTTAAGTCGCCGTACTCCCTTTTCTTTCTACTGACCATGCTCTCAAATTCCACAAAGGTTAGCGTGCATGCAACATAGAATTGATACAACAACAACAACAACAACAACAACAAAGAACAACATTGAATACAAAATGCAGGATGACCAATATTAGGCAAATTTCGTAGAAATATTTAAAAATTTAACATCTTAGTTCTGTATGTTCCAAAACCTACTAGGTATAGTAGAACATTGTGACTGCAAATTATCTCAATGATTATGTTTAAAGATACATTACTTTAAATAATTTCGTGTCATATTTTTGTCACAACTAATTCTATCTGTCATTGTTAATTTTGTCTCTCGAGAGACAGTTTGTATTCATAGGTGTTCACATACACAACACCAACTAATGTTGCTTGTAACATGCGAGTGGTAACTAGGAGAGTCTTCCCAGGCTAAGACGATTGGTTGAGGCACTTCAAATTCAAAAGGACATAAATATGTAGCTATACCTAAGGAGGAATCCAGAACGTGTGTGGAAAACACGGAACTGCTGTTCCCGATATCCCTTGAAGAAAATCAGCTATCTAACATCGGATATAATTGAACTAACTAATCTACCTTTCCCAAACATTGTTACTTTGTTTGTTTGATGGAACTGAAGTTGCTGAACGCATTGTGTACTACTGTGAGAAACTTGGTTTAATATGTCGTAATACTCCTGGGAAATTTATCCTTTCTTCTGATATAATTTATATTGTAGCATACACTGCTCTTCTCCGCTAAAAAGTGGAAAAACGTTTTCAATAAGCTCCTTACAATAGATGATTGGGGGGGATTGAACAATAGAATTTTATGCAGCAATGGAGAAATGCTATAAATTAGTACTTATAAAATCCCTCCACCAAATAAATAGGCGGACTCTTCTCGAGAATGCACCTCTCTTCCTTGCCATTCTTCACCATTACTGCTTAGAGGAGCTTGACTTTGACACATCATGAGATTCATTAAGACATGTATGCTTATTGCCTCTGACTGGTCGAACTGATTTAATTGTTTCTGCTACTTCAATTATCAGGTGAAAGAACCATGAAGGCCAAGTGGTGTAGACAAATCATTTATTTAAAATATTAGAAGAAGCATAGAGAGGCTCGCGATTCTTTGCACTTGGCTGCGACGTCTCGGTCGGTCGCTCAGTGTGACGGAATACCGTTTTCGGACATATTAGCGAAGTTATGAACCACTTCAAGGAGAAATTCGCACTGACTCAAATATACATCCCAAACAATTGAGTTTTTCTTTCCTCTTTCTACAGACAAAAATCTTCTTCTAAACATAATGAAAACTATCAGTAATAATTATATTTCCAATCAAAATTAAATTTGTTATCTCGAGTTATTAATATATGTTTGGCACGTGTAACAAATCAATGAGTTCAAGGAGGTAGCAAACAGCCGAGTACAGTACTGTTCAAATTTTGAGAAAGACTGTAATTATTTAGTGGCCCAAAATATGAAAGGACTGCAAGTTAGCCTCAATAATCAAAACCTCGACATCTTATCAATCTTTATCCTTTTTTTAAACCTTTTAGTTCAATGAGTCTGGCTAGTATAAATTAGTAAGCCAAGTTGGACGGACAGTACCTACAGTTTCCTCACATATTATTACATGAACATAATAGAGAATTATTAACAAATTGATCAACAAATGAGACTAAATTATCTTGACTTACTTGACTTATCTCCTGTCACTCCTAAGAGGAGCGTAGGGCCTCCACGAAGTTTCGCCATCCCTCTCTGTTTCCTGCCAGCGTTTTGACTTCCTGCCACGACTTCCCAGCCCGACCAGCCTCCCTCTCCACAGACCTTCTCCACGTATCACGTGGGCGTCCCCGTCTTCTGTACCCCTGCGGATTCCAGTCTAAAGCGCGTCTCTCGATGGCTCCCTCATCCTTCCTTAGGGTGTGCCCGATCCACTTCCATTTTCTCCTCAGAATCTCGGCTGAGACTGGCTTCTGATGCGTCCTCTCCAGGAGCTCTTCGTTGGAGATTACATCTGGCCAATATATCCCTAGGATTCTCCTCAGGCAGCGGTTAGCAAAAACCTGGATCCTCCGGGTCAGCGTCCTCGTTGTTTTCCAGGTTTCGCAGCCATAAAGAAGGACGGACTTCACATTTGTGTTGAACAAACGGAGCTTGGTCCCGAGAGAAATATTCCTATTCCTCCAAACCGGGTACAACTGGACGAAAGCGCCGTTTGCCTTCCTAATCCTGCTCCTTACATCCCCATCCGCCCCTCCTGCAGCATCGACATTGCTCCCGAGATACTGGAAGGAATCCACCTGCTCTATGACCTCGCCATCCACCACCAGGTTATCTCTCAAGGCTGCGTTCACCCTTATGTCCTTTGTTTTACTAACGTTTATCTTGAGACCTGCCATGGATGAGAGCTCGCTGAGGTTGTTGAGCTTGGAAGCCATATCACAGAGTCGTTGAGACAACATGCAGACATCGTCTGCATAATCCAGGTCTTCTAGGCGCCCGCACAGTCCCCACTGGATCCCTCTCCTCCTACCTCCGAGAGCCTTCCTCATCAGGAGATCCAGAATCAGGAGAAAGAGGGTCGGAGAGAGCACACACCCCTGACGACATCCGGAACTCACGGTCACAGGGGAAGAAAGGGAGCCGTCATGAATAACCTGGCACGAGTACCCATTGTACATCTCCTGAATCAGCCGCAGAATTTTCGCCGGGATTCCATAAACCTGGAGTGCCCTCCATATTGCCTCCTGCTTGACCGAATCAAAGGCCTTCTGGAAATCAATAAAGAGGGCGTAGAGTGGGCTTTGAAACTCAGTACTTTGTTCAAGGATAATACGGAGTGTGTTGATTAGGTCAACACAACTCCTGTGCCTCCTGAAACCTGCTTGCTCTCGTCGAAGGAGCCCCTCCACATGATCTTTTATCCTTTCCAGGATTATCTTTGACATGACCTTACTGGTCATTGTAAGCAGAGTTATGCCCCTCCAATTGTCACATTTGGTTAGATCACCTTTTTTGGGCAGTTTTATGATGAGGCCCTTCTTCCATTCAGATGGAATCACCTCCTCAACCCACAGTCTTCGTATAATGGGGAACAGCAGTTTAGTAGTGGTCTCAGGGTCAGCTTTCAGAGCCTCTGGAGGAATATTATCCATGCCTGGGGATTTACCATTCTTTAGCTCACTAATTGCTTTCCTAATCTCTGCTTCCGAAGGTGGTTCGGTGTTTACCTGGCTGTCCACATGCGGGATGAGCCTGCCTACGCCTTGGAAGAGAGTGTCCAGTCGGTCTTCGTCCCGAGGTGGGTTCAATACTTCTGTAAAGTGCTCCTCCCACCTCTTCAGTTGTTGGTCTGGAGATGTGAGCAGCTCTCCGACTTTGCTCTTTACTGGCCGGCTCTGTGCAAATCCTCTCTTTGACAGTAACTTTGTGATACTGTACAGAGTTTTTGAATCGCCTCTTTCTGCTGCTTCCTCTGCCCTAACTGCCTGTCCATCAACCCATCTCCTTTGATCCCTTCTCGCACCTCTTTTGACCAGCCTATGCAGTCCGTTATACACCGTCTGGGCCTCCATTTTCTTGGTTCTTGTTCGACTAGCATTCACATTCTGCTTTGCTTCCTTCCTCTTCTCTACATTCAACCATGTTTCCTCGGACATCCAGTCTTTCTTAAGTGGATTTCGGTATCCTAAAACTTTTTCGCATGCTTCCTTGATGACAGCAGTGGTCCTTTCCCATTCCCTATCAATATCCTGCTCCATATCAAGGTCCTGAAAAGCCTGGAACCTATTCCTTAACTCAATCCTGAACTCTTCTTTACAGCTCTCTGATCGCAGCTTGCCAACGTCAAACCGTTTCCCCCGCCTTTCAAACTTTTTCCCACTTGCTACTATTTTGAGACGAAACAAGGCCATAACCAGATGATGGTCAGTCCCAACATCTGCTCCACGCCTGTTTCTCACGTCTAATAGTGATCGACGGAACTTTCGGCTAAAGGCAAAGTGGTCAATCTGGTTTTCGGTTATACCGTCAGGAGAAACCCACGTCACTTTATGGCAATTTTTGTGAGGGAACAGAGTACCACCTATAACAAGGTCATTATCCACGCAGAAAGAGGAGAAAAGTTCTCCATTTTCATTCATTTCAGCCTCCAAACCATGAACTCCCATTATCTGTTCGAGACCTTCGTTGTTGGCTCCTACTTTTGCGTTTAGGTCTCCCATAACGAGCAGCAGATCTCGCTTTGGTTTACTGATGATTGCTTGTCTCAAATCCCGATAGAAATTTTCCTTCTCCTCAAAAGCTGATACTTCTGTGGGTGCATAACATTGCACTATCATGATGTTCCGGACAGGAGATTCGAAACGAGCTGAAATGATACGGTCAGACACTGGTTTCCATTCCAACAACCCCCCGGCAAAACTCCTGCTCATCAGAAATCCGACTCCATTCCTGTGTGTTGACTGTTCTCCATCCTGTCCAGAGTAAATAAACGTCAGTCCATTTCTGGTCGTCATTTGGCCAAAATCCTTCCATCTAACCTCGCATAATCCCATCAGGTCTATCCTGTATTTCTCCATTTCCCGCGCTACGTTGTTCAGTTTACCAGGATCCATCATCGATCTTACATTCCATGTTCCAAGTCGGGTAGTCCTTTTCATGCCAAAAGTCTTCAACAGTTGATCAGTCCGGCTATTTTTCGTTTTGGTTTCTGTAATCACGGTGGTTTTAGATGTGCGGGGGATTGGCCCACAGCACCCTAGCTTGGCAGAGAACATGGTCTCTTTGAGGCTTCCAAGCTGGCCCCGCCGCTGCTTCAGAATCTCGGGGTGTTTCTGGATTCCTACTTCCTGAGACGGGGTCGACTGGCCTCCCCTTCAGGTTGCAGCGGCGTCCCTCCTCCTTTCTCAACACGGGCTTGGGACCGGCTATGGCGGAGTTGACTAAATTATCAAATGGGTTCAATTCAGAATTTTCTTGAAGAAAATTTACAAGTAAGTTGAACGTCCAATTCCCCGCCTAAATATAGGCATATGTTTTAAAGTTTTAAAGGATATTCAATGTGAATTTGAGACCAATAATTCTGAACAGCTGAAAGAGAATTTTGTATCACGATTTTTACCTTTATGTTTACCTTTTCCCAGTCAACTAATACCTTCTCACGAATTTATTCATTTATTTTTTCGTTCACGAGATTGAAAAGAAAAATGCTCACATTTGGTGAGAGAAATACGATTCATTTAGAAGGGATAGGATTTGATTATTTTGGTTCGAACCGTTTCTCTGTGTTGTTTCAATGGAGGTTACACCCATACCTATCTGATTCTTCATAATATGCCGTCAAGTGATGTTCATTAAGCGAAGGTTGCCGATTAATTAGGTAGCGAGAGACGAATGGGAAAGGTGGGATTGACACACTATTACGCAACGCTGCCAGATCAACTCGCCAGTCGTAAAACTAGCCAAGTTATGATGATTATTTTTCTACAACATTCTCCACAAACTCCAGAGACGTAATTGAGCGTGGGTAATGGGCTTTGTCTTGAGTACTGTTGGTTAGCTTCAGTGTTTTGAAACGAAATTGCATAACGAGGTTGGTGACAACAACTCAGTAGCGTATTATGGAAAGAGTACTTTAAATTCTCTAGCTTAGGTTTTTGGACTCTATTCAGGGGATTGCAGACAAAAAACATCGTTCTCTCTAGAACCTGTTTCACCCGTATTAGCCACTTTATTGTGATGTAGATACCACCGTCCAAAGCTTAAATTATAATTCTCTAGACTGAATCTTTTAACTCAGCTGTTTCATGGAAAATTTCTCCATTAGGTGTGAGATTTTCGATCCTTTGAGATGATCTCAATGTCGTTCTGAAAAATGGTGTAGAAATTTCATCACGAGTGGATATAAATTTAAATTATAAACGCAGCGCATAGATTAGCTTTGAACAAATACAAAAGGACAGCTATTTTTGTGTACAATAACAAGAAATGGAATTCGAGGAATTTACAAAAATGGACTCTTGAAAATTGCAAAGGGTTGGCAAAAGATTGGCATAATGATTGGACGTGCTTTTATTGCAGAATATGTTTTATAACATTTAGTTTCCTTCTTGGGTGAGTTAAAAATGTTTATGCACAAACATGTGCAAAAAGCAATCGATAACAATAAATTTCATGAAAAAAAATTTTTTTTTCTAAAACTTAATCTGCTATTAAAATAAATCTTTTTGATTTGAGCTTTTCAGAAATCTTTCTCGATTTTTTGAGCAGACATTATTGAAATTCAGCTAATATTTTCAGCATAATTTTGTGCATACATTTTTAAATGTTCTATTTCATAGTTGATAAACTACTGAAGAGTAGGTAATGTTTTGAAAAAAATATAAATTAATTAAATTTTTTCGGTTTTGAATGTTTTTAGTGTTTTTTTTTTTTTTTTTTTTTTTTTTTTCATCATAAATTTTTGAAGTTTGACCAGTTAATTGTACCTAAACAGTAATGCCTAACGTTTTTTATCGTATGAAATCGTCATATATATACATTCATTAATAATGGTTGTACTGAACTATATATATAATTATTTGTGAGAAAGAAATTTAGACAGATATATAGAATGAAACAATTTTTTCTAATATTTCGAGTAAGTCTTATTTACAGAATAGAAATTATTTCGTGAGTCCTGGTTACGTCGTTTCAATTTTAGTATCAAGGCCAAAACATAATAATTTGTGGTGCCATTTTTTGTAATTAATTAGTCATTCGAATTGAGGCCAGGGGTGTGCCATCGGTGTGGCCTTTATGATCGTTGCAATATACGATCATTACCTGTATTGGGATTTTACGCAATAGTATAACTCCAAAGCATTTATCAAAAGATGCATGATGATATCGTGCGCATGGACTCCAACTAAGAGCGTTCTGGGTTGATGAACTGAGGCCCCTGTGATTGGTTCATCCGAAGATTCAGGGTTTTGGCTTTTCCCACGTAAAAAGCAGGTCCATCTTCGCATTTCTTGCATTTCAGTATCCTTGGCATCTGTATGTGATGTATTGGCCAAAGTAAAATGAGGCTCTTCAATAACCAAATTACACAACTTGCACCTCGGGCGCCTACATGGAAATAAACCATATAGAGGTGGCTGCGAAGGCTGTGACTGGTGATGGCGATGAGACGAAATGTTCCCAATATTCTTGCCTTGGCGGTAGGCTACTCGCAGTGTTTCAGGGAAGATATATTTTGTTTGTGGGCTCGATGCTAGTTCTCGGAGAATTCCGTTGATTTTTCGAGCCCCGAAGAGAAGGTTGTCACCAGCGAAGGCCTGTCCGTTGATTCCCGTGGGCGTTGTTGGTAGTTGTTTCGCGCTGGGACGATTCTATCATGCACAAGGTTTTCTGGGTAACCTCTTTCCAACAACTTTCCTCTTAAACCAGATAAGTATCCCTCCAGATTCTCTTTTTGGTTGCGAATTATGTGGCCTCTGATTGAAAGTGATCTAGGAATCGACAGCTTGGTATGTGGGGGATTACACTGCATTATACTAGCTGCCATCCCCATATCAAAAATCGTTGAATCAAATCGTATCAGAATGCCTCAAAACGGATTTTTACGGAGAAAATTCTCAAAAATGCTGATTTTTTAAAATTTGGAGCCATTGCAAGAGCTTCATTTTGTTCCTAAATTTGCTAAGTCGTGCTCAAAATAAACTCAAATAATGAAAAACTCTAAAATTGACTCAAAACTGATTGGCTAAAATTATAGAAGTAAATCATATTCCTACTTAGCTGTGTTGTGAAATAAGAATGTCTCAGAGATGAGAAAATAATGAAACTCTTAGATACCTATACAAGAACTCAAAATTCAAAGGAAACCCTTCATTTAAATTTTACGGTAATTCGATATTGATTTGTCGATTAATTAGGATCTAAGATTTGCTTACTATTAAATGAAGATGATGTAAATGATGTATATATTTTGTCTGTTGATTGTTTAATGTATTTTAGAGAATGTCTGTGTCGTTGCACTGTTGTAATCTACCTTTTACTACAGTAATATTTTTGATTCGTTGTAGTAATGGAGTGTATTTATTATTATTTATTTATTTATGTATTAGGTAGTATGTTATGTGCGGTTGGTGAGATCAAGTGCACTTTCGATTTTTCCGCATGCAAGTTTGATGTTGCCCCTCCACACGCACGTTGTCGCCATATTTTCACGTCGCTTAGTACAGAAGATCGATAGTTCCACTTAATCCAAGCCTCATTCAGCCATCCGTCACTCGGCGAGACAATAGTCCTTCGCCCTCCCAGCGTCTGTGTCTCCCATACTGTACGTTTCTACTTCCTTCCGCAGTCTGTATATAGGAGTTTTGTATCGGTTCGCAAAGTTTCAATGTCATTTTTACAACAAACTTTAGAATGTCGGTTACTAACCATAGCCTTTGTGTGTATAGCATGCTGCACTTGAAGAGATCGACTTTGCAATGAAAAGGGTAAGGCAACTAGATTTAAGATCAACTATCAACCATGTGATTCCATCATTCGTAGTTTTGCTTTTTTAACAACCTATGACTGCAAACCAATTTCGATTAACCTTGTCATCCTAACCATTATTTAAGTTTACGAAAGCTTCTTGTATTTCCTCTTACTATAAACCGAATGATTTCAACCGTTCCATATGGTTTCTCAAGAAGCTGTTAATATCACAAAGCAATTAACAATGCTTCGAACTTGCTCTTTTCTTTTTTAGCAACTGTTGCTGTTACCAACCATTAGCATCATAAGCCAGATTCGTGAACCACTTGTGGCATTTTTTCAATGTCCGCAGCAATTCAGTCAGGAAGCTTACAATGATTACAAAGCAGTAAACAATGCACGGCTTCGCAATAGCTATTAAGTTTTACAAAAACCCCACAGACAAGTTGCAGACCATGAGCATCATTGCGCATTCATTAACATGCTTCTAGAATTTTTGTTTTTCATTTTTTTTTTTTAAACAAATTGTTTCTAAAGCGAATTCCGCATGAAGTTAGACTGCTTTTATCAAATCATAACATAAATTTAAATTTACGAAAATTTGCTCACTATACGATCATGCTGCATGACTGTATTTCTCTCTACGAATTTTCTTCCGTGGTTGTTTTGCCATTCTCATAGCCTTTCTGTACCCTTGAATTTATGAGTTTCCCAATAATTTAATCGAGTTAGAATCATTTATTATCACAGAAGTACGCAAGCACTATCGTGAAATCCATGAAGGACGATAAGATGACTCAGCAATCTAGGAGATGTATAGAAGAACCCCTGCAGTTGCGATCTTTCATTATAATAATCAGAGAATGTTGAGTGTCGATCAATGAAAACTTTTCTCATTTCAGAATAATGGTTTATTTATTTACCAATATATTCATATATAGCACATGTCATATAATATTCACAGTGGAACGTAATATGAATGCTTGTCTATTTGCTTTGTGCATCCGCAAACTTGTGATGAGTTTATTTTGTTGAAATCGCCGAATGTTTTTTTTTTAAATTTTAAATTACTCAAATAGCAGTACTATGAATATAATTTCTTTACATTGGATTAAAAATGTAAAAAGGTCTTTGAAACGGAATAGAAACAGGGAATACATTGCAGTCTTTTTGTGAAGTTTGTTCCCAGAAAGCCAATTTAGTCGTAATATTCAACTCTGCCCCAACTTCATAAACATCGTTTAAAAAGTTCTCCCGGGGACATCGTGGGTTCGAAAACATCTCGTGACGGGAAGTTGTAAATCGATGATTTTAATCACCAGGCGGGAGGTCTGGTCGATGCAGCAGGGTGGTCGATGAGGAGGGCGAAACTACTAGCCTGGTGTGTATCTACCCAGATATTGGGAGAGAGGAGCTCTGCAAATTATAAAGGTTCACGTAGGTACTATGGGATCCCTCTAAAACTCTGGAGAATTGCTCCGGAGCGATTTAGGACAATCAAAAACAATTTCAGAACTGCGAACGATCTTGGAACTTTGGAAACTCGCATGCCCTTGCGTCGAAGTTCCAACATTTAAAAAAAAGTCTGCCAAGTTGGGAATAGACTTTCTCACATGGTGTAACATGGACGTACCTATAAAATTAGTTGAAGAACAAAGTAAGAGTTGATAAGATTGAATGTAAAATGGAACAGTAATATGAGTAGACATGCTAATTTACAAAATGGGGCTATAATTAATTTTTGCTCATGCGCATCAGTATCATTATTCCAAAGGTATCCACCATCGAATTTATAATAAGGTGATCGAATTGGTGGGATAGTGCCTAGAGGTTAAAGGCCGGGACACACATATCCGCACCGTGTCCGCACCGCATGACGGCCGTGTGTCGGACAACACACGGAGAAGAAGTTATAAGAAGGGAGTTTACCAGGAGGTCCCCACCTATCCGCACAGTCTCCGCTCCGCGTCAGTGCTCCGCGTCCGCACCGTGTCAGACTAGTTTGGTTTAGTTTTACACGGACGCGGTGCGGAGACCTCGTCGATGGATAATGAATTATCCCCCCTCCCACCAGTCAATTTGTCTTCAACACGCCCTCCCGATGTTTTTAGGCATTCCTTCTTACTTGGATTACATATTTACATAGAATTGGTGACAATTTCAAGCTGAGGGAAGAAATTATATTACAGTGGAACCTGGATAATTCGAACTTCTTTAATGCGAATTCTTCTTTAATTCGAATATTTCTCTTGGTCCCTAGCATTTTGTATTTAAACAATGCTAAAAAATCGTGGATAATTCGAATTTTATTTTGGATAATTCGAATTTCCGGCGTGCTAATTAGGGTATAAATTTTAAGCTTTGGCTTGTGAACCCACGATTTTGTCTCCAATCTTCGTGTTTTTCCTCCAGTGCGAATGCTATCACTCCTAACTCACTATTTGAAAAACGTCTCAACATGACCCATGACCAGCGTCTTGTCTGCTCAGAGTGCAAACCGAATTGTGATAGACCTCCGTAGCACGGACAACACTCGGAACTGTGTGGCCTCCCACCTCCGTCTCCGACACTCGGACGTGTTGCGGAGAGGGTGCGGTGCGGACACGGTGCGGATATGTGTGTCCCGGCCTTAACCCGTACAATTCTTGAAAATGTCATCAAACTCGGTCCATTAGTGTCTGATTCAACCAATTACAGTGACCATGCCGCAAAAACACCCAAAAAAGTCACCACCCTTTAAAAAAAAGTGATAGTTATGACTCCTGTCACCATCCTGGACACACCTATTATACCCCATATCCACCCGATTTTGAACGAATCGGACTGTTAGATTTTGAGAAATCGACGATATATGAAATTCACGTTCGGGCATGCGCACAGACAACTATCAATCTAACCGTGATGAAATTTATAGGGGACTGTCTCGGAGCTAACCCGCGCAATCCCTGAAAACTTCATAAAAATCAGTTCATCATCTCAGAGTTTTGCCTGTGTCAACCAATTTTAGCTTTTGCGCCTGCGTAATAGTTACTACTCAACCAACTGCGATATAATTGACTGGGCATTTTCTTGGAATATATACCCAACCACCCTCCGAGTTTGAAGGATATCGGATTAATAGATAATAAGAAATCGACGGTATAATAAAATCACGCTTGCGCATGTTATGAAACCGACAGCAAGGGAAGTTGAAGGGGATTTTCAAGGACTAAACTTGCACCAACTTTGAAAGTTTCATTGAAATCGGACTAAAACTTGGTATAGTTTTGGTCGTGAGAAGGATTTTCCACAGACACACAGACAAACATGGAACCGAAATCGATCAACAAGCTCTGAAAAGCAAAAAGCAAGTGAAAATTTTGATTTTGGAAGACAAAAGTTTTTTCGACTTCTTGCACAAACACAGAGCTCATCAACCTTCAGTACTGAGGAATCAAAAAACGGTAACTGTCAGCAGGGGCGTCGCCAGACAAAAATGCTGAGGGGGGGGGGGGGGGGGGGGGGGGGAAACTATGATTGGAATTTTTTAGAATCAAGGTATCTGTATCAGCGTGTATTCAAACGATGTGGTAAACTTTGTGATTTCGTTCCAATTTGGTAGAGTAATTTACGCTGGAATATAGAAAATGAGGTATCAGTTGGTGGAAGAAGCCAGCATTAATTCGTTTAGATTTGAGAAATATGGTACTTTAAGACTGATCTTATCTCAAAGGCTCAAAAAAAAAAAAAAAAAAAAAAAAAAAATTGGATCCACGAATCCTTTGAATTTTTGATGCCACCGAGAAACCTACCAACAACTAGATGAAAAACTTTTAGAGCCCCAAATCAACGTTAACATGTTGTACATGGTTTCCATGGACTTTATTAACAACTATCACAACCCATCATCCTATGTATTGTTCCTTTAGTGTTTGTTTTAGGAAAAATTGTAAAATTTCTAACCCTCCCGGGGGATGTCCGCAGGGCGGCGTGCTCTCCCCTCTATTATGGCTACTCGTGGTAGATAGCCTCCTACAAAAACTCAAAGACAAGGGCTTTGAGGTGGTAGGATATGCTGACGACATTGTGGTCATCGTCAGGGGCAAGTTCGAGGAGACAGTCCGCGAACGTATGCAGATGGCGTTGGATGTCGTACAGCAATGGTGCACGGAGGAGGGGCTATATGTGAACCCTGATAAAATGACCCTTCTTCCGTTCACCAGAAGACGAAAGGTTGACATGCAGGTGGTCTGTCTGGGAGGCAGGCAACTTCCCTTCTGCACCAGGGCCAGATACCTGGGAGTCACCTTTGATCAGAAGTTAACCTGGACGCCTCACATTAAGAGGGCCGTGGACAGGGCCATCTTTGTTATGGCGTCGGGCCGACGCATGTTAGGGAGGACATGGGGCTTGAGCCCAAAGATGACCATGTGGTTATATACCACAGTGGTCAGACCGATGCTGACCTACGGGGCCCTTGTCTGGTGGACAAAGGTCAGCCAGGCAACGGCTGTGAGTCAGCTAGCAAGGCTGCAAAGGATGGCGTGCATTGGGGTTACAGGCTCCATGCACACGAGTCCTACAGCTGCACTGGAGGTCCTTCTGGACCTTCCTCCCCTGCACATCCATGTGAGGAGGGTTGCCTTCCTTGAGTGAGGCTGTGGAGGAATGGCTTTTTAAAGCGGGAATCTGGGCGTACTCACCATGCCATGAAGGAGGTTGCAGTGGATGAGTCAGCGCTCAGTGTTTCCGATTACATGGCGGAGACACGGAACTTTGATCTCCCCTTCAAGGTCTACATTCATGGACTTTATTAACAACTATCACAACCCATCATCCTATGTATTGTTCCTTTAGTGTTTGTTTTAGGAAAAATTGTAAAATTTCTCAAACCCTTGCCAGGAACAATAAGGTTACCTTGCTGTGGTGCCCCACCAGGGGGTGGAGGGGAATGAACAAGCTGACCCCTAGGAAGGGAGCGGCTTCTCTCCCTGTGGGCCCAGAACCTTTTCTGGCCACTACCCCTTCACCCTACTTTGACGCTCCTGTCTTTCAGAACCGTTTTGAACTGCGTTCGCTAAAAATTTGCAAACGCCGAACTCTATTCCAGAAATAAGGGTTCTAGCACTGCAAACCTCAAAACTAGCTGTTCCGAAACTAGGCATAGCTGTTCGGAACCGGCTAAACTGCCCCTGAGTAAGAAGTTCATGAGTAATCACCACGCAATTTAACCGTTGAATTCTAGAATGAGATATAATCTGCACAACTCAGGCGAGGACCCAAACCGAACTTAATTCAATTACGGACTTTGCGTGACTACGATAGAGATAGAGTAGAACTCCTTAGGGATACTACACATGCACGGAACACGTTTTGCTTCGATAAAACCAACCTATTACGAAGTAAAGTTTGTAAGTTTCAAATAAGCGTAAAAGGTACTGGAACGTAATCGAATTCGTACCATGGCCATTCGTAGTTCAGTACTACTATTTATCATATAGGTAACGCCTAAATCATAGCTCAGTACCAATGTAATTTATCATACAACCCCTAAATCCAATCCAGGATGGCTATTTGTTGAAAATTATCAATATGAATATTTTATATAATGAAGTTCGTTGATTTCAAACGACCTGCTACACAAAGTTGAAGATCTCGTTATATGACATTTTATATGACGGCCTAACTTTCTATCTCGAATTTCACGACCACTCGAGACGAAGTTGTGGAAACCCATTTCTATGAAGACTTTGAAATGTAATGCCCCATGTTTTTCATTCTCAATTATTTTCATGTTATGCTCCTCTTGCAAATAAATAAATTGTATCACAAATGTTAAAACTCAAGTCTAAAAGAAAAAACTAGTACAGCTGTTATCCAAACTACTTCTGAATACGCCTATCTTCAGCAATAGGTACATCCCAACCAACCTGTTAACTGACTTTTGAAGCAGAATATCATGAGAACCAACATAATATGGAAAATCGAAGAATATTAACTTTATAAACAAAAACCCCAAAAAGACATGGCGGAGCTATTATTATTTATGATGTACGAGTATAAATAACAATAAAATCTATTAGATCCACAACCATCAAATTCACTTCTGGACAGGCCTAATAACGACGAAAGCGCTGGGATTTGAAATAAAAACCACAATGGAGAACTGCGAGAAATGTGTTTTAAATATTATTCCTAAATGGAAGAAGATTTCATTCTAAGAATTTTGGCATCAACTGCACTCTCCTACGATGAATAATTTTGTTTCTATGATTTTTGAAAGTTTCGCACACTGGGGACGTCAAAACACCCCTCCCGCCTGGGCAGGCACCCCTACGCACCAGTGTGACGTCACCAGTGCAAACTTTAAAAACGCTGCAAATTATTTCACAAAGGTTTATTATTTTTTCAATTGAGTATGATCGTAGTTTTAGTTGGCTAGCGTACGTCAGAAGGCCCGTCCAGACTCCTCGGCGTGTCCTACTTCGAATTGCCACAACCTATACTTCTATAATTATATACGCATGTTTATATTTCTCGATTTGAGCTCCTATCTATTCAAATAGTTATTGCCTTAATAATATCATTATCTAAGTACGTACGAAAAGTCGAGAGGATATGTTATTAAATATGCATAGGAAAAGCTTTGGTATTAACACACAAATATGACTTTGAAAAAAACATATTCATGCCTCGAAGGAACGCCGGCGCCGTACCCACCACAAGGTGCCGCGGCGCCGGCGCCTCCTCTCACTCCACCCTCCCGCGCGACCCCCCCTCACCACCCACCGTGACCCCCTGCCAAGCGTGCCAGGCGTGCGCGCGTCGAAAAATACACTTTTTTGCCCGTTTTTGGCCCATAGCATCTATGCGAGTAAAGCAATCGGGATGGTTAAACGTTAGGACCAACTAGACCCCAAATGGAGTCTATGTGCGAAAGAACAGGTTTTTTAAGTCAATTCTTAGGCCTTTTATGGCCCGGACGGCGAACGGCGGACGGCGGACGGCGAACGGCGAACGGCGGACGGCGGACGGACATTTCAAATTTGGATTCTACGCACCTTGAAACGTAAAGTGACAAAGTTTGAGGGGGGGTTATAAAATTTTTTTGCTATACGATCACATAGGCTTATTATTGGAAATAATAAACCAAATTATTGGAAATAATAAACCAAAAATCATAGGAAGAAACTACTCATCTTAGGGGGGTAGATCCAGTTACTAAGTGGATTTATTCAAGTTTGTTTCATTTATTTCATCTATTTACTTGTATATTGGCTTGTTAGAGGAATAAAACCTTCTTTCATCAGTTGGTTTTTGTTGTCCACAGCAATGCTTGTCGTCGAATGGCCTCCGCGGTCGGAGCCCTCGCCTCGACGACGACAACGAATCGCTCCGCAGCGGCGTCAGCTGTTGCAGCAACGCGAGCGCCTGCGATCACGCACATTTCGCGCGCAACGGCACCACGTACAGCGGACGCACCAAGAAGTACATCGTCCATTGCTCGCCCACCCACGGTGAACCGGATAAATACCTCACCCCCACCCAGCGAGCGACGACCACCATCAGACGACTACAAGTATGTACTTGGGTATTCATAGATATACTTAGGTATATAATATGTGAATCAAGTATGAGTTGTAGGGTATTCTACTTAGTTTTGGAACGGCATACGCGAACACTAGCATGGAACACTCGGATGGAAGTTACAGCTTCAACTAAGTGATTACCATATGCTGGCTCTTGATATTATACTAGTGCGATAGTAGTGTACTGTGTGACCGTCTAATGATTGTCATGATTAAATTTATGCTGTACCTTTAAGAAATCCACGTATTTATTCTTACTTTCAGGATAAAGGGTAAATGACTCTGACACAGAACTTAATCACTGAATACACTTCGATAGAATTCAAATTGGTATTAGGTAATAATATTTCATGAAATAATCGGTTGCTATATGCACTACAAAGAGGAGCTTTGACTCACCGTGACGGCTGGTTGAACTTGAAAAGTGTCCAGCAGTGGCGTCGAGTGATACTGCTCCCGTTCACCTGAACGGTTCTTGGTTTGACTGTTACAAATGACATTGAAAATGTCCTTGTCGACGGGTCAACCGGAAATGTTGTTACACAAAGAAAAAAACGTCACGCAACCTATAAACAAGTTAGGTGTTGTTTTCTTTTGATTTTCACATACAACCAAGCCGTTGCTGGGGAAATAAAACTTCTTTAGTTTTCACCGGACAAAAATCGTTCCACTCGTTGGAAAGCTCTCGATTTATCACGCATTTCTTTCGTACTTGTTCTTCTATTCATTTCGTAGTTTTATATTTATTCATGTTATAAATGGATATAGTAAAAGTGTTTTGTTGTCACTTGGTTGAGAAGTTAATCTTGGTTATAGTAATTGTAGACGCGCACCGTAACAGAAAATTACCTACCTGTGAATTCATATTTGTGGAAGAATTGGGCATCGTCGAGACTTGCTTACAGCAAATTCAGTACCTAATTATGTGTCAATAATTGTTTTATGTTTTCTAATTATTATTTTATTTAAAACAATAAAAAAACATCGAAATTGCTGAGACATTTTCAATGCTCATAGCTCTTTTCTCATAAGAGAGCAAGTACGAGCGGCCTGCCGCGTTTTTTTGCTTAAAAATTCACACATTCCCCCTATAAATAAACTTTTCCCAACTTTTGACCACATTTTCAGAAACAGCGTTAAATTGTCCTTGCTATCAAACGATTTTTATATTTATTTAACACCATTCAGACTCATTTATTAAAAGTCAAACGTTAGATCTTTTAGAAATTTGGAATTTTAAGAAATGATTAGAAATTAGCCACTCTCTTAAAACTTATCTTGTGCACCGTCCGCTTTAACAAAAATTGCTTCATTTAATACACATCAAACGGTATACTTAATTTTACTTTTGCTCCGCTAAAAAGGTGAGAAAATTGTTGTGATGTTAAAAAATCCCAGTTTTTGTTTCTTTTTTTTCATTGGAATCGAAAAATAACCCTCTTTTTTTGAGATTGAGGTCATTTACTACGTATTTTGCACGCTGAATCGAATGGTAGCACTTGCAGTCTCTCCAACTCCGTTATAACCGAGTTTTTCACTTTAACTAACTAGTTTTAGCCCTAAAAACACATATAATTAAAACACAAATGAGCTAATAAAAAAAGATAAATAAATTAATAAAAATAAAATAAATTGATGAAATAAACCAAAAGGCAGAGGTTTGATAAACTAATGCCTGTACTATCTACTGTGTTCAAATTTTATAGAACTGCTCGCACGAGGTAGAAAAGCAGGCAAACAGTACGACTTAGAGGTCTTGAAGGTATAAATAGACGGTAACGGTTTATCAATATCTTCCTCTACCCAGAACATCGTACTATAACTTGAACTATTGGATTAGCTCCCATTCAGGTTGACCTTCAAATGTAAGCTGCAATATTGATGACAACTAGGAAGCGAAATGCCACATCAGGGTTATTTTCACTCAACAATTTACGTACATTATGCAACGGTGAAGTGGGGAAAAACAATAGGTGAATTCATGGTTTCCTGAAAGTATTCACATTTGATTTCTAGAACTGCTCTATCTACAGTTCGAGTTCGACACGGTTTGCTCAAATCTTCCGACCTACTGTTAAATATGAAATGATCTGAAGCCTGTTTAGATATGTGTGTTGGAGCATTTTTCTATGATTTACAGAACGCAATACACAAACCTTGCTGTACATATTACAGATAATCAATTATAAACTTGCTACAGCTACAGGCATTTAAGCGCTCAAATTTCAATTAATTCTTGTCTGCTATTTATAAATTGAAGAATTATATACGACTCTTATGAAATTCAATTAAAAAAAAAAAAAAAAAAAAAAAAAGTACATAATCTTCTTCTAACGTATTAGGGCACCTATCGTTATTGGGGTGATGGGAAATGAAGTGAAGCTGTTTCTGAGTGTCTTCACTGACTCTAGGAGCTAGGGGAAAGTGGAGTAGTTAGCTCTGTGTGAATCGTTGCGATGCAATTTTGAAACGAAGGCTACATTTGACCTGGCAAAGTGCCTTTTAGAGTTTCGAGTCGTTATGAACGAGTGGTGGTGGTAGGGGGTTGTAGAGAAAAGGATTAATTAATATGAGATAACCTCTCTATCTAATTCAGCCTGTACGTTCCAAACTTTTTTCTCCTGGACTGCTAAAAATATGTGATATCCTCCCAAAAATACTTGGAAATAAATAGTCTGAAGACTTGAAGAAGCGTCTCACTCCCACACGCAGTCAATAAGAGTGAGAGAATGGATGCACAGTGCTAGGAGATGGCGATCCGACTATTGCTTTGGCCTAAACCGGATAATATAATACATTTCGTGGCTTGGCATATTTTGTAAGCGGAACTTTTTGAGGGGTGGGGGTGGAAGAAACAGATTGTGAACTATCAGTTCCTTTTGCTGTTTTTGCATCGATTGCACTCTATTTAGTACTTAATTCAAGTTTCGGATGTCAAACTGTGAGTGGCTGGCGTTTTGCATGTTCCTCAGATGATCCATACTGAATACGTTCCATACTGAAGTAACCACTATACCTCTGAAGTTCAGGTATAGTTATAATATGTTCACCGACAGCCAGCGGATCTTCCACTTTTGCATAATACTACTGAACTAACTGAACTGAACCGTACTAACAAAGTAGATCAATCTGTAGAAGTGTACGAAGCTGAGAAATCCAAGCTGAGGGGATTGGAACCCAAACCAGAACCATGAAGCTTCTGCAATACCATCAGGCAAATCTTGGCTTGGATTTCACGTTAGCAGATAAATCATTGACTTTGTTTAAAAAAAGAAGAAGAAAAAAAAAGGCTCTCCTTAAAACCTGGACAAATATAAGGCGACATGAGCGTGTGAAAGGTCTCATGATGTAATGACCAAGATAGATGTGGAAGTACCTAATGGGCAAGTGTTGATCTAGGCGGATAAAGAGTTGCTTCAAAACAAAGATTTTTGCAGGCCGCAATCAACCGATTTGATTAATTATTTACCTACATTATTAGTTTACACACATTCAACCAAATCAAAGTTGGATTTCAATCAGGCACATAAAATTTGAAAAACCAACCAACCAGTCTCTACACAACAAATCAACAAAAATATCTACGGACAGTTTGACACATAGTGCTGATGGTAAATTTGAACATAGGTATAAATAGATCGTTATTATTCTACACGTTCTCCACTCACACTCTCAATGGGAAATACATTACTTTTTCATACCCTCGAGCATCTCAATATAATGGTAAGCTATAAAAGTAGCACAGCATAACAATTGTCTACCATATCACCCATTGGAAAACTTGTGGCTCTTGTTGATAACTTACATTTTCCATTTCTGTTTGTTTATTTTGTAGTATTCCAGCAACACATTCTAAATCTCTCCAAAAAGACGCTCAGTATACAAAAGATGCCAAACGAAAAATACATGACAATTTGTGTCACGCTACTAGTCGGATCGCCATCATCCAGACCCAGTACAGTCCATTCATTCTCTCACTCTCAAAAATAGTGAGAGAATGAATGCACTGTACTGGGAGACAGCGGGAATACGGCTATTGGCTTGGCCCAAATTGGATAATATCATGCATTTCGTGGTCAGGTGTTTTTTGTACGCGGATGATCTTTTTGGGGGGATATCACTCATGTTTGTTGGTCTGAGAGGAACAGGTTGGACTGCTGTTTCATGTTTATCCCCTCCCTTACAACCCCTCCTTACACCACTTGGTAGTAGCTGTTCAAAGCTCTGAAAGGCCATGTCAAATGTAGCGTACATTTCAAATTTCATCAAAATTGGCGGAGGGGAATCAGTAAAAGTACACAGGAAAAAAAAAACAGGTGAGACGAGAAAAAATGGAAAAATCAAGAAAGTCCGAAAACATGCATTTTGGTGCTTCGTTTTTAGCATATATATAATCCATCTTCCGTTACATATTTGCCATCAGGCGACTCAGGGGGCGTGCTTCTCTTAGGATATGCAAAGAAAATTAAATTTGAGCCGACAAGGTGTGGTCGGGGAAGGGGGGGGGGGGGGGGATGTTAGGCCGAAGTTCTACTACCTATGTAATTTAATAACGGCTTGGCAATGCAAGACTAGCTTCTTGCTGGATAAGTAGGTAGGAATATGGTTCTCAGGTCAAACGCGGCTAGGAAATTGATTTAACTCAATTTTTCTTCCATACGCTTACACATACCATATAATAATGTGTACGTGCTAACTGCCTATCAACCAACTTAATGTTCTGTTGCTACCAACCTACTTGCCATTCAGCCTAATTATAATTGCCCATAAACTCGCCATACACACCTGTCCTTGTTCTGCAGATGTCACAGAGGAGGCCACAGTAGAAATCGGATTGCACATAGTATAAATAAACTGCTGATTTATGATGAATGCTAGTAAATTGCTTAGTGGACAATTTCACCTATATTTAGTTTATGCCATCAGCTGAAAGATCATCATTGCAATTTAGGATGGTTAATGGATTCAACGTTTATGCAAGCGCAGAGTGAAGTGCGTATTGATTTTTTAACAAAGAAATTGGTAGGATAAAATCTACAGTGTAAAATGTACATTTATGTAGTTGTTTTAAGAGAGGATTAGTACTTCATGATCTAGGGCTAGAAAATCACAGTTTTCTCTCAGTACTGAATAAAAATAGGCGAGGTTCGGCAACTACTGACCAATAACCGAGCACCTTGGAGGAGAGGTTTATACCTACTTCGGCGACTACTGATCAACAACCATGCCGCTTTACAGGTGAGGTTTATACAGACTTCGGTGACTACTGGTTAATCACCTTACGATCTGTAAGGAAAAGAATACTCTAAGTTCAGTGGCTACCAATCAATAACCGTGCGCTAACAGTGATGATAAAATGAAGAAAAAGCTAGGGAGCTAGGTTGGCAAAGTACTAGAGTTCAAGTATGAAATGAATATGAATCTGAGGGGAATCTGCTCCCTAGTTATATGTACCAGTTCCCGTTCCATGGAGCCCAACTACTATTACCTACTAATGGGTTCATGTTAATTTAATACCAGGTACTCAACAGGCAAATCTACTAAACTTATTATTCATGTTTTGATTAACCTGTGCTCACTTTTCTATTTATTCGTTGAACACATTCGTGGATGGGAAAAGAGAAATTAAAACAGGATGGATTGTCAATGAATCTTCATATGAAGTATTCATTAGTTAATTACCCCCCAATCAAGGATTGGAACAATCGGGAATAAACGGTGGCTCAACTATGGAGACTTATACCTTAAGGAAAATAAAAGAGATATAAATTAATATGCCCAACATTGGGGACTTAAGTTGGGTATTAGCCCTGGAAATTGAATAATTGGGAACAATGCCCTTGAATAATTGGGAACAATGCCCTTGAATAAATGGGAACCAAGCCCGGGTATAAAGAATAATAATAAAAATGGCAAAGGCCAGGTATACCATAGGTATGAAATTGAAAATATAAAAAGGGGAATAAAAAAGAAATTATAAGTCAAAGACCAATGACATTATTTATATACCAAAGGGTGATAATGGGAATTCCTTCTGGAACCCCGGGCCATGTTTCTTCTGAAACATTATCGCCCCAAAAAATAGTGGATTGGACTACTAGGCGTCAGCCGTGCATAATCCAAACCACGCTCAGCTACCATATCAGGGATCTAGGTACCCCCCCAGAGGTGCAATGGGGGCTTGAATCCTCGATAAAAAGGTAAAGGAGGTTGACAGTATCCCGTCAGAGAGAGAGGTACCACTCCTACTAATAGCATTTAATGAGCTATGTTCAGAGTAGATTGGATTTCCAGGACCTGGATCACCCATCCAACGCCAAACTCGGCTTCTCAAAAACACGAGAAAAGGCGTGCGACGCCCGTTGTTCACCAACGAGGCGACGACAGCGCATTCTCCGAGATCCCGACGGGAACTCTATGACGGGAACTCTGTCACACATAGAGCCCAACTACTATTACCTACTTATGGGTTCATGTTAATTTAATACCAGGTACTTAACAGGCAAATCTACTAAACTTATTATTCATGTTTTGATTAACCTGTGCTCACTTTTTTATTTATTCGTTGAACACATTCGGGGCCCTGATCAAATCTCAGCAATGCTGTTGATCTGCAATCGAACTGCTCTGGAGACATATCGACGCTATGTGTACAGCTTTGTCAACACTAGCTATCATTTATCCCTTGTCTAACTCGAGCTCAGTTATATCCTTTGTCAAACTCAAGGTCATGCCCTTGTCTGATTCTAAGTCATGTTACCCCTCGTTTAATCCGAGGTCATGTTTCTATAATTTGTCTAATTATAACACACATTTCTCCCATGTTTAAGGAGAGCTCACGTATATCCATGTCTAACTCTAGGTCATGTTTCTACCGTGTTTAACTCGAGCTCACGTAGGAACATATCCGTTGTCTCTGGGCCATATTTCTGCGTCGTCTAACTCGAGCGCTTTTACGTCCCTTGTCTAACTCTATTGGTAATGTTTCCCCCTTGTCTAACTATAATGGACATTAATTTCTCCCTTGTTTAACTCGAGCTCACCCTCGTCCATGTCTAATTCTAGATCATTTTCTCCCATTGCCTAATTATTACTCACGTTTCCCCTTTGTCTAACTTTCCTGTTGTTGTTCCGCAGTCCCAGCTGAGTTTGTCCCAGGCGGAGATCCAGGAGAAGGAGCAGGAAATCGCGCGGCTGACTCGCGAGCTCGTTGAGCTCCGGTTGGGCAAAGCTGAACTCGACTCCCCCGTACACGAACCCCTTTCCAACGGACACCCTCGTAACGGTGGAGGGTAATTATAACTAACATGCTTCTCTATATATACTTTCTTAAATACATAAGCCTAAATAATACGCACGATAACTGAACTACGAAAGAATAAATAGAATTTAATATATTTTATTCATACTTTCGAATTTTACAGATCTTGAAAAGAGCTTTACAAAATGGAATAATACTATGGTCCGAAAATTAGTGGAAGAATTAAACCACTATTTGCTTTCTATATGTTTCCCTTTAGCATCCTCACAGGAGACTGAGCTAATGGGAGATGGATACATGTGACGCCATGCATTCGTATTTTTACGTTTGAGGCACTTAGAGATTTTTGAGGATGAACCAAGGAAATTTATGACCCAAAGTAATATTCCTTACTTTTGTTAATCCACATGTGGATTAACTAAGCTGGTGCTAAAAACCGAAGTGAATCGAAGTGAAACTTGGAGAGCGTTTTTAGGGTACCTGATTCTAAGTAAAAAAAAAAATAAAAAAATAAATAAAAATCTTGAAGAAAATCCAAAAGTTTCTGAATTACTTTAAGGAGGGAAGTATTGGTACCTCGAAAAAACGTTTCCATTTTTTTGCCTTACCACTCATTTTAAAGATTTTATAGTGCTGAACACGATGGTGAAACTTACGATATCTTATTCCGTTCTCACATTAGAGCTGATCAACCAAGAAGAAGCGAGATTTATTTTTTAAAAAAATCGCGCTTTTTTATGGTTTATTAGCTTCAACCCTAGAACGGAATATGATATCGAAATCCTGATTTCACCCTTGTGTTCAGCACTAAAAATCTTTGAAATGAGGTGTCACTCGGCAAAAAATGGAAAAGTTTTTTAAAAGCAGGTACCCACCCAAAACTCCCCCCTTTGGGTAGCCCAAAAACTTTTGGATTATTTTCCTTGATTTTTATTTGCTTAAAACCTAGTATTAGGCACCCCAAAAACGCATCTCAAAAGTTGTGGTAAAAAGTTAGGGGGGTTACTTTAGGGACCCTCTGTATTTTCTCATTTGAAATAAAATCCCACAGTGCCGTGAGGCGTTTGTTATTTCACTGTAATCTTATCGTCAAGGAACAGCAAGGCTCCTTATTCGCGAGGACAATTCGCTATCGTTGTTTATATTACTTTATTCGTCCCCTAAATAACAAGCGTTGTGTTTACTGGCTTAAAAAACTCTATTATTTATTAAAAAAGCACACCTAGTTTACAATCTGTATAATCTAGATTTGCATCCGATTCAATAAAGCGAGTAAAAGATGGTGTGAAAATCGCGTCTGTTTCAACCAATCTAAACTTGAATTGGCTAAGCAGGGATTGGTACTAGGCCCTAGAATTCATATATATGACATGGGTACGGCCAGATACTATATTATAAAATATGGAACATTCTTTTAGCGAATTTTTGAAGAAAATTAAGCTATTGCTCCCGCCTCAAAATTTGTAGAATGTGAATTTTTGAAAAACTTTTTTGCAGAAATCCGTTTCTTATGTATGTATGTATGTATGTATGTGTCATTCCAGACGATAACTGTCCGTAGAATTGTGCTAGAAACTTCAAACAAATTTTAAGGACACAAAACGAAAGTTCAAGTTCGTTGGCCAGCATGATCGGATCACATCTTCGGAGTCAAAAATTTCAAAATAGCCTGTTTTTTGCGATTTGTTGTGCGAAATAATTTTTTCAGCATACTAACATGTGGTATAATCGGAATCAGCGTAAAATTTCCTATAAGAATATGTATCAAGTTTTCAAAAATTTCAAAGTTGAAAAATCAGTCAAAAATCGAAATAATGCCCCGTTCGCTAGTTGTAAAAATCGGTAATATTTGCATGAAACATTGTCCAAATTCAGATTGAACTACTCTTATGGAAGTATCCCTGTATAAACAATCCTAGAACCATGCTGTTTAAAAACGTAGGTAGTAGGTGCTTGTTGAAAAAAGAAAAAAAAAAAAAAAAAAAAATGTAATCACAACTGATGAGTTTACTCTGTGAAATATTCCGTCCTCCAATTCTCTCGGTCGCTTTCTTTAATGTTTTACGCTCAACTGTTTTAGAACTTGATGTAGTTTTAATACTGACTGTGGCTTAGAAAATATCAGCCATGAAATTATGAAGAAGTTCTATTTATATACGAACTAGCACGCAGACCCAAAATCGTAAACTAAAATTTCTCTACACGATCAATAGCGACTGAAATGTCGAAGATTTCTTCAAAAATTCGCTCATGGGGTCATGCTGCATGACTGGACTTTTTTCTCTTGGCTTTTGACTCTGGAGCCCCCTCAGCTGATCAGGAAAACTTCGTATATGGTCATTGCCACATGAGCCTTTCAGTCTGTAAGAGCCTTCTCAATTTTACCATCGTTCCGATTGCGATGAAACTTATTACCTAATCAATCAACTTCCAAGAGAATTTAGTGGCGCTGAAATCAATACATTAAAACGGCACAAGAATCACCACGGCACAAAATTTGAACTCCTGAGAGGATCCTGGGGAAAAACAAACATAACCACTATTGACTGTTACTGATGATGACCTAACCGTCGAAATCGATCGGAAACTGTAGCTCTACATTGTGGAAATAGACAAAGTTTTTCATTAAATTCCGTTTTCTTTATTGTGGTTCGTTTCTAATGATCACTTGTAAACCGAAGAAAATTTCTCATTCGAGAATTTCGTTGAGGATTTGAGTGAAGCTGTACCGTTTACAGACGAGATTACAGCGGAAAGATGAGGCAAGACGGCAGATGACGTAATCAAAGCCTCAAATTATGATCATATCCTAACGAGTTGATCGATAAGTTCCAGAAACTAAGTCAGCAAACGTGCATTACCTCTCGAGGCGGCCACTCCGACACTTCTCACAGGAACCTCCGTTCAACCTAAAGGTGCTAATAAAGCTAAATATAGTTCAGTGTCTTTCTCAACAGCCCAAAGGATCAAAGGAAAGTCAGGCGAACGGCCTGAATCGATTCCTCCCCTCAATTTTATCATTACATATTTACATAAATAATTTATTACATTATTATAACATATTTTGATGCTATTTATAATGAATTCTATACGAGTCCAAGGATTTGAGGTACCTACATGTGAATAGTTGTGTCTATATTTGTCTGAAAAGGCGAGTAAGGTCGTGATGATTTAATACAAATATCGGCTCCTACGACGAGCTTTTGTGAAAATTTTCTATTTATTCTAAGAATGAAATAGTTCCTTTCATAATTGTAATTTTATCAGACTGAACCATTATGTTCCGAATCAGAAATTAATGTTCTGCGACAAACTCAGTTCTTGGGTTCATCATTAAGGAATGTACATACTCAAAATAGGTCTGAGGGGCTTTAAATACAATAAAATATAGTTGAAAATGGCAATTATTTTTAACATTTATTACTGAATAACAGCAAAGCACACATCAAAATTCAATAGCAATAGGGAAATCAGTGCGAAGTCTCGCACCTTTTATAATCACCATGAGCATGCCAATAACTAAATAATGTTTACACGTTTTATTGCTCAAAAGTTGCCAGTCCAATCGCTGATGTGGTTTTGTGCTCTTTACGAAGCTAACCGTAACGTCATTATCAGCTGAGAGGGCTCTGAGACTCTTTCGTTACTATTTGATTTACAAAGCTGAAATTCGAAATGGAGCTCCCTGCAGTCTTCTGATCGGCTAAGGAGGCTACAAGCCTGATTTACTTCCTATTTGACTTACGAAGCTGAAATCCAAAATGGATTTACTCCGGGCAGCACTATTGATTAGCTTACTATGAAGAGATGTTCTAAAGCTTTATCAGCAAAGGGAGCACAGCCTGATTTCGTTCCTATTTTATTTAAAAACCTGAAATTTGAAACGGAGCTCTTAAGGGTCTGTTGGGTTATATTGATATGATTCTTGATGCTCTGATCAGCTGAGGGGACTCTAATGCTATTTACTGGCATAGCTATTACAAAACTTAGGTTGAGTGATAATTTTACTTTTAAAAATTGAACGAAATAAGTTCATTGTATAAATTCATTATATAAATAAATTATGCGTATACTCACCAATTATTTTTCGTTGTAATTTTCAGAGACGTTGACAGGTTGTCGGTAGAGGTGGGAAGGATTTCCGTTGAGACGACGCCCTGCTCCCTCGCGGACTCTGGACACTTCGAGGATATCAGCCCCGCCGTCTCCCCCAGGAACACGCCGCACTCCGCCCCCCACACGCCGCATTTCGCCCCACACGCCCCGCATTTCGCATCACACGGCCCACATTTCGCAACACACTCCCAACATTTCGCCCCACAGTCCTCGCCGCAATTTGCTGCCGCCTCAACCTCCAATGGAACAGACTCGAGTGACTCCGCCGTCAAACACCACCCTCCTCTTCTTGACCACGTAAGAAACAATTACTTAATAATAGTAATAATTATAATAAATAAAAAATAGTCAACAACCCAACTGTAAAAAAAAAAAAAAAATAATAATAATAAATAAAAAATAAAAATAATAATAATAAAAAATAAATAAATAATAAAAATCTGTAATAAAATAATATGAAATCATACAGTTATTCTAAAAGGAGCTATGGGCATCATAGTGTCATAAGTTGGAAAACACGAACAAAGTCTTAAGAATGAAATCACTAGAAAAACAAAGCGCAAGAAAGAAATCTCTACGAGGAACCTCCGATTAGAAAAGAGCTTTAGTTTCCCTGAAGTTTGTACCATTCCGTTTGGGAGGGCGCAGGACGTCTCACCACCCAGCTATTGTTCAACGAGCTCGGGAGCAAGGGACATCTTATCACCTGAGTAAACGAGACATGCCATCACCTCCCTCGCTCGCTACCTACACAAATCACAAACAGGTAACTCACTAGTCATGTCTTCGAGCTTGTGGGTGTCGTACGGCCAACGAGGAGAATTAGTGCCGTTGGGAAAATGTCAGACGCCGTACATAACCATGATCGACCCACTCAAGAATCAGTAGAAGCTGAAGAAGTGAGTAGTAATTTTCTTCTTCGGCATGTTTTTAGCAAATTTTCTTAGAAAATAAAGCTATTGCAATGGCTCCAAAAATTTTAGAATAAATATTTTCAAAAATTTTTTTCATCGAAATCTGTTTTGAGGCATTCTGAAATGATTCCTGGATTTTAACGTTTATATATATATATATATATATATATATATATATATATATATATATATTATTTTGAGGTATTACAGAAGGTTGGAAAAGATAGGAAACACTTAAATAAAACTTACAAAATTGAGAGAATATTTCAATGTCGGCGTCGTCAGCTCTAGTGAAGAAGTCACTAGAGCTGACGACGTCGACACGGCGAAATATTCTCTGAATTTTGTAAGTTTTATTTAAGTATTTCCTATCTTTTCCAACCTTCTGTAATACCTCAAAATAATATTACAAGCGAGTGTTTTCATCTTTCATCAAAACTATATATATATATATATATATATATATATATATATATATATATATATATATATATATATATATGTGTCATTCCAGACGATAACTCTCGATAGAATTGAGATAAAAACTTCGTTCTTTCGCCAAAAAATCAAGCATTTCAAAAGAAAGGATGAGTTCGTTGGACAACACTTTTTGAGCACATTAAAAAAAGCATTTCAAAAAATGTACTACAAAAATCACAAAAATGACTAAAAAAGGCTAAAAATCGGTGTTTTTATTTTTTTTAGCAGAATATTACTCAAATAAAGTTTATCAACTATGAAGTTGGTAATTTAAAAATTAAAGCTCAAACCTATGCTCAAAATTGTAATTAAATTTCATTAAAATGTCCTACAAAATCGATAAAAATGTAAAAAATTCTAGAAATCCAATATCTTTGTTTAAATAATAGAATGTTATTTAGAACAAATTTTTCAGCAATAAAATTGATAGTTAACAATTTTTTGCAGACAATATGACGAATTTGAGCAATAAAATTAATAGTTAACATTTATTTTGCAGAAAGTAAATTTCAACTTGAGCGTTGCTGTGTGATGGGAGGCCGAAAATCATTATGTGAATATCGTAAACGTTAGCGTCTAAGACTTCCAGAATAATTAAAATTGATTTAGCGATGCAAAATAGTCAATTTTTACCGAGTTGTGTCACAACAATCACTTGTGAACTCTGACATGTCTTGAATAGTGGTGGCAGGAAATCATAAAATGGATGGTAGAGCTTTGAGAATTCGCTCATATAGTCATGCTGCATGACTGGAACTTTTTTTTGGGGGGGAGGGGGTTAATTTTGAGGGGGTTAATTTTGACGAAACTGTGTAGTGTGTACTATTGCTGTTTAGGTACGAGTGACTGTTAAGCGAAAAGCCCTGGATGATATCACGACGAGGCCTAACAAGATTATCAGGAGAAGTATTAGTGTTATCAGTGAGGAGTATTGGTTCTATTCGAGATGGCCGTGCGTGTGGCGAGTGTTGTTTCTTGCAGGAAAACCAAGTGGAAAGCCATATAAAAATATGTAGTGTAGATAAAGGACAACAACATGTACTAAGAACTACAAAAGCTCAAGAACAACACCAACTTTTACTCGAAAAATTTCGATCACGCCAATTCGACGAGCTCACACATGTAAAGAAACTGGGAGAACGATTTAAAGCAGTGCATGCACCACGTTGATTGTATAATACTATTGTCCATTTGATCAAGGGCGTACGCAGCTTTTTGCTCTACTGGGGCCAACGGTAATTTTACAAGACCGATGTAGGCAAAAACAATAATGAACGAAATGAGGGTATAAAAGCAAAGTTATAATTTATATAAAATGTAATGAATTGAGAACAACTGAAAATTATTAATACTGCAACATCAAACGCCTGGGGTTTTCACAAAAAAGTTTCAAGACTTCATCAACAAATTGATTTTCCTTCTCGAGGACTAACTTTTTGTGTACATTCAATTGGTATAGTCCGTTGAGACGGGCTTCTGACATGGTTGACCTCAACCATGTTTTAAACCTTTTCAAGGAGCTAACTGAATGACCTTCCAACTGTACACGGCTGTGCGAGAGGAACGTTTAGCACCGATTACACTCGATTACACTTGGGGGTAAAACCCCTTGGTCTCTTGCAGAACATTGATCAAATCCAATTCATTCAATTTTTCTGTAGTAAGACCCTTTTTCATCCAAAATGCATGCCATAGCTCAGCCTCAGTTTCAATGAGGGTATCCAGACCATAAAAGTTACAAAAGTCAGTCGCTATTTGAGTTCTTCTTTTGACATTCCCAACATCTTCGATGGATGAAGTATCAATCACGCTAAAGCTGTTACATTATCATCCGAAAATCGGTCTTGTAATGAATTTAGTAGTGAATCCAAATATGGGATGTACAGAGATGCGTATTAATTTGAGTGACGAGTTAATTACGGAGTAGGTAGTCTACTGGGGCAACTGCCCCAGTTGCCCCACCCCTGCGCACGCCCTTGCATATGATTCATTTGACAAAACAGACATTTTTCTGTGGTTATTATACCCACTTCATTGACATCAATTAAAACTGCATTATTCATAAACCTAATTTTTCTATCAGGACCCTACCGTATGTGGGTGAAGGAGGGGTTGGTCCGCATTTCGGTAGGTGACGAGATGTCCTATTCCTTAATTCCATTAATAGGGGGGCAGGTGATGATTCGTCCTGCGCCGTTTGGTTCATACACTTGAGTCGAAACTTTCTAGGGATCGATTTCACAAGCAATTTCCAGCAAAAAGTTCCTCATAGAGATTTTTTTTAATGCTTTGTTTTCGAGTAATTTTACTTTTAAGATATTTTTCGTGCTTTTGACACCACGTCATAAAAATAGTCATATCTCCCCTTAGGTTAACTGTAAAACCAGAAATAGGCACACTGTAGGAATTTCCCTTTCAGACTAATACGGTTTAAAAGGTTTTGAGCTTATTCAGTGAGACAAATCTCAGTGAGAATAGAAAATTTTCTCATTTTTATCAAATCACTACATTTTTCAAATGGCTCTACTCTACACCCGAAAAATTACGATTTCCCTTTTCGTAACGGGAAATACATTCCCGAAATGTCAGCTTTTCAACGGTATTGTCAATTTTACATTTTCTTTAGCAATCTTTAGATCTCAGGAGGTCGTTTTCCTTGGAAAATTTTTTTAACAATAAAAAATATTTTTCTCCTCTAGTTAGCTCTGACTGTTGGAAATCTGACATTTTGGAAAAGTTTTTCTTGTTTTGAAACTGGAAATATAATTTTTCCAAAGGGTGTAGAGCCGTTTGAAAAATGTAGAGATTTCGTAAAAATTGAAAAATTTTCAATATTGACTTGGATCTGTCGCACTGAACAAGCTTAAAAGCTTTTAAAACAGTGTAGTTCTTCTAATCTTTCTTATTTTACAGTGGTTCTAGGAGGAGTTATAACCATTTTTATGACATCAAGACGAAAAAATCGAGAAAAATTTTTTAAAGTGCTATTACTCGAAAACAAAGCGTTTTAAAAAATCTCTGAGAGGAAATTTTTGTTGGAAATTAGTTGTTGAATCGACACCTAGAAAGTTTCGATCCAAAAGTGTCGATCCTGAATTTGAAAACGATTCAGAATGCCTACACACGGCTTTCCTTGAAGAAAACTTGGGGAAATATTGATGTGTTACAATTTCTAGAGCCATTGCGATTGCCAAGTTTAAAAAAAATTATAATTCGCTGGAAATGGTTTATAAGCAGGTTCAACTTAGTTATGTTCTTAACAGCGACGTTTCCTAAATAAGTGACGCTCTCGTTAACCATATTTCTATGACTTCGAGATTTTCAATAAACGTAATCTGGTGTTCATTCAAGGAAGTTGAGTTGCCATCCAACTACTGAGTTAATATCATGGATTTACACAGAACTCTTTCTTTAAATACTTGGCTCTGAAAATCTGGGCCGTTCTCCACATATAATTGTAGAAATTGTAATCAAACTTGAAAGATTTACGTCACTTTCTAGGCATTCAGGACTAGAAAGCAGAAACTTACCGAAGCTCAAAAAGTAAGAACGATGAAATGAAGACACCTCGTAGAGTGCATGAAAAAATATTAGTCATTCTCCGTAGAACGTGCCCCCCCCCCCCCCCCCCCCCCACAAAAATATAATAAAATAATACAATTAAAAAATTCGATGCGAATTATTACACGAAGGTTTATTACTTCTCTGTTAGATTGCCCTTCTACGCAGATCACTGGTCTATGATTATTATACCCAGTATATAGCATATTAGTAAGAGAAATAAGCCACTGAGGTTTCTCAGCTGATCAGTTCACCTCCATAGGTACCTTGCTATTGTATTCCATGAAATTTCATCGCCTAAGGTGATTCAAGAAGAAAATAGCTTCAAAGATTCCTCATTTGATCAGAGCCTCTCCGTACTTTGTAATTGTTTGTAGATGTCCTAAAGGAGCTCTGAATTTCAGGTTTCAGCACTAGAAGAGACAAATTACAGTTCTTACAGCTTATTAGTGTGCCTCCCTGCTCTGTAAAATTATTCTAGATATCCCAAAAGAGCTCCATTTCAAATGTCAGCCCCTTAGGTTAATTAGGAAACATATTAGCCTCACGGGTTTCATAGTTCACCTTCGTGACTGATTTGCGTTAGTGGTCGGGCGGAAGTCTTCAAGAGGCCTACGAAGATGTAGGCACCATCAGGGAGAAACTTATTTCAATTAAACAAATCATTTATACATTACTAGTCCTTCTGATCCAAGTATACCGAAATTATGCTTCACTAATCCATCTGTAGGTGATAAGAGTTATAATAAACTAAATTTCGTGACGATTTCAATTATGAACCTTTGTTTACTATGTTCCCACCCTTTTTAATTGCAATGTGTTGAGGATCATTTTTCTGTCACTCTAGCCCTTATAGATAGCGAAAGAATCTTACAACGATCCGGGTGGTTTCATTTGAATTTTTTAGAATGATATCAATTACTAGCCGCTCCGGCTCGCTACGCTCGCCTCCACGTCCAGCCGGGGGGCAAGCCCCCCGGACCCCCCATTAAGTTGCTCGCTTCGCTCGCAACGTGTGGCATGTAGGGAATATTGCTCGCTTCGCTCGCAAAGTCTGGCATGTAGGATATGTTGCTCGCTTCGCTCGCAAAGTCTGGCATGTAGAAAATGTTGCTCGCTTCCCTCGCAAAGTATGGCATTTAGGGGATGTTGCTCGGTTCGCTCGCAAACGGTAGATCTCTAAGGGTAGGTTTAACTTCTGTAGGGGATGCTGCTCGTTCGCTCGCAAACGGTAGATCTCTAAGGGTAGGCTTAACTTCTGTAGGGGATGCTGCTCGCTTCGCTCGCTTGAGGAAGTTATACTGCCCACCCAACTTGGCAGACGTTTTTTTCAGTTGGGAATTATTACAAACAAATTAAATCTTATAAAACTACGTGGAACCACGAAAAAGACGCATGTCTCGATACTTTTTTCGCGATCCGATCGCGCCGTCGTCTTCCTCGTTCAAAATCCTACGAAATCGGTATTTTTCCGGAATTGTCGACGGCCGTTTAGAGGGGTAATTGAAAAAAAAAGAAAAAAAAAAAATATATATATATATATTCCTCTTATCTTGAAAGTGAAATGCTGCACTTTAAGGTTAATCGAAAGTGATGCCGATGTTACTGGCCCGACACCGACCGAGGTAAGATGTTTGTGCTAGATTTCGTGAGTTTAACAAATTTGGTTTTAGAATCAATCCAAAACTTCGACTTCTTTTCTGTCTCTAGTTTCATGACCAGTTTCTTTTTCTTAACTAGTTACCAGTGTACGACTACTTTATCCACAAAATCAGATTTTGAGACGGTTTAATTTCACTTCTTCATGCTTCGTTTGTTTCTTTTCCTAGTGCTTAACTGTTGTTCACGGTATTTTTAAGCACTATTTAATTCTTCATTATTGCAATGTTGTTGGGGTTCGGCCGTAAATAAATAACTAAATAACATAAATAAATAAACCATAACGGGGGGGGTTACTACTTTTTTTTCTTGGTCGATTGCAATGGTTCGTTACTGAAATAATAAACCACAATCAACCTTATAAAGTACGACAATAGTATCAGCTGAAATAATTATGACGGAACTCTCTAATAACTTCACGAAATCAAGTTTTAATATTTGTCACTGATAAATGGATTAGTGAGGCATAGGCGGATGATTTATTTTATCTCAGTAATTTTCATTTGGTAGGTGCCAACGTCAATGTCAATATACTTAGATTCTGATCTACTAATACTTGGATATCAGCTATTGCTAAATGCAGAATATCTAGTAAAGTGTAGGTGTTTCATTTAATTTCAATAACACACCCTCGGCGGTAAGAGTCTATACGTCTAATCATTACCTACGTTCAATAATACAATATTATTTTGAATGACAATAAATGGCAATTAATGTCGAACTTGAATATGCACGTTATGCAGAGAATGATAAAATATTATGAAATATAATCTACTCATAGTCAGAAATGCAGTGCTTTTTACGAGCGCATTTTAGTGTTTCACAGATTGATGTAAATACAATGTTCGTTATTCGTCGTTGGAATTCAGCCGTTGTAATATTATTGTGCGCTGATCGCATGCTTCTTTTAACGCTACTATTCGCAAAAAAGCTTGATGTAATTGAACCACAAAGGTGTTAAGTTAGTATAAGGAGTTTTTTATCATCTAACTCACTCAAAACTGTGTAACTTTCGGATAGTTCGCACAACGAAAAATAACGAGCACAGTCATAGTTTCCACTAATCTAAGCGATATAAAGTACAAGTTTGTTTATCATCTATCAAATAATGTTTTCGTTAAAATGTATTGTTTTTTACGATTAGGTACTTCTACACCATTTGGTTTTATAGTTATATAGGGTAGTAAATGATAATTTCCTAGAATCTGGTGACACGTTGTATATAACAATGTGTGCGCTAATTCCCGAAACGCTGGGTTTTGGATAAGGTGATACCTATCGCCATTATTGATTCCAAGACTCCTTCCCGCTCACAAGTTACTCCACATTTTACATTTTTTAAGAAGCTCTCATCTGTACCTAACTCACTAGATTTTTAAATTATTCTAGTTGAAACTAATTTCCAAATATCGAACAGCGCATAAATAGATTTAGATTAAGCTACGCTGTTGTTCTGCCTATTCGACTTATTGACTTCCTATTTAGTGAGTATCCCTAGTTTTCAGTAAGTACTGTTCAAAAGTGAAGGAAGATGCAGGCTCCCGGAACGCAGGGTCCGTGTGGGAGATGGCGCCTAGGCCGCAGGAACGTTAAGCGCCGTCGTACCTGATACCTTCAGTGATATTGAGACAACCTTTGGGGTTGTAATGAAGGATGGAACAAAGCCCCCCCACCGAGTGTTAGCATGAGACCACCTTGAGGATAGGAAGAGGTTAAGAGGTTTAGTATGTAGTATGAAAGAAGCTTGTCAGAAGCTTGAAATAAGATAGATGGTCGGCTAAGCTTGGGTGCTCTTTATATACCTACTCCAAAGCCCATCCATGGAGGGTGAACTGGCAGTCCTGGACGAGAGGAAGGTATCAGGGTGAGATCACCTGACCCTCCTCGGTCAAGTGAATTTAACACTTCTAGTTAATTAGGAAAATCTGGATAGGAATATGCACATTGAAGTTGACGCGCAACATACGCTCTATGTATTGACACAGCTGATTGTCGGGCGTGACGTTTTTCGACGGTGGTTTATATTATTTTAGTTGTAGAAGCATCGCATCCTGCTACTGTGGGAGCGATTTGGGAACAGCCGAGCACGTCATTAGACAGTGTCATTTATATGAAGATAAACAGATGACGCTTATTGGTGTTCGCAATTATGAAGAGCGATCTTACGTACTGGTTTCCTATCATGAAGCATTCAAAAGATTATGCAAATTTGCAAACGGATGGCAAAACAGTAGAGGTTAAGGTGCCTTGCCACTGTATTGAATGCAAACTACACTCTATTCCATTGCACACCCGTCTGCCTCCGTATGGTCCATCCCAGGCTTGGGGTAAGTGAGGTATGCACCATGGCTAAAGGATGGAGGAGTGAGAGTTACCAGCCTCCTGACAAATTGACAAATTAATCAATGCAAAAAACCCGCGACCAGTATAAGATACCACGTGTTCACGTAAGACGCCATTGGCAACATACTATTTACGTTGAACTGGCAAAGTTGGCAAGTGCTAGAAACGGCCTAATGCAGCTAGCAAAAAGAACAAACATCTTGACGTTCGCTTCAAACTTGTCACCATTAGGCCTCGTGCATATCGATTTTAGCTCTGATGGTGGCAGATATGGTAAGCTTCGGTAGCACCTGGCTTTGGCAAGGGGCAGTATTGAAATCTTTCTACTTTCATTGTACAAACATCTTCCAGAAACTATAAGACGTCCATGCATGAAAACTATTCATTACAAAGATGGTCATGAAAACTATTCATTACAAAGGTACTTAATGTGTGTCCACCGAGAAGCTTTGGCCATAAAAATTTCGACAAGAATCTGGTAAGGGTATTGGGTTATTTTCGAGTTTTGGTCGGATCCTACAAAATTTGTAGGCTAATCGGGTTATATTTCATTAATTATCATTATGAAATATCTTCGTTATTTGTGAAAACTAAGCTTGACAAAATGTGCAATGTTTTTGTTGTTGGTTGTGGTAGTCGATCTGATGACCGAGCAAAAATATTGTACTACCATTCCCACTGAAGTCCTTTGAAAAATACGAGAGGCGGAAGAGGATTATTGCTTTGAATTGAAGAAAGTAACTCTAAAAAAATCGTATGTACCTATATCATCAAACAACAAACATGATAGTACTTAATAAGAATAAATACCTGAATTTCTTAGAGGTATGAATGGGAGGTACAAGATGGCATAAACATAAACTTTCCTTTTTTTAGTCACTATCTTTTTGAAGAGAGTTTCTTCAAAAAGTCCATTATAGCGGTTTCCGAAAATGCAAGATATTTCGCTATCATGTTAGGTAGGTAACTACTGTTATATAAATACTAACAGCAATTTCCACGGTTCTGTGATAGGTAATGGTCTGCCGAACAGAACCGAACCTATCTTGATAATCAACAGTAACTTATTCAACAATACCTTATTCTACGCAATATAGTACATGCCCTGCATCCATTTACTTATTTCCGTTTATCTGGGCTTTTTCCGAGCAGAATGCAAGAAAACGTGATCAGAAAAAACGCGTTTTTAGTGAACAAAAAACATCTTCAATTCAGTCGAGTACATAGCACGGTCCACTGTCTTAGTTTAATCACAACTTATATTAGGGTCATTTCACGCGAACGGCCAAACTTTTTTTTAAAAATATTTTTTTAAAGTCCTGATTTTCTAGTATGCTGTACTCATTGGTAATACAAGCTAGGAGCCAAATTTTCAGACCCCTTCTTGCCCAGCCTTTCCTCTACAACTGTCCGAAGTTTACGGGTGTGCGCCAAACACTAACTTTTGTTTTAATTGCTCAACCATTATTGCGCCCAAAAAAAATACGTAAGGTGGCCAATTCTTATGGTAAATCGTCTGTTCTTTCTGGTAGTCATGTCTAAATGTACAAAAAACGTAAGCTTCCTCATGAAAACTAAAAATGAAAACTTCTTTTTCACATTTCATCAATTTCGCATTTTTTGAAAAAAATTTTTTGATCTTAAATCATACCTACTAGTAGGTATAGAATACGAGGTTAAGAGGACGTAATGGGCGGACAAACGGTTTGTCGCCAGTGGTACTTAACGTACGGCCTGTACTGCCAAAATAAAAGAAAAATTGAATTTTCATGATAAAATTTGCACCTATCTGATGTACCGTCAAATGTGAAGTTAGTTCTACGAAAATTTGATAAACTGGGGACTTTATAATGAAAACTCAATTTTCCTTTTATTTAGGCAGTACAGGCCGTACGTTAAGTAGGTACCGCTGGCGTCAAACGGTTTGTCGGCCCATTACGTCCTCTTAACCTCGTATTCTACATACTGATAGGTATGATTTAAGATCAAAAATTTTTTTCCCAAAAAATGCAAAATTGATGAATGTGAAAAAGAAGATTTCATTTTGGGTTTTCATGAGGAAGCTTACGTTTTTTGTAAATTTAGACATGACTACCCGATAAGACTAGTTATTCTGGTTTGGGATGTCTAGTTAAGATGTCTAATAAACTTCACAGAACATTCTACATTCTACAACTCGAAATGTGTGTGCTCCATGTAAAATCTATCTTTCTTCAACACTGTACGTAATTTCAAAACATTTCCCTTTTAATAGGTCAAGTCGCAGGAAGCTATCAACGCCAAGATTGAGTCGCTACTTCACAGACTAGCCGAGGCCAACGACAGGTATGCTTTACATTTTTCAGTTTATTTGGAAGGGTAAAACGATAGTAAATCTAAACTTATCCACTACAAAAATTGTTACCATTAAAAAATAATGATAAAAATACAATAAAAAATATAAAAACTAATTTTCTAATTTTAAATCAGTTGTTTTGGTCGCCAAAAACTTGGAGGCAGCAGTATAGAAACTACAATGTGAGAACAGAACAATGGGGATCGTTAGGTCTATAAAACGCTGCAAATTATTACAAAGAGATTTATTATTTCTGTACTGTATAGGTGACTCTTCTACGCAGAATACCCGTCTATATTATTAAATGAATCATTAGGTAGATATCTAATGTGTCTGCTTAGGTATAGAGATAGACCAATCAGAAAATCGTACGACTTACCGGATGTTTCATTCGATTTGTTGGGAAAATGAATGTAAATGACAACCAAACAACATTGCTGTTACCCTTAATTTTTTCGAGATTTCGATTTTTAAATATTTTGGCCCTTAATTACTACCATTCAGGGTTGATTAAAATTGATGAAACGTGGTTGATCTTGAAACGTAAAACTTTTTTTTTAATTCTTAAAACTTACCATGAGGCACCTCAAAAACTCTCCAAGTTTCACTTTGGTATCTCAAAAATTTCGGTAAAGGAGGGGGGAAGAAAATTTAGCGATATTATATATAGCAATACTCCTTAGACAAACTTACATACATATATATTCATACATATATTAATCCTAGTAATAATTATTATTACTTATATAGTAATTATTATGAAGTTAAAATGGGGGTAAAGGTTTAAGAAATTGAGGCATGAAATAAGTAAAGTATAGCTTTGGCTTTAACACGCAACATGACCTTCAAGATAATTCAGGGCCAATTGAATTTCGAGATGGTTTCGTTCTTTACCGAAATGTTTAGAAAACTTTATCAGTTTATTGGATGGTAAATGTTATTTCCAACATTGTACCCTTCATTTTATCATGCTATGATTGAGCACTTGAGTATTTACCTAATCGAAATAAATCATTCAAATTTGTGCAGGTACTACGAGCTTCGGCCACAGTACGATGACCTAAAAAGGAGGCTGGAAGAAGTAGAAAGAGAGAAAGACTCCTTGAAAACCAAGTTCACGGAAAGCGAAGAACGCCATCGGCAGACGTATCTCCAGATGTTTAACAAAGGACAGGAAGCTGCTCTTTTTGCGGTTTGTATTTCATAGTTTTTCAATATTTCGGGGATCCAATTTCGACAAGTTTCTAGTGTTTCGATGAATTCTTTTTTTTTTTTTTTCCCGTGAAAACCAATTTTTTCAGGAGACACGAATGGATTTGTTTTTCCAATATAAAATTAGTAATCGATTGATTAGCAAATTTGGTTGTGAGAGCAGCCATAAAAATATTTGATACATTTTTTTCACCCTTGGTTAAGAAGACTTGATGTAGGGGGAGTTGTGGCTAAGTAGCGCTGTAAAACAATTCTGATTTACGCGACAAAACGGCTCTTTTGGACGGAAATTTATCTTTGAACAGCTCAATATTGCGAATTTAGATTTTAATTAAGTTCTGGAAATGGTGCAATGTTGCTGATTAGTAACTATTTATGAAAAGATTATCTTAAGAAAAGTAAAATCACACACTTCCAGGGGATTAAAACATGAAAACTGTATTGCTTAAATAATGAAACTCACTACCATCTGGAATAAAAATGTCGTTGAAAACTCAGAAAGTTCTAGTCGTACAGCATGATGCCTATATAACACTATTTAGAAAACCACTATAGTGGTGCATATCCTTGTAATGTGAAATTAATGAGAGTTTACCGTTAATTAACAGTTACGAATGAAATATATACTTTAAAGAACCCACTTCAGTAAAGAAACTGTTTCACAGAACACTTTGTTAATTTCTGCGATGAAAACGAGTCATTTCAAAGGTTAGGAAAGGATTAGGTTATATATATATATATATATATATATATATATATATATATATATATATATATAGAAGTTTTTTGGAGTATTGGGGTTTCGAATAGTAACAAACAAAAACGAAGTAAGTCATGCCAAATAAGAATGTTTGTTACTGATGGCGGCCTAACGGACGTTGTAACTCTTCGTCTTTGAAGAAAATTTACGCATTCACTACATCCATATTCTCACAATGAAGGTTTTGAAAGTGACGTTTTCTGGGCCTGTGTCTCAATATTATTATGGAAGTTGTGGAAAGATTGGAAAAACTGTGTAGACAGAACAAAATTTGGGGATGTTTAGCTACTGGTGTAAATTATGAAAGATTTTCTATGTATACATAATTTATCCCTGGTTTTCTCATAGATCTGGCCGAGTGGATAGCATTGTTATGGTAGGTGGGATCACCGTACAAATCGAATATGTTTATGATTCTAGGACCCTGTGACCGACAACGCTCCCAGCGCGGCGAACGTAAGTTAAACGAGCGAATATTTCCACGTTTAAATTAGTCGTTAATTGGCGGTAGGTATCTAACTAAAACAAGTATGTACAATGTTCGTATGTGTCGGTACTCGACCAGCAGTGTGGGACTATTTGTGATACGTAACCTGTTCGCTACTTAAACTGTGTTTACTCGTAGTTATACATTTCATCTTCAAATATTTGGCAATAGCTATACTGCTATTTACCTAAGATCAATAAGAGTATATAATCTCAATAACATTATCTACCATAACAGCTATGATACATACATCATAATCCAGAGTACTACAATGATTCTGAACATATTATATTGAGTTGTAAGCTAAGGTGTTGGGATTTTAATAAATGTATAGGTTGGAATGTCTAGGAAAACGTTGCTAAAGTACGAAAGGAATAGTATTGGTTGAGGGTGAAAGACATTTATAGCATCAATGCATCAGTATTAACGTGCCAGGCTAATAACGTAACCTGATAATTACGAGTATTATCGATAAATTGTATCGCCCTATAACAATTTTTCCAATCTTTCCGGTCCTCCTAAATTATTATAAGAAGTACCTATATAGGTAGCCGTCGAAATGTCACTAAATCTGAGAAAATTATCGACCAAAGTGGTTGAAACCGAATTTTCTCGTAGACACAAAATATCTCAACAAGGCACTAACAATGGCAACAGGAACGAAAATAATAAATGTTTAATAATTAACAGTCTTTGTGTTTACTAATCCGGTTCAATGCAACAGGACGTCTAAACTAAAAACAACTAATATGTGTAGTGTTCATTGGAAACGATCAATAATTTCTGTTCATTCAATCCCAGAAATTATTTTTAAAGAGGAATAGTTTCAATTATAGATAGGTAACCTGGTGCCGAAATATATTCGCCATATCTGCCCACTTCTTGTCTAGTGTGCGCCTCATCGTTGATTTACTATCTAATAAGCGCCTCACTCAGTACATAAATACGTACAATGTAGATTAAAAGAGTCATGGATTTCGAGGGTATTTTCGTAGTCTAGAGACGTTGTCCAAATAGTGTTCAGTTTGCTATGAGGCTTAGTTGAGGAATATTTCAGCCCTTAGGTTCTAACCCTTTAGTGTTGATCGAACTCGATACTGATGTTACTGGCGCATCCCCGGCCGATAACAAAATTCTTAAAGTCCAATACTTTTTGAGAAAAGCTTCAAACGGCGTACGGTGGACGGACGATTTTATTTATTTATTTATTTATCTTTTTTTGTCGATTTTTGGATTCTACGCATTTTGAAACGTAAACCAACAAATTTTGAGAGGAGGCCGATCGAATGGATCTTGTTTAAACTCAGCAATTCCATTCAGTTCTGTGGGTTTACTCCTCTAACATAGTTAGATGACCTGATGCATAGTAAGTATAAAGTTCAAAGTTCATACCGGAGAAAAACAAAATATAGCATCACACCAATTATTTCAAAAGTAATTATGCTTCCCTATCTCATGGAAAATCGAAGTCATATATTTTTAATTTTTATTTACGGGAAATAATTAATGTGGAATGGTTTGGTTGAGCCGCGACTTAAATCAGTAAATAACAAAATAAAAATTCTAATAAGTATTTTTGTAGATGGGTGATGATGTAAACTATTTTTCTACGTTTATATTGAGGGTCGGAGCCATATGAGTTCAAGGAACTTCTGGAGACTACAAAAAAGTCTCCTTTACTTAGCGCTGAGGACTATGGACTAAGAAATAGAAAAATACTTTTACATCTTTGCCTGAGTGAAAAAAAAAAAAAAAAAAAAACTATTTTCAATGAATACAGACATTTTTGAAATTTCCTTAGGCACACAAACTTGAAATTGTTGAAATCCTTGTTGGAGGAAAACAAATAAAGCTTAATGTGCTGGATACATCTTGCTGTCAGAAGAGAAAGAAAATGAATCGCATCCCTAAATGTGCGGACCTATTTTATCGCACATATTATCGCACCGACCGAATATTGAACTTGTTTTAAATTACTTTGAAGGTCGACCAAGGGACATCAGATGGTCCTCCGAAAGCAGCGACGTTGCCGCAACTCTTGAAGGAGCTAGAAGTCACTAAAGCCGAACTCGAGAGCGTCAAGGTGAATATACTCGTATTTAAAGTTCTGTAACTAACACTACACGATATCATTGATGGACTAGTTTGCTTCTTAATAATGCATTATCTCTTTTCGTTGCTGTAGGCAAACTAAGGTTTTCTTAATGATTGTTTACATTTTAGAGCGCGTGTGATAGTAAAACGCACCGGCTCAACGTGATCATTAGGCCTCGCACGGACTGTAGTTAGATTACCAATGACACAAGTACTAATCTATACTAAAATACCGACTTAGAACATTGGTTAAGGTTGTTTTTTACTTTTAGAATTAGATCAATTTTCATTTGTTCACATTCCTCGTGCATATGACCAACAACAAATCTATTTCGATAAAGTGGCTGGTCGCAGATCTTTTAGGGGCTGTTTCGGTTGGGTGTCGAGCTGGACTCTGTGCAAGGCTTTGTAATTTTAACAAGTACAAGATTCTTAAAATACCTCTATTACTTCAAAATATATATCAAACAACAAAACTGAGAAAACTTTTTTTATTTTTTTTATTTTATTTTTTAAGTCGAAAATTCCTTGTTGAAATCTTTCATGCAACTGCATCAAACGAATTTACGAAGACTTGGATGGTTGCATCTAAAGAACTATTACATTGATGCAATCACTGAGCTGCAGTCACCCCAAGCGCTGCAGCAATTTCTCAGCAAACTTGGTTGGTGCTGTAGCCACATAGATTGAGTTCATGATAGCCTTCGTGCGTTCCATGGTATCTAGGTGTATTTAGCGCATGTAGAAGTGATTTGTAGTAGGCTTAGTTTGATAGACTATATGACCTATACCCTATATGGCCTGTACCTTATACATATTCAAAGGGGCTTATGTACAAGTTGACGTCTGTTCAAACCCTTCCAACAAAAAATATAAGGAATGTTTGGTTTATGAACATCTAACACTACCTGAGTGCACTATCATGAGTACAACAGCTTTTCTAATTCTACTCAAGAAGACCTTTCAAACGTAAAACGTTTTAAACTCGTCAACTCAGTAAGTTACTTGTATACATTTTGTTGAAATTACTAATATCCAACATGATATCGAAAATAAAATTATAGGAACTGGTAGGTACATTTGCGACTCTATATTTCCTACCAAACATTTGTTGAACTTGTTTATTCAGTGAGTGACGTCGAAATAGCAATAATATTCGACTTGATGTCATAATTACCAGCTGAATGCTTCCTGGCAACATGCAACTTCAGGGCGTGTTAGGTACCCAGTATATAATAGGGATATAAATGAACTCTATAGGAAAGAGCTCTAGGTCAACAACAATGACTGGAAATGGTGTTAAGTTTAGCTACAGCCATCTATTCAGAATTTCATATTCGATTCTGGTTAAGGATTATATATTTCTTCATCCTTTCATGTCTCGTCGGTGCGTTTTCCTAACCACGAAATGATATACTATGATGTCATGAATATATCTCAACTAATCCAGTGAGCATTGTATTCACCAGTTGCGGCATCGAAGCATTCGAATAGATTCAACATTTGAAGAGTGCCCAATCAGAAGCAAACATGTCCATTTTTTCATAATGTGAGACAAGTATCGGTTTTATTCAACTGGGCTGAGTTCCATCTGTCTGTTTTATCAAAACTGAGCTAAGACAAACATAAGCCTTTCATTTAGAGAGTTGAAAATAGCAAGCCTGACCAAAGGCAAACATGTCCTCTTCGACGACTTGTTCAAATACAAATATGTTCCATCAGGCCAATGAGAGCTTATGCCTCTGATCACATGACTTAGAGACTGACAGAATCCGAATTAAAATTAAAAAAAATTAAAAAAAAGGAACAAGCCCATGGGGGAATTGAGCAAAAACAAACAAGTCACAAGTAGCTTAAACAATATCAAACATGACCATACGAAAAACCATAATTTCTCCTTTTTAAGGCTCGTTCTAAACTTATATATTTAAATAGTTTATATGGTCAATGCAAAGTGTTTAAACGGTTCCAATGCTTGAATCACTGGAAATAATTTCAGGAACAGTTTTTAGCCTCTATGAAAATCTGTATGCAGTGGACATGTTTGCATCTTCGTGGGCGTTCTTCATTTGGAAGATGTTAATATTTGATTAAATCGAATATAATATTGTGTAAATAGAAAGACACATACCAAACAGTATTACGGTATCTATTGTATCTACAGTAGCTTTTGTGCCCTTGACATGAAAAATTCATTCAAAAATTCGACCAGAAATAGTGACAATAAAATATATGATAGGTGATATGCTGAATACAATTTATTCCCTTCTATAATCATAGTTTATCGATTAGGAGACATTGTATGAGTATTTCCAGAACTGTCACACCTAAAATAATGAAAAACGCCGGATCTCACAACTTCATCTATATAATGTTTAGTAGACTCCACTCAAGCCTAACCGACATTTTGCGATTTCACATGTTATGTACTTTTCCCTTATATCAACCTATATACGTTTCGAACGACTTGTGACGGCTCTTAAATTCAAAAACGTTGGAGTCCTCAAAATTCGTAATTTTTATTCAAATTTTGCATTTCGGAGCTTCTACAGGAATTACCACCTATGGGTCTGATGCATAACCTGCAAAATGTTCATCGGGACTGCTGATTGTCAGTTAGTTCTTCGTCTTGCAACTGGCCCAATATCGCCACAATATTACTCCAATACTTATTTCTATTAAATATTTCGGGATTTTTGACTTTCAATCATTTGATTCGAGTGCCATTGATGAAAAAATATAGTCGTAGATAGATCCATCTGTGCTATTATCGCAGGTATAACGCTTTAGCACTGCTGTTTTGGCTTCTTTTTTATTTTGCCAACCCTTCTTTCTACTAGGTACCTTATAAATATGAGTTAGGTACATGTATTTCTTAGAAATAGCTATAATTTCTTCAATGAAAGGAAAGGTGAATAACTTGATTCGTTCATTTGGATCTTTCCACAACTGAAACCTGTAATTACGATATGAAAAATATTATACTTATTTAATAAAACCCCTTCCCCAACGTACCTATTAAACTCAGGCTGTCCGGTTAATTCCGCGAGATAAGGGTAGTATCCTAATAAAGACAGGTCTCCATAGGGGAATTTATTACAGTAAGTAGTATTAATAGGGGGTGGGTAGTACAATTTGACCGTTGGAATTATTTCATGTCTTAGTCAACCGATAGTTAGGTATATTGGCATAAGTATTTATTTTTGGAATCAGTAGAAAGATACACAAGTTATACCAAAAAGACAATGAGGTGTAGGTACCATCTGATCAGAGATCTGGAATTGAAAGGTTTCATCCAGAATCGTTTTTAGTTTATAAATTATTAATGATTCGTGCAATTTCTACTCTTTAGCAGGATAACAAATTAATATTTCCACCTATAACACGATCAAAGGCCTGAAAGTCTTAATATTATCTTATGATTAAGTTGATGAGGTTTTGGTTTGATCATAGACATATATAGGCCTTGCGAGTAGTGACGTCAAATCATTTTGTATTTCTAATAAAATGTCACAAAACCGAAGTGATTCCAGCCTTATTTGAATGCTAACTTTTGAGAAAATCTCGGAAAGGAGGGAGGATAAACCAGAAGAACGGAATATAAAACTTAAATGGCGATTAAAAAAATGTATCAGAATAAATCAACTACGTAGGTACTTTTTTTGGTCTTCCAAATCTACATATTCTATTCTAATTAATGTTACAAAATTACAGAACAGTCCAAGGAGAGGAATACTTCTGGTACTTAATAATTGTGTTTGAAGTCAGCTGACACACGCTAATCGTTTTCACGGCTTAAAGCACGCTACGTTACTACATTGATGTTGTGCTCAAAATTGTTGTTGTGTTTTGGTGTTTTTATTGGTGTGCGTTTCAAAAACAAAATCATGTAAATACAGGTATCATTGTCATTTTCGTAATCATTCGATCTGAAAATTCGTAGGTAAAGAGTGAAAAACAACAATAAAATGTTGTTTTCTGGGAAATAATGCAAATTTTAATTTTTTACCTCCATCCCTAAACAAAGGGATTTGGAAATCAAAGTAAATTCTACCCTTACATTAATTCCAGAGCAATGAGATTTGTAGTGCGTCATTTCTGAATGATGCTGTCCTGTGTTACTCGCAAACATGCATTTAAACAAACAGTTCAACTTCCTCCAGAAAAATGGAATTATGTTGAAAATTATTATAGAAGATGTGGAGCGGTTATGAAATACTTTTTTCAATGCTCTTCTTCAATTTTTTCAATCCGATCCCCGTACGAATTTATAAAACTGTTCGCCAAGTTTTCCAATTGTTTCCCCTCTAAAAACCCCAAATTTCAGTTTTGAAAAATGTGTTCCTCATGAGAAAATTGGTGTGCCTTGAACCTATCTTGATACAAAAACACTTGCTCAAATACAGCAGTTTGATACCTAAGAGTGTGACAGTTTGACAGTTATAATTGCATTCGATGAATAATATCATCAATGTATTACGACTAATGCTAGTACTGTTGCTGCTACTATATTGTATCCATTTCCATCCCAGGTTTCCACTTTGCTTGGGTTTTTCTACTTAACCTGCACAGAAAAATATACAGAAATGGCGGAAATAAGGAATAAATAAACAAATATGAAGCAGCATCGAAGATAAGCTGTATTCCTTCTATAAGACATATTTACGTGATTTGTTTCTGATATGAGGCACATCAGGTGTCAGGAACTGGCTATTGTCTCATGCCAGAAAAAAAGCGTATTCACACTAACATTTAAAACATTTTGAAAAACGAATGCTACAAGTTGGGTGTGGCATATAGCTTCCTGGTACCCCTACCATGAATGTTGATCTTTGAAACGTTTTAAATGCTCTTGAAAAATCCATAACGGGAAAGAGTAAATCAAGATATAACGTAAGACATTAAACTCGTTGAAATAGGAAGCAAGAAAATTATTCTTGATGTTATTTACGTTTCCTTTTTTCCACATGAGCAGAACGAAGTATTGATTTGGGATCAAGGAAACTGATAGGGGACCAACTATCAGGGGTGCCTCATCCGCACATTTTCTGAAAAGTTCATCAAAATCGGATGAGTACTGTGGAAATTAAGCTTGACAAGGATTTGCAATCAGACGAACTGAAACACTCAAATATAGACAGATACAGAAAGAAAGTTTTTCAAATTGTGTAAAATGTAAAATGCGAGTGGCAATATTGATTTCGGAGACAAACAATTTTTCATCTCCCTAAACTTAAAACAATGCTTCAGCGCTACCTGTAACTATCTCAGAAAGAAAATGAAACTAACATTCAAATACTCACACGTCACAAGGCAGGGCATTGTTTTCTGTTGAATGATTAACATAAACTTATGTGGAATATTTGATTTTCAAATCACTTACCTATGGTGGGGAAAGTCTTGGTGTGAAACAACATTAAAAAAAAAAACTGCAACATCAGGTTTTTGCCATGATGATAAGAAGTAGTCTTCGTGGCATCATTCTCAAGCGTGAAATTAACAGTAAGGAAGGCTATAGATGAATGCGTATCTAAGGGGAAGGCACGCTTTTAGTTCTCGTGGCCGTAGTTAGGGGTGCAGTTGCTTTAGATAGGTAAGTGAACTAGGTACCTCATTACAGCCATTTGTCTCATAATCCTACCTTAAACTTGATATTTTGGCGAGGAAGTTGATATCATCTAAGTATCCGAAATTAATTTGAAACTTCCCCGAACATCTAATGATAATAAAGTAATGTTAGTTGCCACATCCTAAGTCGTAACCTACCGGTCCATTGGAAGTTAATGTAGATTGTCAGCATTACGAATTTTGAAATAGTTGACGCACGTTTTAAGTAACATGGGAAAATTCCAACATCATAACTCACTAACGAAATTTTAAAATATCCACCATTTAGTACCATTCATTTTACTAAGCAAATCACCTGGTTTCATCATCAGAGTTATTCAAATTCAGCTACCTAACTTCATGGTTCACCTTTCCTTTCCACTGTACCCTTCTTTTCTACGCCTAGATACCTTCTCAATGTAACTATTTTCACCTTTATCTTGTATACCTACTAACATTTGGACGTTCTTTGTCGGGGGGGTGTTTTTCTTTTCTTTTTTTGGTTTTTGTTGCCCGTCGAACCGTCAATGCAACAGGATTTAGATTTCTGGACCAACCAGCGGTCGTTAAGTGGCCAGGAGGCTGTTTCTATCTGGAACCTTTGCCGTAAGGTCTGTATCCTCCCCCCTATCGGAAAATCAATCCAACCTACGCACAAATTTTTGCTCTGCCTTCTTTTTTTTTCTTGGGACATCGAAAATTGTTTATAATCCATTCAACCTACTTTTACGTTGGCACGCTTACGTTATTTTAATCCCTCTAAGAATTTGTTCGAATTTCTTCGATATGTTTGTTTATTTATGGACATTTCATGCATGATGCGGAGCTGTATAGGTACATGTGGCTATAACGTGGTGTAATGTGGCTGCCAATTCTTACCCTACACACCACTGTACAAATCGACACACAGCATGGGGTTTTTGCTTAATGACGGTTGTCCATAACAATTGAAGAGTGTATCCTATTGAGCAATTTCCATCTGAAAGTAAAATATCAATAAAACTATATTGATTAGATGATAATTTGTACCATGAAGGCGTAGTGAGTAGCTCCAGAACTCGTGCAGATAGATAAATACTTTTGGGTGCATGTGAAAGATAAAAATACGTTTGCCCTTCATATTCAAAATGTCCACAAGAATATAGAAAATTGTGAAAGCGTCAATCTGTTTGAAAAACGGAAGAACGTATCTTAAACCTCATTAAAACTACCTGTGCAAATGTAGAAGTGCCCGCACAGATTCTGATCTAATTGTTCTACTAATTTATATTTTACTAGATGGATTGATTTAAGATATTTTCTGTTCTTGAGACGCGAGCTTGCAAGCAACTATACTACTAAACTATATTCATCAATCTCATCTAATTTTCCTAACAATCTTCATTTTACTTGGATTGATTTAGGATTTTTTTAAAAATTGTTTTTGAGTTGTGTGCCTGCGAGCATGCAGACCACCAAACTATGTACTAACAAACCTAATGTTAAGAAACAGATAAATTATATCGTATTTTGGTAATAATTTAATATTTAAAGAAGAACATCAAACAAATCCAAACAACCGTTTCAAGTTGCTCCTTGACCACCTGGCTTATTCATTACAATTTTGAGGGGTTGGTGCTTTTACACTCCAGCCCTATATCTCGTAATGTACTACCTAACAGCTTTCAGTGCAAATGTTTTTCCATGTATTTTTACCTGTCAATCGAGAATGCCGACGTTAATAGAAAATTCGTATTAATGTTCGAACACGTTTTCAAAAATAATTTCGGTATTGACTCTTTTCTTCTCTTTCGGGCTATGGCACTAGAAAAGGTCTCGAACTGGTTGTGTTTCACATTGGACTAATACTACACAAACTAAGCTCTCTTTAATTTTACACTTATCAGACAGCTACCTGTACTCAATTAAGAAGGTACCTACCCAAAGTCACAGTAAAATGATCTAGGCTTTGCACAACACAACATTTACGTAGGCATTCTATTACATTTTACTGTAGTACGTTTCTAGTGGAAATATGTGCTATAATATCATGCGGTATAAGATGAAGTAGTTGCCTCATTCGTAGAACCTAAAAATTGTTTATTATGTAAGTGAATGAAACGTTCGTAGAGCTGAAAAATGGTATTTACTGTGTATACGCTTGTAACATACCTAGATGGTAAATACCATGGTTTTAGACCAGTAAATTTTACAGGGCCTGACGTTTTTTAAATCAACGGCACTCAGTCATATTAGTTAGTAGTGGTCTTATCAATACAAAATACTTCGTTTCCGAAACTTTCTTACAGATTAATTGGTAAATACACGTTGGGTATTGATATTCTGCCTTACCTTTGCATTTATACTCTTGATTGGATTTCGTGTTGGGAAGACCACTACATCGCTCAATCTCGGGGTGAACAGATCATCGGTAAATCAGCCCCCACAGATTCCTGTTGCAAAACATCACACCAAGTTTTGATGAGTGCTTTGGGGTGAAAGTGTTCAGAGCCAGGCCGAAAGGTAATGGTAGACTTGTAACAGTCCGAACGAGTCCATAGAACAATCTTGGGTGAAAATCGCTCACCCAGCCTCAATATCAACGATTGAAAGCATCAGGAATTATAATCATAATGTTATCAATATCTCCATGAATGCGGGCAAGAAGACTCTTTGCAAACAATGTCCACTCCATTTTTTCGGATCAAGCTTAGTTAATCAGCGGAATATCAAAATTTTCTCATTAAGCGTGGAATACGCTTTTTCCGGGACCTAACAAATGAAAACTGTCACAAAAATGTCACGAAAAAATAAGACTAATGTAGCAGCAGATCTAATTTCTTTACTATTCAACCTATGATGCTGAAATTTGAAAGGGAGAACCCGTAGGACGTCTAGAAACGAATCATGAAGGGTAAAGCCCCCCAGATCAGCTGAGTGAGCTCCGGAGCTAAGTTCTTTGCTATTCAACTTATGAAGCTGAAATTTGAAATGAAGCGTGTTCAACGTTCCACCAATGTTTAGCCGTGGCTCAAGGCAAAAGCAAAAGAGGGCCTAGGGTCTCTCCAGCGGGGTCAAGGGGCGAAGCCCCTTGTGAGGTGCGCAGCTCCGAGTTTTATCTGTATTTGTAAAATTTACATAACATAATATATATAGTTCAACAGAACCAGATAGACATTTCATACTTACCTATTTATAAATTTTAAAAAATAAAATAAGAAATTTTGTTCGATTACAAATATGAAATTAAAAGGAAACATTCATTTATTAAAATAACTAGTAACACGTGTGGTGTGTGTAGTGAACAAAAAATTTCAAAAACTGTTCAGATTATGAGAAATTATGCAAAAGAGATGGATGAAGAAATAAGAGAAGACTTTAACGATGCAAATGAATCATCAAAGAAAATCAAAGTCAGAATAAATTTCCAGAAAAACGTTGAATGATCGAGGAATTCTGCTGAAAGTGGTTTCTTGCAGTGAAGAATGAAAGGAAACCGAAACAAAGGTGATGAGCGCGCAGACAAACAGGGGTCATGATGCCAAAGCTCACGCAATACAGCTGGGCCGTCAAGCATACCATTCAGAAGTTTGTAAATCAAAGAGAGGTCAGCTCCATTTCTTCTAAATTCTGATTGTAGCAGGTAGCATGAGTTCATAATTCTGATGATGTCCACATCCCTCGAAAGAATACCCTGTCTGTAGCGGATAAACTTATGCTGAATCTACCTAGAAGGTGCTAATGGGCGGCGAAACTAGGAGACTACACTGCAGAAGCTTATTCCGATACTAGAAGAACCCGAGAATGATATATAATATAGTGATGTCTTTAACACTCGCGTGTGCATGTGTGGGTATATCGCCGAAACAGGAAATAAGGCGTCCTGGGAGGACATTTTTCCGGAGTTTCATTGAGCTACGAGATGTGTATGGTGTAGCTTCGTCCTACTGAAAGTAAACATTTCCCATGTTGAAGCTTAAGAAAGACAAAGGCATCCACCATTTGAACATACGGTGATGAATTCATTGTTCCTCAAGGCTCCTTAACAATGCCTGTCTCTGGTGATGATTCTTCAGACCTGCTGCCTTGCGATGTCTATATGTGGGGCTTCCTGAAAATGTTTACTCACAAAAACAGAATTGAAGGCTACAATTAGAGGGGAGGTTGCTAGAATTGATAGAAAAATGTTATGGCCGAGTTGTGGAAGATTTTGCGAAACGTATGGAAAATCACATTCAAGAGGAAGGACGTCACCTACAAGATTTACTTGTGATAAGTAACGTAAATTACCTCAAACTGTATGTAATGACGAACATTTCTGTATATTAAATCCTCTTTTCGACATAAATTTAATGAGTACCGTTGGATTCAAAAACGTCAGGTTTCCGTAAGCCACCCTGAATTAGCAGACTCATAGCATACTATTGTTATGTTTTAGGTGCACTATCGTTATGAATTCTAGCAGTAGAGTACTTTGGTTTTCAGTTGTCTTCTACATTGAAAGATCATTTTTAACTGTCCGAGATTTCATTCAGATTAGAATTACGTTTGTAGATGCATAGCAAATGAAATCGCTTCTATTGGATTGGGTTGGTGATTTTGTCATGAAGCTTCATTGTCCATGTAGATTTACTATAATGCTTCGGTGTGCGTGCTAACCATTAAATTATCTGGAACGAACTTGAATCTATGCTCTATCTTGTTTCATGTTCGTTAAATATGTTTACCAAGAGTTTTAAGTAAAACACGAGTGTATACAATATTGGATATGATTCGTGGCCTCAATTAGTTATTGGATATGATTTGTGGCCACTTATTTATCAAATTAGGCTTGCGATGTTAACCAAATATTCAAGAAACCAGGATAGATAGTTATTTACAAATAAAAAAGAAAAATAATGCTTGAAAAAGTAGATATCTACCCATAATTCTTTCAACCATTTTAACCATAAAACTCTACAGTTTTCTAAGACTCCATTAAATTTCAACTTAAATCATTTTGATTGTTTACGCCAGCATTTAATATCTCAATACTCCAGATCTTACAACAAATATTTATATTCATTCCAAAATATATAACACCTTCGTTTTACAAGAGGGGGAAAAGGCAAAGTCCCATCCGATTTAAATACCAACTCTGATTGAAGTATGCTAAGCTTCCCTGAATAATTAAACTTATCATCCAGGAATGCTGAGATCAAATGAGTCCTTTCTGTCCTATGGAAGTAGAGTCGAATAAACAATAAAGTACCAAGAGTGAATACTGAATTAAATCTATTTTATTAACGATTACAACTGATGGCTTTTATTTAAAGCATTTTTGCGTGCAGGTTATAGATTGAAACATTAAACCCAAGGGAACAAGCATGGGTAACTTAAACCTAACTATTAACAATCTTGAATAGTACGTATCATACATTTGCTATTATAATTGAGTTAGGTGCTTAGCAGGTGATCCAAATTGATGCCTATTATTATTGAACCTACCTACTAGGAGTTCTCGTGTTTTAACCCCTAACTGACTAATTTATACAGCCGAAGAGAGGATATAGGAATGTTACAGTATTATACACAGGAATTGACGGACACAGAGAAGTTTTTTAGTTTTTCGATTTCGTTTTTCGACCCTACATACCCATTAGGTCACAAGAGAGGTAGGTGCCCACTTATATTTGAAGTTGACAAACACTCTTAGTTAGTTAAGTACAGTTTGTTGAGTTGCGTACATAATGTAATTCGACTTTTGAGCATGTAACATGAATGTGACCACGCTACTGTTTATGACTCTATGGAAATATGTTTTGGATCGTTTAAAAGATTTTACAAGTTCACAATGTCATCTATTGGACGAAACGGGGTACTAGTAGGTACAGTGGAAGAGCAACGAGCAGAGTCAACATTTGACATTGTTCTAGAAATAGATTTTTTATAATTTTTATATAATTTAATAATGATTAACTGGACGTTTTCATTTTTTTAAATATTGATTTTCACGTACAATCAATTCGTTACTAGGGAAGTGTAGCACCCTTAGTTTTCATAGCAGGAAAATCGTTCGCCACTTTTCGGAGTGCTCTCATTTTATTACACCACCTCATGATACTTAAGCCTCTGTGGTGTCAAGGAAAGCTGATTTATTACGCTAAGTTATAAACTAATATTGCTAAGTAAGCATAATGAACTAATAATGTGTAAAATTAATCATTATTAAAAATGATCTGACTGTAGAACCGTAGGTACTTATACGGTCCGTTTTTTTTTTTTTTTTTTTTTTTTAACGAAAACAACAGAATTTGCTGTTTATAAACGTATGATTTCTGTTTTCAATCTCAGGTTTCTGGAAAAATTAGCTGAGGGGTCAATCAACATGGGTGTTAGATAGTTACTGTAACTATTTTTAAATGGAAGAAGATTCCATCCCAAGAAGTTTGACATCAAAGGCACTTTCCTATGATGAGTAGTTGTTTTCGTTCTATGATTTTTCATAGTGTCGCGCTCTGATTACTTTAAAGTATCCCTCCCGCCTATGCTTCGATATTGAGGTCGGATTGGGAAAAACTGAATTGACGAATTCTTATAGGTAATTTCACGCTGATTCCAAATATACCCACATGTTAGGGTCGCAAACCTTTAAGGTCCTTTAACATGGAATTAAAAAAAAAGAAAAAAAAAAAAAGTTTCTTAGGTCTAAATTTGGAAAAATAATTTCTGTTTGTATATAAAGTTATCTTTTCGGAATCATGTTAGGGCGTGATACTAGGATGTAATTTTAAAGCGAGCAAAGTTTCAAATATTCTAGAACCAACGACGCATATAATTCGGACGATAGTAAGGTTTCCTGGTGGTTTCAATGAAATTACTATTCAATCAGAGAAAATCAGAACTAAGAGATTTCAGATCATCAGAACAGTTTCTGATCATGCTAGGAATTTCAAACCGAACCGCCTTCTTAAAATAGTTCAGCTGTTTCCATAGAGTCATGGATAATGTGATGTATCGAACACTTTATTTTGCTCACACTAAATAATATATAAATTTTTCTGAATTTCAATTTTCGTCAAGTACCTACCTTGCTATTGATGTTGTATGCCGAATTATTTCAGTCCTCATTTGAGTTATTAACAACACCCACCCCTCACTTCCTTCTTTTTGTCCGTCTTAGAGCACGTTTCGATAGAAACAGCCTCAACAATGTTTTCCCCTCAAAATTAGTGTTTTGAAAACAATAATTTCCATTTTGTTCGGATTCGACAGAGGTAAGTTTAATTTTTGAATCCAGAATAGTCTAACTTGTACGCCGACTTGTCATGCCTAGGCACTTATGTTATCAATGTCATTAGTTCAGTGATTTGCACGAGTATGAAGTGGAGTTATTGTGTCTACTGACATATTTGTCACAATGTGACCGATGAAATATTTCATTAGACAAGAAAAGTTCTAACACAAGCCAAAATAAGATATTTTAAAGAATGCCAGCCATGCAGAATGATTTATGATCGAAATTTTGTAAACTATCGAGTTATGTTATATTGTTTTGAAATTTGAGCACTTTGAGTCCAATGAAATCGTTAACTATCAATTTTATAGCAAAAAAAATCTCGTTCTAAATTTGTATCTGCGATTCAAAAAATACTTCAGTCCGATTTTCAGATTTATTTCAGTTTTCATAGATTTTTCAGCAAATTATAATGAAATGTAAATATATTCCTCAGCGTAATTTTGTGGAAAGATTTTTTAATGTTCTAGTTCATTTTTGATAAACTCATTTTGAGTAATATTCTGCCTAAAACATAAATATAACGTTTTTTAGCCGTTTTTAGCAATTTTTAATGATTTTGTGAGCAGATTTTTTGAAATTTAAGCAATTTGGTGTGCTCAAAAAGTGAAGCCAACAAACTAATCCTCATTTGGGAAGCTTGATTTTTTTGGCGCAAGAACGGAGTTTCATCTCAATCCTTTTCGAAAATTTTTATTTTAGACTTTTTGAAGCCATTGCAAAAGCTCCATTTCCCACGAAAATGTGCTAATCCTGCCAACTTTAATTCCGCATTTGACATTTTTTTGACGCAATTAACTCTACTTCTTGCTAGGCAATTCATTGAATTTTGAAAATTGTTCTTTACTATTAGAGTGTTAGTAGGTAGCTATTTGTAGAGGTTCGTAGATTTAATACAAACTGTTAAAAATCTTGTTGAATTGTAAAAAAACCACGGCATGCTCTTGTTTAGCACATTATTTAGGTATTCATGTCACCTCGGCCTCGTATATCTCATTATTTCCAAACTAAAATACAGTTTGCTTCATTGATTTCAGACGATGTACAGGAGGCTTTTAGAGTCGAAGAAAACCAAGTCAGAGCAGGATGCAGAAGTAACTTTGCAATTCTTGAAGTCTGCCGTCTACTATTTTCTGACGGACAGAGAAAATGCGACGGGCCACCTCGCCGCCATACAAAGCATCCTTGGCTTCTCCGGGGACGAAAAGTCTGCAATCGAAAAGGCCTCCTACTCTTGGAAATAATTAAATTAGTGTCTGATTCTAAATTGAAAGTCAGTAACATACTTCGTAACATACTTCTTCAGTAACATAGTTCAATACATTAGGTGAGTGGTGGCGGAGGGAGGGGGGTGGTGGTGGTGGAGGTGTTTGAGGGTTGAGAATTTTTCAAGGCTTCTCAAATCATATCGTTTATTGCTTACGCTTAGCGCTTTCGCCTTGCAAAGTCCTCATCAGAGCTGCAATTATTACAAAAATTTTTTACTCTAGGTCTAGCTAGTCTTATAGGCACATTTGTATCTAGGTGTTAGCTTATATATTTACCTTGAAGTTTATTGTTAGGTGCTTAATGTCTGCTTTTTGGGTCCTCTTCACCATCTTAGGAAGGTGTCAGCAGAAGTAAGAAGCGTGGTGAAGGAGAAGAAGAAACAATGGTTGCGGTATCTGAGAACAAGGGACCCGGATGACTATGTACTGTACCGAATGAAAAGGAAGAAGGCTAAAGACGCCGTGCGTGCTGCTAAAGCCAAGGCCTGGGAATAATTTGGTAAATTTATGGAAGAGAGCTATAAGGACAATCAGAAGTTATTTTATAAGGTACTGAAAAACATGAGAAAATGTAAAGAATGTCCACTGAAATTCATAAGGGACGAACATGGTAATCTCCTGACAGAAGAAAAGCGGATCATGGAGCGCTGGAAAAGGTACTTTCAACAGCTCCTCGCAGGTAAGGAAGAAATCCGGGACGAACCGTATGCTCGTGAAAATAATGCCAGAACAACACCAAGACGAAGACACAATCAGTATGTGGGAATTGAAAGATGCAATCGCCAAATTGAGGTGTGGAAAGTCCGTTGGCCATGACGGTATAGCACCGGAGCTTCTGAAGTACATGGGCCCACACGGTGAAGAACTGTTGTTACATGTGCTGAATCTGGCCTACAAAACAAAACGAATACCAAAAGACTGGGAAGTGGCAATAATTGTACCAATTTTCAAAAAGGGAGACACGCGTGAATGTGGAAACCACAGAGGCATCTCACTCTTATCTGTCCCAGGCAAAGTATACAGTCGAATTCAGACTGGCAGACTTAGAGAGCAGGTCGAACCCCACCTTGAGGAGGAGCAATGCGGCTTCTGGCCAGGTCGGGGGGACTATTGATCATATTTTCACGTTGAGGCAAATATGCGAGAAGGCCATTGAGTTCGAAAAAAATATCTATCGGGCATTCGTCGATCTCGAGAAAGCCTTTGACCGGGTACCTTGGAAAGAGCTCTGGAGAGGCGGAATGTTAATCGAGTCCTCATAGCGGCTATCAAAAGCTTCTACACCGAATGTAGGAACTACGTTAGAACAAGTAACCAGACTTCCGAAGAATTCCACACCTGGGCTGGGGTAAGGCAGGGCGATGTATTGAGTCTGCTCCTGTTCATAGTTCTGATAGACGACGTGATCAAGAGCTGCAAAGCCACGACTAGGCCCTATAACACTGGTTACTACAGGCTGGCACCAGTTATGGTTGGGGAGCTGGCCTTTGCCGACGACGTGGCATTGATAGCAGGTTCAGAGGCTAGCCTGCAGCGGAACTTGACAGTATGGGCAGAAGAACTGGAAAAAAGGGGAATGAAGATGAGTCTGGAGAAAACTAAAACTATGATCGTGTCCCGCAATAAAGAACACCACAGCATCTCAGTGAGAGGAACGCCCATTGAGCAGGTGGCAGAATTTAAATATCTTGGTGCGATTTTCGCTGAAGATGGGAAGATTAATTCTGCAGGATTGCGGCTGCAGGCAGGCTCTTCTCGTCCCTCAACCGACAGTTCATCGGCAAAAAGGAGATATCAAAACATGTGAAAATGACAGTATACAGCAGCGAAACGTGGCCCCTTACCGAAAGACATTACAGTGCCCTGCAAACGCAGGAAATGCGGTACCTGCGCAAAGTCGAAGGTAAGACGAGACGAGACCGAATCAGAAACACCCGGTTCAGGTCTATCCTGAATGTGAAGCCACTCGCCTCCACCATAAGGGCATCACAGATGAGGTGGGCAGGGCACGTGTGGAGGATGAATCAGGATCGCCTTCCAAGGAGAGTGTACGAGGCAAGACCCCAGGGACGAAGACCCAGAGGAAGACATGGCAGGAGAATGTTGAGGAGTCGCTGCGAAGAAGAGGCCTTACTCTAGACCAAGCGAAAACAACAGCTCAGCAGAGGCCTAAGTGGCGAGCTCTTTGCGCAACCTCTCACCTTAACGGTGCACAAGAGGACGACTAAGTAAGTAAGTAAGTTCACCATCTTAGGAGATACCTGTGATAGGACTGTTTATGTAATGTTTGTTATTATGTATTGAAACTGGTATTCTTACCTTCAAATTTTGTATATTTCGTTAATTTGTTAGAAGGGGATTTTATGTGAAAATCTGGTGGCTGGATCACGCATTGTCTGGTTGATAGACATCAATCTCTATTGTGTCTTGTTAAGCAGTAGTTATATTTAATTATATTGTTTGAAAAAGTATTACAAATAGACCACAAAGACTGCCTTAAATACGTATAAGGTAAGAATAACTATATTCAAAAACTTAACGAGCAATACTTTTTCAAACAATATAACTAAATATAACTACTGTTTAACAGGACACAATAGAGATATTTATCAACCAGACAATGCGTGGTCCAGCCACCAGATTTTCACATATAATCCCCTTCTATCAAATTGGCGAAATATACAAAATTTGAAGGTAAGAATACCAGTTTTAATTCCTAATAACAAACATAACATAAACAGTCCTATTACTAAATACAACAGTCATCCCAAAATAGGTATCTCCTAAGATAGTGAAGAGGACCCAAAAAGCAGGCATTAATCACATAACAATAAACTACAAGGTAAATATATATAAGCTAACACCTAGATACAAATGTACCTATAAGACTAGCTAGACCTAAGTGTAAAAAAATGTTGTAATAATTGCAGCTCTAATGAGGCCTTTGCAAGGCGAAAGCGCTCAGCGTAAGCAATAAACGATATGATTTGAGAAGCCTTGACAAATTCTCAACCCTTAAACACCATTACCTTACATTACTAGTGGGGGCCGTTTTAGTAAAGCTGCAGGGGTTGAATCAGAGACATTCCGCCCTTTTTGAAGTTGTGATTTTCTTGAATGCGTTGATTGAAAGGATTTGATAAAACTACAGTAATTTGTACTATGGCTGCAGAAATCTGGCCGTTTACCATTTAATTACTGCAGGCACAATTTCCTAAACTGATTCCCAGCACTACCTACTTTTACAAATCGTATTTACGCACAATACATGAAGCATGTGTGTTGTGGCAGTAATTTGTGAGGAACCCACTACAATAATTATTGTTACAATCGAGCTAGACAAGCGTGAGATTCGAGAACACGAGACGTTCGCGAACAATCAATTTGAGACACTAGACCCTGACCAACTAGTGTAAATTCTTACTAAGGGATTGACTACTTGATTTTGTGTATTTTTGAGATGCGAGCGTAGTGAGTACCCAGACCACTGATCTGTGTAAAATCTCACGGCGGCTGGAGCGCTGGGAATGGCCACGCAGTGGGTAGTCGAACTAAAGAGCAAGTCAGGGTCTAGAGCCTCGTGTCTCAACTTGGTTGTTCGCTTACGTCTCGTTTCGAGAACCTATCTTTTTTAAACAAAATTATCCTTGTTCGTTCCAACAATGTGCATTCAGCCTTTTCACGCACGGAATCTCATAAATTACGACCAACTTAGATATATACCTAATGTTGCTCCTCGTAAAAGCATCCACTTATCATTAGTCCTCATTTCTGTTGGGTTTGCTCAGTTTTAATGATCAAAATGAAAAAGTACATATTCTAAAGAATGAATACGTTCCAACAAACAAAAGTGAGTGCCATCCACAAACGATGTCATCAAATTCATGCCAAGGCGTTGGCGAATATTTTCGTGAATCTAAGGAATAGCAACAATTTTAGCGAAATTGCTGTATTAAGTGATATCGCTACTCACTACGGACCCAGTTTTGGAAACTCTACTGTAATTATAAGATTAGCAGCAGAAGCACAATCGGAATAGCAAAACCGTGTTCTACGCCCAAGTATAATCACAAAAATAAGGTATTCAAAGAGCCTTTTGGAATTTATTTTATACATGGCTAATATAATCACCTATTCAGCTTTACGGATTTCAAAATTCTAAATATTATAGATTACTAACACACATTGAGATTCGTGGGTAGATATTGGTAGCGCAATAAACCTTGGTTCGGTATTTTCGTTGTACCTAACTGACGTACAGGTTCGATATCTCGGAATCGCTGAGATATTTGAGACATCAGTGATAAGTAACTTTAAAAAATGACAATTATTAACCATTGGTTGCTATAACGCGTTTTTGAAAGAAGTGAAACGAGTCTTATGTTCGGAGGCTCCTTACATTTCCGATTGCTTTTACTGCTTAAAAGTAAGTCGTGAATTTACAGTATCACTTCAGGGTAAAGGGGTTGCCTATGCGTATTCAATGGAATGACGTGAACAATGGTGGAATTTGTAAATTTTACCTCTGAACCTAGGTGAACTTGGATTATTATTTCTATAAAAAATTGTTGCTTCGTTGGTTGTCTGCCACTACTGTAGGTCCCATGTGTTCTTCAAGCTATTTCGCTTTCCGCTGCTAAAGGTGTTTACTACGTTGCATTCACCAACATTGTATTTATTTTACATTCATAAGGTATGTAGAACCTACTAGGTATATACCTGTCTAAAGTGTCTGGTTCAATGAATTCAATAGTTTTGAACATTGATGTATCAACCAATTATTTATACAATCAATAATAGACGTGTACCAACCTTTTTAATGTTCAAGTCCCAGTGCGTTTTGAAACGTAGATATATGAACCAGCACACTTTCTTTTTGCTGATTTTGTCAAATGCACAGACTCATTTCCTAGTATTGTTTCTAATACCAACCATCTACTATATACCTACCTAGATGGACACCATCATATTTGTCACTATGTTACTTACTATCTGTCCTACTTTTTGTGGAGTAATATAATAGCACTAAAAACATACTATTCTAATAAATGTGATATACGTTCATACAATATAATAAAGTACCTAATTATTTTCCATCTTGGTCCGACGATATTGCAAACTCGAACAATTGGTAAAATACGTAATTCCTTCCTTACTGTGATGGAGGTGATTGAGTGTTAAAACTGATATTACCATCGCAGTTGTAGAGAGGGTTACTAATCAAGATAGATAAAGCCAGCTGCTTAAAAAATGTATTACCTATATAATAATTTTTGAATATCATAAATTATAGTTATTGGTATTGTTGTCACAACCATTATCTAGCTGACAAGTAGTATTTATACATGACAAATGATTGTATTCCATAAAATTGTAATTAAACCGAAATGGCTGTTTGGTTTTACAGTAATAATTCTATGTCGCTTTTAGTGGTTGTAGTCGTTATGTACCATTCTGCACATTGCAACCAAGCGTATGCGTGTATTAATCCAATATCGTATTTGGTTTTAAGTAAAAACCGTAGCACATAGATAATCACTGACACTCCTATTACACTAGCCAGAAGACACCGAACTATGTTAACTATATGCTAAGCGTAACAGACACCGTTCCAGGGTCTAAGAAAATACAGCTGCAAACCAAATAAGTGTCTAGTTCAATTATATGCAATCGCTAACCATTGTTTTGATCATTTTATTACTTGGAAGTATAATAAGCTTATAGACGGTACGGATTCACCAAGAGCGTTAAATTCCACTTGCCAGTATAGCCCAGAAGTCGAGGCTAAAAGTATATGGTAATTTCAGATGAAGGTTCGAAATTGGATTTTGAAAATTTAGTCCATTCTGAGTGAAAAAACGTTGACTGTCATCTCAATTTGGTGGAATATAGAATGGCAGCCTCACAAGATGGCTTAATTTGGGCTTAGGTGTAATCATGCGTTTCATTCCAGACAATAACTCTCCTTAGGATAAAGACATAAACTATTCTCACTCTAAAAAATTGAGCTTTTTAAATTAAAGGATGATATCGCTGTCTAGGACTTTTTGACCACAGTAAGTTGGTCGTATTTCAGAAAATGTGCTCAAACAATCACAAGAAATTGGGTAAACTAATTTTTTTTTAGCAGACTTTTAGTCAAAAGTAGCTTCTCAACAATGAACTAGAACATTAAACAAGTCATGCATAAAATTATGCTGAAAAAATTTACTCAAATCCCATCAAAATTTGCTAAAAAATTGACAACTTTAAAAATAACCTAAAATACCAAAATCTTTTTAAATCGCTGAATTTTAATTAGAACAAGTTTTTTTGTTTGCCATAAAATTGATTTTTTCGAACCATTTCCTTGCACTTGAAGTGCTCAATTTCAAAACGTTGTAACATAATACAATACGATAATTTACGATAAGTTGCTCTTACGATCTTGCTTTATAACTTGAATTTTTTGTATTCTACCAATTTCCGGTCAGACGAAGATTTTCTCACACAGAATGGACTTAATTTCCGAAATCTTTTCTTTTTCTGAAATTACGATTTCTGGCCTCGACTACGTTCTCTTTCGTTGCGTGAATGTACCTAGTATTTCGGAGAATCGTGAATTATTTTTGTTGAACGAGCCTTCTGGTATGAATGTACGTTACCGAACCTTCCAAATTATACAATAGTGGCTATCGACTGAATGTAGATAATAGGTAAAATGAACGCTGTACAGGAGTCATCCCTAAAACGACTGACGTAGGTTTTTACTAACTTAACTAGAAAAACGTTGTTTCCGTGACCACAGATCGGAACGCTCAACGATTTCAGAATGGCCTTTGATGTGATATGGGACTGATATCAAGAATGAAATGTTCCTCAATTTATCATTTCCTTATTAAGCTCACTCACTACGTTTCCAAAGTGACAACTACGAAACGATTTTATTTTTGTGATTTTATTAGTGTTTGGTTGTGAGTTCAATATTTTATGAAGTTCTTGGTAAAAATATCGAATAGGTAATCAAATGTTTAAGTCACTAAACGAAATGAGTGATATAAAGATAGGTTATTATATTTATGAGTAATTTTATTTGGATAAATAGATGAGTCATACCTACATGATGTATGATTTATCTCGATGAAATGAATATATATTTATTAGACCTGTGTAGAGTTGTTATTATGTGTAACTACCTGAAAAGGATAGTATATAATTATGTCCAGATTACCTATTTAAATTATAGAAGTTGAATGAAGATAAGTTGTTTTTCTGTGTTCCCCTCCCCCTGTTTTCCATTCCGAATTATCTAGAGAGCATTCTAAAAACTGCATGATCATCCCACAGCACAAATATATATATATATATATAAATCCCACTGCACGCAAGTGTACCAAGAGTAACAATTTCTGGCAACCTCAAGTACCTTGCTGAAACTAGGCATTTAAGGATTTGTGGACATACACACACAGAGATAGAGAGAGAAAGACACGGAACGAAAGTTGTTCAGAATAGTCTAAAACGTAAAATGCGAGTTTACATTTTACCACTGTTGAAGAGCAATAGCCGTTTGATTTTAGTGGTGACCACAACTTTCAAATCTCTCAAAAAGGAAAACAATGCTTCCGCTACCTATAGGTAGGTAGACTTGGGAGCAACTTAGGGGGATGAAATTTAGCATTTAAGTACCAATAATTCACTAGTAGGTACATCGCACGGACAATAGTTAATAAAGTCGATTTCGCAACGTTATAATAAATTCCATTGTAACTATATCGCCTGATAAGTCCAATATTGGCATTGTATCAGCTGATATTTACAAGGAAATTTTTGTGTATTCCAGTATCACCATCTGGCGATTTTCGCTGGATTCTATTCAATAGATCCGCTAGCAATGCGTGTTTCTCCATCTTCTCGCACTTAGAAATTCGATGGTTTTTTTTTTTCGATGTTCAAGCCCTTATATTAGGGAAAGCGAACCGTTCAACAAACAGCGTTGCGGGTGGTTTTAATCGATTCTTTGGGATTGAATTTATCATTGACAAGCAACAAATTATTACTGTTACTTTGCAAGTTTTCGAGATCTCGATGTTTTAAATGTTTAGCCCTTCAATACAACCCTTTAGGATTGATAAAAATTGATGCCGAGCTTCTATTTAGACCCCAAATGTGATTTTCAACACAAGTTTCATATAGTTTGGTCTAGTATTTTCGGAGAAAAGCCAAGGACAGCGGACGGACGGATTTTTTTTTTTTAAATTCGATTTTTGGATTCTACGCATCTTGAAACGTAGGTACCTAAACCAAACAATTTTCAGGGGGCGTCGAAAATTTTTGACATGGATATGTCTTTTGGCGGGGGTCAAGGAATTTTTCGCGACACTTTTTTGACATGGATATGTCTTTTGGCTGGGGGTCAAGGAATTTTTCGCGACACTTTTGACATTTTATGTCTTTATTATGGCACATAAATGAAAAAGCGTCACGCGGGGAGCGTCACGCGGGGAGCGTCATGCGGAGAGCGTTACGCGGAGATTCCCTAATGATCCCACGATTCTGAGATTTGGTATGTAGCCCCTTGAGGGACTTCTGAACACAACTGACCGATCCCAGATCAGCTGAGTGGCTCTAGAATCCAGTTTTTTCCCTAATGATCCCACGATTCTGAGATTTGGTATGTGGGCCCTTGAGGGACTTCTGAACACAACTGACCGATCCCAGATCAGCTGAGTGGCTCTAAAATCCAGTTTTTTCCCTAATGATCCCACGATTCTGAGATTTGGTATGTGGGCCCTTGAGGGACTTCTGAACACAACTGACCGATCCCAGATCAGCTGAGTGGCTCTAGAATCCAGTTTTTTCCATAATAAACTCTAGCCTACACATCGTACTTTTCTCATCATCGGCCATTACTCTTCGTTACAAAATCTGATGATAATAATGATGTAATTATGGAATGAGTAAAACAAAATTGTATTTTGAAATTTATTTGAATGAAAAAAAATATTTTTTTTTTTTAAAAACGTGTTTTTGCAATAAATTTCCACAAACAAAAGTACAATACGGGGTTTTATAGGAAAGGGAAAGGGGGCGCAAAGACATAAAATGTCTCTCGTGGTTGCGTACTTGTACGAAAGCTGTATCCACCGTATGAGTTTCAAGAGATTCTAATACCAAGTTCAGATTTAGCGAATTTAGTTTTATCCAAGGTGTTACCAGTTGCTTTGCGTTTCGTTGTCATGAATTCTTCAAAATTTCCCATTTCTGCATCGAATTCAAATACAAATTTCACGTCTCGAGTGTATCCTGGTTTCCCTTGGTTTGTAAACCAAACTTTGTAACCTTTTGTTTCCTCAGAATAGCCCAAAAATATGCATTTGTTTTTTTTAGAGGCATTGCTTTCGAGTCATTCACGATTAAATTTTTTTCTGATGGCTGGCATAATCGGATTTTTCTCCTTCATTCAGCGGAAATTTTTTTCCCGACCGACACTTTTTCTTCCCGACCGACACTTTTTTTCCCGACCGGCACATTTTCTATTGATTTTCACGTACAACCAAGGCATTACTAGGGAAGAGTAACTCCCATAGTTTTCATAGTAGGAAAATCGTTCGCCACTTTTTGGAATGCTCTCATTTTACCACGACATTTCATGACCTCTAAGCCATTGTAGTGTCAAGGAATACTGATTTATTACTCTAAGTTCAAAACTAATATTGTTTTGTAACCACAATGGAATAATCTTGTAAAAAGAAGGCACTACATGGTTGGTATACAATTGAGTAGTAGGTACCAACTGGTAAGCAGTAGGTACTAGACATATCCATGATCTTTTCTTTTTCCCATCAAGGGAGAAATGAAAATGCTTGATTTACTTTATAGGTAATTTTTGACATGGATATGTCTTTTGGCTGGGGGTCAAGGAATTTTTAACAAAAAAGGTATCCTAGATTTCCTTTAAGGAAATTTTACGATTCACTAGGTTCAGAACAAATATGATTTTAAAAGCTACTAATCTCAATTATGATCTCAATATAATATAATCTCAATTATGTAAAAACTCGGATCTTTTATCGGGTATTTCCAGGAAATACTCTCTTAACCGTACCCTGACGATATATTTATGTAAATCATTGATTTATAAGGCATGAGAAAAATATCCAGCAAATCAAACGTTTTTGAATCAACTCTGGAACTACGAGATAGTTGAATGCCAAAAAGGGAAACATGCTTTTTCCTGACGGCCACGATTGTCTCTCCCTTACAAATTGAAACTTCCTAGATTCGACAGGAGAGAATTTAGTTCACTCAACTGATTAGGATCGATCCAGTCATTTCATTCATCTCTTGCAGTCATACAGGGACTCCCTTACAAAATAAAAATTTGTGATTCAGATAATTAAAAAAAAAAAAAAAAAAAAAAAAAAAAAAAAAACGGATCATGTTTCATGCCTACAAAACTTGATAGTCTCTCCTCCTCATTTTATCAACTTTCCATAAGTTAATTACTACTGACTACGATTACTCTTCTCGAGGTCCTGCAAAAATTCAAATTACAGGCCATCCTAAAAACATGAAACATTTCAAAAGGCATTTCATCTAAAAGTTTTTCTTGGTCGATTACAAAGGTTTATTAGTGAAAATAATAAACCGAAAAACACTGGAGGAATGCATGGCCAGGTGGAATTTCCCGTTCCGGTGACAACGCGATGTGTGTCTTACGTAATACACACGTTTTGCGATTCGCCCCAATCTCATCGCTCGCTCGCTCGCGTTAGTTTCCACATAAAACACGGCCTTAGAGAGTCACCTGGAACATAAATTTGTATACCCTACAACCCTCGAGATTGAACGAAATGAGACTAATAGCTCATCAGAAATCGACGTTATAAGAAATTCACGTTTGCGCATGCGCACAGACTATTGCGAATTCAATATCAATGAAATGCAAAGGACATAATTTAGGAACTAACCCGAACAATCCTTGGTAAATTAATAAAAATCGGTCCATTAGTCTTGGAGTTTTGCGTGTGTCAATCAATTATAGTTTTGCGTATGCGCAATAGTTATTGATCAACCTATTGCGATATAATTCATAGGGCACTTTCCCAGGACCAGTACCTTTTGAGTTTCAACGAAATCGGAGCAATAGATGGTGAGGAATCGACGTTATGGAAAGTTCACATTTACGCATGCTCACAGGCCCACGGCATTGAGCAATCCCTAAAACTTTCATAAAAATTGGATTAAAACGTGGTAGGTGTAGTTTTGGACGTGACAAGATTTTACCACACACAGACAAATTTTACGTCCAAGGAAAACTCTCGCAGTCAAAACAGTTGGTCCTAAAGAAGAATTTCTCCTTTGTAATTAAGGAGAAAAGTTTGAATTCGAGGCATCAAATATTTTTGGACCGTTTTACAGTCACAGAACTAAATTGATCAGAACGTTCTGAATCGCAAAATGCAAGTGGAAATTTCAATTTTGGAAGACAACACTTTTATCGACTTCTCGCACGAACTTAAAACTTCCCTACCTTCGGTAGTGAGGAAGCAAAATAAAACACGAACATGCCTTTTTACATTGATTTTATTTATAAATACATGATATATTTTTCATTTATTTATTCTTAAATATAATAATAATAATAATATTCATTTTTTCTTTACATAATCAATAACAACAGGCCCTCTCGATCCTTAATATAATTTTTTTTTTTCAATTCCACTCACGAGCTGATGGAGAAACGAAGTACTTCAAAATGTCGTAAACGGAAGCTCGCGGTTTCGATAAAATGATTTGTGGTCAACTCTTTTTTCAAATTACATTTTTTGGGGATAACTACATCAAGAAAAATGGGTCGTTGGCGACAATTTTGGAAATACTGATTCCCCAACCATCCGCTCACCGGTTTCCTTGCCAAGCTTACCGTCTGTCCGAAGGCACAAACGGGCTTTACAAAAAATAGTTTTTTTTTCAAATTCATGTACAGTTAAAAAAATTCTTTTTTATTTTTTTACTTTTTTCTGAAATGATGAGTTATTGTGAAACTGTATACTTCAGGCACAACTTTAGACGGACGAATAGTCAATTGCTTTTTTAATTTAATTTTTTCTTTTTTTTATTATAAAATATTGCTCATTTTTATTATTTTTATTTTACGTTAAATTTAAGAGTGTACTCAACTATTTGCTTAAATATTCTACCCTATTACAAATATCTCTACTTTTTAATACATGTTTATTTTTTATGGTTTTTTTAATGAGACATTGCACGTGAAAATATGATAATATTCAATTTTCTCTTCAATATTATGTTAATACAATTTTTTCACTACAAATTAAAAAGAAGACGAATTCGAAAAAATATTTTTTCAGCGTGCGAACAACATTGCGTATGAACCCAACTTTGAGTTACACACTCCACAACCAGATTATTAAGGTACGATCTTGCACCGAAAAAATCGATATAATGATACATAGTCCAATATATACAGTCAATTCATACATTTTTGTCACCGTGCATTCGGATGTTTTTCTATTATTTCACAACAACCTCTGTTATTCAACGTTTCCATTGAAATGGTATCCCACCTCACAGATCCGGGCAATATTGTTCACGCGTCAAAAAAACAAATATTCACATCAAGAAGAAAGAGAGGACTTAAGGACCTAAGGATTTGTATTTTTTCCCTACTTAACTAATAAATATTTATATAACAATTAAATTTAATAATTTTTATAAATAATGATAATAATAAAGTTTAAGTACAATAGTTTTTCTCCCCATATTTTGTTGTTGTTGTATTTGAAATAATTATAAAACTGATAAAATGCTTACGTACTACCAAATAGACGACAACGAAAGTACCTAAACCTAGTTTACATGACTTTAGGTCGGTGAGATTGTGCTATACGCAATAAGTGTCGCGAAAAAAGCATCTCTTTCGTATGACAGTGAAAAAGACCTTTTCCCACGGACGTTTTACTTATGTTTATTATCAATGAAAAATTATACACTTTTCTCAAGAAGTTAAAAATTAATTTAATTACAAAGACTAGATAAGAAGGATAATAACCGAGGCTAAATATCTACAAAAAAATTATATTTTCCCCTTTTTCTCCAATTTTCCTTTCATAAAAGAAAAATAATTAATTGATCAATAACAACTACCTAGATATTTAATTTTTTGACGGGCTCTCAGTCGTCATTACACTACAATAATATTCTTCACCAACAAAGAATAAACCAAAAAAAGAAAAAAAATCGATTTTCGTCTATATCTTCGATTTTGCTCCAATTCTCACAAAAAACATGACTTTAAAAAAATCATTATTTTTATCCCATTTTCCAGCAACACTTCGCCAAAAATAAAAATATAAAATTAAACAACTAAAAAAAATTGTCTAATATAAAATTGGGTAACTTTGCCCTCGAAATAAAAATTCCTATAAAACTATTTTCGTAATGAAACATTCACATTAAAATACGAATACAATTAAAACAAGACAAAAAACCCTACTCGCTGTTCAAAATTTCATTTATCGCAGTGGAGTAAAATGTTAAGGTAGGATTTTTTATTTTTAAGTATTTTTTAAGGGAAACTTTTGCTTCGGTAAGTGGCTGTTACGAGATAATCCATTCAACATTCATCACTAACAAAATATACTTCTGCATTCGCGCCAAATGCCGTTTTATCAGTTAGGGACGAAAATGGCTTTTTTTTAGTAGGTAGGTAACAATAGGCCTAAAATACAAAGCGAAAGTCGTTCACTTACGATAAAATTCATGGCATTTTCATAGTTGACTCGCACAATCTGCACTGGAAACAATCATTCAGATATATTTGGTTTGGAGGTAGATTACATAGATTTCGTTCTTTGGGAACCAGCACACTTTGGATATCATAGGAATCTTGGTATTGGACGCATAAATAATATGTTGAGGTCATAATTTAAAAATATAATTTTCGATTCAGTCAATCCGCGGGAAAGATTGATAATAATGATATGTCCGCCTCGAAAAAAAAAAAAAAAAGTTTTGGTTGATAGTGGTAAAGTTTTTAACGTGCCTACACAACGTCATTTCGTAAAACGCGGAAAATTTGAACAAGGGCTATGTCGAAATTTAAAATTCTGTACTTTCCTATCGCAACAGGTCCGTTTAAGTACTTGAGATCAACTAAGAGATAAATGAGCTATTTCCATCCGCGAACGTTTTTCACAAACCACAAGACAAACTGGAAAGCAAAATTACAGCTATCAAAATAGGGCAAACATGTTTTCAACTCTCACAACCATTAGTTTTCCGTCAATCTCATTGTTTTAAATTTACTTAGTAAAATAAATTTAAAGGAAAAAAAAGTAAGTGGTAAAAATGGTACATAATGAGCAGCATGGAGTTTGCATTGAGTGATTTGAGCAAACTAAACTACTGATCATCTCACGCACACGTACACAGGGTGACGCAGTATTTCTTCTATTCTAATGGTAATTGGAAGGTAAAATGCATGGGAAATTCGTTCAAATGGATTGGGAAGAATCGAGGACGAGTTAAAGTAGGTAAATAAAGTGAGTAACTGCAAAAGGAAATCTGCACCTCATTTACCTACTTAACGTTAAATTAATTGAGTTAAAAGCTGTCACAAGATGTACACTTATTGAATTTCTGTGTTTTGATTTTTCGAACATACAACCAAAAAACATTCATTGAAAAAATATAACAAAAAACATTTTTTTAATAGAGAGGTAAGGGCGAAGAGTTGCTGATATAATTATTAGACTACCCCCCATAGAAGGCGAATCGGGTATGTGGGCCGGGGACCTGATGGATGATGAGTCAGATCAGTGGGGTCAGATCACTGGAGTCGCGCTTCCTGGAGCGAAGCTTGAGCTGCAGCAGCAGCAGCTGTGTAGGGCGATAGAGACTGGAAGGTGGAGGCGGCTGTGGCCGCTGGCAGCGCAGTCTGGTGGGGAAGCGCCGCGTAAGTGTAGGGCGATCCGTAGCCAACCGTTCCAGCTGGAATCAGTGCGGAAAACTGAGTTAGATTCAATATTGAGGACATATTTAGTCCATTGTATTAAACACTAGATGACCCGGCGGACTTTGTTCTGCCTAATGTATTATTCGTACAGTAATGGTTACAAATAACAATAATTATTCATTTATTAAAATTTATTATTTAATAGGAGCGAAGAAAATATTGAATATAAATAATAAAGTAGTAAGTATAAAGTGTGAATACGGGTATTTGAATTAGTTTCTGTTGATGTATTGCCCAACCTTTCGGAGACGTTGAAAGATACGTCGGACACTGAAAGCGCTGGTTCATGGAAAGATACCATCATTTTATTAGTTTCTCGATGTCCCAGAGAGGCCTATCAAATTTAAACTCCCTTCGGTGAACAGGAGAGAATATTTAACTTTTTTTGTTTTTGTTTTTAAGGGATTTTTCTTTTTCTTGGTTTATTTTCCCAATAATAGGTCTTAGTAATCGTATAGGAAAAAGAAATTATTTTCTCTCAAACTTTGTCACTTTACGTTTCAAGGTGTGTAGATTCCAAAACTGCAATGTACGTCCTCCGTCCAGGCCATAAGAAGCCTTTAACTTGATGAAAAAAATTCGCCCTTTCCCACATGAACTCCACATGGGGTCTAGTTGGTCCTAGAATCTAGCCAGCCCGATCGCTTAACACGCATCAATGCTATGAGCCAAAAATGGGCCGAAAACGGGGTTTTTCCCATATTTTTCCTCATACTTAGCTTTTCTATTTCTATTGATTTTCACGTACAAACAATGCGTTACTAGCGAAGTGTAACTCCCTTAGTTTTTGAATATTGCCTCGATCCGAATATTGCTTAACAAGGGGATATTTCAGTAAACGAGAATGTTGAAATAGTATTAAAAAAAAGAAAAGGAAAAAAAGGTTGAGTTAAACATGATAAGTGTAGATGCATGAAAGAAGAAAAATGTACCTAACATCAAAGTGCTAAAGAAGGATGATGCATAGTTTTATTCCTTCTTTTCTAATTTCCATGTTATTAATTTATATTCGTTTGGCGTACGTATTATAATATTCTATCTTTGGCTGGTTCGCTGCACAGATCAAACTCCTAGTAGGCACACATAAAAGTGGTACTGGTGGCGGGAATGTAGATTCTCATTCAAGTTTTTTTCACAGTTCTGTAAGGAGATCCCTTCTCACCTAAGAGGAAGAGACAATGGGTAGCTGTATGAAAAATCATCAACAAATTCGGACCCTCCCGTTAGGAGGACAGCTGAGGATGTTCATGGTTTCCTCTTATGATTAAAGCTAAGTGCGTTAAAGGTCCTCTACTAATTGAGATTCTCCCGTTTGCAATGCGAATAAATGATGTTCATTCCAGTCGCTAGGAATCAGCATCGTCTCACCACTCTGTTTTAATTGATCGGGAATCACCGTAACACGTCCGCTTCAATCGCAAATTCAAGCTACTAGTGTTAAACTACCTGGTCACGCAATACTGTACCCTCGGTGTAGAAAAACGAAATGGAGAAGTGAAAACATTGGTAGGGGCTTCCACAGCTTTACACCAGCCCACTGGTGTTCCTATCCACTTTGAGTCATTCCTAATATTCATTCCATTTTCATTATAACGTTCTTGGAAAAATAGTAAAACCTAGTTCCTTCTGAAGCTTTTGAGAAGAGATTCAATGATGAGGAGATAGTTGTTGGTATAACTTTAGGTGCTGACTCCACTGAGCATTTCTGCTTCCATCATATCGCTAAAATTAAAAAAAAATAGTATGCATAACCACCGGCGTCAGCAGTTTACATTCCTTCTATTGAGACCGAGCTATGGTGCTTTTGAATAACACTTGCGTGGACTGTATTGAATGTACTTGACTAACAAAAACTTACGTACTTTAGATATAACGGAAGGAAATGAGGTTTTCAACCCGATACTTAAACCATTGTTTGCTAAGGATTAACCACCTGGTACTGAAACCGGTAATGGACTGGAAGTATAGCCGGGTACTGAAACCTTTGGGTGAGAGAGGATTTGGTTATTGAATAGTAAAGGTAGAATGTTTCTTCAACTCAATAATGGAGGAGGGAAATGAAGAAGGCAAGTTTTGATATTCGAATTATGACATGGGTGTTTCTTCTGTTTCTTTTGCAAAACCTCCACTTGCAGAAGAGTCAAGTGAGGGTGAAGTGAAACCCTCTGCTCTGGAATATGGCTGACCAGACAAGGCTTGGGGAGCGCATCCTGTTTATTTTATGAATCTACGCAACTTTTGAATAACATAGGTCGGGCCACGACACCTTCATTTACTGTCAATCATTCACTTCTATTTTATATTATATGAGTGATAGATAAATCAACCTTGATCTCGTTGAGAAACTTAATAATAACTGTCTAAGTCGAGACATAGAGAAAACCACCAACTTTAGATACTTGTTTTGCAGGATAATAAACAGCCAGGAATACTATGTTTTTTAAAGAATATAAATATGTCTACTTGCTAAAATTAGTTATGTATCGTAAAACTTTATTACGAATGTTATACATTACATTAATGGCCAAGAGTAGGGAGGTACTGTAAAATTTGTAACTAATTCGAAGACGAAGATTTAACCCATTTGTCCAATCTGTGAATGTTTTTGAAACTTTAGTATGAATATGACACCCTACATTCCGGATTTTTTTTTTTCTTTCATTTTTTAACTTTTTAAATAAGTCCAAGGAGGAATGTTTTTTCAACCTTTATGTTCACTGTTAAAGCTGGATGGAGACAATGCGTTTGCTATACATAATTTTGTCTCAATATGTCTAACGTTAATGGCCTCAATTAATAATAATCAATATTTTGATGTGTAGTATCACATTTATGGGTATTCGGCATCTCCGAAGCGGCTCATTTCACGCAAGCATTATGGCATTTATAATTTACCCATTTTTAGCGTAACCAAACTTTTTTTGGATACGCTTATACGCTCATGTTTCTGTCTGTCTGAGCGTCCGTCCGTTCCATCGAGAACTCGGAACCCAGAGCACCTAAAGACTTTACACTGAATGATAGTGTAAAGGGTTTATATTTGCCCATTTGGGCAAGTTGGTAGGTCAGCTGATCAGGAGCCTAAATATTAATCATAGTGATTGTAAAATCGTGGTTTTCGTGTTTTTGAAGTTGAAAATTATGGGTTGGAGATATTCACTAAGGTGTTGCCGTGTAACCAAACAAGGTTTTGCCAGGGGACGAATTGCGAATTGCCAGTTGGTTGGTTACGCGGCAAGACCCATGTAATCGTAATGGATTTTGAAACATTATTTCTGTTTCTTAACAATATTTCCTCTTTTTCCACTCAATACATCCTTGGAAAGTTGTATAAGAGTACATACGATCTCGCTTACTACTAGTTTATCGGTTTAGGTATGTACTATCCTTCTAGCCCCTATTTTAATTAGTCTCATTATGCTGCTTGGGTGTCCAATCCTGGTCGATGTACAATGGAGTTAGTCGATTTTCTTGTTTTAGTTAATTCTCAAAGAAAATAATGTACTTACCTATATTCATTTCTCTTTGTTCTTTTTTTCATTTGTTTTACTTCGAATGAACTTTATAACATTCTTATGATTTCTACAATAAACAGTTTATCTAATTACCTATGTGAGTGCGCTAAAATTGACAACCTATCGTTCTCTAAGAAACGCTACTTTGGGATCGCATTTTTGTTCCTATATACCGTGACGAAATTTCGGCTAACGCATGTTCTATGCTAAAGATGAGTTATGACGTAGCATTATACATAGTGACGTTGTTTACACATATATTTTTTATGAAAACCTGCATCATTGTTCTCTCCACATGATTGTGTGGCCCACTTTTTTTGTTGCTTTATCTCTGACGCTGCCCTTATTGAGGGCATAGCTTAAAGACTCTGATGATGGTCACAGTGATGACCGAAACGTCAAAGAAATACCAATGATTACAGAGCGATTAGTTTTTCTGCTGGGCGAAATGAATATTATGAGTTGGGAATTCGGAATTTATAGTATTAGATTGATGTACTAACCTGCAGTTGTGTACGGATCAAAACCATTAGTTGCGTATTGCGTGGCGGCTGCCGCTGTCGGATATGAGGAAGCAGCGGCAGCGGCGGCGGCGACGGCAGCGGCGTTCTGATACTCGTAGAACTGCGAAGCGGCGGCGGCGACCGCGGCGGCGTGGGACAGCGGTGCGGCATGCGGCAGCGTCATCAAACCGCCCTGGGAGGCCTGAGAGGCGGCGGCGGCCGCGGCAGCGAGGTAGGGCGACTGGTAGACGGAGTAGCCGGGCGGTACTCTGCGCTCACAACAAGAACAAGTCAGTGTCGGGAGAACAGCAGATGGCCGCGGGGGTTAAGAGAAAACAACAAGTCGTGCCATCCGAAATGAAAACGTTAGAAATACCTACCTATGCATAAATCTTGAAACAAGGGTTGACCAATGAATTCATCGACCAGATATCCCTCGTACTTTTATAGATAGTTCGATCAAAAATAATAAATTGTCAATATACATAGATCAGATTTGCAGATAAAGTTGGTCTTTTTGCAAATAAAATTGGGCTTTTTGCCCATTTAATTGGCCTTTTTGCAAATAATATTGGAAGTTTTGCAAATAAAATTAGTCCTTTTGCAAATAAAATTTGAAGTTTTGAACATAGAATTAGTCTTTAATTTTACAAATGAATACATTTCATAAGTTCCAGTCGTGAAGCATGATCGTATGAGCGCGTTTCGGTAAACTCACGTTGTATATTTACGTTGAATCGTTTTGAAATTTAGATATTTTGGTAGCAAAAAACTACCAAAACTATCAGTTTTAAGAAAAGAACTTGATCTGAATAATGTTCTGCTATTAAAAAAATATTTTTCTACTGTTTATCAATTTTTTTAACACATAACTATCATGAAATTTTAGTACATTTTTCAGTGCAGTTGTGTACATGTATTTTCTAATGTTCAAGTTTATAGTTGATAAACTTTTTTGAATAATGTTCTGCGAAAAAATGATTTTTTGTGTGCCGTTTTTGCTATTTGTAGTAATTTTCAAACATTTAAAAAAATTTCCGACTATAACTTGCTTTAGAATTGCTACAAAAAATTCATTCTTTTGCCAAAAAATCAAGCGTTCCATAGTAAAAGGATGAGTTCGTTAGACAGTTTTGAGCAAAATAAATTGGTAAAATTTGTTTCAATTTCATTAATGTACCACATACTAATTTAAGAAAAGGCAAACATCTAAGATATCTTTTTAATAGGGGAATAATATGTAGAACAAACATTGTTTTTTGAATCAATGAGCTCTAATTTCAAATCAACTCAACATAAATGTAATATTATAAGATACGAAAATTCGCTCATACGATCATACTGCACGTCTAAAACTTATAAAATAACTTTATTTGTAAAAATACTAATTTTATTTGCAATAAGACCAATTTTATTTGGAAAAAGAGTAATTTTATGGGCAATAAGACCATTTCATGGGCAAAAGAGCAATTTCATTTGCTAATGCTTTACCAATCCATATTTACTATTTTCAAGGTGGTTTCCATTTGGTAAGACATTCCACATCTTGGAACCGATAGATACATTCTGAGCCATCACGATGGCTCAACATTGCAGCGATATTCTGGTTAAATTTGAATATTAGTTACCAAAAAAAGATGAAATATCAGTGCATTTAATAATGCTTATGAGTATTATAGATTTGGAATACAAATTTGTTTTACATTAACAAAAAGTAGACTTTTGCATTGTCAATATATGCAACATTTAAAAAACATTGGCAAAAAACACATCAGGATACCTGGTCTTGGTTGTGAGTATTCAAAGTACAAAAATCATAATTCAAAAATTGTAATATTCTAGAGTTCTCAGCTTATCAACCAAACTTCGAAGACTATTTGTCATAGGAACACAGAACGTTGTATATCCATCAAAAATAAAAGTGTGTGACTCTTCTTTTACAGCAAGGTCACCAATGTAACTTGGACCTAGAGTAGTAATCTGAATTCTAAACACATACCATATCTTAATTATGTTTAAGATCAATAACCATAATAGATGTGGCATACTGGAGGAATATTTTATTCTGATAAGGAGACGATTAAGGTAAATAGGAATAATAAAGAGTAAGGTTCATAAGGTTATTTCTCGGTAGATTTAATATTTTAATAAAAGCTGTCAAGAACAGTAAATGAAATTTATAATCTGTGTTTCTCCCGAAGTTTCCACTTGTTAGTGGCTATGATTCTATGCTAGGTACTTGTTTTTTCCAGTCACTGTGACAATGCTGTACTGTTGCCATTTCCCTGATGCCATTTATATGGATGATTTTTTTTCTTCTCCCGTTTCTTTTATTACAGATGATCCTGAAGCGTAGTCCTCTTCTTCTAATTCTAGTTAGCCTTTATATGTTTTCTATTGTTCTATATGATGACGTTTATGACTGCATTTGTTTGATGAGAGGGTACTTAGAGCTTTTTGATTTTTGAAAAGGGTCTGCGACAATGGACCGAAACCGGTTCATTAAATTTTGATCCCTAACAAGATCCCTAATTTTGATCCCTAACAAAAGAAGGAAAGGATTGAAGCTTTTTTACATCTTCTCATCCTACACCTGCAGGGACGAATTCACAGAAATTGCCATCTTTAGTGATTAGATACGTGTTACACAAGCTAGGTACAAACTCCTGCTAGCAAAAGACCTAAACAACGGCTGAATTATAGTATTGTGAATATCTCCAGGCAAAAGAACAATGAGTAAACCATCCACAGTTGAAATCTTAGTTTTCGACCTTCCCGGCGGAGTTCTAACGAAACCTTCCCGATCCGCGTAGTCTTTTCACCAGCCGAAAAGTCATTTTCCTGGCGCATCTGTCGCGGGGAGATGAGCATTACGAACAACAAAGTGGAACTCTCTAGTCACTACGCTTTTTGGTACGATGTTGCCTCAGGGTGACAAGGCTAAAGAAAAACAAAGATGAAGAGGAGAGGTAGGATCATGAAGAGGAAACTACATCAGAGGAACAGCTCGGTGAAGTCTATTCCAAGAGAGAAGAAACCTAAATGCAGACAAAGAAGATAATTGATAGCCCTGGAGCGGAGGAACCTCCACCCCCTCCCATCCCTTATTACACTTTGCCTTCTTCCTATTCTGCTTTAGGATTTAAATTTAAACTGAGGAAAACGTACGAGCGACAGCTGTGAGCTACAAAAACGTCGCGTCGTCGCTTTTAGACGCGTGCAGGGGCTCGTGACAAATCGCCAGAGCGTCTTCAGTCAGGGATTCGGTCGGAAGGAGAAATGGGTCCGCGGATTTTTTTTAAAGTTGATTTCTGGCAGATTTTTTTTTCGTTAAAATATGAAAGTCGAGAGGACAGTTTGATACAACAACTGTTTGTTAAACGAAAAAAAAAAAACTTCTTGGCTGTTATATGATTAGACTTTTAACACTGTCTAAAAGCATTTCCAAGACACAAAAACGCCCTATGCCAACGTGATTCATTGTGAGCAGCTGGCAAAATCTAAGATTACGTTGGTAGATAAATCATTAAGATTCACAGCTAATCGTATAAGGCACACGAATGGCTACAGCTCTACTCATTTTCATAAAATTATACAATCAACAAGTTCTAACGTTAAATAAAAGGCCCCTGAAATATTAAGATGGCTCCAACAAATTTAAAAACTTCCAGGGATGCAGCATGATCGTATGAGCGAATGTCTTAAATTACTCAATTTATTTAATCGTATTAAAATATGTTAAATAGTATTGAAATTTGAGCAATTTGAGTACAAAGGAATTGTTAAAAACCAATTTCATGGCAAAAAACTCATACTTAATAAAATTCCGCGATTCAAAAAGATTTTGGGTTTTAAGATTTTTTTCTCTTCAGTTTTGAGTAAATATTCATGAAATTTAAGCACGTTTTTCAGCATGATTTTGTGCAATTTTTTCATGTTCTAGTGAATTGTTGATAATTTTGTTTTGACTGAAATTCTGCTAACATATTTAAATTAAAAAAATTTCGGCCGTTTTTTAATCATTTTTAGTGATTTTTGAAAGTATAGTTTTTGAAATTTGACCAATTAAATGTGCTCAAAAAGTGCTGGCCTACTGCGACATTTTCTTTAAAAAATACATTTTTGAGCTTGATAATTCGAAAAACTGTTTTTTTTTTTAAATTCCTATAATGATTGGTGCTTGCGCAGTAATTTCAAAAATCGACCAGAAACCCCTTATCTGCTCCCTGATAGAGCATTCAGCAAATCTGGTATGGCACGGGTGACATCATTCGAACGAAAATTGCTATTATTCCTCCCAAACCTAACAAGAACTAAAGTACTCGACGAAATTGTGGAAACACAATTCAATGGAAAAAAAGTTGATGAAGAAATAAATAGATACAATGATGAATCGATTTCGACGTTTAGGTCACCATCAGTTGTTATTTGTTACAAACGATGATCTAACCGTCGAAAACGATTTAACGCTGTAGCTGTTTCTTTTCATGGTAATAGGGAACGCTGTTCGTTAACTTTCGTTTTTCTTCCTACCCAACACTACTCAATATTGAAGCCCACAGTAAAGAAATAGAGATAAACTAAATTTAAGTATCTTTACTTTTTGGTGAGTGAACCAACAATGTGCATGAAATTCACCAGAGCTTTGAAAAGGCTCGAAGGTAAAAATGCGTGGGATTTTTTGTTTGATCCGTTGGATACCTCGAGCTTGACTGGGAACCGCATTCGGTAACGTCAGATGAGAATTTAACGAGTATCGCCAGGGAGTGAGCCCTAACCCCGGGCTATTGATTTTCAGCTGGAACGAGATATTGGACTTGGGGTTGGAGCTTCTGTGCTTCACGGGAAAATAGATGCGTAGGGAACTACACGTTTCAGCGGTTTAACCAACTATGAAAACGTGACATTGTAAAGCGAGCAGATGACATAACATAATGCATTCCTGTAGTTTGCACGTAGGTCATGCTTCCAGGCGCTCAGCTAAACCGTTCTACGACGTCTGATTAAACAACGCGTCAACTCATGGTCATCCATTACCGGACCAACGGGTGTGAAAATTCGCTTGAATCTGATTTTAACAAAGGTGGAGACAAAGATATTGAATGCAATGACCAGCAATCCCAAGTTTAAATTCTGGAGGAGAGGATTATCGTGGATAAAGAGGATGAATCACCTATTGCTACCAAGAGAGCAAGGCAGACGGAGTAACTTCCCAATTTTTTAGTGTATACATTTTCACCGTGTACAGTAAAATAAGTACCTAATTCCTGCTTTGTAAATAGTACTGTTCCTTATATACACCAAACGATGACAAGAATTAATCTCAAGTCGTTGTACAAATACTTAAAACAGACATGCCAGTGCTATTAACCGATTAAAAACAGCTCAATAATGTGCTGTCCCACTCTTCGAAGGAAACAACAAGTGATGGTTAAACTAGTACACATCGGACGGAATCGGTTATAATTGAAAGCTTACTTCTACACTCAGGGGCTAGCCTCTGCAATAAATTTCTTGGTGTTTTTACAAGGTCGGCTTTGCTAGAAATCCTCTAACACAGGACCAGTACCAGATTCGTGGGGGCACGACTTTGATTTTTCTTTTCAGATAGGGCATTTATTCTCCCTGTCCCCATTTCTGATTACAGACAACTATAGCACTAACAATTATATATATGTATATGTATATATAAGTCTTCTGGTTCTTTGGAATACATGTTCAAAGATAATTCATTACTTCTAAATTAAATCAAAATCCATAGAATTAATAAAAACCACAAAATCTTTCAAGTATTACACTGGCCACCCCGAACCATCTAACACCACTTTTCTAATTAGCCTAGACCGCTGCGGCTCGAAACGAACACAGTCCATTATTGTGTGTTCCCATGTCTACGAAACATTTACATTGCATGGGCAACTATCATCGTCATTATTCCGAATTTCTTGAGGTATGCCTTATTCTTCCCATGTGCTGATAGTGCTGTTTGCGTTAGCTTGTATGATGAAGGCATGTTAGCCCTTAATCTGCTTGGAACTGTTGGGAAAAATTTCTTGGTATATTGAGTCGTGTCGAAATTCTCCAGCCAGAGCTCATTCCACGAAGTGATTGTGCCATCATGTAAAACCAGACGATCAAATGTCCGTGTCACCGAGGAAAAAGATTCAGAAAGATTTATTGGGCTGTCTAATTTACGAAAATTTTCTCACACGATCATTTTCCTCTCCTAAACTATCCATACGTTTTTCGAGCAGTTTGGCCAACCCGAAATATGTAGATAATCTTTGGATGGAGTTACAGGCGTTCAAAGTTCCCAGAATGGAAAATTTCGGTCGTCAAACGTCAGGATTCAGGTCCGTTTAGACTTTATTCAAATGAAACACTCTGCCTAATACGTGGACGGACGGGAAGTTTATTATTATTATAGATTTTAGGGATTTACTTACCTATCTAGAAACGAAAACCAATAAGCTTAAAGGACGTTCATTATTAGAAGAAAAAATAAAATGAAACGAACTACAACAACTTGGTTGCTATGGGGATCTTTTCGGGCCACAGTAAGGTCCCCCAGGAGCGTTTTTCGAAGTGTAACTACGGCAATTCATCAGATCCGAGAGATGGTCATTTGTGCGACACGCCTGGGGTAATGAGGGTGATGCTTTTAACTCTTGTTTTAGATGCTCATGAGACTCAGCCTACTGGAACGATAGTGCATTAGTCCAGTGGGCCCCCTCCTCGCTACGTGTTGGCGATTTATCACCATCAGGACCATTGGCACTTCGTCCGTATTCCTTATCGATCTCGGCACAATTTGTCACGACGCCGACGCTCCGAGCCACATCATGTAGTAAATGGGTGATTCCCCTACTATTTCATTTTTCCACATTTATTGTTCGTTTTGTATTGCTTTACTGGTTTCACCCATTTGACTGAAAGTTCTCGAATGGTCCAGTATGAGATGTATGATGAGAGAGAGAGAGTTCATTATAGCCTTACATAACCAATATAACACAATTGGCACTTAGGTTTTGATGCATACCTACATAGGTATTAATACATACGTACATTGCTATCAAAGATTGGTCCTAATCATTCATCCTGCCCCTAACATTTAGAAAACCTTAATCACAAATCAACGTTTCCACCTATTAAAAACGGAAATAAATAAAACAAAAGTTGCAACTATTGACTTGATGGTGGAGAGGGAATGGGGAGGGGGGAGTTCAGGCCCTCTCTTTCATTTTTCGCGTTCGATTTTATCCCATTCTCGTCGCCAATGAAATATTTACCAAAAGACGGTAATCTTCTCCGTTCAATTTCATAGAATGAACTTTTTATTGTTTACGTTTCAATGGTAACTAATAATAATACAATGAAGTTTCTCCAATCCTCCAAGCGCCACCTGCTCAAGCTACCCCATAAGAGCTAAGGTTTATAACCACTACCACTACCGCTAGTGGTTCGGTGCCACTTCTATGCATGTGATTTCGAATAAGAAAACACAGAGGCACCAGCTATCTTTCGACCTGAGGACCTTTTTCAGTTGCATCTTCCAGGATCCTCGCAATCTAAGGAAAAATGCTTGTATAGGTATCGTTTTAATTAGCAGTTGTGTTCTGAGGAGGTCTCTTCATCTAATTCTCAAATCCACATTATGAATGTTTCACCGCAATAATTTCAATTTTCATTGATGTTAAAGGTCTTGAAATTTCTCGGATCCACCCTCAAACCGTACCAAGAATTCGAAAATTTTCACAAATATAAAATCTATGAAACATCATTGCCAATTGACATTAGGTGTCAAGGCGGTATCCGAGCATAATACATTTATTTTGACCTAATGGATGCATGATTTTTTAAATAAAAAATGGTGCTGTAGGCTCCGATTCTTATTTTTGAGATGTGGCGATATGATTTGCAATTTTCATGGCGTGCCACATGACATACGAGTACAGCACACTGGTGATACGTGCATTGCTTCTGTCAGGAGCCAATTACTCGTGAAACTAATCACTTTCATGTTTATTTGAATAAATTTACCGCTACGATTATGTGAATGGACGCAAAAAAAAACCAATCATCTTTGAAACGCGTCCCCTATTGATCCGTAGATACCTAGTTGTTTGCAAGGGGTTGGTTAGTGGTGTGCCACGGGGGTTAGTCAACTGGTAAAAAAAAAAAAAAAAAAAAAAAAAAAAAACCATTTCCTCTAACGTGTAATGCGAATGATTACACAGGAACGGACCAGTATTTCGATACTTGACGTGACACCAACATTCATGTTTTGGAGGTTTCGCTATCTCAAGTGATTAAAAGACTGGTATAGCGGCGAGGTGAAGCGTCTCATTAATATCGCCCTTGCAGCCCTAATCGCTGACACGCTCTCGAACTTCTGACTATAAATACAGTTGTGTGACATCCCCACGATGCTCATCAGAGGATTGTCAATATTTCGTTTTCACTGGCGAACAAACACAATCAGAATAGTGGCTGTGGAAGATACTGGTTTAATCAAAACGTTGGAAACGAGCAGGTGATATCAACCTCGTTACACCAGCGGTTACTAATTGAGATTACCCTAACTTTCATTAAAGTTGAAATTTTACTCTCCGTTTTTTGTCAGCATCCCAATTGATCACATGCATTGAATTTTTTACTAACCCACAGCAGAACGAATCGAACCTGTACTGGTGGTAGAGACTGCATAATGAAATAATAGAAAATAACTCAGTCCCATGCGAATCCCAATTTTCAATGAATTGTTGACAAAGTTGGGGAAAACATAATAGTATCTATTTGATGTTATTCGTCGATACAATTTGATAATTTTTGCATTTAAATCCAAGTTTGTTATTCAATCAAGCAACACAATCATACAGACATAGTTTCAGTCAGAGAAGTCACAATACTACTCGAAAAAGGTTATAAACTTTGATAAGCACAAAATTTAGCTAAAAAATGTACTTAAATGTCATTATTTTGCGCAAAAATCCATAAAAATTCCAAAACAAACATTAAAATTCAAAATCTTGTTTTGAATAGCAAGTTATTATTTAGAGCAAGTAGTTTTGCCATAAAGATTAGGTAACAACTTCAAAACGATAAAAAATATAACACGATAATTTAAGAAAATTTGTTCATACGAGCATGAACTTTTTTCTTATTCGTATTTGAACATTTGCTCGTATGATGAGCAGAAACACGGATATTAAAGACTGGAGTAGATAAGTTTAGATGATTGTGGGTATTTTCAAGCGCGAGTTTCTAAACATGAAGGTTCGCCCATAAAATTAATATAATATCTCTGTATATACAATTTTATAGGATAACTATATAAAGCCCGGAAGGCTATATAAGCCTTCTCAAATACTTTCTCATCTTAAATTCTTACTAAACTAGCACTTATAAAACGTAGGTTCGTGTTGGTTGTATTGGGAAGGTTCCACGTCAGACTGTTATTGCGCAGATACTAGTTTTTCCGTTTCTATGCAAGGGGCGGAGTGCTAGGGAGCCGCCTCCGGGGGTGGAAGGAAGAAATCCAAACGAAGCGTTCAAATCTCTCTAACTTCTCGGCAATGGTTTGAAAAGCGACAATGCTAACACTTAGTTTTAGATAAGAAATCCCGAATCGCAGGACTCCTCCCTACTCGGGAGGTGGAGTAAAACTGTATAATTGATGTTGCGGGTTTCTGTTCATTCAAAAAATCGTTCATACATTCGCCGAGCTATTTAATTTAATATTATTTTCAATGTTTGTTTTTCGAGAAACTACTAGACTGAGGCAGCTATTTTTTAATTTAATTCTAACATTTTCAGCTACACGCGTCGAGCCGTTTTCTCGAAAATCTGGGTTTCAAATTTTTAAAATCTACTTATTTGAAAAATTTCTGCCAAGTTGGGTGGGATGTATAGCTTCCTCACTTATTATAACATGAACGTATTGAATTAGTTAAAAGAACCAATTTCGACCAGATTGACGTTATCAGAAATTCAATTGCGCATGCCCACACACTACTGTAGATCCGACAGCAATAGACATAGATCATCTACTCGTAGAATCTGACTCACACAATTCCAGGAAAATTCATCAACTTGTCCCCAAGTCTTGAAGTTTTACGCTTATCAACCTATTTTAGTTTGGCTCATGCACACTAGTTACTATTCAACCAATCGGAACAAAATACAAAGGACCATCCAAGACATATACCCAACAAATCTTCGAGCTTGAACGAAATTGGAATGATAGATCATGAGAAATCGACGACGTATGAAATCACGTTTGCGCATACACCAGTATTGATTCTGACGCCCATGAAATTTAAGGAGGCTATCTTGGAGCTAACCCAGAAAATCCCTGAAAATTTCATCAAAATCGAACTCAAGTAAGAAACCAAAACTATAACCTGTCCCATATAGATAGGAAATTCAACAAAGAGCCTCTATGGTATATCTTGAGACGAATGAAATGAAGAATTCCAAAATGATCAGCTGGATGAGCTATTTCCTCTGTTGTTTAATCTAGAAAGTTTAAATTTAATAGGAAGTCTCTCTGGAACATCAAGAGACGAATGAAATGATGGTTTACGGCCTAATCAGCTGGGTGAGCGAATCCTATCCTGTTCACCCTAGAAACTTAAAATTTAGTAGAGATCCTCTCTAAGATATCTAAAGACGAATGAAATGATTGAATTAGTTCTGATCAACTACATGATCAAAATTCAGTCATGTTCCTAATGAAGTGTGCCATTTAAGGCATTTTTTGTAGTTTTGGCAGGGGGACCCCCTTAACTAGCGCAAACCTAAATGCGTAGAATTGACTGTCTGATGAGGGAAAGGATCCATTTTTCAAGTAATAAGAATGCTTATCTAAGGTCAGACTCTCATAATCGCGGATTTGGTATTGGGGGGACTTTTTATTTAGGCTATAAATAACCACAGGAAGAATGAAAGCAGGGGACTTGGGTATTGTGAAAGGAATTTCAGATGTATGAAGGGGATTCATTATTATGACTCAAGTGTAGGTTACATATCATCAGCTGAGGGGTAGTTGGTATGCGAGGGTTGAGAAGATGGGCAGAGGACTCGAAAGGGGCTTCAAGAGACCCACGTGATGGGGTCTTCTACGCAAATCAGGATAGCGAAATTGTTGGAGAACTAATTCCAATCTTCAATGCAGCTCTGAACTGGAAATCGATAAGGTCTATACTTTAAGAAATCTGCAGAAAACTGCATTAATGAAGAGCTGCACATTTATCTATGAATCAAATTATTAGACATATCGATAAGTAATTCACGCATTGCAGGGACATCCCTATGTATGTGTGGTAAATGATTTTGGTGAAAATGGCGAAGAGATCGTGATTTTATCAAATTTTCCTCTTCCATATAACCTAACAAGTATAAGAATCAGGATAAAGGAGAATAAAGTTGAAATCTGAAGTTCAACTTACCTTACAACCCATCAATAATCACTCAATTTTCAAAGTATGTGCTAACTTAAAATTAATTTCAAATAAACGACCTTGTACTGTTGGAATCAAAATCTTTTCGCATTAGGTATACATTTTAAAAACTAACAAGTCACATGACGATATATCGGCTGCTGCGTAAGTTGTACGGACAAGCTGAGAACTCTAAATAATTGGTGAAATGATGAAATACATGTTGGCACAAGTACACAATGTTCATCACAAAAAAATACACATAAAGAAGTACAAAATGAATTTCTATTATAAGAAAAGAATACAGTAAATTCCAACACCGAAAGCGGTCAAAATTGATTAGAGCCCCAACCGCAAACCAAATGTGCAGCAAGCGCACTTTCAAGATTATGACAACACCAACATTAGATCAGACTTGAGACAAAGGTCGAGCCTCAGCCCTGTTAGATTTTATTTTTTTATCGTCAAATAAAATAAAACAAATTAAGAATAAGAATATTATTTGGATAAAAAAGATTCAAATCAATTTAAAAAAATTAAACAAAATCAAATAAACAAACTATTAGTTGATTTCGAATCGTCACGAAAAAATACCACCTCAATGGCTCGATACGTAGGTGTTTCAAAATAAGTTATTTAATATTTTAAGGGTTTAGGTACAGAATGTGTTTTTTATCCCGTATCTTTATTTTCGTTGTTTAACAGTTTCAAGCTATTGGATAAATTATTAATTCAAATCGTCTTGCAATCGAGGAAAAGATTCAATCTTCAATATTTTTCATAGGTACCATTCTAGAGTCATGATAAGGCGCACCAAAATAAAATTTGGAAATATTTATGAAATATCTAATGAAAATCCTCTTAGGTAAATCCAATTCCCCACTTTTCTCCTTTATTATTCACACGATTTTGATGAAATTCGCAAGTATAGTGTGGGTTGGATCCTAGTTAGTCCGCCTTGATTTTTTTGGACCAACGGACGCATCAGCGCATGCCCAAACTTAAAATTATTGTAACATGCATAACTCCTTCAGTTGACACCTAATTTCCATGAAATATTTAGGAATGGTGCATGCCAAATAGTTGTCTACAACACTCATCTACAGCTTGATTTTCTTTGCCAACAGCTTGGAGTTTATGTATGAATGAGCATACATTCCTGTTGAAACCATGTTATCGGTGTGCACTCATATTACAGTGGGTAGTGGATATGAGAGAAGCAGGCGCACGCCTTCGTTGTTTACAAAAATACTTTTGTCTTGTTTGTTGTCTACCACTTTCAACTATAGTGCCTCTTAAGGAATTTCTCAAACTCCATATCTTAAATTCTCATTGTTCGCTTAGGCCTTCTCCATCAGTTTTCTGCAAACTACATAATTAATAATATTTCGTGAAATATTTTCAGAGTTGCTCCAAAGGTCGGCTGGGTTGATCCGTCCTACACGTTTGTCAGGCTTTTAAATTCACGTTTGTTGTGGGGAAAAAAAAGAAAGTTGCTGGGGTCTAAACGGACCCTACGTGGACTTCTTCAATATATTAGGAAAATTTTCTTCGGCTCATCCACACGCATTTATAGTTTTTGTAAATCATACAACCAGTTTTACTGTTTTTACAGTGGGTAAAACTGGGAATGTAAATCAGTAGTTTTTTTTGTAATGTTATTGATTCTCTGAGATAAGGGAATTCGTTCATGTAATTTCAGTACTACCAGCCACAATTTTACTTCTTGAGGCTCAATATTTGGAGAACATATCAGAAGATACCTCTAAATTGATTGAATGCTGATTGGTCGCTAGCCTCATGCACTAATATGGCGCCAGAGCCCCATGAGACTGTGTTTTATGGTCTGACATGGGCTACATAGGTTTGATGTCAGACCCCACAGAGCAGTCAGAGACTATCATCAGTGTTGATATAAACTTGGGCAACATATCTCAACCGATATCACTCAACTCTTAATATTCCAACTCTTGAGAGAGCCCCACACCACCTAAAACCAACAACCTGTCATGAGCCACACCAACTAGTACCCACAACCGTGTCTCTTGCCTGGGCAGGACAAGAACAACAACAACAATTGAATGGGGAGTTGATTGATGGTGATAACCGTTCGATCGCCTCGATATGGGAATCGAGACATCAAATAAATAAATATTTCTGTATGACAACGCGAGCGTTCACTTGCTTCCGTAACCTTCACTTCCCCAGAAGGACGGACTACGATGGATTGGTGAATCCCTTACAATTCACTGATGTAAGACTAGGTATACAGTAAAGGGCCAAATTATCATGACAAATTCTTCCTTAGGAAGACAACAGCTGAGCAGCCCCAGTGGTGGGACATGCAAGATAATTCCTCCGAAAATGTTTAGTACTTTGCTTCAGTTGTTTACGTTTCCTTCAAACTCTTTGGAGTAGCAATACCCAGGACCACAGGAAACTAACCAGAAGCTGAGGACTCAAAATGTTAATGATTTCTTTCAAACAGATCAGAGTTTGAAAAACGATAGTTTTTAAACGGGCCAGGCTCGTCAACAGCGGCTGGGGCGATGAGTCGCTATTTTCGCCGCCAAATGACGTCACGACCAAGGAAGAAGCTCCCAAACCGCCGGCTCCAGCTAAAATTAGGTGAAACACGACCTCTTCGGGCCAATTCGGAACGGGGTGGGAGGGGGAGGGGATTTTTCACAGATTTTCTCTGAGCAGGTGCTGGGCGGACGTGTCGGTCTCTTGACTAATAAACATTCCTCCGGCTCTTTCAACAGCTCAGAAAACCGTATTTTATGAGTTGTAACTCGTGTATTTGGGAACACTCGATGCTATTAAAAGACGTGGAAGTGAAAAGACGTATTAATGTCAAACGCCTGTTAACAACGAATCCTTGTGCCGAATTGAGGTGGTACCATGTAAAAACGCCTACATAGAAAAAATCAAATTAAATAAAAAATTAATAAATAAATAAAAATAAACAAAGTAATATAAAATGATCTAAAACAGCAAAATTTGTATAGATTGTTCATTAACAATTGATATATAAATCAAATAAATAATAATGATTCGTGGAAAAAAAATAACGAACAATATTAAACTCAAAGTGAGAGGAACTAGCCTACAAGCGCACTGCAAGTCAAAAACACAAGGGTGAAAAGTAAATATGAACTAGGAGGCTGTCAGTGTAAGGTCCACAGGAAACTGAAATCATCAAGTGATTTGTACTTAATCAGCACGAACGATAGTATATGAGTTATGAGATGATATTATGGCATTGTATTTATAGATTGCACGAATGTTGGTGAATACGAGTGCGTGAACCGTAAATCGAAATAAAATGTAAAAATAATGATGATGTACGGACAAGTAAATGTATTTTTGTTTGCAGCATGGGTCTATAGACATTATTTCGAATAATAGAAAGTCCCGATTATGTGGCATGAGCGATGCCGCTCATATTTCGTCGATATTATTGTAACTTGAGCGTGGTAAACACGAGGATGCAATGGGCTACCTATAATAAAAATGTACCTATGTCACATCTTAAAGCGAATATTTCGGATCTTATCTCATTGTAACTTTAAACGTCTCTTTTCTTATACAATTCGTTTTAAATTTGTCTGTAGCCTAACACCTTTGAACCTAACGCACAGAATCGAATGAACTCAAATACATAAATTGAAAGACAAGACGATATTTAATGGGATTTCGGGGATACGTGCCTATATACTATGTAAAAATTGGAATTTTTACATAAGGTATGTTTATAGTAACTACTCTAAAAAGGCAAAATAATGACGATGAAAATAAATACACGTTTTTATTGGAGGATCCTGTATCAAGAAGTTACAGGCGCTTCATTACATGGAAGATTTGAGGCGGTATTTCAAACGAACAAAAATGTCGAAAAGGAAAAGGCTTGGCTTTCTACCGTAAATAGGAGGAATTCTAGTTAATATCTATCTACATGTTTTGAGGTCATATTTGCAAATATTTGTTGACTTATACTGGAATTTGAATTAGGACTACTACTATCACAGTAGCGATTTCGAAACTCCATCATGATAGTGACCTAGAAGAAGTTATTGGTATTTCTGCGACGAAATTAAACTCTTCATCGATATTTCTTGTTGAATGCTGTTGCTGAAGGCATTTATTTGGCGAGAAGAATATTTTAAAGATCATAGTTCCATTTCAGGTTGCAATGTACTATGCAAGGCATTACACCATCTTCACAAGATGTGTGCGTGGGTATTTATTTATTAGATGCCTTGGAGCTTGATGACAAAGTTGAATGATATCGGATATAATTTTTATTCAAGTGAAGAGTAGCGAATATAATTTTAATTTAAATTGTTGAGAGAATAATCTATGGGGGGATTTCTAGTAGAATCGATTGCGGTTTTGGTTGGTTTGGGAGAAAAAGTGAAAAAGAAAGGTTACTAACTACGATAACCAGTACCTATTAATATATTCCCGTTATTCCATGGAATTTGGCATTCTGCACATCGTTGCTCTTGTGTACAGAGCTCGTTTAAGAGATGAACTAGCTGCAGTTCTAGAAAGTTAGAATGCTCGTCAACATTTATACACACAGCGCCATACAGACACACATATAATCGCATATAAGCATTCGTAAAACTGTGTTTCCAGTTTGAGTCCAAATCAGGATATTGGGGAAGTTTAGAATGTGTAATCTTGAAAAACTCGTAATTCCAATTTTTAGCTCACAAAATTAGGTAGTGTGTGCGCAGCCAAAATGTTTGGAAAGAAAACTGAGTGGTAACATTCCCTTAACGTATAATTTCGCTTTTCTTTCTGACTGGTGTTCTGCCCAGTTTGTTGCCACAATTAGGAAACTCTAATAATTGACTTTTCCAGAAAACTTTTTGTTGAACTTAACTGTTGTAAGTCAGAAACTATTGTTGATTTAATTGAGCCACAAATTAATGGTTTGATAATCGACCCCATCAACATCGTAGATCACGTTTAATGTATTAGCGTGTATTGTAAAAAAAAAAAATGTATATACCCGTCACGTTTAATCTTCATGTTATTTGAAAACGAAGTCGTATATTTTTTCATTGTCATTATAAACTGCAGTTAGTTGTTGACAAAAAATAATGGGGTCACATGAGGAAATCATAAATTTCTATAATTTGTGTATGTATTTGTATACTAATGTGTATGTGTATTAAATCTACTGCATTGTGATCTCAAATCCCTAGGACCTTACAGCTGCGATCCCCTTCTCAAAATACAATTATACAGAAAAAAATAAAACTTGAACAAAACTGTTGATATAAAACTGAAAACCAAAGAAAAAGAAAATCAAACTCAACACCCAAAAACTATTCCCCGGGGGGGACTTTGATTTTTTTTAGGGGTAAAAAACGAGGGGACTTTACACTGCAAACGTGCACAAAAGGAAATAAATCACGCGGCCCAACACTGATAAAGAACATTCAAAAACACCTAAGCACAATATTAATCACTATTTTCTTTGTTGAAGTATCAGGAATTAACCAACAAATATATTGAAATTTAGATGTTTTAGATATTTCATGGTTTGATTCATGTTTAGGTGGGTTCTAAAAATGGTTGAGAACAAGGCGGCAAACATTTCAACTCCAAACACAAAACCATCGCTATGAAAACGGTATAAACGTGAAACAATAAAACTTGATCAAAAATCAACAAATCAATATCAAATGGTTTGTTTTAATAATTTAAACAGAAAAAAATAAGTTGTAGTCAGTTCAGGCAGAACACCGCAAACAGGGAGAGTCGCCTGGAATCGCCGGAGGAGAAGATGCGATACAGAAGAACGATTTTGAAGGGAAGAAATATTGACAAATATATTAGGAATAAATTTGAAGAGTTTGATTTAGATATCATTCGATAGTTAAGTGAAAACAAAAGATATTTTTAATTAGCATTAAGATAAGAAGGTGACGAAAAGAAACAAATTGGGCAAGATAAAAGAACCAAAATAAACAATTTTCATTGAACAAACTAACATAAAGACAAGTAGCCTTATTCTCAAACATTCGCGTTACTTACATGTACCTACTTTAGTTGATGTATTTCCAATGTTTCAAATGTAACAACGTGGTAAACTATGTAAAGAATTGAAAACGTACAAACATAAAAACCCCCATGTATTTTTAGTATTGAAATACCTACATACAGGTACGGTGATACATAGTCAACTACAATAGATATTTTATGAGTTTGATTGAGTCTTGATAAATTATTTTTAGGACGGCTCTTAAGATTAAACAATGGAATTTCAACATTTTTCTTTTAGGCACAAAAATTAATTGAATTTTGTTGTTTTTTTTTTTGCTGCATGCAATATGGATTTATGTTGAGTTTTTTTTTAAACCTATTAAATCTCTGTTTGGAGCCACAACGCTAAATTATATTCTTATTTTGTAATTCAGAAAGTTTGTAAGTATCTATATGCATTTTTCGTTTAGAAAAAATCGATTATTCTCTACTCCGTCTGAAAGTGAAACATACAATATGATTTAGGTCTGACGCAGGTACGATTTGTATACATTGTGGCACCGAGTCAGGCGATTATTACGTTAAAACATCACATTTCTAAGTTTGGTTTCAACTCTTTTGAATAAACTTGATTATTTAAAAGCTGACATCTTCGATTGAATAGGTGGTATCTATACACATTTTTAGCTTTAGCGTACTAAAGTTAAAATTAATTTTGAATTTATCAACAAGCATTGAATGTATTGTTGTTTTAAAAGTTATTGGTCGGTCTATTCCGCACAGTTTCATTTAGGCTAGTATTATATACGGGTGTATTATATAAAGATTACATAAAAGATTATAAGTTTTAATCAGAAGAGGATGTTAGTATATAGAAAAATAAATATTGGGGCTGAGAAAGTTAATTTTGAAAAGAAAAATTGGCTTTTCCAAGGCGTTCCTCCACTTCCGTTTTTTCTAAAACAACAAAACTAATTTAAAAAAAATAAAAAATAAAAATAAATAAATAAAATAAAATGATTTTGTTTATTGTTTTGTTTTCAGTTCGTCAAACACAACCAAAGAGAGCGTGGATAATCACAACTTGGATACTATATGAGGCGCTTTTACAACATACATCTATGACGATCTACATCTGAGAAGCCAATGGTAATGTCGGAGTCCATCTCAGCTTCATCTGCAAGTGCCCACCAATATTAACTTTCCATGAAGGTGCCGAAGGACATTTCTTGGTGGTCATTTGTCACAGAGTCAGGATGACGTAAGCCTCGACAGAGTGTTACGACATGACCATGTTACCTCGTGGTTGGGGGGTACTCTTTTTGTAGTAAGAAATAATGGTGCTTAGTTATAGTAGGAACGCTCTCACCAAGTAGGTACGCTGAACATGGATTATATTTGATATGCATGGCTAGTGGTTTGAAACTAAATACATAAGAAGTAATATTGAGTGATATGATATCATGTTGAATGAATCCAGCTTAGTTATCCAACCTACAATCACGTTGCAGTATGAACAGATCCGTAGAACTATGGATTCAATATTCATAGAACGATGGATACCAAATATGGATACCAAACAGAAGATATTGATGAAAAAATGTAGCTATCTTGAATCTTGGAGAGTAATGTTAGTATTACAAGTAGCAAAATATTTTGTTGTCAACCCCAAGAGGGATGGGTACATTTACATTGCATTTTTAACTAGAACTTCAGGATTTCAACACATTTACAAACTCGGCGCTCCGCGCCTCGCCATGGGGCAAGCCCCTTGGACCCCCGGTTAGCTCTATTTGCATACTTCGAATGAAATTATTATTGATTGAAATTGATTGAATTGATTATTGGTTTTTTTTTTCTTCACATAAACCCGTGAAACCTGCATATAAGAATGACTCAGATTTTGCGGTGTATCTCATCACTACATGTCCAGTTGTTTTATTTATTTATCACCAGCGTCATATTTGAAACCTCCTCGTCATTTGAGCCCTCACACGAAAAATGCATATTTTACAGCCCCCATCATCAGCAAATTGTTGCAACACATTTTCGTAACAGAAAAACGCAACACAGTTTCGTTAAAACAAAACCTTTCGTTTTCGGTTGGAGATGCCATGACTAAAACACATTCTGTGTTAAAAAGTTCCAGCCATGGAGCATAATCATGAACGAACTCTCGTAAATTATCTTATTATAATGTGGTAAATTGTTTTAAAATTTAAGTTTTCTGAGGTCAGAGAAATTGTTAAATATTAATGTCATGCCTAAAAACTTATTCAAAATATCAATCTGTTGTTCTAAAAGAAATTTTGGATTTAAGTTTTATGCAGTTTTCATGTTTTTTGCGTACATTCTAATGAAATTTACCTAAGTAAATTTTTCAGCGTAATTTTGTACATCAATTTTCGAATATTCCATTCTACAGTTATTAAACTACGGTTGAGCAATATTCTGCTAAAAAATTTAAATTTAACGATTTTTAGCCGTTTTTGGCCATTTTTAGTGATAGTTTTCAGCACATTTTTTGTTTATCATTTTCAATAACTAACCTTTGTAATTGACCAAGAAAAAAAAAAAAAAAAAAAATTGCAACACCCCCTGAAAATTTTTTGGTTTACGTTTCAAGATGTGTACAATCCAAAAATCGAAAAAAGAAAAAAATAGCCGTCCGTCCGTTGTCCGCGGCTTTTCTCAAAAAATACTAGACCAAACTATACGAAACTTCTGTTAAAAATCATATTTGGGGTCTAGATGATCCTAGAAGCTTGGCATCAATTTTTACCAGTCCTAAAGGGTTGTATGAAAGTGCTAAACATCTCGAAAACTTTCTAAGTAACAATTATACATTTTTTGCTTGTTAATGATAAATTTAATGGAAAGTGGAGAACTTTAATGGAGCTCGTTCGGGAAACCTCAAAAACAATTACGAGGTTCGGAGGATCACTGAATAGCTGATGGGGCCTCTGAGTCTAATTTCTTTCCTATTCAACCTGTCGTTTTACTAAGTTTTTTGTTTTGGCATTTTTGGAAAATTTTTCAACGTTCACCTACTATAAACGGTAAACTTGCGGGGTTCTGAGCTCTAAATATGGGAGGCACGATGCGCCAAGTTTTGATAATTTAGTTTATATACATGGGGCTTAATAATTATTATTGATCAATGATCTGTGTAGAAGGGCTATGTAATACCAGAAATAATAAACCTTTGTGTAATAATTTGCAGCCTTTTTTAAAATCTGTGGAATTTAATGTGGTAAAAAAGGGCTGGCCAACGAACTCATCCTTGCATTTGGAAAGCTTGATTTTTTGGCCTGATAGAGAAGAAAGATCAGAACGATTTTCAAGTGCCTTGATTTTTCGAACACCCCCTGGGCTCTCGATTTTATATTTTCAGAGTTCTGGGATATTTATGATTTCAAATTGTTTTGAACAAGCGCTTCAGTGTGTGTAGAGGCATACATTATAATAACGACTTTCCTAAACAGAATATGTTAATAAATCCTCCTAACGAAACAAGTTATTAATATAAGAATTATGATTCACGCCATACCGTATGAAAGAATAAAAGGGGAACAAGGGAACACAATTCAGGCGAAAACCCCGAACGTGATGGCTCACATTTAATAGAAAAAGGACCCAAGAGGCGGTAAAATAAGGGGAGAATTGGGAATCCTCAAGATGTTTTCTCCCCAAGAAGTTGTTTCCCCTCCTTAGCGTTTATGAGCACCCACCTCCGAAATGGATGAGGGAAAAACGCCCGCCATTTTGCGGAGAGAGAAAGGCCGGGAAGGTCGGCATAAAACCCGCGGGGGCGAACCTTTGAGTGCTAGACAATCAGAAGCAATTACGACTCCACTCGACTTCCCTCCCCCCCTGGACGAGTATCTGCTTTTGATGCATGATATCATCCTCTTTGTTGGTCGACCACCGTCTTCAGATCCCTCCCTCTAATTAATTCGCGGAAAAGGGAAAACTAATAAGAGACCCCTTCCCCACCCTTATCGTCAGACACTCGGCTTTTATTTGTCTTCTGATTTTCAGATGAGATCTTCTCGCTTTTTTTCCTCCATTGTTTGCCACCCCGAAACTTTAACAAGTGTTTCGTAGACGAAGCTTAGAGGAGGCTTCATTAAGTTTCAAATAGTCACCCCTGAAGTGGATTTCCTTTTACAGGGAGCTCGAGTCGCCAATATAGAACGATATAATAGCACGTTACCAAGACCTTTTATGCTATATTAGGCTGACATGAATTTTTATTTACAGAATCTGATTGCAAAGAGCTGACCAGGCTGTTATTGTTAGATGGCATTTGATTTGCTGAGACAATCAAAAGTCGTTTCTCAAATGCCTAGTTGGAGAATATAAATGTTTGCTATGGTCTATCAAGAAATACTGTTTATTAAGTGTTTGTGGAGCTGATCCCACGAGGGTTGGTGTGGGCAAATGTTGGTGTGGATTGTTTAAAAAAGTAGCACAGCCATCACGTTTGAGAAATTAAAAGTTTCAGTCATGTAGTATAAATTACCGTAATGTATTCACGTAAAATTGTTTTCAATTTTGAGCACTTGGAACGCAAATGAATGGTTAGGTAACTATTAGATTTATGGCTTGTTCAATATCTATAAATTATATATAATTATAATTATATATATATAAATGAAGATGTGTTATTCAGGAATCGTTCCTCAGAATGCCGCAAAACAGATTCCAAATTAAGAAAATGTTTGTTTTAGAACCACTGCAATAGCTTCATTTTCTACGAAAATTCGCAATAAACTAAGAAGAAGAATATTTCTCAATTTTATTCATTATTTTTTCTCGAAAAAATGTATGATTTTTCAAGGAAATTGGGTTGTGCCGGTGAGTCATCCTGCATAAGTATACCTAAATCATGCATTACTGCTAATACACTTGGTATAGATACAAGTAACATACAGGAAATATATCTAACAAACAAGCTTGGCCAATCTGTACCCTTTTACAGCTCTCATAACTAGTTTGTTCAAAGCATTCAATTTATATTAGAGAGGGTTGTCCGTTTCCTTCAATGATACATAGAAGATGATAGTTTGGAATCGGTCCTCTACACCAATCTAATGATTTGAGTATATACGTGAAATATTGAATCGATTTATTTTGGGGACGCTTAAGATTTGGCAAAGAGTTTTAAAATTTAGTATGAGTGATGAAAAGGTTTGCAAATTAAGTGATGATGAATATATCCATGAGCTGTGGGTCGATGCTGTTGAAATCTCAGCGTTTCGTGTATAGCCCTTGGAGGGTGACAGGACACTCAAAGTCACTTGCATAATCATGAATAGATTCAAATCAATGAATATTCATTCAATAATAGAGGATCATGAATATCCACTAGATAGGCAGAGTTCCCCAGACTCCGAATGAACGACCGTTCGCCATTAAAACATAATATAGTTTTGATGTTAAACATAAACAGGTTGTAATTGTAAAGCATAGCAAAAATTTCTGTGAACCCCTACGTGAACACACCAAAGTCAATCCCAAGGCCAATACAAACCTGCGAAAGGTTTGTGAAAATGTCTGATAATTATTAAACCAATGATTGAAATGTAAATCTAAGGGTATACTTGGTGAGAGCGTTTGCTTAAACTAAATTAAAATATAAACATTTGCATAATATAAAGGTAACCAAGAAGTGTGAAACAATAAAGGGCTCGCAATGGATATTAATCAGATCAGTGCTGGGACATTATAGATGTGAATTATGAAGCCGGTCTCCAACCGATAAAAAAAACAAGCAATGACACTATGGAAATCGTCTGTGAGAGGGATTCCTTGAAATTAAATAATGATGAAAGCATTTAAAATTGTAGGTTGCGTAAAGTGTCAGTTGGATTCAGTACATAAGTGCTGAAGGTGCAGGTGCAAACATGTCTACAGGCTTGGAAAGTGATTATAGGTTTGGGAGTAGATGATTTTTCAGCCTTCAAACCCTCGGCATAGTTAGAAAGATTTGCACTTTCTAGCGCATACTTTATAATGTGTTCCTCCATAAGCTTACTGGTCTCAACCTACTTAAGTCTGAAGCCAAATTCGTTGGAACAAGTCGAAAGAAGCTTTTGAGGAATTACAAATGTTAAATTGTTTTAAAATATGAGCACCTCGAGTGCAACCAAATTAAAAACTGGGCACCAATTTTATGGATAATAAAACCCTGTTCTAAATAATATTCACCGATTCAAAAAACATTTTGGATTTTTTGCAGTTTTGTCGATTTTTCAGCAAATACCAATGAAATTTAAGTACATTCTTCGGCGGAATATTGTGAGATAACTAACAATACTCACTTCTTTTAACTGAAATTCTGCTAAACAAATATAAATTCAACGGTCTTTAGCCATTTTTAGTGATTTAATTTAGCAGATCTTTTGAAATTTGAAGTGCTGGCCAACCAACTCATCCTTTCACTTGGAGAGCTTAATTTTTTGAAGCAATAACGGAATTTTTATCTCAGTTCTTCGGATACATACATTTATCTAAAAAATATTAAACTCTAATGTTCGTTTCGAAATGGTTCAAAATGGATTTCACTAAAGAAATTATCGAAATTTCGATTTTAAATTTTTTGAGCTATTTCAATAAATAATAGGTAGAATTTAAGGGCTGAAATAATGAAAAAATCTAGATCATGAAGCTTTTGAACTTATAGTTATTTTTTGGGTGTCATCTATGGATATCATCCCAATGAATCGAATAAAACCACCCGGATCACCGAACGTTCATCTAGTTGCACTCCCCAACGGTTTACACTGTCGAGGATAACTTTGACAGACGAAAAATCAATATAGGAGTGAATCGGAACTGGTAGGACACAGCAGAAACCGTCATAAATGAACTACGACGACCGTATCAGCTTTAATTTCATTCGAGTTTCATATAACTTTGATCACTATAGATGGACTTGTGAATGTTGGGTAGTTGATTTATTTAATCTCATTTTCAGTTGGTGGGTATCTACCTCAATGTCGATATACTTGGATTCTGATGTAAAATTGTTCTTAGATATCAACTATTGTTAATTACAAAAGGACTAGTAGGTTTTTTATTTAACTTATCCTTTTTAAAATAATTTATCCTCGGTAGCCATCTACGGCCAAAGCTTCCACTAACTGCTCTCCTAAATTTATCTTTGGCCAATAGAATGTTTGAATAGTTTGTTAATCATTCGAATCTCAATATAGTTATTATATTAGATGCGAAATCTTCAATCAGGATTCTTCATCAACCGAATCAATAACGCTCAGTGTACGGGGACTCCCTCAAATATCCTAAACCAACAACTTTGAACTCTTATGAATAATTTAGGGAGGCGCTATATCGTTGAAGTTATCGAGCATTGTGAAATTTCAAGTCGAAGAAACTGAAATGGTAATTGACAACCCGTTCACGCTAACCGTCATGTCAGCTGTCTAAAGTTGAACCACGTTGAGTGGTTTTAACGAAAATACTGGGGAAAAGCAATTATTGAAACGAGGTGAACGGAGGGAGGCCGGATAATTATTCGTGGATGAGCCCTAAAGGATCGCTCCGAAAATGGGGTTGGATTATGGATTGACAATTCTTACGATGTTGTAATTACACTAAAAGGGCGCCTACTTGTCAAGGCGGACACAAAAGACCCTTCAACAAACTTCCCTTTGGTAGGTGAAATAAGGGCGGAAGTGTGTGTGTAAAGAATAGCAGTGAAGGGGCTTTCTTATCGACGACGATGTATCTAAGTGTTGCATCGATTCGCCTTTGAAGTTTTCCTTTTTCTTATTATTTAAAGGGAGAGGTAGTATCCCCCTCCCCCCCTTACCGTACAAAATGTTTCCATTAGTGCTAACTGATGGAATGACGAGAAATGTGGGTTTTTGTTGTTGAAAGCTTGCTAAGACCGTTTAGATAGTCAACGTGATTGAAGCGTATTGTCAAAACTAAATCCAATGCGATTGACGACAGATCGCTTAGAAATTGCAATGTCAAGTAAATAAAGTCATGATGGAAACGCGACATTTGCGTTGTACCTCGGATCAGATACAAAATAATTGACAATAATTTACGATCAAGATTATAATTTACCGAAATTGATTGAGCTGTAATAAATATAATACGCAAAATACCATCTAACATGGAAATGAAAAGGAAAATAACAACAGCGTTTGAATAGCACGAAGCATATGTGTGACCCTCAGAAAAAGGCCAAATTCTGGCAACCTTTTTGGCCTGTAACCAAAGAGTTAACCAAAAGAAAAACCGCAAAAAATTGCGTATCCTTCAGGTTATTAATTAAAGACTAGAATTGAGGTTGAACTATTTTTTTTCTTTTCTTCTTCTTTTTTCAAACTTAGAAGTTCGAAAATTTGGTTTTTTATCTTCCGTGGTAGTGATTAGGCACCTGTTTTTTGCTTCCTTAATACCGAACGTAGGCCAACTTTGATTTCCTGCAAGAAGTTGAAAAAATGTTTACTCTCAAAAACCAAGATTTTAGAGCTTCCAGATTAATTTCGGTTCCGTGTCTTTTCAACGTCTGTTTGTCTGTCAATTCGTTGTCACACTTGAAGCTATAGAGGGTTTCAGTTGGGTTTTGATGAAATTATTGGAGATCGTGCGGGTTAGCTCCTGGAAGGTCCCCTACGAATTTATTTGCTGACGGAAGAATTGTGCGAATGCGCAAATGCAAATTTCCTATAACGCCGATTTCTTATGGTCTATTGGTCCGATTTTGTCCAAACTCGGTGGATAGTTGGGTATTATTTCTGGAAATGGGATTGCGGATAGTTCCCTATGTATTTTACCGCGATTGGTTAAGAAATAACTATTGAACAGGCGCAAGACTAAAATTTGACTAATGGACCGATTTTGACGAAATGTTTGGGCATTGTGAGGGTTAACCCTTGGCCAATCAATTGAATGAATCTAATTTTCTTTCTACGTAAAAAATTAGAGGTATTATATCCATTCAATTAAAAAGAAAGGAATACAATTTATTCAATCAAACCTAATCTCCGAGGAAGAAGATTGATTCTTGTTTACAAAATCTATTAGAACATCAAGTAGAAACTTGTTTTCAGATGACGAGAACAGGAACTTGACTTTTTCTGAGAATCATCCATACACTTACACAGCATTTTCATTTCAATTTTCAGCAGTTGCCAATTAAGCCCATGCAGTTGGGAGATTGATTTGTTTGGTAAATCTTGCTTTTACATAATTTCAAAATTAGCATTCGAAATATCAATAAATATTTTTACTAAGGAAAATTGACATTGTCATTGAGTGACAGTCAAAATTATTGCATGATGTAATAAAGAACCAAAATCGCATAATATGTTATATGGCACGTCTTCCTGATAATTCAAGTTTTTCAGTTTAAGTTTGCAAAACATGTTTGAAAAAAATATATTTGCTCATGCGATACAAGAATGTAAATTTTCTGGATTGTTTTGTGTGAGGGTAGTAATTTTGTTAGGCATCCATCTTAACAATGTAGCAATAATTATTATCAGTATTATTAAAAATTGTAATATTTTCAGGGATATAACGCAGTAGTGAGAGATTCCTTCACGGTTTTATTTGGGCTTGATGACAATAAGAAAAGTCAACTGTAAGAAGACAAAAATTGGTACAAATCCGTTCCGAAAATTTCTTCCACCAAATCCGTAATTCTGAATGGGTGAGAGAAAATTTGTAAAATTGTTACTACATCGCTGAGTTTTAAAAATTTTCCCTATGAGAAGGAAAAAATAAAAGTGTCTACTGAACCATATAGTCTCATTAGATAGAATTGCAAAAAAGTCTGCGCATCTTCTCCAATGAGAGTAAATACTGAAAATGATAATAAGGATAAACGAATCGTATAATTTCACTGGACTAATAAAGGAAGCATGGAAGCATTCCGTAATATAACGGTCATTACATTCACTAATGGATTTTTGATTAAAGGCTTCACATACCTTCTGATTTAACCGTCAGATTTAATGTATAAACCGGAGCGGGAGGGCAATTTTTTTTTTACGAATACGCAATTACTGTCGTACAATTAACATTTTATCTTCATGTGCTGTACGTTTTATAAAATTTACCTTGTTGACGTGTTGTGTAATAAACACGTGACCTGGTAACCTTTGAACTGTTATAATATTTAAAGTGTTTGCGTAAATGGTCGTTTCATTTTTGATCAATACAAATCTCCTAATGCCACTTAACACGCTGATTCAGTTTTCTACCTAACCGTCGCACTAAATAATCTTTCTATACCCAACCAAGGCACGAATCCATGCCTTCAAAATTTGATCAGGCTGCTTCATCGTCATTTATGGCATATGAGCTCTGGAATTTTTGAGTGCTGTAGTTAGGTTGTTGGGTACCACATTGGCTACATGCAGGCACATATGTCTTTAAGGTGGAGTCTAGTTCCTAGAACATTTGAAATTGTGGCATTGACTAGGAGTACTCACACTGGTTGTAAGTCTTGAAATTAAATGGAAAAAAGGCTTTTCAACTCTTAATAAAAGGGGGAAGGAAAAATGTTGGGGTTGTTTGGAACCCAGGTCTATCAGCCTAATGATGATCTGCTACTGATGATAACTGATAGACCTGGGTTCCAAACAACCCTAATTTTTTTCCTACCCCCATTTTTAGAGTTGAAAAGCCTTTTTTCCATTCAATTTCAAGACTCACAACCAGTGTGAGTCAGGATCACGGTCAGGGTCGGATTTTCAGGGATGATGCGAGGAAGGTACCTTGAGGTCCCTTACGACATTTATCATGATTAAATCAGCGGTACGCTGTTCGCATGCGCGACCGCTTGTCTGTCTATATTTCCTTGCCACAACCATAACTCCAATAATTTCTATTGGATTTCAATGAAATTTTCAGGAATAGTGTGGGTTTAGCCCTAGATGGTCCCCTATTAGTTTCATCATGATTGAATCAGTGGTACGCTCTGCGCATGCGTTAACGTAATTTTCTTGTGATAGCCATAAATCCGTCAATGTTGAACAGATTTTATTCAGATTTTAATTTTTGGTTACCCAGCACTATATCGTCATGATAATGGTAAACTGGTCATTTCTGAACATTTAATGTGACATATGTGAAGGCCAAGAAGAAGCTTCTGTACCATGTCCTTGGCAGTATGTTTTTATTTAACGATCTAAGCAGAAAGGTGGTTACCGACATTGAACATTGTGACTAAGCGGACACTACAAGTGGCACGATTCTAAGAGGATCCATGTTGCCCTCCGTCACTAAACGGAGTGCCATCACGGACTCAATTAGAAGAATACTTAACACCTGAGGCCTTATTCCGTTGCTCAGTGTCTGAGGTATAGATATAATTGTACAACCTCAAGAAAGCAATGGATCGTATGTTTCCCGTGAGCAGTCCTGTTCGAATTTATCATTGCTCTTTCCAATTCACCCATTGTGAATACTACGTCAATTGAACGAATGGGCGACGGTGCGTGCTGAGGGAGAGGTGCATCTCATCAACCTCTGCCTTGTGTCACCTATAGACTTCCGGGTATACATCATCACTGGACACTCTTGAGAAATTCCGATAAATTGCATAGCCATCGCCTGTGTGCATGCACAAACATAAATTTCTTGTTAACTCGCACTTTGTTCTTCTACTTGTTTTATATTATGTCCTTGTTACAATTAGTTAGGAAGCTACACTGCCCACCCAACTTGGCAAGCTTTTTTTACACCAAATTCATAGCCTAGTATTTGAGGTGCCTGGGGTGAACGTTTCTTGTAGATAAAAATCTACGCCAAGGCACTGGCATTCGAACACATGTCACATTAATGGCCTGCGAATTAGGATACGCGACGTATATCCTACGAAGCGAGCTGACACGTTTCTCTAAAGCGAGAAGAGATAACTATCCTCTGGGCAAGTTTTACGTGACAACCGAAAGATGACCGTTTGAAAATAAGAAGTAATTTGGCAAAGGGCCAACAAGGGGTCGTCGCAGAGAGCACAAATCATCAGGTGGAAAAATAGAAAATATTTATTAGTCTATTTCCGGAGATATCTCGCAACGCACACGCCGCGGCATACCAGAGTTGCCCACGTATATGGACCTAATTAGATTCAAAATCATCCAGCTTTTTGTACCTCTTTTTATCATTCACTACTGATTGACATATCAGTATTATGGCCAAAAGTTTAGAATGAATCGATGTTGAATTCATCGCGAACCATCTAAAACGAGTGTACCTACTAGGTGGACCCAATGGGATCACAATATCTCAAAACATCTGCCTAAATGTTTAAAACGTTATTTTAAATTTTCAAGATTTATAATTGTTTCTTATTTTTAAATATATGATTGTTAGTCATAGCAGCAGAAAAATAACATACAAAACTGTGATATCACAACATCACAATGAAAAATAGGTTCCCATAAGCCTTCAAGATATAAATGTTTCAGAATCAATTTTAAATGAAATGAAACGACTGCTTGGGTACTGTTTCAGTTTAATACTCTCAACAAGAGAGCTTTACCAGATCTACTAGGTATCGAATTTCTGACACCAGAACAACATAAAATTTCGTCGAATTGGGAATACAAGTAATATGAATTGGATATTGGAGAACCAGGTATATAATATAGGATGATTCATGAAATACTAAAGTAATAAATAAAAGACATTTATACTATAGTCTAGCTTGTCATATTACAGACAACTGCTAATAAAAAATTGACCCCACTTTACGAGAAAACGAAACAGGAATCCAACATCAAGATTTTATTAATTTGATTGTTTGACGTTGACACGTTTGCCGTTTATGAGGACTATCGCGATGATAGCCAACCATCAAAACCTCGAATCGACTCAATTAACCTGATAATATTCCAAGTTACAGAAAAATGACAAAACTCGCATAAATAAGACCGTAAAATAACAGCACAAGGTTTTTTTCAATGGATAATAAAACTCTCTAATCATTTTACAAATTATTAACTGAAATGTTAAAGTAAGAAATAGCACTAACCCGAGCATTGATTACTTATATATTAAAACAAAAATATATATTTATTACTAGTCGTCGAATGATTGATTACGTGAGTTTCATTCAGTCAAGTAAATTAAAAGTTATATATATATATATATATATATATATATATATATATATATATATATATATATATATATATATATATATATATATAAAATATATATTCCAATATAATGGTTCAGATGTCATTTTAGTTTATTATTTTTAATAGTGAACCTAAAAATACTAGTAATGTGTAGATGTACTAATTAATTACATTAATTTTCCCTCAATCCATAAATATAGGCTTATTGATGACAAAGTCAGCCTTCACCCGACCACGACAAAATTGAATTACGCAAATTATTGACGAAGACGCGTTAGGCTAAGGTACAAGAAAACCAAAGGGAAGCATATTCAGTTAAAACCACATTATTCCTAAAAACATAGGAAACGAATTATGGGAGGCTAACGAGCGAGCCAAACTTTCTTGTACACCGACAGTTTTAAATTCGACAAAACGTAAATAGCGAGTGAAAATTTGAATTGATTGTTTTGATATATGTTAACACGGGTTTCACAACCCCGATTGGCCAGGAATCAAATCACTACAGGTTTTCCTTTTGGAGTTCAATAACCACACAAATCCCATTTTCTAATTCAAAATTTCTTCAAATTACTGCCTTGAAGATTTTTCTGCTTTTTGGCAGTCTTCGATTTCATTGATAAAAAATGAGTGTTAGCAAAAAAAAAAAAAAGTGAGGTATAGATTGTCTACGGTTTATCATCATGTGTTGACGAAATGTCAGTGAATTTTTTATCATGGAACTGAGAATGGTATGGATTCAAGCTGATGTTGAGCGTAAGCGAAGGTAGTAGCGGTGACCTGATGCTTGGTGTGAGAGGAGGGGGGGGGGGGGGGGAGAGAAACATTTGCGAGCCCTTTTAAAGAAAAATTGGAAATTGGATCAAATTTTGGTGCTGGAGATCCGGCTGATGAGGTTTGTCGGGGTTGAATTGGAGTTTTGAACTGGAAATACTCACCCGTACTGCGCCGGAAGGACCGTGGGGTAGCCTGCTCTCAATCCCGGGAACGTCAGACCTGCGAACAAGTAAAGATTAATTAATATGAGGTAAACTAATATTTTTGTAGTCGACGGACTACGACAAGTGAGCGTATGTTGTCTAAGTAAGTAAAAGTGACAAAAAAAATTACGTTTCGAATTGAGTGTTACCCAAATCCGCAACAAATTGTTATTTCTCATCAGACCGAAGCTCGCAGACTATCAAAGCCCTGACATCTGGTACACAGCCTCTTTGAGACATGTGAAAGTGATTGCGACGGATTAAGATCAGCTGAGTCTTCTTTTTGTTATAGTCTTGCTCTTAAAAATAAAAATACGAAATAATTGCATTGTATTTTTTTAAATTTATTTACAAAATTTAATAGTTTCTCGTTTTAGAGTGAAATGAAGTTAAAAGTTTTTTAGTCTTTTGAATTATTTAGAGTCTGCAAGTCGGATGTGGCAAATAGCTTCTTCAAAAACCGAAACATGATTGCATTCAACGTTGAACTATTTTAAAGATTTCATAGCGACCTCCAACGGTTCGGAAGAAGCAGTAAATTAAGATGAAGGGTTTTTCCAAGTTTGAGCATAATCAGCCAATTAGACTGATGCTTCATAAGAAAACAAAACCAGTATAGTTTGTTCTGCTTAAAAAAAAAATAAAAATAAAATAGAATAAAAAATCCAGCATTGCAAAACAAAGGACGAGTTTGCTGGACTACACTTTTCGAGAAAATAAATTGTTCAAATTTCATACAATCCTAAAAATGGGGGGGGGGGGGGGTAGCTAACAATCGTAAAATCTATATTTTACGGAATATTAGGTAGTACTTTCAACTATGAACTAGAAAATACAGAATTTTTTTCACAAAGTTGTGATAAAATGTTTTATTCGTATTAAATTGTGCTATAAATGTATAAACGTTCCTTTATTTTGACAGTTTTAAGTTATTGCGAAAGTTTAGATAAAAAAGAATTACTTTCCTTAATTCGGTTCTTCATTAAATGATCAGTTTATGAAAATGGGAAGGAACGTTTGAGAATAATAAAAGTTCCAGTCATGCACCAAGATCGCATGAGAAAATTTTCGTAAATTATCGTGTTATATTATGTTACATTGTTATGCAATTTGAACACTTTGAGGTCAAAGAAATGGTTAACTAACAGTTTTATGGCAAACAACTACTTAGTTCTAAATAAAATTCAGCGAAAAAAAAAGTTTTGGATTTTAGCATGGAACATGTTGTTTGGCTATATTTGGTAGTTTTTATCGAGCGAAAATTAACAAAATGTAAGTAAATTTATCAACATAATTTTGTGCAAAAATGTTTCAATGTCATAGTTCATTTTTTTAAATTTATTTATTTTTGCTAAAATTTGTTGAAAGATATAAATCCTTCAACTTTTAGCCGTTTTCACTAATTTTTAATAATTTTCTTAGCACATTTTTTAAAATTTGACCAATTTAATGTGGTCGGAAAGTGCTGGTTATCAAATTAATCCTTTCATTCAAAAAGCGTGGTTTTTTTGGTGCAGGAACGGATTTTTTTATCTCAATCCTAGGGAGGATTATTGACTGGAATGTGACACGCAGGCACATACACGCACACGCACACACATACGCGAGCGAACAAACACTCACATATATTTATATATCTAAATACTTATAAAAAGTGGTAGACTCTAGGACTCGCCTCAGAGTGCCTCAAAGCGGATTTCAATGAAGAAAACTTACGAAATTTTTTATTTAAATATTTATAGACTACATTTTTTAACGAAAATTCACTAAAACCCAATTTAAGGACAGAAACACCATTTTTGTGATGATATGTAAAAAAAAGTATAAAAAAAGCAAAAAATTGTAGAATCATAAAATTATTTTGTATAGCAGCATTCTGTTTAGCTAATGTTATTCTGCCTAGAAAATGATGGTTTCTGTGTGCAAAAAAATTCTGAGATTTTACAACAATATTTACTAAACGTTTTCGTAATACGAAAATTCACTCATAAACTCATGCTTTATAATTAAAAGTTTATAATTTGTCTGTCTTCCAATCATTACACCTAGTCATACACCTACGACAAACATCCTATCGTGTACTTAGCACCGTTTTTACATTATGATATGCTGACAAAACTTCAATTTCGGCATCCCGCTTGACGTTGTCCATTTCGTTTGTCCCCACAGGCCATTTTTCTTTTCTCCTACACTTGTAAACTTAGCTTCTACACGTGTAACTTTCCTACACGTGTACTCTCCGTTTTGGTGAAACACTTGTTCTTGTTACCGTGCATTATAAGTACCTGTACTTGTTAACTTGTACACTTGTAAGTTGTTATTTTGTGAAATAGGCCCCAGATCTCAAGATACCGGCGCGTCCGCCTGAACGAATTCCTGTCTCAATTGAATGCACTCCAGAATCATCGCTGGTTTAATAATGAGAAGATCTTTGCACAAAAGCAATGAACCCGGATGAGTAATCATAAATTTACCAGAATCAAATTGTAAGATGTTGGAAGACATGCTTTTCGTAATGGCTGGCTTTGTAAGAATAAAAAGGGAAGGTAACCCTAGACGACCGGCTCAACAGCTGTTTTTCCAATCCGGTAGGAACACCACTTCGCACCCACAATAGAAGTCGAATAATTATTGTTTAAATAACTTAAAATACGATTTTCTTGTCCATAGAAAATCGTAGAGGCTCGAGAACTTTTAGAAATTATATTAACATACATACATACATTTCATTAGAATTCAGGGGACCAACATTTAACAAGGGAAATAAGGGCTTTGCTTTTCAAGCTGATAACGTAGCAATCAAATGTGTGTATTTCATCATCAGCTGATCCTGAACTACGCCAACTCGGTTCAGGGGAGTGCAAACAATAACACTGATAGAGTAATCAGGAGGAAATTAATCAATCAGCTGAATTAATTAGTGAACGGAATAGAATGGCAATAGTGAAAAATAGAGGGTGATTAGTTGGTGGCCGGTGCAATTGTCGGGAGAAAACTCTGGAGAAAAGTAGCACAATTCCACTATCTGCTTTACAAGCAGATACCATGTTACATGGATATGTCTTTGATTGGGGGTTTCATAACGGTTGTCCTTGAGAGTTGTAAACAAATCCTTCAACTTTAAACAAATCCCTGGGCTAATTCCAACAAAACAACGGTTTACTTATAGAAATGTTGAAAATAACTGTGTAGAGAAGCCACTACAGTGAGTTGTTGTTAACGTCAATTTCACCAGTATAAGGTAAGCGCAATCACGATGGTATATTTAATTTTTTTTATTTTTTGGCTACATCGAGAGATCTGTATAGTAAAAGAGCTCGGTTTATCTTGAGCAAGATAAATAGGAACTGCAACTTGAATATAAGGCTCCTACCTCTGAAATATATTATAGAGATGTAGATATATCATCATGGGTTTTACTTTTTTTCTTTTTTTGTGTGGTTGGTGGGGAAAAGTGTTCAATAAAGAGGGAAAAAGGGAAAAGCGATATTCATTTCCACAGAGCTGAAAGCTTTGATCCTCCACCCCTACCCCCTTCACCACGGACTACGTGTAACCGAGAAGAGCCGAAAGCCGAACATTGCCTTCATAAAGACATTGCCGCCCCCGAGGGGAGGTGGGCCGCTTCGTTAGCGAAAGGCTAATTTCACCGCTCCCTTTCAGTCCCATGTTTGAGTAGAGTTAAAACAAGAGGACAACCTGTTGATTGCCTCTTTCGAACCTGAAAAAAAAAGAAGAAAAAAAGCTAGTTTTTTCCCAAAGCGTTTGTCTCCGGGCTACGTTTCGGGGGTTGAAGCTTGCAGGCTTGCAGTGAATGGGGGAAATTGCTCGTGGTTCAATGTAACGATCTCCCTCTCTCGTGAAGGGAGAAGCGGTTGTAGCTGTGAAAAGAGTGATGGCATCAGCATTTGAAGAGATCTGCAGCGGCGTGATGAGATCACACTTGCACTTTCATCTTTAGAGTTGAACTGGCGTGAAGCAAAGCGTTACAGTCTTTCCCTTTGAATTCAGTCATTAACTTTGTATGCTGGGGAATAAGGCCACACTAATGTTTGCATGAAACGGTTACAATAAGATAATACTTGAGAGTATATCACAGTAACGTGGCGCTCGTTGTGGTGCTCTTATTGAAATCTGGTGGCTGCGCCACGATTGTTGATATATAGTTTTATTTATTTTACGTCAATTTTATTTTTTGGTAATATCTGGGTCTGACGGAATTAAGTCAAAATTTCAATAAATAGGTTTGTACATAAGTTTGTTCAAAGAACAGATAAGTTATTTTATTTTATTTATTTTATCAAGTTCACTTCGGCTTTAGTGCCTTAGTAATTACTATTCACAACAAGAAATTTATGTTGTAATTATTGAGTCCTGTTGATAGGGGGGAAAACCCCCTAATGGGGTTTCACTATAATTTCATGTTAATAAAGATATTCATTCATTCAATCAACAACCTTTTCTGTGACACTAGACCATGTAAGTCACGAATCTTAATACGTTCTGCCCAGTTCATAATTTTCATTAAAAAAAGTTAGTGGTTTTCTAAATTAACCCGGACAGCAGACTAGGGTAGGTATTAGTTGAGGAGAGATAGAGAGAAGGGATGACGATTGAACTATAAAAATCATGCATCATAAATTATGGTAGGTAATGTATAAGTTGAATTGTTTTGGAATTATGCCACTTTGAGTGGAATGAAAGTGTTCACTACCTAGTTAATGGCAAAAATAAATAATATCCAGCTATTAAAACAAAGATATTTGATTTTTTATATTTTTAGAGGTTTTTATCGATATTTGAGCACATATTATTAAAATTCAAGTACATTTTTTAGCATAACTTTGTGCATAAATAGTTTAATGCTCTAGTTCTTAGTTGATATGAATTTTGAGCAATAATCTCCAACTAAATATGAATTGAAGTAACAATTTTTAATAGTTTTTTGCCATTTTTAGTTATTTTTTAGTTAATTTTTTTGAAATGTTATTTATTATGCTCTGCAAGTGATGTCCATCGAACTGATCCTTTATTTCAGAATGTATGATTTTTAGGTGAAATAAAAACGGGTTTTTTTAAAATCTCAATCATAAGGAAAGTTATGAGAGCGAGTGAGTGGGTGAATGAGTGTGTGTGTGTGTGTGTTTATGTACGCGTGTGTGTGTATTTGTGAAAAAGTTTAGAATATTGAACCTGTTGAAACGTTAAAATCCAGCAATCGTTTCAAACAGCCTCAGAACGGATTTATAAGAAAAAATATTCCCACAGGAGTGAAACTGTTGACACACGTTAGTAGGAATTTAGGGATTGTTTGGTAGTTTACAACTAGCTGGATGGCACTAAATCATCCATAATGGGGTTTCAGAACTCAATAAAGGATTCCCTCTGTAAGTTACCCGAAGTTGCAAGTGACGCGCCAAACAATGGAATTACACGATCGATCGGAACAACCGCACATTACGAAATCAGGAGTTTCTCAAAGGGAATTTTGAATAACACAATCCGTGAGTTTCGCAGTGATAATGCATAGATGGACACTTGTTTCTGTCCTCAAGATAAGAGCCAATACGTCAGGATCGTATTGACTGATTGAGTCTTAATATGAATATACGTATCAGTGGGTGTTCTGATACGTACCTGGTAATATTGGTGGGTGTAATATACGTACTTGGGTGTTCTGAAAATTAATGAGAAAAAAAATCACCAATCCATTTCTAGGAGACAGAATTATAACGAAGCTGTACAACCACTTGTGCTTCCTAGTTAGTAGTGACTACTGAAATGTAGTGGTTCACCTAGCAGTTTAAAGATGGCGCTCAGTGCGCTTGCAGGCGCCTGAATTAAAATTAGAGTGAACAGTTAGTAGTACTATGGCTATTGTGGTCTCATTCTCGATTCATTGAACTTTGACTTTGTGGGGTAGCACTTTTTGACTACAATAAATTGGTCATATCTTAAAAATGTACGAAAAGTTGCTAACGAAAAGTTCTAGTCATGGAACATGATCGTATGAGCGAATTTTCGTAAATTAAAGTATTATAATATTATGCATAGTTTGGGAATTTGAGCACGTTGATTGCAATAAATTTGTTAACTACCATTTTAATGACAAAATATGGTTCCAAATAATATTCTGATGGAAAAAAGAATTTGGATTTCAAGCTTTTTTTTGCAGTTTTCACAAATTTCCCAGGAAACATTAGAGAAATTTAAGTACACTTTACAGCATAATTTCGTGCATTAATTTTTTAATGTTCAATTTCATTGCTGATAACCTTTATTTGACATAAAGTCTGATAAAATATCATATATATAAGTTCAACAATTTTTAGCCGTTTCTAGTGATTTTTCTAGCAAACTCTTTTTTTATTGAGTAATTTGATGCGTTCAAAAAGTGCTGGCCAACGGGATCATTCTTTTATTTGGACAACTTGATATTTTGATGCAAGAACGGGGTTTTTAATTAAATCCCAAGGAGAGTTATCGTCTGGAATGACATTCACACACAAACGCACAATATACACATTAATGAAAAAGGCGTTAACTTCTAGGATTCGTGTTAGAATGCTTCAAAACGGATTTCAGGAAAGAAAATTTCCATTCTAAACCTTTTGGAGCCATTGCAATACCTTCATTTTCGTTAAATGTCAAAAAACTACAAAAAATCTTTAAATTAATATTTTGTAGCATAACATAACTCAAATAAAGTATACAATGTTTACCAAGATAAATTTCAATAATGTGCTTAATGCTAAATGCGCTTAAGGGTTAAAAAAAAAAAATAAATAAATCAATTTAATAAACCGCATAAAAATATGGTAATCGAAAAACCTCTTTTTGAATATCAGATTATAATTTAGAATAAGTTTTTTGCCATAAAACTAACAGTTACGAAATGGCAACAATCTTTTAGCGTTTCTAAATGCTCAAATTTCAAAAAAATTTACATAAATACAATAATATACGTTATATAGTATTTTCCAACTTTTTTTTTCAATTGAATCCATATTTTTTCAATTAATTGAATTAAACCTTTTTCCAATTCACCTTTTTTCAAAATGAATTCAACTTTTTCCAATTGAATTAAACCTTTTTTCAATTGAATTCAAAATTTTCCCAATTAAATGAAACCTTTTTTACTCTAGTCTGAAGAATAGCGTAGTACCTGGGTATGTAAGCTCCCAAACTTCATAGAAAGAGTTTACAAAAAGTGTTGATAAAGCTAACAAAACTAGTAGAATATTTTCACAAATCTTCTTTTCAAGAGAAACATCCTGGTACCTTCCACGACGTCGGTCAGTTGTACGTCTATGACGAGTCTCAAGACTGAGAAGACGAATCACTGTCGAGCTGTCCTCTCCTACGACTTCCTCTTAATAATGCTAGAGCCCGCAGTAGAACGACTACTATCCATATTTCACTCGTATTTAGAAAACAAATGAGACAATTGCAAATCGGAACCAGCGAACCCGGACAGGCACTGGCAGTGTTACCAGATGCCTCGATGGAAAATCCCTCCATACCGCTCGAAATATCCCTACGTTTCTCTGTGTTTTCCCTCCGGAACCAAAATATCCCTCCATTCTCAAATCCCCCCCCCCCCTCCTCACATCACACCATCACAACATTGATTTTCTTCAGTTTTCGTTAGCAATTTGCAGAATTCGAAGCAGTGTTTTCATTCATCATTTATACCTTCCCAGTTACTAAATATAACATGACATTGAATATCCCGTGGGTTTTAATAAAATTAATGCAAAATTACTATCCATTAGAACAAAATCACCTTTATTATTATTTGTAGCTGACTTCCTTCACGGAACGATTAAGCTTCAAAATAATTTTTTTCTTCTCTATCTATCTTATCTCTATTAGTTTCCGCTGTTAGGATAATAGAACCGCAGTATTCAATGCTATCAATTTTCGTGGTTTCGGGATTTTTTCCACCAAAACCCCTAGGGTCGAAAAACTGTGCACCGCTCATCGGAGGGTACCGACTACCTACCCGCTCCATAAGTTTCTTCTCTCACCTCATCCACTTTTCTAACAAAATTTAGGTACGTACGTATTTTTCAGACTAAAATCTAAAGGTCTAACTTGATTGGAAAAAAGTTGAATTCAATTGAAATAATTAAATTGGAAATAAATGAATTATTCATTTGGAAAAAAGGTGAATTTAATTGGAAAAAGGTAATTCAGTCAAAGAAAAAGTGAATATAATTGAAAATTTTTTTAATTCGTTTGGAAAATAATATATTTAAAGCCAATTCCATATGGCATGAGCAATGGCAGGGTGAGGTCACTGGTCTGCGTGGTGTCCTCCAGGACTTGAGCTCGGTGGGCCCTTTCGTAACCCTACTTCCAAGGAGGGATCGAATAGTGGTCAACCGGGTTGCCACTGGCCATACCCGTCTTACTCACAGACACCTGCTCAGTGCAGATGCTCGAGATGTTGTGTGGGAGGTGTGGGGTGATCTGTCCATCCGCCACTTTCTGGAGGACTGCTCAGCCCTTGTGGACCTCCCCGAGTCCAACATCAGCCCCCTCTGTGGGTTGACGTTTTATCCGGACCAGATAAGTTCCGATCCCTGTTATTATACCTGAGAGCCGCCGAGCTCTACTACGAACTGTGATATCTGATCTGTGATATATTTATGTTCATCTAGTCGTAGTTTTATTTCACTTCGCTGATTTGCCCGATGTTACATCTAGTCTTAGTTGTATTATTTTATTTTTGGGGTTTTTATAACCCACTTTGGGGGCTAAAAAGTGGTCATCACGGTACCCCTCGGTACCCCTCATTTTTTCCCCGCTTCGAGTTACCAGTGGAGTCCATGATGACGCTCATGGCTCCCCTAAGAATCGTGCCACTTCCAGTGTCCCTTAAGACACCGTGTTCAATGCCGCTAACGACCCCTCTGGTTGAGATGCGGCTTAAACCTCAATTTAAAAAAAAATATATATATATTTAAAGTATACGTTATTATAAACTATAATAAACTATAATATAATAAATTAACAGTTTAATTATATAATAAGTATGATAATTTACGAGCATTTTGTCATAATTATGATCATGCTGCGTGACGGAAACTTTTGCTTTTTTCCCGAAATATGTCTTTATTATTAATGCTGCGAGTAAAGGACGCTAGTAGACGAAATGACGACTGAACAGACTCAAAGGACGAGAAGCAAACGACGATCCGGCGATCGAACGGATGAAAAAGGCCCTCAGACGGAAGACCTGATAAGGGAGTCTGTTTGAGGACCTGTCGAACGAAACGAGAAAGCATTGTCCCCATATTTGCACAGCCACGGAACGGAGGCGGGTGAGGTCCCTTTCTCTTTAGACGACCAAAACGATCGTTTGAAAGGCGAGGGGATCCCGGAGAGGGCGGACTACGGACCTCCTTTGGGTTGAATGCCGCAGGGGCGGCGCGCCGGGGAGGTTTGCCGCGCGGCGACGTGCGGCGGGAGCGGACGGCGGCGAAACGGGGGATCCTTTGTTTCCCGTCTCCCCCCCCCCCCCCCCCCCCCACGCGGCCGTCAGGTGAAATGAAAACGCCCGTTTCCTTCTCATCACTCCAAACGACTAAATTTTTCTCCAACTTTTGTTTTCACTCCCCCACCCCACCCCCGTTCTTATTCTAAAAAGCAAGTTTTTCAGGAACTGACTTCGAAATGGTAAAAAAGAAAAAAGTTTATTTTTAGTTTTTTTTTTTAGGTTTCATTTCTTTTCCAACCCCTATTCAGCCGTCTACCCTTTCCACCCCACCGCGTTCCATCACCGCCATTTTTTCAGTTTTTCTCCTACCCGTCCCGGAGGTCTTATCGTGGAATGAGAGTTCTCTTAGGCGGTGATCGCTCAAAACGTCCAGCCCGTCCCGCAAACTCGAGGAAAATGATTTTTTACAGAAAAATCAGGAATATACTAACCGCGAATCATCTTGAGTGCAAAACTGAAACAGAATTCCCTGATTTAAGGCCAACTTTTACCAACGTTTAACGTCAATAAGATTGGAAATTAACGGAGATTACAGATTGCAACTCAACGTATTTCCACCAGAGCGCTGCACATGTTTAAACTCCTTCTGACACGACTGGGATAAAAATCTGAAAATCTAGCTGGTTGCACTTGCTAATCTCGTGAAACAATGATATCAAGAATAGGACAGCTGTTAGTTTTTCTTAAGTTGATTCACAGCTTAGGTCTTGAAAGGATTCACGCGAGTTGGCACTAGGAATTATATTTCAACGAATGACCTCCAACTTCAATATGTAATGGTAGTATCTTGTAGTGAACTACCTAGTGGGTACCGTTTCAAAGAGAAGATTAGGATGGAATTTATATGATGTACCAAACAGTGCAAGATTGTCGAGCTTCTATTTCTCACTGATGTTCTACTATATCTTCAATCATATGCAGTCTATCAAACGTTTTTACTTTGAAATATAGTTTTAAGCAATATTTTTGGCCTTTTTCGAGTTAATCATTGCCTCCTTACTACCAAAACGTGAGTATTTGAGCTATTCGACTGAATTCACCATCATGTTCAATGATGCTACTGTAGTACAACCAAAGAGCAATGGTACAACCAACAGAAAAAGTCATGCAGCATCATCGTTTGAGCGAATTTTCTTAAACTATCTATCGTATATATAATATGTATTGAAATTTGAACAATTTCAGTAGAAAGAAATTGTTAAAAACCAATTTTATGGCAAAAAACTTGTAATAAATAAAATTCAGTGATTCAAAAAAGATTTTGGATTTTCAGGTTTTTTGCAGTTTTGATAGATTTTTCAGTAAATGGTTTAATATCTTACTTAATTGTTGATAGTTTTTTTTAACTGAAACTCTGCTAAAAATTATAAATTTAACGAATTTTGGCCGTTTTTACGAATTTTTAGTTTTTTTCCCATTTTTTTGGAAGTTGATCAATTTAATGTGCTCAAGAATTGTTGGCCAACGAACTCAACCTTTCGTTTGGAAAGCTTGATTTTTTGGCTCAAGAACGGGATTTTTAATCGTCTAGAATTATATATATATTAATTGCTATGCAATTCTTTGGCCGACCCCCAATAATTTTTTTTGTAATGTCCGTAACGAAATTAACGATGATTTTCACGTACAACCGAGTAGTTGAGTAGCTGCTATAGATTGTGTCACAATTTCAGTGTTTTTCACGTACAACCCAGCCGTTGTTAGGGGAATGAAACTTCCGCAGTTTTCATCGCACAAAAATCGTTCGCCACTCGTTGGAAAGCGCTTGATTTATGTGATAAATGTCCACATTCCAAGCTACCAATTTCCCTCTCCTTACATACCTGGCTACATTCCAAAACTAAGTTGATTCAGGCTAAGAATTGCATAGCAAATTATCCTCGTTTTCTACGCAGTAGAAAAGAAAAATGATCCGGCGAGGCGCGAAGCGCAGAATATAGATTAGGGGGGTCCAGGGGGCCGAAGCCCCCGGCGAGGCGCGAAGCGCCGAGTATATATATATATATATATATAAAAGATTGTGAGATTTGACTATCTTCAGAATTTTTTTAGGCAAGTAAGCCTCGAACGGTTTTACGGGTTTTTAGAAATATCTATTTTTCATACAGTTCATATTATTTTAGATGGCGTTATGATATTTAGATGGTATTTTTCGAGAATCAAAAGGCACACTTCTATTATAAAATTTAACGCTGACTTAAAAAAAAAAAAAAAAAATCTTGAAAATTGAATTTGGTTGAGTTGAAGCAGAGACACATGGTTTTAATGCAAAAAGAAAGTGGTTTCTCTGAAAAGCTCTCCTGAAAAGCGAATATTTCGAATAGATTGATATAAAGAATTTATTCCAATGTCAAACTATGGAGAGTTCTACTCCATTTTTGAACTTCGAACTAGTTTAATACAAAATTTTGTTTGAAAATTATCTGAATCTTCCTATTATATTCGGCAAATGTAATTATTTGTTGGAACATATATAATATAAACAACAGGTCCCTTTTGGCAGGGTATTGGACATAATTCTACTATGAGAATGTATGCCAGTAGTTTATTGTGCTCGCATGAATTGTTTAATGAGTATTTTCAGTATGCCCATCTTAGCAGTGTCCGGTTTTTCGCCCCATACGACCTGGTAACCCTGGATCTACTAGTGAAGCAGATGTTAGACGTACGGAAATGTCGGTATACTTAGATCATGGGGACTATTAATTAGTTGCATTAATTGTCTCACTGCAGGTGCGCATATATATAAAGGCACATTGATGACAAGGTCAGTTTTTCGCCAGTCTACCACGAAATTGCATTATGCAAATAGTTTACGAAGGTGCCTTACGCTAAGGTGCCGTGAAGCTAATTTCTTCCTCAATCAACTTACGGAGTAGAAATTTGAAATGTAGCTCCTTTGGAACATCTAATATACAATTTCAGTGCACGTAGGTGCACTGATCAGATGTGGACCCTATTAACCTAATTTGTTTCTTCATTGACTTATTGTGCTTAAACCTGAAATGGAGCTTCTTTGGGAAATGCATAATACAATCACAGTGTATGGAGGGGCTCTGATCAGCTGTGGTACCTCGTGAGGTGCATTTCTTTCCTAATCGGCTTATGGAGCTAAAATGTTTATGAAGGTCCTTTGCCACACCTCGAAAATAATGACGAGGTAAGGAAACGTACTGATCAGCTGAGGGGCCTTTGAGGCTAATCGGTTCCCTTTTTGACCTTCCGTTTATTTTCAACATTTTCTCTAAAACTGTCGAAAATGACTAAAAATCGTTAAATTGTGGGATTCTGGAGCAGTAAAGGTGTGAAGCAAGTTTCGCCCCAAGTTTTGATGCTTAAACTATATACGGGTTTAATAATTATTGGATAATGTTCAGCGTAGAACGGCTACCTATTACAGAAATAATAATCCTTTGTGAGATAATATGCAGCGTTCATTTATATAGGTTTGTATTTCATTCTTTGTCAACCTACACATTATGAACCACGGTGTTCCGACCTTGATAGCGTCTCTCCGGTTTTATTAACCGCACGAACACAACCACTCCGTAATAACGGGGAGTTGAGAGGTTAACAGCAATGGCTGCTCCCCAACCAATCTTATGAATAAATAATCAACCAATCGTCTTTAGCCAATCAAATCCAATAAGGACATTCTGCAGTTCTCAGTTTAATGATACGTTCACCTTGATTTATGGTTCCTTAAATTATGTATCAATAAGTTGTGAGGCAGATATGTATGCAGTCGAAGAATTATGCAATAGGAAGATTGAAAGTTACAGTCAATCAGCATGATCATGTGAGTGAATTTTTGTAAATTATCTTATAATATTCATGTTCACTTCTTAAGAAATATGAGCACATACCTAGAGTTCAAAGAAACTGTCAACTATTTATTTTATGGCAAAAAACTCACTCTAAATGATAATCTGCTATTCAATATAAGATTTGCAGATTTTGGATTTTTCAGATTTTTCGCAGATTTTGTTGATTTAACTCATTAATTGAATTTAAATAAAGTTTTTCAGCATAATTTTGGGTATGCATTTTTGGATGTTCTAATCTATTGTTGTTAAACTTATCCGAGTGATACTTTCTTAGATAAATATATAAATGTAATGATTTTTAGTCGTTATTAGCCATTTTTAGTGATTATTTTCGGCAATTATATATATATATATATATATATATATATATATATATATATATATATATTTATATATATAATATATATATGTGTGTGTGTGTTTGTGAAATTCTAGAAATAGTTTCAGAATGCCACCACCATTCCCATGAACAAAATTATGAGAAAAAAAATGTTTAAAAATTGTTGGAGCCTTTGAAATAGCTTTGTTTTCTACAAAAGCGCTAAAACATTTTGTGGTAATTGAGGTAGATCGCAATAATCTTATACTATGTGATTGAAAGAGTAGAAATTATTACTAGAAATGAAACAAGTAGTATGAAGCACCTAATTCACTACCTACTTATCTATCCCATTTCAGTTTTATAGATCAAATATTTGTTAGTACTGCAGCCTAATGGGGAACAACGATTATTCCGCGCTCGTGAGTTTAAAAAAAAACTCAATTTACTAGCAAAAACTCCGGATCCTTGCTGCCCCCAGCTTCCTGATAAATTTGAATTAACGCGCAATGAAATTCAGAGTTAAACCGATGTGCTGAAACTATAATTGAGGAACGTCAGAAGATGTAACGAAAAGGTGCGACGGAGCGGAACTTTGTGTTTCTTTACGACGAGATTTTATGGGGAAATTACAATGGGACGGAGAGCAGTAAAACTCACTATCTGTCGTTTGTATTTCTCGTTCAAATTGTTACCCAACCATTTTTAAGGTTCCCATTAAGGTCGTTTGACAGGTTGTTGGTCGTTTTCTTCATCTTTTGTTTCGGTTTTGGGTACTAGCTTACCTCTCGAATTAAATTGGAACGACTATGCTCTGATTCGCTCGCCAGGTGTGCGTGGTGAAGACAGTATCAGAAAAAACATCGATTTTTTAAATCGATTCTGAGTCGAACTTAATTTACTGACACTCTAACAACTTTGAATTTCTTGAACCTTGTCCAACCATTTACCTATTCGGCTAGGGCAGTACAGATAGTGAGTCACTAAGTAAAAGGCATAATTATGTCCTTCCTAGTAAGCATTCCAAAACAAAAACCAAACACTTAGTCTTTTGACACCATAGGTATAACCATTGGTATATTTTAACACATAATGTGTTTTAGCCTTGGCATCTCCAACCGGAAACGTCAAGGAAATTCGTTGCAACAATTTCTGATGATTTCCTCTAACAACCGAGTCGATGCTAGGGAAATAGTACTTCGTTATGTTTCATCCCACAAAATTCGTTGACCGTTCGTTCGATTTATCCAACCATATTATGTTAACTACTACGAAGTGCGTGGCCAACAAGCTGAGATATGAGCATGGTTATTAGAATAATCGTTTACACTCAGGTGATCATCCTCTATAATTGATATTGTGAACATGATTGCAACCACTTATTAATTTCTGATGATTTCATTGAGCTGGTGGTGAGTCGTTGCGCTGGTAATAAATAAATAAAAGCACTTCACATATAGTAGTGATACACCCCAAAATCTGAGTCATTCTTATATGATCAGACGAGTCCGCTAAATTCTCTCCCGTTCACTCTAGGGTTAAGATTTGATAGACAGACTCTCTGGGTCATTAAGAGACGATTAAACTGATGGGCTCTTTCATGATCAGCTGAGTGAGCTAAATTTTATCCTGTTAACCCGAGGTAGTTGAAATTCGATTGGGAGACTGGTAATAAATAAATAAAAGCCCTTCACATAGTAGTGATACACCCCAAAATCTGAGTCATTCTTATATGATCAGATGAGTCCGCTAAATTCTCTCCCGTTCACTCTAGGAAGTTGAAATTCAATAGATAGAATCTCTGGGTCATTAAGAGACGACTAAACTGATGGGCTCTTTCATGATCAGCTGAGTGAGCTAAATTCTATCCTGTTAACCCTAGGAAGTTGAAATTTGATAGGGAGACTCTCTGGGTCATTAAAAGACAATTGAAATGATGAGCTCTTACATGCTCCGATGAGTCCGCTAAATTGTTTACACACAGGTGATCGTTCTCAATAACTGAAATTGTGAACATGATTATAGCCGCTTGTTAATTTCTTATGATTTCATTGAGCTGGTGGTGAGTCGCTGCGATTGTGATAAATAAATAAAACAACTTGACATAGTAGTGATAAGATACACCGCAAAATCTGAGTCATTCTCATATGTGTGGTTTATGTGAAATGCGTGGGCTAAAACCTATTCTGTGTTTCAATAATTTCATTCGAAGTGTGTAAATAGAAGTAACCGGGAGTCGAGGGTGCTTGCCCCCTGCCGTGGCGCGGAGCGTCGAGTTATATTGTATAATTCTGAAATGGCTCATATGGGCAAAAACGTTAAACTGAATTGCATAATAAGGAGCTGAAGAATTGAGGAACGCCTTTTTCATGCTTCACCTCCACTGCCCTAAAACTCAAAGTATGGCAACAACCCAACAACATCCAATTATGTTCTTTGTCGATAAAACATTTTTAGTATATTGAAAATAACAACCAACACGTTATCTGACAACCACATAACAAAGTGAGCTATTCTGCGTTCTACATTCTGGCCATATTTCCCGTACGATTATTAATTTGTTTTGACATTTCAAAGCTCATTTACGCAGACAAGCAAGACTAATTACCATAAGAAATTCCGGCAATGATTGACACGTCTGTGTTGTTTGTGCCTTTGAACTTCATCAGTTAGTTATATTAACTAGCCATGAAGGAAGGCTTCTCTGGCAAAGGCGACCCTATCTGCTTCCAACCCCAAACCGCAACTGCCTAACGATAATTCCGTCAACAAGACAGAAGCGATGACCGAAGCCTCGCAGAATAACACCACGGTTAGCGACGTCGGTTGATTAACCCATAGGTTAATAAAAGCCACAAGAGGGGTTTCGAAGGGGTTCCAATGAGGAGTCGGTTTATTTTGGAACCGACAGCGTTGCCACAAGCTGTCTTCCGCGGTAATTACGCGACAGCCAGGAATATTTTCTGTGACATCTTCGTCACGGTCGCGATAAGCCCTCGCACAGACACTTCGGGCTTGCAAAGACTCTGCAGAGTTATTTTTGACGGGTTTTGAGTCGGCTCCAATAAGGTCTGACAGTGGTCGAGAATCTTATTCTACAGTATTCCCAGTAACATGATGGTTATTACGAATGTTTATAGTTTACAAAGGCTTATTATTTTTTGTATTAGGTACGTAGCTGTATGGCACAAATCACTGGTCTATATAGTTCAGAAATCACACGTCTATAGAAGATACTAGAAACCCCAAAGATCGAGCCAGAACAGTTCACCTTAGTTCTGCAAGCCAAAGTCGCATAGCGATTTACATTCGTGTCGATTATTTTTTTCATTGCCAAGACGTTAACCTTCTGCAGAGCAAAAGGTTGGTTGATCCGGGTGGTCTCGTTCGATTCATTAAACGGAGTTCTTCCTATTTCCAAGCATCTACCTTCTCACGTTGCAAAAATCCACTAATGTTTGATTATGCCTTGAATGTTCAGGTTCTGCCACGTCTACTTGTGTGGTCTGTAGATTTACTTTGATAGTGAACTATCGTTTTGCTACCATTTAGATCACATAATCAGTAAAGCAATGACGATGCTAGGTTTTGTCAACAGATGTCAACATCTTTCGTATATTATATTGCGCGATGGAAAATGGGAGAGCTGGTATACTGGCGTTGAATACTGCCCATCTGTACAGTCTCCGTACTTCGCAAATGGGAGTGCTATTGTTGGGAGAGAACAGAGAAGACTACGGGCATCTTTGTACTTAAAAACGCGGTAACCTTGTCCTGAATCAGTGTGACTGCAGCTATGATGGACAGTATGCTGATGCTTATGCAGAGTCGTACACAGCTGAATGATTCTTGCTCTACAAGCTGAATCTGATTGATGCAGCTCAACTACTACAGGCAATCAACTTTTATGTATCACTAGAATCACCCTCTCCCGTTCCATCCCTACCTTTTACATCCAAAGCAATGCGAAATTAATGCAGTTGGATCTTATTAGAGACAGCCTTTCCTTTTTCTTCACAAAGTACTGACAGCTCTGACAGCTGAGTGTTCATTGTTGAATTGTGTTATTTTTTTACTATTATTACAACAAATGAAAGACGTTTAACATAATTTATCATAATTGCTTGCATTTAAATCTATGTACGAGTGTATTTTTGTATTTGTATCTGTGTAATTACCACTTTTATTAATCTGTTTATTTTGTATTCTCTATGTCTGGCGCGCTGTGATAATAAGGAATTTTTTCCCTTTTCCATTGTAATCCTATTGTAAATTGGGCTAAGCCGGTGATTTTTGATAAATAAATAATAAATATAAAAATTAAATATCGAACCGAATAACTACCCTCTCCCCGACTGATAAATGTATGATTTTTGTGCCGAAATTTATTTTTTTAAATTTTGGTCCAATAGTTTTGGGAAAAAGGTTCGGACGGCGGGCAGACATATTTTTCAAATTTTAGTTCATTATTGACAATTTATGAAACTTTATCATATTCAACAACAAAAACCTTAACTCGCTCAAATAGTTTTGGTTTACGTTTCAAGATGCTGAAAATCCAAAACATCGATTTAATGATATATATATTTTTAAAAAATCCGCCCGTTTGCCGTACGGAGATTTTCTTTTCCTGAAAATTTTACCGAAGTTTTGAAACGGGTCAAAAATTACATAGGTATGGAGCCATGCTGGTCCTAGAACCTCGGTATCAATTTCGGTCAACCCTAAAGGTTGGAATTTAACATCTGATGAAACATATTAATGATTCAACATATAAATGAAAACTGTTCTACTTCTCGAATCAACGAATCTTGAATCGGAACCCAACAAATTTTGAGAGAAGGGTTACATTTCATAATAATGTTTTCTTTTGTTTTTACTTTTATGTCTTTACTTCGGTACATAACCGCCTAAAGCGCGACACATTGGGGTGACGAAATTTACTGATGATTCTAGCTTACAAACGAGTCGTTGCAATGGAACTGTATCTTTGCCATTTTTTATCGCACAAAGACATTAAGTATCTCTTTATGCTAAAACCATACGCGGCTTCAACCGCTCCGAAAATGAAAGCAGCTGAGCCATACAAACTTATTAAAACTAAGCTAAAAATTAACTTAAACTTTAAACTTATTAATAAACTATAAACAATTTTCAATGTATAAAACGTGATTTAGTAGTAACCATGCCGATACTGCGAAGGCGAATGAGGTAACCGATATATGAAAATGTCTCCCATGGTTGCGGGATTGGTACGCAAGCTATCATAACAAGTAAATTACAGGAATTACAGGAATTTGCAAATTTTACGATATCCCAGGAGAATCTGAATCATTGGAATTTTCAAATTACATTTTTTCCGTGGTCGATACAAAAGAAAGTGGAAGAATAAGCTCATCGAAAAGGGGTGGCGTGATCAAAATCCATAGCAACCAGTGGTAATGACGTATAACACACCCCATGAATATCATTCAAGTCCATCACCGCTAGCACGAGGTGAAGGAAAGCGCTTCATATATCTTCAAGTTAGATAATTAAGATCAAGACGGAAAGGACACGTGTGCACCCCCACGTGGTCTCGACATCTGCTCTCGGCGGAGGGCTACGCCTTCACGGGGGGACGGGGAAGGAAAAAAATCCGTTCCCGTCCGTTGGGAGGAATCCGCGATGACACTTGGCCGCTGAATGTGTCTTTAACGTGGCCACCTGCTTCCCTTCGCCTTCGTGATTCATACATTTCTCAGATAAGCACCCTGAAAGAAAAACGTTAAGATCCTAAAGATTAACCATAAACATGTTAACTAATATGGTACATAAACCTACCTATGTATTCATTTATGCATTTATTTTCAATACGGGCAAGTCCAATACAATTGATGATTAGGAATAAATATAAGCAAATGTGATAAAAGTTCAGTGAAAATAAAGTAATCAATCTACGAACATATTGGTAAGTAATGAATGCATAACAGATTACAGGGACGTCCTTATGAATGGTTAGGGATCGTTAGGGTTAGGGAATCCATAGTTGAATAAAAAAGAATCACTAAAATCGGACGACAATTGGTAAAACACTACGATTTATCAGTATTACCCCCTCCATTCAGCCCTCCCATGATGAAATTTGAAACTTCTGGCATAAAATCCAAACTATATCGAATTCGTGATGGAACAAAATAAAAATCACGAAAATCGGTCGAGATTTTTAGCATGGGAGCGCTTGAAAGAATCGGCATTTATATCCTCCAACCCCCACTACGATAGCAAATTCCAAACTCCCAAGGTTTTTTGCATAAGTAGATTAAAATCAGAGACGAACTAAATACAAATCATGAAAATCGGTTGAGAATTATAGCCTGGGAAACGTCGATAAAATTTTGTAGAAAAAAAAACACTTTTTTTCGGGTTCACTCCTCCTTGCTCCCTCATGGAATTCAAAATTTCCGGAGTTTGTTGCACAACTAGTTTAAAATTGGGATCGAACAAAGAATAAATCTCGAAAATCGGTTGAGAGCTGTGGCCTGGGGAGCGACGACAAAATTTTTCACACACACACACACTCATGCGCGCACACACGCACTCACACGCGTGCGCACACACGCACACACACAGGCAGCAGGCAGACACGGAACTGAAGTAATTCAGAATGGTCTTATACGTAATGCGAGTGGAAATTTTGATTTTATAGGAGAAAAATGTCATCTCCCGAAAGTGAAAACAATGCATCCGCTACCAATCGGTTCATTCTCCTACGTAGTAGGTCAAATAAAATAAAAATGTTATAGTTAATTACTCACAAATTTCTCAGACCATATTACGCACGCTCACCTGAAACAATGGAAACTTGTTATTATACCCTATTTTATATGAATATATAATATACATATATATGTATATTACATAAATACATAACATAATAATATATGTACATAATGTGTGTCCTTCCAGACGTTAACTCTCCTTACAATTAAAATTAAAATCTAGCTCTAGTTCCAGCTCTAACCGTTCTAGATAAAAAAAAAAAAAAATAAAGTTTTCTAAATGAAAATATGAGTTTGTTGGCCAGCACTTTTTTACCACATAAAATTGCTCAAATTTCAAAAAATGTAATAAAAATTACTAAAAATGGCTTCAGATCGTCGTATTTAAATTTAAATTTTTTAGAAGGGTTTTAGTCAAACAAAGTTTGCTAATGACGAACTAGAACATTGCAAAATTCATGCACAAAATTATGCTGAACAAATTTATTAAAATTTCATCACATAAAATTAAAAAAAAGATATAAATTTGAAAAAAAAGCTAAAAATTCAAAATCTTTTATGAGTTGCAGAATCTTATTTAGTTCGTTTTTTCTTGCCATAAATCTGGTACATAGTTAACAATTTATCTGCACTCAAAATGCTCAAATTTCAAAACAACGAAATATGATATAATACGATAAGGTCCATGCTGCAAGATTAATTCCACCGAGATTTCAGAGCGAAAAACCGGTGAAGGGTGATTTGAACAGTTACCCGAATTTGAATCGAACAGATTCGAAGGATTTCCAAGGGCAACAACACCAAAGTCCGGTGAAAGGTTTGCCAATATACCTCCTTTAGGCACCTTATTCAACTATGCAAACTGGAAATTGGTGAGGACTTCTCCGCTGCACGAGAAATGAGTTTACAACACACTTGGGCTGCTATCTTAGCGGGCCGTCCTTCCCCCTTGTTAGTTGGTGGCAGCTTGACTGATAACGTCCATCTCCTGAGGAAAACTGACCCCGGAGCAAAGCATCCCACCTCCGCTACCGGGCCCACCGACTCGTATTCTGACATGCCCTCCGAACTCGGAGATAGAGAACTTTAATTTGGAACGGGCTCCTGGAGTTACAATGGCAAAAAAGACAATACAACTTATTTCCTCAAATTCTGTTGCCGGCGGATGTTCACAACGATCATCAGATGCGATTGGATGATCGATCATTGCGAACCAAGCTTGTGAACAGTGGCATAGGACGAATATGGAAGAACATTAAGTAGCATCAGCTTGACCGAAAACGACGGAATCTGATAAATACAATTTTATTTAAATACAAATTTCATTTTATATTATTCGTTTCTCGATTTCCAAGAGAGGCTCCCTATCAAATTATAATTCCTAGGGTGAATAGGAGAGAATTCAGCTGTCGCTAATCGCAGCTGAACCCGTCATTGCATTCGTCTTTTAATGTCCTAGATAGGCTCCCTGTCAATTTTCAGATTCCTAGGGTGAAAAAGAGCTCACTCAGCAGATCAGAAAAAAGCCCATCATTATATTCGCTTCTCGATGTCCCAGAGGGACTCCCTATCAAATTTCAAATTCCTAGGGCCGATAGGAGAGAAATTAGTCAAGTCAGCTGATCAGTTTTGAAACAGTCATTGCTTTCGTCTTATTGGAGAAGCCCCTGTCAAATTTCACATTTCTAGGGTGAGAAGGAGAAAATTTAGCTCGCTCAGCTCTTTACTAATCAGCTCGCTCAGCTGATTAGTAAAGAGCCTATCATTTTATTCGTCTCTTGATGTCCCAGAGAGGCTCCCTATCAAATTTCAAATTCCTAGGGTGAATATGAGAGAATTTAGCTGTCAGCTGATCTGGTCGGAACACGTCATTGTATTCGTCTCATACTGTGCTGGAGAAGCCCCCTGTCAAACTTCACATTCCTAGGGTGAAGAGGAGAGAATTAGGCTCATTCAGCTGATCAGGGAAGAGACCATCATTTTATTCGTTTCTCGATGTCCCAGAGAGGCTCCCTACCAAATTTTAAGTTCCTAGGGTAAATAGGAGAGAATTTAGCTCAGTCAGCTGATCTGGTCGAAACTTTGCATTGCATTCGACTCTTAATGTCCTAAACAGGTCCCCTTGTCAAAAATCACATTCCTAGGGTGAAAAAGAAAGGATTTAGCTCGCTCAGCTGATCAGGAAAAGAGCACATCATTTTATTCGTCTCTTAATGGCCTGGAGAGGCTCCCTGTCGAATTTCATATTCCTAGGGTGAAAAGGAGAGAATTTAGCTCGCTCAGATGATCAGGAAAGAGCTCATTTCATTCGTCTCTTGATTTTCTAGAGGGTGAACAGGAGAGAATATTTACCTAACTTTTTTATGGAATTGGTTTTATTCAATCAATAAAATTGATACTGGTAAAAACTCCTTGACCCCTTGGACAATTAGGGCCCCCTCCCCCTGATCCCACGGTTCTACCGTTCCAGTATGTCCCGATGGTCCCAATGGGACAATATTAGTAGACGAATATCAAGTAGTTCACCTGGAGTAGGATTAAGATGAAGGGGTAGACGAATATCGAGTAGTCTGCCCCCTTAGGTTATGCGTAGGGGGCCCCTGGGCCTCTACTTCTAGGTAAAGGGGTGAATCAACATCGGGGACCGTATCCCTCATGGCCTGGTGTGATTGAGGCGAGCCCTATCCCAAGAAGCACTAGGGCATGGAAAGCGGTAGGCCCTCCTTCTGGAGTTTCGGGCCCGCTTCCACTCTAGGCCTTAGATGCTCGTGACGGTGAGGGGGTTACTCGTTTCCCTGCAGGGTCTGGCTGCTCAAAATGGTACCACGGACGGAGGGAACCCCAGGCCACAGGAGCAGCGCCTGTACAGGCCTGCCCTCCAACAGAGGTCGAATTCGTGGTGGTTGTGAACTCACCAGCTAGTAGATAGCCCCCCTGTCACTCCACCTCATGATGTTGGGCGGGACCCTCTGGTAGAAGACGCGAGTCAGTTAGCCAGGGGGCCCACTCGCCATTCAACATCTTCCACATGTCCCACTGGGAGTGAAGGGTTAAGTATTCCTGTTTTCATTTCCTCACCTACCTTGATCCTGAGATCATTCTAAACATTGTCCATTGCAGCGACATTACAAGCTCTCAATATTCTCAATGATCTCCGGGACTTCCTGGCCAGGTAATTAACTCTTCGAAACTCCTGAAAATATCAAAGAGGTGGACAATAGGGCGGTATCGAGAGGGTTCGGGCTGGAGCAGGAAATTAAACGTCCGCAGCCGCCTCGTCAAATGATGTTCCATTCAACTTGAAGACTCTGGAAATCAAAAGGGTAATATGAGTGGTGGAGATGGTGGTGGTGGTGGGGGGGAGGAGGCACTACCCTTGATTTATTCGTTTGAAGAACATCTGCAAATGACACCTGAGCACAACGCTTTTGAATGTGCAACTTCGATGATTTTTTGGTTTATTATTCTCAATAATTAGGTAACTTTCGTAATCTACCAAGGAAGAAATTGTTACCCCCTTCAAAATTTCTTGGTTTCCGGATGAGAAGAATCCTAAGAAATAAATAAATAAAATGATAATAAAATAACAAATAAAAATCTGTTCGTCCACTACCCACAGGTTTTATGCTCCAAAACATTAGAGCAAAAAGTTTTAATAGTCGTGCAGTCATTAAATAATTAATTTAATTATTAGTAATCTATTGACGAGTTTATAACTCGTCACAGTATGTCTGCTTGACGTAAAAATTAATTGAAAAAAAATATGGTTCTATATTAACAACCTCTGGTAGGCATGTTCCTTTCGGGAAAATCAAAAAATTACTTTTTTTTTTACAAAATGCCTAATTTATTTTCATCCCTCAACAATTTTCGGGCTCTTTGAAAAACAGCGATTTCGAAGAATTGAGGAAATTTACTTTCCGGGCCAATTTTTCTCTCATAGAATCAGCTGGAAAAAATTTATTTGGAATTAGCGAAATAGGTAATGTATGCTCTTTCCAACGGTATCCTTAAATTTGAATTCACGCACAAATTAAGGGGATTATGACCAATTTAGTCACGGAAGGTCAAAATCACGAAACAAATCTTAATATTGAAATAACGTTTTATAAGCGGGTTAAAAAAATTGCTCGGAGACAAAAGTTGTTCCAAATTCGTTGTAGAATCGATTCCTAGGAGGTTAGCAACGTTTAGTGTGGACACCCAACATAATAAATACTTCGAATACCATCTATATGTTCACTGAAAGCCAAGTTGTTATCAAAGAGAACACCCAGATCAGAGACGATCGTATGGCGACTTTGGACGTCCTGCATTATGGAATAGTCAAACTCAAACAATCTTGGGACTGAATAGCTTTGAATATTTGTGAATTGATTTCCATGTTTTTTACCCCCGTGAATTCTCTCCAACAGCAATTTGAAGATTTGATATTGCGTTAGGAAGCTGTAGTGTGGTCCGTCGCAATATCGTCCGAACCGCCGGGAGTGGTCACCCTCGAACAATCTAGATTTAATTACAGCACCTCCCTCCGCTTCCCCCACCGCTGCTCCCTCTCTGTCGTCCACATAGTGCCAGTTGGGCTAAGAGGGGGTTGAATTAAAGATGACTGGGTCCCTCAGTGACGGGGTGTAGTGGGGGGGTCAGCTCTGGGTCTGGTAGGCCCAAGAATGCCAACTACGCCGAGAGGGGCCACGAATAGGAACGAAGGGGGGCGGCCTGTTAGCCCACCTGACACGAGTAATATTCCATTTTGTCGAGACCCCCCCTCGTGCGTTACGGGGCTTTTTCGACGAACAAAGGATTTCGAAACGAAAATTCCCGGGGTCGCATGAATCAGCATAGCGTAACTGAAGGTCTTGTTATGTAAGTCTTTTACATAATATTTTACAGAGTGCTGAACTGTACCTGCAGATCCCTAGTGGCACAGATCTGTAATCGTGAATCCGAATCCACATTACAGGACCCAGCCAGGGTTGCCAGGTGATATAGAAAAGAAAAGTTCCAGCCATGCAGCATGATCGCATGAGCAAATGTTTGTAAGTTATTGTAAGTATAATATTATGTCATAATGTTTTGAAATTTGAGTACTTTGACTGCAAATGAATCGTCAACTACCAATTTTATGTCAAACCAACTCGTTCTAAATATCATTCTACAATTCAGGTTTTTGAGCAAAAGGGGTCTTCTCACATTTGTTTGGATATGGAGATATGCTATCGATGGACGTATTATTTGTATACTCATAGAGAGCTATGAGATAGTAAAATCTTGGCCAAAAGGGTCTTTTATCACGTTGAAACCTCGTTGAAAAACAGGCTTGTATGCAAAAAGCAGCTTTCTCCTCCCCACCAATGAAATTGCTCCTCACGCCAATGATGACGCTATTTTCCGTTCATAAAATGGTGGGAGGAGGTGATAAGAAGGAGAATAAAAACGATCCGCTTGTTCTCTGAAAGCTGTACAGCTCAAAACAAGAATAATATTGTTGTTCCATTGCTCATGTATGTTCTCCTGACGTTTGGTAAGGAGGTGAAAAATGTCACTTTGCATTTCACTGCCGAAAGAGTTATCGGACGGACTGAGCAACTGCTCAAGTAGAAACCAACAATCAAAAGCCCTGTGGAGTATGATGCGGCTTACACAAAGATTAGCCAAGAGAAAAAAAACCAAGGGAAGATTGGGATTTGTACGATTTCAAGGACCTCAAAACGTACGAACTGCATTCTTTAGAAACATGATATCAGTTCTACAAAAACATGAATTCCTAAGAAATTTAAAAGCAAGGAAGTGTACTACAACATCCAGTTCAGAGGACTGAACACTCTTAGATTCGAATGTGCTGATGCTGATTTTTTAAACCTCTCTTCAAACGAGAGTATAATGCACAGTTGAAGGAGTAGCGTGCGGCAGCTTTCCCAGATTCATCACATCAACTCAGAAAAGAAGAAGGACGTGCGGAAACTGTTGGCTCTTATGCTTCGTGGTGACTGGGCTTCACTTCAAGAGGAATCATTCTAAACTAGAAAGAAATTATTCTAAGAAATTGATTTATGGGAGGAAAGATGCATATTCAAACCATAGTACATTATTTAGTTTTTGTCTATAATTCCTGTTTGACTGATTATAAAACCCAGGGATTTCGCTGAGTAGGTGTTCCAGTTTATTGCTCATGAAGGATGTAGACATTTTGGGTTACCTAATGGACATGGTTGATAATGTTCCAGTTGTATTCACTATTTAAGGCAGGAGAAAAATGTAGTATGAATTTTATACAGCATTTCAGTATGACATACGTTTATAATAAACTGAAAAGCTAAACAAAACAATCTTTTTTGAAAAGCCTTGTACAATCTAAATGTTTCAGTTGTGTTTAATGTAATTTCGGTGCATATAAGTAACCTGAACTTCAAGATTGAGCGAACAAATATTATACTAATGTAATGATTGGGTTATTTTCCGGGGTAACCCCTACGTGGGCCTATTCGGTGCGTAGGTACGATCGTAATTTGAAACCCCCCCGTCCCCAGAGACACCAGAAGTCACTCAAGCTGGGACGCGTGTCTCTTGGTCTGAGCCACATCACGTCTCACCCTAACTGAGAGATTCCCAGAAGGGTAAGGCCATATACATATATACCACAAGTAAAGACATAGGCTTGTGTATTTATTTATACATGTTTATGGTTGAGACAAAAACTAACGTCTCATTCGAATGGGTTGTTCCTCGATTCACTACGTTTGTCCCTCTACAGGATTTTTCTATATGTGGTTCATATTTACGTCTGAAACAGAGGGTGCACTTGTTGTTGAATATTTGAATAGACTCCCGCGTTTCGTCAATACTGCGATGGTTAGTTAATGAAGAAACCTAACACCTAGGCCCACTTTCACCAAAAGGTCAAATGAGTTTAAACTCGAAAATAGTGGAAATTAACGGAGATTACAGCTCAACGTCTGATTACAGAGAGCTGCACGAGTTTAAACGCCTACTAAGGAGGCTCGGTATTTAACTCTTGAAATCCGGCCAGTTACACTTGCAAATCTACGTTAGCAGTGATATCAATGTGGCCTCATAGCTTTTAGGTGTGGTTGTTAATTCTACTTATAAAAATGAATTCGCGGGAGTTGGCGTTTTGAATAAGTCATAATTGTTTGCGAATAGTTTACCACCTGGGTACGAACCTAATATAATTGTGGTTAGTTAGTTATATACAGGGTGTCTACACTTCAGCAGGGCAGAAATCCAGGGGTCGATTCTACAAGAAATTTGAAGTGAAATGTGAAAAGTGAAACAAGAAGTGCCTCCTACACTTTTTTAAAGGCTTCGTTTCCGAGATATTTCTTTTTAAAGATTTTTTTCGTTTTTCCGACCTTACGTCACAAAAACGGCTCTAACTCCCCAATTTCTGAGGTTTTCTCAAATCTAAGGATACCGTAGGAAAGAGCGTTAAATTTGCTATCTGTCTGATGTAAATTCCACTTTTTTAAAATTAGTTCTAGTTAGTGAAAAAAAATGGCCAAAGTTCAAAATGTGAAACATTTTTCGATTTTTCTTCGTTTTTCTGCTTTTAGTATGGAAGTTTTTCGGCGGGTGCTCTTCGGGAAAAACTTCCTCAAAGTGTCAGCTTTCCAACGGTCTACTCAAAAAAATTTTTTACGAGAAAGTTATGGGAGAAAATAGCGTTTGAAAGACAAAAACCGTGAATATTTCATTATACACAGCTGTATTCGAAGATAATAAACCAAAAACATAATAGTGCCTCTATCTAACTCATCTTCTACCTGCCTCATCCACTTTAGCAAAATTAGATAATTATCAGAGGGGCAGGAAAAAAAAAAAAAAAAAAAAAAAAAAAAAAAAAACAGATGAAACGTCGATTTTTACCGACAAAATCACGTTTTTTTGTCATTCAAACGACATTTTCTTCCAGATTTTTTTTTTTTTTTTTTTTTTTTTAAAGTAAACCTTGGAGGAACCGTTGGAGTTTGAGGAAGTTTTTCCCGAAGAGCGCCCGCCGAAAAACTTCCATACTGAAAGCAGAAAAACGGAGAAAAATCGAAAAATTTTACTTTTTTTTTCAAATTATGAAATTAGGCCATTTTTTCACTAACTAGAACTGATAAAAACAATTGGAATTTACATCAGACAGATAGTAAATTTAACGCTCTTTCCAACGGTATCCTTAGATTGAGAAAACCCTATAAATTGGGGAGTTAGAGCCGTTTTTGTGACGTAAGGTCGGAAACACGATTAAAATCTTAAAAAAGAAATAACTCGGAAACGAAGCCTCTAAAAAAAAGTCTATGAGGGACTTTTTGGTGCAAATCACTTGTAAAATCGATCCCTTACGTCTTACCTACACGTCGAGACACCCTGTATAGATATATAAACTTAGTTATTCCAAACAGGGTTTAAATTAGTATTGGGTTGGTGAAAGACGCTAAGTTTAATTTTCGAGATTAATTTTAATGGAGTTTGGTTAAATTCTGTTGATAGTGTTTTGGTGAAATGATGCCTAATTAAGTTGAAGAAACACGATTGGACTCGTTCAGTAGGAGGAAATTACTTGCGTGAAATCGGTGATAGATTTCCAACGATAGATCGGGCCTTGTTATAGCACGACCGCCTACTCGGTCATCGAGGTCCATTCTCTTTCACCCGTCTCACTTGTTTATTTACATTTTTGATGTGATAAATTCAATGCACGTAAATCGTTGGGGCATTCCGTTATTAGAATTCTATAGAGATGTAGTATACGAAATTTCAAGAATTCAGAAAAATCCGTTTTCGAGAAAATTAGCGTTATGTGTAAAAAGTGGTTATTTTCTGGAATATAGCGAATTCGACGACCTCTCACGCCTGAAGCAAACGGTGCCCGTGTTTGGCTTCTTTCCGATATTGGAGAAACAGAGGGATGTAGTATACACAATTTTAAAAAATTAGAAAAATCCAATTTGAGAAATGAAAGAAGATTTGAAGCCACTCGAGATTGGACGCGTGTCTCCTGGCCTGAGCCCCATCACATCTCACTCCAGCTGAGAGATTCCCCTACCAGCTTTGCCCTTATAAGAGCCCGACCGACGGTGGATATCCTCGACAAAACCGAGAATAGATGTGGCAAGCCGCCAAGTCCGCGGGTCTTCCACCTTCCGCGTCGAAATGAACCGGGAGGAAAGAAAAAAAAAAAAAAAAGAAACCCCAAACCCTTCCGTCCTATCGCGGCACTCAAACCACCCATGAACCTCAGTCAACCCGCCTTCTGATAACAGAACCCGTGAACGGAAATTCATTAGGGCAACTTGCCACTTGCCGATATCATATTCCGTGTCGTCATACATCATTTAAATTCCATCAAGTGTCTGCTGTCCACAGCTGGTGATAATAACTAGGGGGTTAACTTGCTGGTAGCCATCGATTAGTAAGTAACCTTGTTCAAACTATCATTTTATTGCGCTTTTTTTCATTCTTATTTTTACCAAAGGGCTGTAACTGTATTAAGATTTTCGGTTTAAGGAAATGGTAATGGTCTATGGTGTAGTGTTCTCTATTTCATTCTTCATTCCAAGACTGCAGAGCCGCTCCGTCCTCAAGACCCAAACATCAGAGGTCTCTCCTCTCATCTTCATGGCCACTGCTAGGATGATGACGAATTATACCTTAATCCTGGACCATGATACTTGTGAACGAGGTATTGACCACATGAAGGCAAGAATTTCCTTCAATTTCCTGTACTGAAACCCATAACACGAACTGAAGGAGTGAAAGAGCCTCTCAGGTCTTCTGGTGCTCTATCAAACTTGGTGGGCTTGGTTTGTTGCAGCATTCTAGGCAATTACAGTACATTTTAGAAAACGTCTGCCATTTGCAATAATCAAACCTCCTTTCTTGTCCACTTTCTAAGAGGTATGGCTTGAATGTGTAGACTGATTAGAAATTTTGTCAATAACCAACATCTCGTTCAGACTATCCAACAACAAACTTTTCCTTCCTTCCTTTTAACTAACGGGTCTTTGAGGTTTTCAGATGAAATACTGAATTATTCTACTGGACTACACATAACAGGGTTAACCCTGTCTGGCTCCACGAGACTCTGATGTGTTTCAGGGTGAATCTCTTCTCTTCCATTCCTAGACTGGGTATACTCAGGTAGACTCAGTGTAGGGTTTTCACTGGCCAAGGAATTAAAAGTTCGACTCGCAACGTTCAATTCAAATCCAGACAGAAAATCACAATAAAAATATCAACTAGTGTACCCCACTCAAAAGTGCCAGGTGAAGGAGGGCGAGATGGATGATAGCTGTTGAGACCATTAAGCGTAAGAGCCAAAGGACACTGTCGTATCCAAGACTTAGTTCAATAAAAAAACGGAAGTTGAACGTTGTTTAATACAACGAAAATAAAGAGTTACAATGTTAGTTAGAGTTCGACAGTTTAATCATCATCACCAACAAACAATAACTTTCGTGTTACTTACTGAATAACGCCATTGTTTGTTATTGATGAAATCGATTTAACATTGTAACGTGGGATTAGGCACACTCACCGCCTACCTTTCTGCTCATGGTACACGCTACCAATGATAATTTGAACATCTTGGATTACAGCAGACCTATCGAGCTAAACAGCACCGCTGTCCGGATTCTTTTCTACTCCGTCTCTCCCTTTCCACATCCCAGCGGCTGGTTATTATACCTACTACACAATATTTACTTGTCATCTTCATCGAATTTACACATTCCCCAACACACATACTACATCCAATTCAATGAAACATGGATCATGTCAAGGTGTCATATGCATTTTGACCAGTTCAAATGATGTCAAGACCCACATCCTGGCAGACTTCCTGAAAATACTTGCAATACTTTACTTTGACTCTTTTCTGGTCATGTAAAAGTGGATATTCGAGACAGGGGTTTCCCCTATCTGATTCAGTTAGCTACGATCGTTACTGTAGTTTGCACGACCACAACGATTATGTTATTTATGAAAGCCTCGCCACAGTCAATGACCGCCTTGTTGACCCATGGGTTGTAACGCACCGTACAATCAGCCAGCCTAAAACAAAAGTAGCCGGTCTTGTGAGCAAACGGAAATTATTAATTGGGCCTCTTCCTATCCCCTCTCGCCCATTGTGTGCTTCACCAACAACGCTCGGCTGGAACGGGAAGAACCGTCGAGAACGGATGCGAGTGCATCAACTAAAGTGATCCTCCGTCCACGTTCTCTATCGTTAACGGTCTCTATGTTTATTTGGTTTGGAGTCGAATCCACCAGGTCTCTGAATAAAAACTTGGAAGGGATACTAATTACATAATCAGTAATGGATGTAATTGTATTTAATTTTGGTACCTTACAACCGAAGTCCCCCTCCCCTCCCCCGATTTTAAAATATCCATTTGCTTTTTGCGTATCAAAGCTTAATGACCAATTTCGGTGCCGTGAATGTCTGTTTTTATATTGATTTAAAATCTCATAGAAACTTATCAAAATGATGTGTATAACGCAAACAATTGATTTGATTGAAAGTGTCTGAAGTTAAGTGGAGCTGAAAAAGTTCAATCATTAAGATAGATTATAAAAGAATTTTGATTATTTTGCTTCCGCACTACTTGCTTTTTGCGTTCCAGAACTTGCTGATTAGTTTTCGTTCCATGCCTGTCTGAGGTCTGTTGTAAATCCTTATCGCGCTCAAAACTATACCAAGTTTTAGACCGAGTTTGATGAAATTATCAGGGATTGTGCGAGTTTAGCACCTAAACTTTCATTGCCGTATGAATGCACAAACGTAAATTTCTTATAACGTCGATTTCTCATCATCTATTGGTCCTATTTCGTTCAAACTCGAATGGTTGAGTTGGGTATAAGTTTCTGGAAGATGCCCTAAAAATTATATCGCAATTGGCTGGACAATAAATATTGCGCATGCGTAATACTAATATGGTTTGACACACGCAAAACTCCGACACTAATGGAACGGTTTTGATTATATTTTCCGGAATTGTGCTGGTTAGTTTTTAGACGGTCTCCTATAACTTTCGTTGCAATCGTATCAACGGTAATGCGCAAAAGTGTATTTCTTATATCATCAATTTCTTATTATCTATTGTTCCGATTTCATTCAAACTCGGAGGGATAGGGGGGGGGGGTAGTCCATTTCAATTAATAATGCCATATAATATCCTATGTTCCTATAATATCCTATAATATGAATAATGTTCCTATGAATAATATCACGATTGGTTGAGTAATAACTATATCGCATGCTCAAAACTAAAATTGATAGACCCAGGCAAAACTCCTACACCTATGGATCGATTTTTATGAAATTTTCAGGGATTGTGCGTAGTAGTGAGCGTGAGTAGCGTGAGTAGTTTGTGCGTATGGGCCCACGAGAATATATTATGTCGTTAGTTTCTCATCAATAATCAGTCGGATTTCGTTCAAACTCAGGGTGTTGTTGGGTACACGTGCAGGATGATGCCATAGGTATGTTTATTTTCGCAATTACGAGTAGTTGAGAAATTTTTTTTGCACATTTACAATACTAATAATGGTTGACACACCGTTTTCGTATCGATGACTTTCTAGAAAAGTGCATTCAAGGAGTTGATCATTCCTATTGGAAAGTGGTCGAAACCTATCTCTACCTGATAATCTCAAAAAGTTCCAGTGAGGGATATTTCGGGTCTTCTTGGGTAAAAGGGCAAGCCAATGGAAACCACGAAAAAATTACTACATACCCTAGGCAAATAGGGTCCGTCACAAGGGAGGACTCACGTGTCCAGCTAAACGGACAATTATCCTGAGGGTATTTTGTTTCTCCGGTACGGTTCTTCTTACGACCATCTTTTTTAGTAGATAGCTACCTTCCAAAGCGGCCATTATGATGTAGGGTATCACCTGTTGGGATCAGGATGGGGGGTTCGCGTGTCCATTCGAATAGTCACAGCAATCGATTATTGGACCTCCCTCTCCGGCGATAGGTACTTGTTTTCCGTTGGGTCGGAGCTGTCGTAATACTTTTGGCGGAAGGGATCGATCCCGCGTCCCGCCTATTCGTCATCTTCAAAGGCGCCTTGTCAAATTTAAAAAAATAGACATTAAAGAGACATACAACGCATGTCTGTAATTGTTTGAGAATTTCCATGTAAAAAAATTTGTTACCTACGTCAGATTCGTTATTGGCTGACCACTGTCTCAGTAAAATTGAGAAACAAATTCATATGTATACACATATGTGTGGTTTGTACGTAAAATGGACAAATTTCGTTTCTTTATTTGAAGGGAGTGGGGTTTGATATTGTTATTGAATTTTTTGTTTCGTTACTTTGAGGATGACCATCAACTATGCAGTCCCATATACAGTACGTCTGACAAATTATGCATCAGTGGCTTACTTCCGTCAATTTACGAGTTAAAATACAAACAAAAAACTATAAGGAATGGTATGCCCAATTATTTTTTCCGTGGGATCCAACCATGACATTTCGTGCACCGGGCATCTGCGGGACCATGTGCGATCAACACATACCTTATTTTTTGTTACCTCATTTTTTTGCAGAGACGCAAAATTTTATGAAACAATGGCCCATCATTTAAATTTTCAAGAGCTAAATAACTAGCACAATCACGCGCAAATATAGCTTATTCAGGTCAAATTCAACCATAATTCCATCAAGTTCACTTTCTTACAAACCAATTTTATCCTTTTACAAATCAAATTCACCCTTTTACAAATCGAATTCACTCCTTAACAAACCAATTTCCCCATTTTACCAATCAAATTCACACTTTGACAAATCAGATTCGTCTTCTTTGAGCAATGCGTTGAAGGGCAAAGAAATAGGAGTGAGGATCCATTAGACTGATGTTGTGAAGCAATTGGTTGAGCCGCTATCTCCTTCCCTACTCACCGTTCTTCAACGTTGACGTACTTTTGAAACTTTCTACAGATGCTGCAGGCCAGCTATTGGTTTAACGGATTTTGGATTTTCGTTTTTTGTTTTTCGGGACTGTGATATCCTTTTACCTACATACTTTTTATTTCTTGGAAAATGTTGGTACCTATATATAAATACACTCATACTTCAAACCTCAAATTTCAAACTTTTTATTTGTAGCGGCCTTAATGTTCAGGCAACGCAATTGTCAAACCAACAAAAATAACATAAAACATAGGTACCTAATAAAAATCATTAAACCTATTTTGTCACGAGACGTTCGCGAACAATCAAGTTGAGACAGAGACTTTAGACCCTGACTTGCTCTTTAGTTCGACTACCCACTGCGTGGCATTCCCAGCGCTCCATGAGATTTTACACAGATCAGTTTTCTACTTAGATTAGTGGTCTCGGTACGCTCGCATCTCAAAAATACATAACATTAAGTAGTTAATCCCTTAGTAAGAATTTAGATTAGTTGATCGGGGTCTAGAGTCTCGTGTCTCAAATTGATTGTTCGCGAACGACTCGTTATTTGGTTGTATTCAATGTATTCAGTTTTTTTCTTTGCCCTTTGAAGATTTCTTGCATTGATCAAAGAGGGTGAATCTGATTTGTAAAAGGGTTAATTTGGTTTCTAAAAGGGTGAATTTGGTTCATAAATAGGTAAGATTTGTTTGTAAAGGGGTGAATTTGATTTGTAAAAGGGTGAATCTGACTTGTAAGAGAATGAATTTGACTTGAGAATGCTATAGAGCACAAACAAATGTCTCAAGATGAATAGATGAAAAATAATCTACACAACTCACTCTGCTGATGAAGTGGTTCATCGTTCATCATACCAGTTATACTCTATCACACTAAGGGAAACCTTGTTCCAAAGTTCAACATCCCAAGTTGAATACCAACAAAATAACCTACAGACTCTCTATTATACTTTACCACACCCATCGGGCCCCCGTTTCAAACATCAGTATCTCAAGTAGGATTGCAACAAAATTAGTTATGTTCATACTAAATACAAAAGAAGAAGTTGTTTTCTCGTGGTCATGGGTATATTAGTAACGTTTAAAATAGATACGAGTAAAAACAATCCTTGACACAGTCTGTATATCGTATGAAAATTTAAAATTCGTCGGTGTAGAACTTTTTGAGTTTTTGAAGCGTACACAAACCAACATAACATTTACATATGTATAGATTAGGTTTTATCTCACAGCCTGATGATCCATCAAATTGTCAACGTTATCGCAGTGTTGTAACCAATCAAAAGACTGAGGGCTACTAGAGAGGCTGTGGGAAAGGTCAGGGTCCTTGAGCTTCTGGTTTTGATTGGAAAAGAAAAAACTTAACCACATGACTGGGTTCCGTTGATAAGAGGTTTTCGTTTTTAGGGTCAGAGGACGAGGAGAGACGCACCCCCTGAACGCACCATCCTATTCTTAGGACCGACCGCCTGTTCCTAATAGCGAGGAAGACCGATTGTGCATACCCAAAATACGCTTACTAGACGGTTCATCGACCTTAAACCCAGCTGCAGGCCAATGACTTAGAGTCAGACATTCTAAGCTATCATATGATTTGCTATAATGTTGCTTTTTGGTTCAACGGAGCACCAGGTGCTACTAGTGCTAGTGAAGGGAAAGGTGAAACATCCCATTCTAACAGGGAATTGCATAATATTCAATAGTGCAAACAGATTCAAATTACAGATTCAATTTCGGGACTATTCAAAGCAAACATTAGGTAATTTTAGAAGCTAATTGATGCTATGCTCATAGACTTTGCAATATTCATGCTATTATATTGCTTCCGTGTCAACTTATAGGTAGTGGAAACATATTTTTACTTTCGGAAGATGGAACATTTTTTTGATTCATTATTTTCAATAACAATGAAGAGAAAGAAACATTTTAACCCCCCCCCCCCCCTCAAAATTTGTTGGTTTACGTTTCAAGATGCGCAGAATCCAAACACCGCCATCTTTTATTGCATCTTAATATAGATATGTGCAACATTTCAGCTCAATTGTCTGAGAGACACTGATCATCATCCTGTTAGAAGGTATAATCCGAATTACAAGTTAAGTAAACCTTTGTATTACGCCTGTATACCGTTGCTTGAGTGATTGTTCTCAAAAGAAATTCCGCAACTTTTTTATATTTTTTTAAAGGGGAAGAAAAATTAATTTTTCAGCTGGCCTATAAACTTGGCTTTCTCATAAGCGAGTCGTGACGTCATGGGCAAGGTCCTGGGGGCACGAGCATCAGCTGGAAGGATCACCAGCCCCATAAGCTATAATGGCCTCAACCAGCACCCGTTTTACAATAGGAGAGACCGGTTGAGGTCCTTCCAAGGACCGTCGAACTGTAAAGGGCAGATGCAGAACCTGTACAATTCAAATTCTGGTTCCCTCCTTCCACGCCCCGCGCCGGCCGATGACGCTCTTTTGTCATCGATTTTTACGAGACCTCTTCCCCTCAGCCCCTCACAGTTCGTCTTCCATTTCATTCCGTCCGAGTCTCCTCATTGTTGGAACGGTCTTTACTGTGGGTCCTCGGAACAGATGATGCCAGACAAGAATTAAAATAAAGGGAGATGACTTCGGATCAACGTCTGGGGTGCCATTATTCATTTCACCCCTCAACAAGATCTAATCTCAACACAAATTACAAGATGCTGGCACAGTTATCTGCGCGTCGTATACACTCTTCAAGATATACGCATCAAGAATAAGCAGGGAGCACTCCCTTTTACAGAAAACTAACCAAATATTTCTTTGTTTCGACACAATAAGACACACACAAGACTCACAAGACAACAACACAAGACTAGTTCAAACCTCACTCAACACTTAAGCTGCAGTTTGAGCGGAGAAAGTAGTTTGGGCCCGGTGTAAAGGTTTTTATATCAAGTTCATTTTTTAATGAAAGAGCTAAACCCACCTTATAGGTTTCAAGAGCGGTTTTCAATGGCTGATTTTTTCGATTTTCTTACTATTCAAGACTATTATTCATTTTGCCGACATTGACTCACTAGAATGGTCTCAACTCTCTTGGTGTACCTACTCTGTAAACAGATGTAAGTGAAAAAACGTTGTCTATTTCCAAGAAAAATAAAGAGTTATGTGTTAAATCGATTTCGACGGTTAGACCATCATCAGTAACAAACAATAACTTAACGTTGTTACACATGCACAGAAAACCAAACGCAAAAATATCAAGATATAGATTTACCAATAAGGCAAAGGAAACCAAAAACATTTCCATTTTACAATAAATGATGAACATTGTCTGTGTGTTGAAAGAGGTAATTGTGTTAGTACAACATCCCAGGGCAAAAAATAGAGAATTGAGCTAAGCTGATCAGGATGGGAGACGTCATTTCACTCGACTTTTGTAGGATCCTTGTCAAATTTAAATTGTCTAGGGTGAATAGGAAAGAATTTAGCTCACTAAGTCGATCTGGTTAGACCCTTTCATTTCATTCGTCTCTTAATATCTCTGAGAGGCTCCCTATAAAATTTCACATTCCTAGAGAGAAAATAAAAGAATTTAGTTCACTCTCGTAATCAGGAAATAGCCCATAATTTCAATGGTTTCTCAATGTCCCAGAGAGTCTTACTAAAGTTCACCTTTCTAGGGTGTACAGAAAATAGTTTAGCTTACTCAGCTGACCAGAAAAGAGCCCATCATTATATTATTAACCGTATCGCAATGTCCCAGAGAGTGCCCCTATGGAATTTCAACTTCCTAGGAAAACAGGAGAGCTACGTTTCTAGGTAATAACTTCAAATCCAAATCGCTAATCGGTTGCTTGGTCTTAAAAAACAAGTCACTCAAATTTTCGCCTGACCCCAGCGCAAAAACATATCCAAGTTAAAAATTCATTATTTTGTACAACTTACCTCAAGGTGAAGAGAGGAATTAACCGAACTTCGTTTAAGATTAACAAATAGGTTCTTCATTGTTTCTTCCGTGGTTGGAACCTAAGGCGAATTATTCGCGAACAATGCACAAAATTTTCCCTTCGGGATAATATTTTAAGATCTTTGTCTCGCGAAGTCGCGGAACTTTTCGAACCCCTGAGTATTTCTCGATACGCAAAGGATCCGGGACTAGAGCTGATGGTGGTCCGAAAAACGAGAAGATCAAAGCGTAGGAACTGTAGAATACAATTATGAAAGTGTTAAACAATATTTTAAAATATAAAGAGTACAAACTCAGAATGAAATGATAGTACACGAAAATGAAGTAAAAGGCGCATTGAAAGAGGACCGAATATTTCATGATGAATTGAGACTGAATGTACTCTATTTTATCGTACAGCTGATAAAAAATACAATATGGTCAGGTGCGAGAAAACCATTTTTGAAGAATTAAATTATCCTTCCTATTATGAACTGGGTTACGCTTGACCTGACAAATCCTGTGTATGAAACTATATTCTCCGAGGTAGAATGGCTAGCACTGTGATATCGATGGAATTGACATTCTACTGGACTCGGAGCAAACTTACTGCCCGGAACGTATGTGAATTTAACGGTTTTTCATCTTCGTATAAAATTATCAAGAACAAAGGCGATATTCATTTGTTTAGAAGTAGCGATTCTGCTATATGTTCTGATATACAATGAAGGCTGATGGTTAAAACTGGTGAGTTTTGCCTTTGTTCATGTCGAAGACTAGTTCATGATTCCTATGAAACTATACAATTCATCCCCCCTCCCTTTTTCTATTTATATTTCAAAACTTATTTTCGGAAATATTGTTTTTGATCATACCACTTGCTGGTTCAAATCTCAATCGATTTCCATAATATTGGGAAGAATATTCACAATACGGATCCCTTAGTATGTTTATTTAGTTACTGTCGAAGCCAATTGGTTTTGGTTTAGTGACTTTTAATTATTCATGAAAGATTCAATTAATGAATTTAATTATTTATTTATTCAGGCGTGACAGGTTGGTGCACTAAAACCATACAGAATATGCAACAACGTACAGTATGCAAGAAAAACGGATTTATGTTCGTGATTGGAAGAATCGCACACCACTGTCCACTTGAGCCTGAATTAACATACCTCTCATACTTTTTACTGTTGCTGGAACGTTAGTTAGAGCAACCAATAACTGAAGTCTATCGTAGTTACCACGTCATGATGTTTATGTACACCATTAATCCTCAACTTTGATAACAAATGCATAATGATACAGTCGCGTAATGAATTAAATTTTCCTTTTTTCGTTGCTATTTCTATGATATTTTTATAAAGACGTTTATGTCATTTTAACTGTCAACCTTAAGGGTCCATTTCACCAGGGCTGTTGCGTTTGGTTGGTTATATAATTTGTTTTCAATCTGATCGAAAAATGGCTAAGGGATTGTGTGGGAAAAACGTGGTTTTTTCGACGAATATTGTTGACGCTACACAGGCTACAATTCTCAACCGATTTTCGTGATTCTCATTTTTTCGATTTCAATTTCAGTCTAGCTGTGCAGCGAACCTCGGAAATTTCGCATTTGCTGTCGAGGTGGGGGGTGGAGGGGATAATTACCGATGCCGACTCTTTTCAAGCACCACAGATTTGCGCAATATCAACAATAGTTGATCGCAAGCTGACATGATCAGAAGGCCTCGGGCTGATCATGGACCTCAACTGAATGATTTTTATTATGTTAATTTATTTTATTGTTTTATTTATTTTTTCCTTGATGGTTGGTGATTGTTCCTGCGAGTATATATGAGGAGGTGACCATCGCAACAACTGGATAAGCATCATCTTTATACCGGTGGGTGATTATGGACTTTCGCCAGAAATGGGAAATGAAATGAAACTGGGAAAAAATTGGATTACTCTTCCCTTCATCCAACTTGTTGCAAAATATCAGTTACACTAATTATTCATCAGTCAAGAAAGTGGGTTTGAAGGTCTGGTGCTGACTTTGGAACTGATTGGACTGATGGTCCAGAGTCGTTCTCATACTCTTTTTTTCATATAATTAGTTGCACAATATCAGCAACTAATTTGCTTTTATCACCAGTCGAGAAAGAAGAATAGGAGGTCTCGTGCTGATCTTGGTTCTGACTGGACTGATAAGTACAGATTCTTTCTAGTATGTGTCAATGTTGGTTATCTCTGGTGTTTGCTCTTGACAACTGATGAATTATCATCCATACTGTGGGGAGAGGAGAGGGCCTTTTGGTTTTCTTCGGGATCTTTGTGGGAAATAAAACATTACGGAACAAACGATTGGAATCAATCTTTTGTTCGTCTAACCCGTTGCGCAATATCAGCAACTAATTAGCTTTAAACAAGAGTCGAGAAAAGAGGATTAGGAGGTCTCGTGCTGATCTTGGAACTGATTGGACTGATAACGCCTTTCAACGACAGCCTCGTAAAATTGATAGAAGGTGAAAGGGACCGCACGTTGGTGTGTGCCAGTGTCAGTACAGCGTAAGAAGCGGCAGCTGTCGGCCGCCATCTGCCCAGTTATTATTAGATCCGCTACATTTAAATCTCCACTCCCTCGCTCCCGCGATCACAAAGGCACCCGCACGCACCGCGCCCCTTCGGCGATCGCGCGCACGCACCGAGCCTTTCTCTTCGGGAGGGTGGAAAAGACTATCCTCCCTTCCTTATCGAATTAGAAGCCGCGTATTCCTATCGCATCTCCCGCGGCCCCTGCTCGCTATTTCTCGCCCTACACCTCCCCTATTGTTCCCGTCCTTGCATAACATTATCAGCTGCGTTTTGGGGGAAGCTCTCCCCACTCCGTTTCACTGTTTTTGTTTTCGAGATGAGCATCATTGTTTCCTCGAAAACGCCCTGGGTTGTTGTTAAGGATGCGGGAGCGTTGAATGAATTCCGCAGGTTCATCAACATTGTGGAACCCTCGCAGGTGAAACTACAGAGAGAGGAAGAAAGGGAGGGAGGAGGGAGAGAGAGAGAGAGAAAAGAGGTGGATGTCGATGAGAGGCAGAGAGTGCATGAGAGGAAGAGAGGGAGAGAGAGAAAGAGAGAGATTTTATTTATACATATTTACAAAGTGTTTCTTTGGGTATATTTTTCTACAATAATATTGTCGTCATTAGGCAAACCCCGTTTTGTCAAACAAGAGTTGCTACTTTGAAACTTAGATAATCAATTTTGAGGTGAACATAAACAGTAAAAGTTATACCAATTTATATAAAATTCAAAGCAGTTGGATGATAATTAATAAACAGTTGGTACCAAACCATACCTAGTGGGCTGAAACTTGTAAGGGGCAAGTAGAATTGGAAATTAAAATCGTGAAAACAGTTTAAAGGTAAATTAATTATAAACAGCACAAAAACTCACGCCGTTTCCTAAGTCTTGCCAGACATTCAACACCGCTTCAACACAGCAATGGAAATATACTGCCAGTAATAAATTCAAGGCTAAGATATGAAAAGGCCCCCAAGGAATTCTACCGCTTCGTCTCAACATTCTGAACAACCTTTGCATTACTTTCCTTTGAGCGAACTTTACTTCGAAAACTGGACGTTTTGGTTGATCATTTTGATTGAAAACATACTTTTGTTTGTAATGCTTGATTTTTCAGCGCAAGTACGGAATTTTCATTTCAATCCTAAGGAGAGTTATCGTCTGGAATGACACACATTTATATATAAGTACATACATATGAAAAACGCAAACTTCTGGAATCGTTTCAGAATGCCTCAAAACGGATTTCAATGAAGAAATTTTTCACAAATTATTATTTTAAAATTTTTTGAGCCGTTACAATAGTTTCATTTCTTACGGAAATTTGCTAAAAACCTTCTTAATCGGTCATAATACAACACCTCCAGTGAAAACACCACTCCATTAATAATGCATTAGATCAAGTTTTAAGATTCCGAAATACTTGAGTCTGTCTCTTCCTCCAAGCCAATAAGCCCATTCTAAGTTAATCAGCGATGTCTTTCCCCGTTCGCACGACTCTTGTAACTATAACTCACGCAAAGTAAATCATAGTAAACACTAACTTTCATCATTATATGCCAGCCGTCCCAAGCCTGCCAAAAATTGAAAGGAAGTGCTGATATCAACGTTGTTGCAAAGGGATTGCCAAACGAAGCTTCGTAGTGTTCCAATGTTGAAGAAAAAACTGGACCAAAGTATCAGCCATTTTACTATGGGGGTCAGTCGTGGACTCCCCCAACATGTAACTACTGTTTTCCACTTTTGACAGTTGTATGCGAGCTTTGGAGTGTTGGTACATAACTTGGGTGATTGATTCGACTTATTTTGAGTTATTAATTTCAATAATGAACCTTTGTTGGATTTCATTCAGTTATTATCTTGAACCCACCTCATAAGGATCCCGAGATATTTAGTACGTGCGCCTTCTACAAAGCGATTATCTATCTGTACCCACGTACCATTGATATTAGTGCACCATCGATCTATTGCGGTTCACACCGTGAATTCTATAATTCCATCCCCTACATTTTCCCCCCTGTCTCGAGTCCGTGTCATGCATATCCAAAGGGCAGGTGGTGTATAATTTAATGAACCTTGAAATGAGGTGTTTCATTGCGTTGGTGATGTCAGCGTTTTTTTACCGCTGGTCCGAAATTATCCCTAGCGAGCTGCTGGAACGCGCCTACAGTAAATCGATACATCGATGTGCTATAGAAAAGACTGACTCACTCACTCTCGTTTGAATATGGAGGACTCGTTACTCTTCAAAGCACTCTCATTTCATCGGTTCTGTGTCTCATAGGCTATCTGTTAACCAAATATCACGTTATTTGCTAGAAAGAAATAGGTGGTAAACACGATTGTGAAACATTGTTTATCTATGATTGGATCTTGCCATTTGAATTATAGTTGTTTCAACATCCCCCCCCCCCCCCTTTTTTTTCTTACCATAATCAAATTACAGCTTGAGTAATGAAATAAAACGATTTATCTTCTCCATATACGAATACAAATTGCATACCAATAGGACCTAAACGTGGTATTTTGAACTCAAAATTGTATTCATTTCCCAAAAAGACCCAGAAATAAATTTTTACTGGGAACGAGGCAAAGAACATTATTTGTCAGACTTTTTGTTTCTTTTGGTTGAGTATTTTCAATAATGAACCTCTGTAATCGACCGAGAAAAACAAAATTTGAACCCCCTGCCACCTCAAAATTTGTTGGTTTACGTTTCATGATGCGTAGAATCCAAAAATCAAAATAAAGTTCCACTATCCGCTTTACAAGCAGATACCATGTTACATGGATATGTCTTTGATTGGGGATTTCATAACGGTTGTCCTTGAGTTGTCCTTGTACTGTTGTCAAGAGGATGAAAATGTTTCCTATGGAGTGGAGTAAATGATGCTATTGCTTTACGTTAAGAATATTGTAACCGGCTTATTAAAATTGTTTATAGTCCAATCAACTTAGTGTTGGAATGTAGCCAGGTACGTAAGGAGGGGGAAATCGGTAGCTTGAGATGTGAACATTTATCATATAAATCAAGCGCTTTCCAACGAGTGGCGAACGATTTTTGTGCGATGAAAACTGCGGAAGTTCCATTCCCCTAGCAACGGCTGGGTTGTACGTGAAAAACACTGAAATTGTGACACAAATTTTGCGTGACGGAAATTTTTGGTTGACCCCCCAGAGCAAAGACATATCCATGTCAAAATCAATCAATAAACCTCAAAGGGTAGTAATCAAGGGCTGAAATATTGAAAAATCGAGATCCAGAAAACTTTTAAGGTAACAGTAATCTTTTTTTTGGGTCTCACTTATAGACATCATCCCAGAGAATCGGATGAACCACCTGGGTAGCGCACGTTCATCCGATCGCTCTCCCTGAACTTGACGAGAAAAACAAATCAACAACATGGTAGCAAATCTTTTTTTTTTTTTCTTTATTTAAGCACATTCAACCATCTAGTGGTCATGAATGCCTAATGCAATAACAATTTTTTACAACGTAGTATATTGACATCCTCGTTAGCTTGTCGAAGATCGTCTGCAGGTGATTTGAATTGTTTCCCAGGAGTTCTTCTAGATTCCTTGGAGTTTCAGGGCGCAGGTTGTTGAAGTCAGTCTGGTGTGTCCTATCCGGACACGAGTGAGAAACACTTCCTCTTTGTGCGAGTATGCAAAGGTGCCATCTGACAGTTTCTTCTTTAAGCAGGATGAGGGCCATGAGACAACAGTTTTCTTTACTTCCCATTGTTTTTGATGTCGCATAATTGCCAGTCTGTTTTCCATTTGCTCCATATTGTTCTTTTGATAGATGCTTGATAGTCAGCGCAGATGTAAAGGTACGTTGATATAGGCAATTTCATTTCCCGTGATACCTATGTGTCCATTAACCCAGCAGATAGTCACTCAAACATTGATGCTCGCAAGTCTTCGGACAATGAACAGTATTTTCTATCTCTACCAATCATAACAGGTGGAACACAGCTAAAATCGCCTTGTAACTTTACGACGCGTGTATCACCTGATATAATTCCAATGCAATTTTTACTTCAATAAAATGGATTTACTATAACTTTTTTCGTCTATAGGTGGACTTCTGAAGCGTGGGCAGGTGATATATTTTATTAATTAATTTTCAGTTGGAGGGTCAACTAGTGATAAATACTAGGAACGTGTTGGTGTTTTACTTTTTTCAATCAACTCTAATTAGTATATCGTGTCTAGTATATTTGACTAATAAGACCGAGCCACTAAATGCATCAACTAGGTACAATGAAAGTAAAACGTTTACCTACGTGTAACGCGGAGACGGGACCTCTTGAGGCCGACATGCACAGACAGTAATCACCTGTAGGTCCACCTCCTCCTCCACCGCTTCCGCCACGGACTGGAAATTGTTCCCGGACGTCCGGTACCAACGGCGGAACATTATCGATCCGTTTCCGGTATATACCGGCCTCTCCAAAGTACTACCGGCATCGCCAGTCCGGCTTTTTCACACTCGACGGAACGAGCGCTGAAATGATCACCGAAATGATTTCTCTTTTCCTCATAGTCATCATTTCCGCCGTTGATTTCTGTCATCGGGTGGCAGTGGGGACGATCGCTGAGAGTGATAATGACGATTTCGATGATGATCGGACTAGATTAGAGCATCGTCCGGTCGTGCAGATTCGCGATATCGACCCCGTCATGTAATCTCCAGTGTCCGACGTGGCAGTTTTAGGACATCATTTCCCTACTCCTCTTCAAAATAGAAGACAATTTAATACTCGCAAAATTAGTCTCCATCGACCTACTGAATAAACTTATCGTTTCTGCTGAATGCTCCAAAAATATAGAATTTTCCTACCCAATTCCACCTTTTGTAGTCGATAGACTCCGATAAACGAGATGTTAAGTATGAAATGTGACACCAAAAATTGCGTTACGAAAATCCGACACAGTATTATGCAAATATGTCAGAAATTTTGTAACGAAAGTCCGTCACAATTATTGTTATTTCTCATCAGACCAAAGTTCGACAGACCACCAGAAGCCTGAAATCAGGCACACAGCCTCTTGGCGACCAGTGGAAGTGGTTGCAAGGAAGTCAGATCATCTGGGTCTTCCTTTCGTTTTGTTCTTGTTCTTGAAAATAAAAGCACGGAATATCTGCACGGTTCTAATTTTTTCCTGTATATAATTTAATAGTATCTCATTCTAGATTGAACCTGTCAATAACGATCCGTTGGCTTACTATGGCGTGCACGCAGTTTTTGGATTTTTTTCACAATATATTCAACCTTTTCTCTATTGAATACATTTCCCCCCCTTTCAGAACAACCTTTTTTACATTCAGTTCTACTTTCGTATTAAAAGTCAATGTGGGAAGAAAATGAACAGAGAGCAGATCAGAATAACAGCAGGTACCTAACGATCGAGCAGAGGGACATCATCTTCCTGAAATTATCACCAAGAGTTGGCATCCGTCACCCTCCTCCTCGAAATAGTGAAAATTACGTAACCGATATGTTTATTGTGTTTTACTAACTGCGCCGCTAGTTGACCTTTGCATTGAGTTACTGAATTTCGTTCCTGAATATTATAATATATGCATTCACGTAGTATGGCTCAACCAGAACCCCCGTCTTTGCAAAGCACATACTCAAACATGATTGTGTCCATCGTGACTGCCTTTCTAACAATTTAAGGCATGAATGACCATTTTTCTATTTTTTCGCCACAACCTTCAAATATGTTTGGTATTCTTTTCAGGAGACCCTCGTCGTAATGGTGTATCTCAGAATTTGTTTTTGGATAAATCACCGGCGTCCTTCACTGTAAGATGAATTGGAACATAGGGACCATATCACAAAATCATACATCAACAAAGCGGTACAGAAGTGTAACAGCTCCGGTTCTACCTTAAATTAGCACAATTAGCAGCTATCATGAGTTCCTTTCTTCGTTTATTCAAAGTTGAGACATTTCTAACTACTGCATCTCGAAGGCGCGAGAAGAAACGCTCTACTTCGTGATAAGTAGGAAGGTAGACGTACTCTGTTTTGGTTTATTATTTTTGATACGGGAACCGTTTCAACAGATTTGGTATCATTGATTACCACTGGGTTGCATTTCAATAAAACACTTGGCCGTTGCAGCTACGGGGGTAAGGTATTTACCAAGTAATTGTATATTCCTGCATAGATCCGTCGGGGGAAACGATTAGAGAAGATTTTCTAGGGTTAGTTGAAAAAGCAAGAATCAAGTTCGATGACACATATTCATTGTTGCAAATACTTCAAACCGAAAAAGTTCAGTTGTGGGTAATTTTGAGATCTACAAAAGTTGATAAGTTGGCAACGTTTAAAAGAAATACGTTTGCCAGTTGTTGGATCATTCGTGGTCCTCATTTGATTCAGAAATTCGCCAAAAGCGGGGAAAGCTTGATCCCACGGATGACTGACCGTATCATTGTCACTCAAAGGCAGTGCCGCGGGCAAATACATCAGAACTTGCTTTGATGTTGAGGATTAATTGGGTGCCCCACGCTGGAGTTGATTAGGATAATCGGAATATTGTCCGGCGGCTATGCCTCGTACACGGTAATACCAACGACTGACCGCCTTTCCCGGGTCACTGAGCTGGACGTATTATACCGGTGTGTGGCGAACTGTTCAAAGCTCAACAATTAATACCCGAATGAACTGAAGAAGTCAAATAGAAATAATAAGTTACCGTGTAATCGTGGGGGACACTACAGCGCAGATTGCTTTTGTAGTGTGTAAGCACTTGTGTCATGTTACGGACGTACTAACAGAACATAGGTTTGTTAAAATGAGAGACTGTTTGGGTTGTAACGCATTATTAATCGAGATCAAAGCAACTCAAGTGCGTATTCCACAACTAAGCTGGAATGGTCAACGACTGCCCGAAATTCCTCTTAATACGCAAAACCAGTGCAGGGCACCTGTGCACTTGCCCAAAGAAGAATCATCAAAGGATCCTCGAATTTCAATTAGAAGCACTTTTAATACAGAAATCGTACATAATACTGAGAAATTATAATAATAGAAGCTCGCCTGAATTTCATCCTAGAAACAGTAACCTACCTACCAATTTTAGATCCCGATTTCCTCACCTGAAATTCCAACTGTGAATTTTCATACTTATAGATATACATTAAAAACGGTACAAGCTATTACGCAAAGGTTCATTATTAATGTAAAACATAGCCGTTATATAGCCGCAGTTATTGAAAAACATATTTTTGTAAGTAATGCAAACATTACACGGGCGTTCCTATGTATGTGTTGTATATGATTTTGGTAAGAATGCCGAATAGATCATGTTTTACTGGATGTAATCCCTCCATTATAACCATGAACAGGTAAACAAGCAACCCCTTCCCACTTTTCTCTCACAACCACATTGTGAAATCGAACAATGACAGATTTATGGAAATAGAATGGAAATATCACGATACTTCAACACCCTTCCCCAATCATTATGCAATTTTAAATCCAGGAGGATACTTCGAGCAACATAGGAAAATAATGAAATCTAAGATTTGTCGTACATTTAAACCAAAAGATCATGTTTAACCGGAATTAACCTCTCCATTTAGCCCACCGAAAATGAATTTAAAACTCTCAAGGTTTGCTGCATATCTGCACCGGATTCCTAATTGAACCAACTAAGAATGACGAAAATCGGCCGAGAATTGTAGCTTGGACAGCGCATAAAATAATCGGCTATAACCGCTTCCACCCCCAGCCGATGGAAAACCCGAAATTTCTGTGGGTTGTTGCTACAGCTAGATGGAAATTTAGATCGAACGAAGAAAGAATCACGAAAATTGGCTACCACCCCTCCACTCCCACTCCCACCACGATGTCAAATCCAAAATTTTCAAGGTTTTTGTACAACTAGACAATGTTTCAATAGCTTTATTAATTTAAATGTACGCTAAAAGTAGTTTCGATCTTGTTACTAATAACAATGGGCTAATATGCGTCTATTGAGAGAACAAGAGTTCGTAACATGGCAGGGAACCTTCATCAGTGGCTTGGGTTGGTTGACTAACAAGCCTTGTTAGCCACAATACAATTTTGAACGGCTTCCCTTACGACGTAAGTTCTTAGTATGAATCCGGTTAATTAGCCAGGAGAGACTTCAAGGCGGAGGAAATTGGAGAAAACGAGAAGAACGAGGTCGGGGCGCGACGATATATTTTGTTTCCGAGAGCTTCAAGATCTTCGAGACCCCCCGAAAATGAAAAGGGAGAGGATGACTCAGAGCAACCCCCTAATTCCGAGTGGGAAGCGTTCGAGGGTGGGATTTAGGGGGAGTTTTCACCCTTCTAGCCTCCCTCCCGGGGAAAACCTAGCCTCTCTCTCCCCTTTTCTGCCCCTCTTTGACGACGTGTACGGGAGGAAAATAAGGGAGAGCGAAGGGGATGAAGGTTGGGCAAGGTTAGGGGTCGGAGGGAAAAGGCTACATCGGCCTGGAGAACTCACTTCTGGGTGATCCCAGTTCTCCATGTTGTTCCTTAACAACTTTCTCAGTCAAGTTTCTTACCTGTAACAGAAAGAAAACATCTGGATAAGAAGCAGTTTTTAATAACTGAACGCAAAATACTTCTTTGCGAACTAGTTATGAAATAACATCGTGTATATATGTGAATAGAGAAAACGCTGAACAGTGACGCAACGATGTAGAAAAAACGTTCATTTAGCACGATTAAAGTTCAATCCATCCGGGGATTTTATACATACCATGGGGGATCTGCTAATAGGGACCTAAGGAAGTCCGATAGCTAGCAGCCAAAAACTCACCCGGAAGGGCATTTAAGGTTTGAATATCCTAAAATACAGTTTTTTTACATACTGTCAACGAAATTGATCTCCTGGTGAGAGTTACCATCTGGACATACACACAAGCACGCACGCACGGACGCGCGCATAAATAAATATATATCTACATACGAGTAAAATGTGTATAATTTTTTTATAAGTAATATAGTATGTATATAAGTAATAACTACAAGTGAAAAAGCGTTAAGCTCTAGGATTCGATTTAGAATGCCTCATAACGGATTTCAATAAGGAGAATTATCGAAAATTTTGAATTGAAAATTTTTGGAGCTAAATCATAGCAATAACTTCATTTTCTATGAACATTCGCTAAAAATCGTGGTCAGAGAGGATGGATTGAAATACCCTACGCCTGTTCTGAAGCCTAAAGAGTTTATATTTAAAAACACAAGTTTTGGTTTTCTATTTTCAATAATGAACTTTTGTAATCGACCAAGAAAAAAGTTTTACGCCCCCTACCCCTCCTCGCAACATTTGTTGGTTTACGTTACGTAGATTACGAGAATCGAATTAATAAAATTCTTCCATTCGCCGTACGCCGTTTGAACTTTTTCTCCAAAACTTGTTCAAAAATCGTAAATCCAGGGATGTGCCAGTAACATCGGCATCCATCTCGATCAACCCTAAAGGGTAATACTTAAGGGTTGAAATGTTAAAAGTTTGATAGCTCGAAAGCTTCCGGAGTAAAAGGGTATTTGTTGTTTGATTTATGGACAAAGAGGTTCACCACGACAACAAAGAGACCATCTGGGATGCTTTACGTTAGTTTCCCATAATATAGCGAATATATTGAGTCTGAACCTATGAACGTTAGATGATGCAGCATCTCATTCAAGGCTTGGTAGTCCAGTGTAAGAGTGCGTGTCTTTCACGCGTGGAGCTGGAGTTCGAATCTTGTTGGCAACTAAATTTTCTTTACACCTTTAACCGTCGATTTTGACGTTAGTTTTAAAAACATTTATTTTGTACTCATTTATTTGTTTAGTTTATTAATTTATTTTCTTTTGTTATGTAACATCATCCAGTTATATTCAGATAATGCACCATCCACTCAGTTTGGTATGTAATTTTCTAAAGAACAGTGATCTACGTTAAAGGGCTATCTAATACTGAAATAATAAAACTTTGTGTGATAATTTGCAGCGTTTTAGTCATGTACATTTTTTTCACTTTCTCGAAAATTATGATTTGTGAATAGTAGGATTATTTCTTTCAACCTCTCTCTCATTTAACATTTCTTTTGCTCAAATTTCTTTTGCAAAATACCACAGCTGTAACTGCTGTCTAATAAGCCTAAAAAAGAGAGGGCAAGGTGAAGAAGGCAAAGGGGTAGGTAAAATAGGCAAGGGCGGGTTAGCTCGCTCGATGGAAAATACCTCGGGCTTCTCTTCGTGTTTTATTCATGCTTATGGCGGAAACGGCTTTCCAAGTGATGAGCTTTCGAACGGACAGAAAACATGGCCTCAATTCTACCCCTCCCTAGTACACCGCTATCCCATCAAACTCAGCATTTTACCGAAATAACTTATGCAAGGGAACCTCTTGAGGAAGGGTTTAAAAATCGCCTTTTCCGTCATCAATAAAAGGCCCCGTCGGAAATATTTTTTGAGATTAAAAAAATCCACCTAAAAAGATTTACATTGTCCGAATAAAAGGACAAAAGAATGGGAGGGTGGGGGGATGCCTGAAATGTCCAATTTCTTAGAGTGCTTCTCGACGCCGAAAATGCACGTGGGTGGTCAATCGATGGATGGAGCTATCAAAATTATGTGATTTGGGGGTGTGATGAGAGGTTATGAGTGTTTTTTGCGATGATAGCGTAATGACGGTCAGATACGTGATATATGATCATGATCGATTCCACGGATTATCAGTACGAGATCATTGAAGAACAAAGTATCTCTACTTCAACTTGGCCAGCGTGTGTCTGTGTGCGCGTGCGTGAGCTTGTGATTAGGTATGCGTGTTAGTGTGCGTGCGTATTCCGCGCTACAGTCCGCAATTTTGGAGCTGTCAACTCAGGAATTCAGCTATTAGACATGTATCCTTTTTGATTGATGGATTTCAGAAGCCATTGACTTGAAATTTTGTAGGTAAACTCCTTGGACACCCAGAATCCGCTGCAAAGATTTTGGTGGCATGGCGCCAAGGCGTGGTGAAAGACGTCACCTCCAAGTTAAAATGGATATTTTCGAAGCCGTCCACTAAAAAGTTTGATGGTAAACTCCATAGACACCCATATTTTCTTATATACATAAAGAAGCAAGGTCGAGTACATTATACTAGATAAACCAGTTCTTCAAAGTTCGTGAGAAAACTAGAGAAGATAATGTGATAACGATGTGATAATAATGGATGTATCTGCTAAGGAAGAAATCCCTTTATGGATATAAGGTGTTTTTCGTAGGGATCGGAGTCAAGTGGAAAGAGAGAATTACTGCCGGAAATATTTTCCGAGATTAAAAAAGGCCACAGACAAAATATTTACTCTGTCCGCAAAAAAGGACACAAGAAATGGGGATGTGCCTGAAATGTCCAATTCCATATAGTGCTTCTCAAACACCGAAAATGCACTTGGGGGTCAATTCGTGGAGGGGCCATCAAAATTATGTGGTTTGGGGGTGTAATGAGAGGTTAGGGTGTTTTTTGCGATGATAGCGTAATGAGGGTCAGATGCGTGGTATGTGATAATGATCGATTTCACGCATTATCTGAATGAGATCGTTGTAGTGACATACGATGGGATTGATTTGAGAGTACATAATGTGAAAGGAGGGCGTATGTTCTACGGAGAAATCCCTTTATGGAGATAAGGTTTTTTCCGTGGGGATTGAAGTGAAGTGGAGAGAATGACTGGGAGGAAAAATATAATCCGACAAGTAAAGCATTAGTGGTTGGAGAATGACCGTGTTTGCTGTAGGGGGAAAAAGGTGTTGGAAAGCGCGAGGAGGGGGTCATAAAATATTCATCTGGGGTCTTTTCAAGGGAAATATCCTCGTGAAAAGGTGACAGGTACGAGTGCCTTTTCAAACTCGATTGCTCCGATGAAGGAAATCGGGTGGGTCAATCGATATTGGAAAAAGCGGGCGGAAAGTATCAATCTTGGATAATTACTTAGGCGAAGAGACTTTGCAAGTGAGCGAGAGGAACTAGACACAAGATTTGGTGGGGAGGGGGGGGCAATCAATATGCAGGGAGCTTCTGAGTACTTGATTCGGGGGCGACCAGCAGATTTAATCGCTATTGGATTAAAACTCAATCAAGCATTCACTCAATCATTTCTCGACGTTGTACACACCCCATTCATCACGTTCCATGCGAAACATCGCCAGGCTTTATTGAAACGAAAAGTTCTTATGTGTATAATCAGCGGTGTTTGCTATCTATCAGTTTCATGCGACATTTCATAACAGAATAGAGTCTGTAAACTAAACACATCTGAAAAAACAGAACCATTCAATGAAAAACGGATGAATCAAGGAGCCTCTAAAGTGGGTGAGAGCATTGTCACCTATGTGGAATTTAATGGACAGGGCAATGAAGAAAAAGTTAGAAGGGAATTTAAAGCAAATGGAGTAAGACTGGAAGAGAAAAATATGTCGTACTGGGAGGTCGGTTCATAGTGTTAGGTACACAATAATGGAGTAGAATACCAGTAGAACCCGACCCTTTTAGACTTTTTTAGAAACGTAAAACCTAAATTTCTTCCCTTTGAATATTTTTCTCAACGTTTGACCACATTTTCGGGATCAGCGTTAAGTAAACTGTCTTTAAGAACTGTTGATTTTCCATATTTATTATTTATTTAACACGATCCAGACTCAACTAACTCAATTATCTTAAAAAAAGCTTTTTTTTCTTTATTAAAAGTAGCGAATCCTGGCAAGGATGTGGGTATGATATTAAAGTTACTGGTACACAGCGAGACGTATAGTAGACCGTTGCGACTCCTTGAAGCAATTAAAATAAAGGAAGAACCTAACAGAGTCAATATGCTGGATGAGTTTCAAATTATTTACCATGCTTATGGCCACCTGCTGTTATAGTACACCAATTATTTATTAATCTACTGAATTGAGTTACTGTTCATTGTACGGCGATGAGTTAGATGTTGAAATGTTCAATTTTATAGTGTTAAGTTTAGTGGTTATATTGCTTCTTCTTATTTGGGTTTGTTTATTTGCGCTTTTTCTTCGCTATATATATATTTTTTCTGTTATTGTTAGAGTGAATAACCCAGATGGCATATTTTGTCTATGCTCATGTGCCCACAGCGTCGTTAGGCTCTTCTCTCCCCCTTCTACACCTAGAAGGAAGACACCCTCTCCATGCCTGCCTTTTCCAATGGATGATGGAGTGGATGGGATGGATTCTACAACTATCCGTAGTGTCGCAACTGCAAGTTCATGATGTTTTACTATACAAAATTGTAGTTTGACGTATATATTGGAACAAATCAAGAAGTTGCTTCAGTAATTTTGGTAAGAAAAAATTATGTCTAATTCTAAGTTCACATGTCTCGAGAAGTAATACTGGTGTTCTACTCATAATATAGAGAAATATAATTTAATTTACGTTAAGAGATTGAAACTTGTTTCATTCTTATATAAGTACAATGTTGTAGAAAACAAAACAAACGAAAAATAGCTACGAAGTTCTTGGCATTTTTTGCAAGCGATTTCTGCACGTAGTGCTGAATTTCTACCCAGGTTGTCTAGGTTGCTCTTCTTTCACTTTTGATTATTTTCATTGCGTTATTGCTCTCCCAAGTGACAACGGATGGAAACCGGTAAATAAATGAATTTGACGTTCCCATACAGGGGAAAGAAAGGATTGAAGCTGTTTCATGGCATCCCTCATCCTATACCCCAGCAAGGACAAAGCCGCAGGATTTTCCACTTTCAGTTGAGCTGCCTAGTTAGGTTTTTTCTTATCGGGAATATTAAAAAATACAATAAATATTAGCCACTCCTTCAAAATTAATCTTGGAGAAAGACAACATTCATAAAAACTATTTCAATACTCTTTCCAACGTTGAAGTCAATATTTTACTTTTAGTTTGCACTGTTAGGGAAGAAATTTTTGTTTTAATGTTGAAAGCATTTCTCTAATGGAATCGAGTTTTTTTTACCTTCTACGAATCTACGAATATAGGGTCGGTTTCTACTATTTTACTCGCTGAATCGAATCGCACCACTTAGATTTAGTTTATTTCTATGCTCAATTGTATGTATTTTTGGGAGTACAACTACCTAATTTAATGCGTAAAACTCGTTAATAACGGAGTTGGAGAGATTTTTAAGCGTTACTATTCGATTCAAACAAGAAATACGTTGAAACTGACCCCAAACATAGAGGATTATTTGCAAGAAAACCCGCACGATTTTATTGAAAATTACCGATATTCAACATTAAAACACAATTTTCTAGCATAGTAGTACAAATTAAAAGTAAAATTTACAACATACTGTTCGAAATGTGTTGACTGGAGAGTTTTTGTGAAAGTTGACGGTGTTTAAGATTAATTTTGAGGGAGTCGCTATCAGTTTCAAACATTTTTTAAAACTCCAAATTCATAAAAGAATTAACTTTTGTTTTTTCATAAAGGAGTCGTATTTTGTTGAATAATAAATTTTTTTTTTTTTTCTCAAAACAATTTAATGCTGGTTCTGAAAAAGTAGGAAAAAAATGTATTTATAGGGGAAAAATGTGGGTTTTTGTGTAGAAAAGAAAAAAAGGTTCTCTAGAGGAGAAAAAAGAAGAAAAAATTATGATACCGTTCTCGCCATCGGAATGAGATATGTATAAAGGAGTGGTTGGTGGCATTCTACTCCTCTCCATATTTTTCCTAGGTTCACCCAATTTGATATTTTTACCAACGTGTATCTCACCCCGCAGACACCCCGCATAGACGCACAGACAGACAGAAACGTAAACGAAATTGCTCAGCGATCTCTGAAACGCAAAAAGCAAGAGGAAATTCTGAATTTGGAGGAGAAAATTTTTCCGACTTCTTGCACAAGCACAAAGCTTCCCTAGTGAGGAAGCAAAGATCTATAAAAACTGCAGAAAATGCTTGAAATTAGTGCTACATGACTGGAACTTTTTCGTCGCTCTAGTAATCCATGATTAGGATAAAAATAGTGAAATGGAATGCGAAAAAGGAATAATATGGCCAATTGTTTTGTAAGAAGAGGATTCCTCTACTTTGATACGTTGTGGTATTCATTTTCTGTTTGGGAACGAGTTTAGTATCTTGGACTTATGTAGAATCTCCAATATGTTTTCAGATATATTTTTTCAAATTAATCATGTTTTCCCCAATTGTTTGCACTAAATCAGTGAAAACGGATCAATCTTATGGTCTGAAGAAAGATGGTTCTTGACCCAACAGAGAGAAACCGCCTTTATATTTTTAAAGCACCTGAATTTAATATTTCAGCATCAAATCATTAAAAAGAAAAACAAAACCTAAATTATTGTAACGTTATTATTTTTTAATTTAGATGTGTTAATATTATTTCCAATTTGCATGAGTAAGCAACTTCTCACAAAATAAAAATAAGAGGAAAACTCCGGAAAAGCCGATGCCTTAGAACACGAAACATCAATTTATTTGGAGGTCGCGAAGCGATCAGTGGTAGTAATAGTCCTCTGCACGGCTTGTTAATTGCCTGATCGAATTCTAATACGAGCCCCACCAGGCATAGGCATCTCACCAGCATCTGCACCTCTCATGAATATTGATATGTTTTCCCTCCTCTAGTCCAACCTACCAAAAATCCACTTAGTTGATTATGCATGAAGATTGGACGGAGGGGAGCATGAGGGTACGAACTCCATCGTGGCATTGGAGTGGGAATCTCGGAATCTCGTACGGTTAGGGAAACAAACATGAGAATTTACTGCTTGCATAGTTTCCCTTTATCATGGTATAGTAATGGTTTTCATCCCTTGATCATACTGAATGTCCCTGATGGTTACTTTGATAATTCATCTAATTTTAGAATTTCTCAGTGCCCTACTCTTTTTCCAACCCCAGTGGAACCTTCAAAAATCTCTAACTATCTGAAGCAACTGAAACCTACTTGTTCGTACACTTATTCTGATCTTAGAACTTCCTTTTAACACAATTTTCAAATTTATTAAGTCGGCCATTAGCATTTATTTTCAACTTGTCCTTCATTAATGGCAAATTTGATACATTTCTGTTTTTCGGATGCTGAAAAGTAAATGACGAAATGTTTGGTCAGTTTGTAATCATATTTCTGGTTGCCCGAGTGTCTAAATTTGCTCACAGAGGTGGTTTACCTTTCAGGTTCAGGTACATTGCACTGGGATTATGCAAAGGCCAATGATGACCCTCTTCTCAAAAAATATCCAATTCCGTGATTGCTTTCCGGCTGATGTAAAGCTTTGCCGAAATCTCGATCTTGAACTCCTTTCTCCCAAATTTAACGACTTCATCTCGCGGACCTTTGAGTGATGGTCGTCGGGCTCCTACAGGTGGCTCCCCGGCCTCCTTAGCATGACAACGACCCATAAATCACGCAACCTTCGTGACCTCTTGAGACGAGGGGGGGAGGTCTTGTAAACCTTTATTAGCACTTCCTACACCCCCGCTCGTCCGTCTCTAACCACTTCACCAACTCTGTAAGTGAGTTTTAATGTCGTTAAGTCGACCTTTAGACAGGTAAGTAATCCTCGACACCTTTTGTCGGCAAAACCACCGCGGATCAACAGGACTTTACGATTATGCTCTGCAAAGTTTATAACTCAACCGACTCGCCGACCTGTCTCCGCTGATCCACAGTTACCCGCAACTTGTTAGGATAATTTGACAAGCAACGTGTGCCAAGTTATGTCAAAACTCGTCAACCAAGTTGTGCTCGTGCAGGACATAATTGTCGTCATAATGAAATTTAAAACGACGACCTCATCGTTCATTAGTGACTTAGCTTAGAAAATCTCATCAAAATCCAATTAAAAACTGACTAGACGTTCAAGAGCAATGTTGGACTCCGCCATCATCGGCCTCCTTATGCACCATAATCGGCTTTCGTATAGTGAACGGGCCTCCGTAATAGATCAGAACAGTGAGTGTGGTGATCTAGATGCTCGCATCTCAAAAATAAAAAATATCCTAAATCAATCCTTTTTGTAAAATACAGCTTTGGTTGGATAAATTGATCAGAATTACGTTTAAAAATATGTTTCGGAGATTGATATACTTTTAAAAATATGCCTCCGTATGATAACCCCTGGGCGGGGGGGTCAGACCGATCTCTCGAACATCTAGTTGAAAACTGTCGCTAATGCCTGCTACAAGGATTTTACGTTACTAGCGCTGCAGCGTCTAGTGATACTATCGTGTTCGAATTGATAAGGGATGTTGTCTTTTCCCGACTATCCTCCAACTTTGAGCAAGGCTGTTCAAATACAGCGTGACGAATAGAAAAAGGGGGAAGTGAGAAGAGCATGCTCAATGGGTTAAACATTGGCGCATGCGCAGCGTGGGGTATTGATTTGTAAGCGATGAAGCTAACGAAGCCCATCTACAGTGTAGCCACACGTTCCCTGAAAAATTCATCAAAATCGGATGAAAACTGTGGAAATTGAGCATAATACAAGAATTTGCAGACACACGGACAGACACACACACACAGATAGACAGACCCGCATAGGTACACGGAACCAAAGTTGTTCAGAATGATCTAAAACGTAAAATGCCAGTGGAAAGTCCTGTATAAATATACCCAGATATATTCCCAAAAGGGCTATCTAATGCAGAAATATTAAACCTTTGTGTAATGTTAGACAGCATTTTTTTGTTATTATTGCTTCACTAATTTTCTTGATTAATCGTTAACTAATCGTTACCTACTAAAAATAACAAATCCATAATACCGTGCCTGACATTATTTCACTATAGCGTCGGCACTAATATCTAAACACGACAAGGTTTTTCGTCCAATCTCGTGATAGTTTGATGAACGGGGGGCGCGCCGGTTGATTCGGGGAGGCAACAACCCGCGCCAAAAAAGATCGATGCTGTTAACATTATAAATTATTCACGCCTGGCGTCAATGATTTAAAAGTAAACAACATTATCCGTCCCTTTTCTCGAAGGGACGACGACGATTCGTGGAAGTATTACTCCCTGATGTGAAAGCAAGTTTCGCATTTGCCCAGTCTGAGAGATATTGGAAAGCACTCTCGATATTATGTGAAGGCAAACTAGAAGGATAATCCTTTCGGGTCAACTTGCACTCAAACCTTATGATTGTTTTTATTTGATTTTCGGAACCACATTTTAGCAAGGATATGATTTTTTCTTCCTTTGCCCTTATCTGTGAATCCGTATTTTGATGTTTAGAGGTTGGTTTTCACAATGCCTATTCTAGTGCAGAAAGAAATTGTTATAATTTTTTCCACTTCGCGGAAAATCATTGAAATGTGGGTATGAAAACACATTGCCCAAAAACATGTCATGATCCAATGTGTTTTAGTTAGTTAGCAATAAGTCCCGGTAAAAGTTTAATCTAAAAATCGGATTCTGCGACCTTCAAAAGCCTCTACTGCGAATTTGAACGTGATTTTGGAACATTACACACCTTCCTAGTTTTGCTAGCGAATTCACAACGTTTTCTACATTATTTTCAATTTTCCGAAATAGGTAGAGATTTTCGTTGAACAAAATTAATTGATTGATTCCTATTTCGTGTTTCAGACTTCCCAGGCCAATTCAAGTTTCTAGTCTTTGTAGATCCTCTCTGGCTTCATAAATTCCGTAATTGTCATTCAATTTAATCAGAGTAGTAATGGATAGTCTTAAAAATGCTGTAAATTTCATGTTTATGGTTGGACGTTGAAAATTGAAATGGATATGGAGGCTCTCCGGGATAACAAGAGACGAATAACCTAAAAGACTCCATCGTGATCAGCTGATTGTGGTAAAAGTTATGTCGTCTGTCTGATTACAACGAAATTTGATAGAGAGCCTTTGGGAGACGAGCAAAACTGAGGAGCTCCATCCTGATCAGCTGAGTGAGCTAAAACCTCTCCTTTTTACCGTAGGACGTCGACATTTGACAGGAAGCCTCTCTGTTACAACAAGAAACGAGCAAAGTGAGGAGCGGCATCCTGATCAGCTGATTGAGCTAAAATCTCCCCTGTTCAGCGTAGGACGTTGAAAATTGATAGGGAGCCTCTCTGAGATAACAATGATAACGATGATAATGACCTTACAGGCTCCACAGGCCTCTTGTGGTAAAAGATATGGCGTCTGTCTGATTACAACGAAATTTGATGGGGAGCCTCTTTAGAGCATCAAGGGTTGAATGAAATCACGGGCTTTACCCAGAGCTCCTGCTGGTCGATTCGAAAAGTTGGTTCTGGTTACACAAACTGCGTGAGTGTTTTTTAATTTTATTACTAATAAATAATCTTTCACATTTTCTAGGCTATGTGCACGTGTATGACAGTTCATAACTCAATACAAACAAAAACCTCCATATTAAAGCATCAATAACGACCATAATCAAGGTACGGATACGAGGAATCCGTGTGCTCCATCCAACTCCAAAATCAAAACTTCTGTGTGTTTCTATGGAAATTCTATAGATCAGATTCGGTGATTTGTTTTAAGAAATGAAGTGGCGAAGGCGTCAAGTAAATATACATTCTAAACAAAATCAGTTCTTCTTGGTACTACAATAGATTGTTCACATTACTAACTTTAGTTGAGTTTAAGTCCAATCCTGTATTCGTTTAATTGTGACTAAAAGATTTTGCTGAAGACAAAATGAAAACAGATGAAACTTTCTGGACAGGAGTAGGAGACGATGAATATTTAAGTAAACCAATATATAAACAAAACTATGCAAATACTTATCAATTGAGACCTGCTAAGTAGCCCGTTGGATTTCAGGTTATCACTTTGGCTACCGAGCATTATTTGTTGGGGATCAAGCCAGATAAGGCCTACGGTGGTCATTTGAGAAGTGTAATTAGGGGTCATATGAGAAGTGTAATTCGGTACTCAACAGTGAATTATTGTGATAGATGATTGGAATATCAAATGCCCATAATTAACACCCGATGCAGTTTGATTACTGGGCGGTTTATTGGCTGCCTTTGAAGGCCATCACGAGAGCGTCGAGGACGTAAACACAAATATCACTAAACTACTAGTCCTAAGCAATGCAACCGGAACCATCAACAGGTAATAGGTATGTGTACCTACCTATTCCCCAACTCCGTGGAGCCCTAGGATATGTTTTAATTTAATTATTTTCGCTTCCTCGCTTTTACGTATGAGATGTTTTGCATTTATGCATATTTTATTGCTTTGTTTTTGCTATCAAAGTGGAATATGTTTATCGCAGGTCAAAGTGAAATATTTTCATAAAAGTGCGTCAGTCTAGTTCACGTTAGAGGTAAGACTATCACGAACAATTACAAATTACGGTCCGAATTCGGAGCCGTTACACATAGCTATTACACCGTTCCAAAACGTTTCAGCTGGTTTTGTGCATTTGGTCGGCATTAGTTACTATGAGACAAGACGATAAGCTCCAGGTGAAAATTACTGGTATCATCGAGAAACCAGTTTCGATTATTCGATCAATCTATTTTCAAATCATGCCTAACAGGTGACTGAGCCATCGAACAACTTTTGACATCACATCAAGCTCGTAACTAGTGCTTCTCAGGGAAACGATGCTGGGAAAAGCCAAGTTCTCGAAGAAGGATTGTAATATAGCCTATGTGATGACCAGGGACCCTAAGAATGTCCTGTACAATTTCAGTTCAATTGATACAGTAGTTTTTACTTTGGTACACACACACACACACACACACAGACACCATTAGATGTTTATACAACAGCATAGATTTAAAGTCGTAAACCATTTGCCACAAGACTATATTGCAAAAATTACAAAATAACATGGACAAGTATAAAACATTAACAATTAAATATTTTTTACTGCACAATTAGTACTAGTTCTAAATTTGAAGCAGCTTTTTGTAATCGTTCAGTATGAATAAATAAATAAATAAATGAACCGGTGCGCCCGTGAAAAAAAGTTCTCGAAAAGTGGAATGAGATTGAAGCGTGTATTCAAGATTTCTTTACGGGTAAACTACTGAGGGCGGGATGTGTCAGGAAAATCACTGACCTATACAAACCGGCCATCAGATGATTCTGAAACCATCATATGAAGACGAACCATCATTCCGACATCATTTAGAATAAGGTGCGCTCCATGTAAGTGTAGCGCACCTGCGCTTCCATATGTACGTGTGTAGTTACTCTCGTCTCAGTTGACATAGCAAATTAGAGTGGTGGGTTACCTGAAATGGACTTAGGATGGGGTCTCCCTTTACACACCCCCCTTCGTCACAGAAAACCAAAAAAATAATCTCACTAGACTAAACACCGCACATCCAACGTTGACGTGTTTCATGTTTTAATGTCCCCCACATTTCACAAATGTTAAGGGATTCCCCCGATTCTTCCATGTCCGGTGCGTAGTCTTACAATCTGGACCAGCCGTCTGTTTATTCGTGCTGTAAAAGTGATCTCTGTAAGTAGAAATATTGGGAAAATGGGAGTTCTTACGTGATTTATTAACTGAGAGCTGCAAAAGGGAGAGGGGTCCAGAGGAGTATCTTAGTGATGGGGTGGAGGAGAAGAAGCTAGATTTGGTAAAAACCGCGCCCTAGGAGGGTTTGAGCGAAGTAGAAAAGAGGAAATCAAGGATATCGAGTTAGAAGGTGGCTCTGTATAGCGTATATCCCCCTACCAGGCATCACCCGGCTGTATATTCCCCTACCACACCATCAGTCCAGACCCCCATTTCCCATTAACTCCCACCTTCCCGCCGGGTCTTACGACCCCCTTTTTCCCGTCTGAGGGTTTTTTCCTTCCCACCCCCACCCCCAACCCCCACTTTTATTCCGGGGGCGTTGGGAGGCTGATCAAAAGAAACTTTCCTTAACGGCCCGGGCTCAGAAAGGGGCCCATGAAACTCGGTAAAAGGTGTTGGAACATCCAGGAGGACAAATATTGGCACCCTCGCTCTCCTCGTCCAAACTCTCATAAGGTAACTCGAAAAGTTCCATTTAGCTTCGACGTGGAGGAGAGAAACTTTTCCGGGTAGTATCTAAAGGTGGTATATTCAACTCGAATTTTTCAGGATATCTGATAGCAACCGACAGGAACGACTACATCTCATTTGAAGTTCCCCGCAACTAAAGGAATGGAAGATATGATATATCACTCAGTATAAATAAACTTTATTCCTACATTTAAGAAATAAATGTATTACATAATTATTATGTACCTACAGATTTAGTGAGACAGTATTATTGTTGATGGAAGTAAATGATGATTTTGTGTATTTCATATATTGCGAGATATTTAGGACGGATGAAAGGGGGCATTTTTGATATTGTGTCATAATTTCTCTTATAGTTATATTTTAAATTTTTTTATATTATTTTTTATTTATACATATATTTTTTTATTTGTGTTATACAGCCAAAAGTAGCCATTAAAATTCCCTAACTATAGTTGATATGTGAACAGATAAGTACTAGGTAGTGGTATTAATTTTTTTCTGTTTTCGTTTCAAGATGCTGAATCCAAAAATCTCACTTAAAAGAAAAAAATTCGTCCGTCCACCGTATGCCATCCAGAGCTTTGCTCCTAACCAGACCAAAGTTTTCAAAATTTGGATGAAAAATCATAAATCGGCCAGGGATGTGCCAGCAGCATTTGCATCAATTTTGATAAAATCTAAAAGGTAGTAATTAAGGGATGAAATATTAAAAAATCAAGACCTCGAAAACCTTCAGGGTAACAATTTTTTTTTTTTTTTTTTTTTTTCATTTACATATATTTTCCCACAAAAATTGAATGAAATCATTCGGAAAGCCGTACGGTTTTCTGTTCTCTCACTACAAGCTATAATGGAGTAGCGACCCTATGATTTTTTGGGGTTTCATCGATGGCCGTTCGATAGTGTTTGACTCGCAGCAAACGAGCAGCATTACACGGCATACGCGCCGCCGCGGTTTTGCCAAGGCACAGCACTAAATCATCAGCTTGTGTCCGGAAAGAATAGGCGTGCTGTTTAATTCGATAAATTTCTCTTCAGTAGGCGTCTCACGTATTCATCGTTGTTGGAGGTATAAAACAACGTTGATGAATATAAATTCCAGAGGTTTTTAGAAAGTTAAGTTACCTACAAAGGTTGTGTTAGGCAGTTAGGTTCATTTCTTCATAGTTACAACGCATTATAGTTATTACACTCTTTTATAATTATTATTAACATTATTATGACATAATAAGTGATAATTAGAAGTTATAGTTCAAATTCATTCAATAATTGGTTGATACGGCTAAAAGTGAGAGCATCTGCCGTTAACAAGGAGGGTTTGTCGGATTTCATTAATAATCTACTCCTTCAACCGGTATGTAACGTGGGTAGAGAAAAACTACCTAATGAAACGTGACGTACACCGTGAACGCCCGCCCGCTCTAATCAGCTTTTAGGTACGTGCACCTAACTACCCGCCTCCCGCTAATCCCAGTCTCCCGAATTGTTGGGGAACGCCGGCGCCTTCAACCGCATGAGCATAGAACTGTCATAATGAATATCGATTAATGTACGAGGATGAGTAACATTTCCATCAAACGCATCGAATTCGTACAACCCTACATTTCCCTTTAAAAAAATCGCGTCCCGCCAAGCCCCTGCTCGTTTCATACTAAATGACGTAGTGGTTAGTCCTCGTTTACATTCTCTAGAAAAAAAAAAAAAAAACAACTAGGAATTTACAGAATGCAACTGACTTTTCGCTGACCCGCCCGCCGCTAAGTGGGGCGAAAAGCATTTTTTCTGGACTTGGCAATGTTACAAACAATTCTTAGAGAAAATTTTGCACTGATTTCGGAAACACCCTCCTATACCTAAGAAAATATACACCACATATTTTTCTGGTGAAAAAACACCGAAAAACAAGTTTTTCAACATATTTAGCAATATAAAGCCCTTTAGTACCGCTCAAAATTTTATTGTTCAACAAAAAATTGAACTCTGTGTTAGATAAAACCAACCAGAGCTCACCAGCTTTGATGGTAGGCCAGAATTTAGAGGTATTTTATCGGAAAAGTGGACCAAATCATGCACTGAGATATTGATGAGACAAAAAATCATTTCATCAGCAATTTTCATAAAGGATTTCATGCTGATCACAATAAATTATTTTGCAACGCTTCTTGACATCAAGACTTTACAAAAAAGGCCTTTCTGTCTTTAAGGTTTTTATTAAATTCCAAAGTCCCCTGGAACAGGGGCTTCTTCAGGGAGATAAAATTGAAAATTTCAAATTCAAAATTTGTAAAATGAATACTTATCGGTTTCCTTTTGAGATAGAAAATCGAATTCACAGTTATCACTTTAAGAAAATCAAATTTTGTTGACAAAATTATTTGAGGCAATTTTATAGGAAACTTTTCGTTGATACCGAATATGCTCCTTGTTCCTATACCTACCTAAAACGGCTCCACAATTCATTCGTGGAAATACCACGTTTTCGGTTCATAATTTCCAATAATAAGCCTTTGTAATCGTATAGAAAAAAAAATTTTTTTTTCTCTCAAACTTTGTCAAATTACGTTTCAAGGTGCCTACATTCCAAACCTGCAATATTCGTTCGCCGTCCAGGCCATAAGAGGCCTTTAACTTGATGAAAAAAATCCATCCTTTTCCACATGGACTCCACGTGAGGTATTGTTGGTCCTAGAATCTAGCCAGCCCGATCGCTTCACACGCATCAATGCTATGAGCCAAAAATGGAACAAAAACGGGTTTCTTTCCTCATATTTTTCTTCATACTTAGGTTAAAGACTGAATTACTCGCGACGAAGTTGTGGAAACCCATTTCAAAACCGGTTATTAACAAAGTTGTCTATTTCCACGAAAAATAAATATTTACAATGTTAAATCGATTTCGACGGTTAGGTCATCATCAGTAACAAACAATAACATTGTTTGTTACTGATAATGGCCTAACCGTCGAAATCATTTTAACATTAAAACTTAATTTTTCGTGGAAATAGACAACGTTTTTTTTACTAACTTCCGTTTTAATATTTGGGTTTTTCTATTTCAATTGATTTTAACGTACAACCAATGCGTTACTAGCGAAGTGCAACTCCCTTAGTTTTCATAGCAGGAAGATCGTTCGCCACTTTTTGGAATGCTCTCATTTTATCACAACATCTCATGATCCCTAAGCCTTTGTAGTGTCAAGGAAAGCTGATTAATTACGCTAAGTTATAAACTAATATTGCTAAGTAACCATAATGAACTAATAATATAAAAAGAAGGCATTGGGTGCATGGTAAGTATACTATTGAGTAGTAGCTACTTGTAAGCAGTAGGTACTTGACGATTGCAATTATTGGGGCCTTCCTAATCAGCTGAGTGTGCTAAAACCTCTCCTGTTCATCATAGGAAGTTGAGATTTGATAGGGAGACTCCCTGGGACATTCGGAATCGATCGAAAATATTAGCTCATTCTTGCTCAGCTAAGTGAGCTGAATTGCCTCCTGTTTATCCTAATAATTTGAGATTGATAGGGAGTCTCTCTGGAACAGTAAGAGACTATTGCAATTATTGGCTCTTTCCCAATCAGCTGAGTGAGCAAAATTCTTTCCAGTTACCCCTAGGAAGTTGAAACTTGATGGGGATACTCTCTGGGACATTAGAAGACGATTGAAATGACTGGCTTATTCCTAATCAGCTAAGTAAGCTACATTATCTCCTGTTCATCCTAGGAAGTTGAAATTAGATATGGAGACCCTTTGGACACTAAGAGACGATTGAATTGATTGGGCTTTTTCTGATCAGCTGACTTCGCTAATATAATTGAGACATTTTTAACTTGAGACACAAAACACACATTTCACAGGGGGAAAAATGAGGCATATCCATGTACCGATGTATCTGCTAGTGTAGATTTTTCTTTTGGTGGGTGAATCGTCCAGTTATATTTCGATAATGCACCTTAGGCTCAGTTTGGTAGGTTTACTTTAAACAGGGTTTAATAATAATTCATCCCAACCAATCTAAAGAAACCACCCAGGTAGCTGTAACTTCATATACATATGAAAAAGCTCACAATTCAGGAATCGTTTTAGAAGGCCTCAAAACGGATTAATAAAGAAATTTTCCAAAAATGTTTATTCTAAAATTTTCCGAGCCATTGCAATAGCTTCACTTCCTACCAAAATTCGCTAAAATGACCTATTAAATTATATCGATCGTATCAGCTGACATAATTCGAAAGGAATTCAGAATGTTGCAACTTTTGTCACCTATAAATGGAGCCGTGAAGCATAGGTAGATGATTTATTTTATATCATTATTTTCCAGTTTGTGGGTCAGCAAATTCAAAAGACTAGTAAAATGTAGGTGTTTTTAATTTAATTTCTTCTCGGTAGGCGTCTATGCCTCTGCAGATGTATTTAGATAATAAGTAATAGACTTCGTTTAATTAAAAGGCTATCCTTAATACCTTTGCGTAATAATTTGCAGTGTTTTCATAATATTTTTCAACTTTTCTCCTGAAAGTAAGATTCAAAACAATTTTCGTTCTATGAAAAAGGTAAACAGGATAACATTCTGCGTCGATTGACCACCCAAAATACTTAAATAAATTGATTCAATTGACTAATTGTATTTCAATGATTGTTCTAGTACACGCTATATTACAAGTTCGATGGTAGTACTTGGTGCAGTACTACTTTCTTATGAATAAATTAATTTAGGAATTTCTGGTGATCAATCGACGCAGAAATCTTCCCTCCAAAACTTTTTTAAGGAACGAAAATTGTTTTAAATCGTTTTAGTGAGGAAAAAGCTAAAAACTTTTCTTTTTTTTCTTTTTTTCTCATCAAAAAAGAAATAAGGAGCCGTTTCAGGTATAGGAACAAGGGGAATAATTTTGTCTACCTAGAGACGCTTTTCGGCCCACTGTGAGTCAGTTGGACACTACGCTGACTGCGTTCTAATGCTACCTGCCACCTGGTGGTTCACGTTTACGAGGCTACGTTGCAAATAATTATTTAAAATTTATAATCGGGATGATATGACAGCAGGCAGAATTTGGAAGGCAATTACGAGAAGGGTGGACAAGGAGTATGTAGTAGGTAAATGAGTGTCGTGAGTGGGCCGTGTGCCCATCGCACGAGTCAAAGACTTATCATTAGATTGGCTCTGCCCTTCATTATGTTCCCCCCACGAGGCTGGGAGAGGGTGAGTCACCCCATCAGCGCCGTTGTCGGGGGCGGAGGCGGCACGAGAGCGGAGGCGGCACGGAGGCGGCGGTGTTGGGGGTGGAGGCGGCTTCAGTTGAGGGGGGGGGGGGGGTGGCTCCACGACCCAACTGCGTCTCGGGCCTCCACCGCGCCACAGGTCTCCCATCTGAGGGAGCCAACTCGGCCATCAACCCCTCACAGCCAACCGAGCCTACACAACTCTCACTGCGTAGACCCGACATTCAACTTGATTTCAACTAATGGGACCCGATCAAACTGGAGTACCCGATTTAATCTAGTACGATAGATTTTGAAGAAATCCCATCAACACCGTAATTTACCTCAGAAATCCTCCGGAAAATAGCCAGTTTTTTCAGCATTACTAAGAGAGAAATTTCTATTGATTTTTGGGTACTACTTTCACATTATACAACCGGTTTTCCAATACAGGATCAATAAAAAGATTGATTCAGGACATGTAACAAATTTTCGGGATGCGAGCCGCTCTGCATCCAGACATCCAGACAACCAAACTATACACATGATAATAAACATAAAATAATGGAAACTGGGGATCAAAGGTAAGAATGGTTGAGAGGCGAGAAGTGACGCTTGGCTGGCGCGAACCAGGATATGAGGTGGTGGACGTTATACACAAATTATAACACAGTAGATGAAATCAATAGTTTCTAGGTTACCGTAAGAGAAGAGCGACAACAACTGGTCAGTCGCTTGTTGAATCTTATCTCATGGTCTTCACACTTTTGGTTACTAACCTCCTAGGGGTCGATTCTACATCTAATTTGCAACAACTGCCTCCAAGACTTTTTTTTAGATGCATTTTTCGAGTTATTCACGATTTAAGATTATTTTCGTGTACACATTAACTCAGGAAATTTTTACTTCATTTGTTATGCTCAATTTGATGTGTTTTTGAGGGTAAAACTAGTTAGTTAAAGTGTAAAATTCTGTTATAACGGAGTTGGGGAGATCTGCAAGTGAACCCATTCGATTCAGCTTGAAATAAAGGCAGAAACCAGCCCACAATTCAAATTATTTTAGAGAGTTATTCTTCACAAAAACCCTCGATTTCCAAGAAAAAATTGTTTTTCGACATACAAACATACTTTTCCCCTTTAATTCGCAAAGTAAAATAAAAATTGATTATACGGCAGGAAAGGTGATTTGGGCCATGTTGTTCCGGTAACGTGCACGGGAATTCAGGGGCTTATGTATCCACCCTGCGATTTAAAAACAAGATTTTCAAGTTTCAACAATTTTTTTACTTTGTTGTGAATTTGTGACTATTAAATCCGCATATTTTCAAAAGTTGGGTAGCCTATCCAAAAGGAAATTTAACGTTCTTTCCAACGGTATCCTCAAAGTTGAATTTAGTCCATACGGAGGAGAGTTATATCCGATTTTGTGATGTAAGGTTGAAAACACGATTTGTTGCAAATAAGTTGTAGAATCCACCCCTAGGAGGTTAGTAACCAAAAGTGTGAACACTTCGTATAGTACGTCTTAAAGGAGAAAATTAGTTTATTTGTCGGCTCTAACAATGTCCAAACGGTTGTACCGATATCCATGCGAGTGAGAGCAGCAAGCTCCAGGAATGGTTTTAAGTTTTATTACAATTCTTTAGACTTACTCCTGCGTCGAGAACTCGGCTTTCACTAACAACGTTGCCTGGGTCATCAACTTTGTAATTAGAAAATAATCATTCGGATATGCGACAAACTTTTCACGTCACATGTGGGTGAGGTGGGTTCACGCCTAGAGACCTTTCGATAACGAATTTAACGATACCAAACCGATTTTGGCGGGTTGAGCCGAGCAGATTTTGTCGTAAAGATGGATCTACAAAAATTCAGGTCAGGAAAACTTTTAACTTTGACAAGGTTACATTGAGTTGGTTATAGGTATAGAGGGGATACTAGGTTAAGAAATTAATTAGGTACAAGTTGCAACTTAATTGATAAAATTTGAATTGAAGCTTTTTTGGGAATGCTTGGTAAAAATGGCAAGGTAAAAAGCCAGCTTACTAGCCGAAGGTGCATAAATGCATAAATTTACCGTAGCGGATCAGAATCACACAGCTAGTCTTACATATAGATTCCGAATTGCTATAACTGACAAATATGGACCTCTCGTGTTTTTATCGCTTAGGGCGTTCCTCAGGAATTAGTTCAAGTCTTTTTTCCATCATAAATTTGCTGATGACTCTCAAATCAACATGCGTAGTGATTTATGTAATGCCTTGATTTCCTCCATTAGTAAGATGAATTCCAAATTAGTCCACAAAGTGATCATATATGCTATCGAGTATATGCTTCAATTTATCCTCCTAGGCGTCTTTCTAGTTTCACTCTTTGAAAAAATACCTACTCTCACCTTAGTTTTATCACATCACTAGTTCTACTCTTTATGTCATTTTCTATATTGCAGGTCAGCTGTAATTTATGTTTTAATTGGTAAATTAGCTGAAAGGTTTGTTCATTATGAAATTTTTAATGTCTTTCTTGAACTTTCCTAGTAAGGTTTTTGTTAATATTTCCATCGATTTTTCAAAATTTTTATTTACCATCCTTTATATTTTTGTATCAAGAGATAGCAAAAGGGTCGTAAAGTATCAAGCTGAAGGGTGGGTAGCATCAAGCTGTTTGTAATGATTTTGGTTTATTATTTTCAATAATAAGCCTATGTGATCGTGTAGCAAAAAATTTTTATAACCCCCCCTCAAACTTTGTCACTTTACGTTTCAAGGTGCGTAGAATCCAAATTTGAAATGTCCGTCCGCCGTTCGCCGTTCGCCGTCCGCCGTCCGGGCCATAAAAGGCCTAAGAATTGACTTAAAAAACCCGTTCTTTCGCACATAGACTCCACTTGGGGTCTAGTTGGTCCTAACGTTTAATCATCCCGATCGCTTTACTCGCATAGATGCTATGGGCCAAAAACGGGCAAAAAAGTGTCTTTTTCGACGCGCGCACGCCTGGCACGCTTGGCAGGGGGTCACGGTGGGTGGAGAGGGTGGTGAGCGGGGGGGGTGGAGTGAGAGGAGGCGCCGGCGCCGCGGCACCTTGTGGTGGGTACGGCGCCGGCGTTCCTTCGAGGCATGAATATGTTTTTTTTTTTCAAGGTCATATTTGTGTGTTAATACCAAAGCTTTTCCTACGCATATTTAATAACATATCCTCTCGACTTTTCGTACGTACTTAGATAATGATATTATTAAGGCAATAACTATTTGAATAGATAGGAGCTCAAATCGAGAAATATAAACATGCGTATAGATAATTAAAGAAGTATAGGTTGTGGCAACTCGAAGTAGGACACGCCGAGGAGTCTGGACGGGCCTTATAAACGCCCGCTAAACGCTAGCCAACTAAAACTACGATCATACTCAATTGAAACAATAATAAACCTTTGTGAAATAATTTGCAGCGTTTTTATGAGTGGTGGTGGTGGGCATTGTACGGGAGAGGGGGGGAGTAAGGGGAACAAGAGACGACAGAGAGTGAACATCATAGCCTACTAACAGTGATACCTCTGATCTAAATGCATCGAACAAACTAATTATTGGTACTTGAACTGTGGGGAGGGGGGGGGGGGGTTGATGTATGTCACAAGAATTTAATGATTGTTTAGGTATATCACGAGGCTACCATTGATTTTGGACGAATCAGCCAAGTTTAGTGAGTGTTTAACCCCAGCATATTGCCAAGATACAGAAATGCAGGTCTTATTGAGGAAATGACCCATAAAGAAGAGACCAGAGGGACGACCACTAATAATGAGGCTGTCGTGATAAGTGGCAGGTGATATAGGGGGGGATTATGAGGGTTTGGGATGAAGAGGGTCCGGGGATAGGAAGTAACGCGGAGTCAAGGCCGAAAGGAAGGCGAAAATATGGGATGAGGCGGCGGACAGGGGAACCGATGACCGCGCGAACTAACGACAGGGTCGTTTAATGGGGAGAATGGAATAAAGAGGGGGTGGGGGGTAGGGGGGTTAAGGGGGCCAAGGTGGGCGAGGGGTAGTTTGATGGGGGATGGTCTAAGGGGAGGACACAGAGGATGTCAGATGCGATCGATATCACCGCTTATCGATCGGGCGAACGCTCCGGTAGCCGCTCTTTGGGGCTCTTCTCGCTCGGAGCTACTACGAACACGGGCGAGTGGAAGGGGCCGACGCCGGACGGTGACAACCCCGGATTGGTCCAACTTACTTTGTCACTTCAGATTGGTTCGTGTAGTAGGTGTTGTACCGAATCGGAATATAAATTAGTTGCAAGGGTAGCCTAGCTAAATGGCAAAACCTTTGTCACTACTACCCAGTCAACTGACATGGAACCTTATATATCCTACGTTAATGAGAAAAATTCAAGTATCACATTAAATACATGTAAACCGAATCTCAAGATCTCAGCTTTTCCTGTGGTGCAATAGAGCGCGTAGTCATGCTTCACTTTCTTGGACAAGTTTAGGATAAAGAGCTAAATTGGAAACCCCAGATTGACTACACTCACGATAAGCATAAGAAACATTATGCAAATTCTCTATAATATTAGACATATACTCCCGGAAAATAAGGTAAAACTTATTTATTACAGTATGCTACAGTCATTACTTCATTATGGCATAATAGCGGGGGGGGGGGGGGGGGTGTACATACACCTCTCATATAAATTCGGAAAATCATTGTAAAAATAATGCTGCCATTACCACATAGGACGCCAACTCTTAACGAGCGTAACATTGTAAAGTTATTTCATTATTTTACTTGAACTAAAAACGTCTCAGCATGATTGTAAGAGCAAATTTTCGTAAATTATTGTATTATAATTATGTTACATTGTTTTTAAATTTGAGCAAGTTGAGTGCTACGAAATTGTTAACTACCAAATTGTATGGCGAAAAATCTTGTTGTAAACAATATTCACAATTCAAAGAAGATTTGGGTATTTTAGCTTTCTCCGAAGTTTTTATCGATTTTTCAGCAACACTATTCATGAAATTTCAATATATTTTTCAGCATCACTTTGTGCATACAATTTTTAATGTTCTAGTTCGTTGTTGATACACGTTTTTTAAACAAAATTCTCGGAACAACATAGGCGCATAGATGATAGGGGGATGCCCCTATCAATCGTAGGGTACTATGTTTAAAATACGTGCGAATCACCAAGACCAACCGGTTAAAGCTACCGTTGGAAAAGTAAGGCGAGTAGCTCAAGTTCTCAGTTTGTGCCAACAACATAATATGTTGTTGAATTTATTCACTCAAGACACAAATGCATACATATTATGTACCTATGCATTTGTGTCTTGATTGAATAAATTTTAGTTATATATAAATATATATATAGTTCTATGCACTGATCATTGTTAAAAAAAGATTATACCAACCTTGCACCAATATGTCATTCCGAATTTCGACAATAAATACACATAAACGGTTTAACAGGTAGCTGGATACGAAGAACGGATAATATCCCCTATGCAATTAAATTGCAGAAAGCGTTTTCGGCTTCGATCAGAGACGGACACGCATGAAAAGAAAAAGAATAATTGTTTCAGCTTGTATAACGAGTAATAAAAAAGGACTGTAACCTGGATTAAAATTAAAAGAGATAACGAAAAAAATACATAGAAACAGGCGGAGGAAGATTAAGAAGGGGGGCCGCACCAAGTGATGATGCCAATTTAACATGTTCAATAACATTATTCAGAGGTAAGGGTATTCAATACAAAATCATATGGCAGCACGCTTGAAGGTTAAATGTAGGTGCGGTTACAATGACGAACTCCAATTCCCATATGGGCTCGACCCATACCAACCGACTGAACGTCAGTGCATTAGCAATTCACTTGGGTATAAAAGGACGTGCGAGGCCCGGCAGGTATCTATTCGTTCAACCAACTCTTGCCTTTCCCCTTCTCTCTATAGTTACATTCCTTCATACCTACACCCAACTAGAGTACACGGTAATATCGCTTCGCTGAACTCCTATCCCACACAAAGGGCACAGCAACATTGTTTCGTCCAAATTTGTGTTGAATTCCCAGTATGACGCACAGTGATATTGCTTCCCTGAACCTTGCTTTCATATAATGGGAGTGCAAGGAGAACTCATGTACTTACCCACCTCAGTCTACTCTAGTAATAATCTCTAAGTTAGAACAGTCAGTAGTAGTCAGTGCCAACACATAAATCACAACAATATCAATACCATGGTACGTTTTCCAAGTACCTAACTATTCCAGTATTTCGCTAGCTCTGTATGTACGGATGAACGGCTGCAGTACCAGTGTATAATTGATGGTGTTAGCGAAATATTTGAGCAGCCTGTTATTCATTACCTTGTGAAGGGTTGAAATGGGATGCAACGAGAAATTTGTTACCTTGTTTTTTCAGTTAAAATTTATAGATCTTAAAGCGACAGTTTCATAAGCTGCACTGTTATGGGCCAGAAATGTGTGGAATTGTTTGAGAACAAGGAGAGAAAAATCAAGCAGGAAACCAAAGCATGTGGCATCATTAGGTATGAATCGCTCTGTCAAATGAGAGAGATCAGAAGGCGTCATTCTTCCTTCACTGGATTCTCCCTAATCATCTAGGATTCCACGAATGAAAATTTAAGATGACGCACTCAATTTTGAAGCTCAGCATAACTAATTCCAAATAGGAAGCATACTTAAGACTGATGCAAGTTTATGCTCATCAATTCAAGTTAGTGCTTAACAAGTTTATGTGACAAAAGTTTCACACTAGCCGATAACTGCCCTTTCGATCTTACTTTGTGTGCGATACGATTCTGGTACCAAGAATGGAAAAGAACTATTCAGTTATAAGCGAATAGTTATAATTAAGAATGGATGTAGATATGAAAAAAGGGAAAACAAAATTTCCCCTACATGGAATTTACGTACTCAATTCACAACAACTTAATAAATTGTATGCATTTTTTGCTTAATCCTTCTTGTTGAGTTATGGAGGATTAGGTGTAATGGAGAAGGAGAGGTGGAGGAGGAATGAATGTTTTGATTGGATTAACGATACGAATTCCTCGCGAATCAACAAAGGCGATATTAAAGATTCCAAGGGAGAACATGGTACGTGTTGTAAATAATTGTCTGGGAGCTGCGGAGCAGAGGGTGGCCTCTACTAACGAAAGGGAACTGGATTATTGAGTCCGGGCAGCTTTGGTGGCCATTAGGGAAAAGGCGTCATTCTTCCTTCACTGGATTCTCCCTAATCATCTCGGATTCCACGAATGAAAATTTAAGATGACGCACTCAATTTTGAAGCTCAGCATAACTAATTCCAAATAGGAAGCATACTTAAGACTGATGCAAGTTTATGCTCATCAATTCAAGTTAGTGCTTAACAAGTTTATGTGACAAAAGTTTCACACTAGCCGATAACTGCACTTTCGATCTTACTTTGTGTGCGATACGATTCTGGCACCAAGAATGGAAAAGAACTATTCAGTTATAAGCGAATAGTTATAATTAAGAATGGATGTAGGTATGAAAAAAGGGAAAACAAAATTTCCCCTACATGGAATTTACGTACTCAATTCACAACAACTTAATAAATTGTATGCATTTTTTGCTTAATCCTTCTTGTTGAGTTATGGAGGATTAGGTGTAATGGAGAAGGAGAGGTGGAGGAGGAATGAATGTTTTGATTGGATTAACGATACGAATTCCTCGCGAATCAACAAAGGCGATATTAAAGATTCCAAGGGAGAACATGGTACGTGTTGTAAATAATTGTCTGGGAGCTGCGGAGCAGAGGGTGGCCTCTACTAACGAAAGGGAACTGGATTATTGAGTCCGGGCAGCTTTGGTGGCCATTAGGGAAAAGGCTATAATCAACCCGAGATGCAGGAATGCATTAATGAATAAAAGCCCTTCTCCTCCACCCCCTCCCCTATTTTTTCCCTTCTACGGTGTGGAGGGGGGAGGGGAAGAATCGATTTAATCCATCGACCCCCTCGGGTGGCCGAGGGTTAGATAAAAGTTTAGTAAATAGGAGAGAGAGGAGGCTGTGACTCAGCGAGGTGGGAAGGAAGGGGAATAATCAGTGTGAGTCAGCTACATCCCCTGGATCACCCCCGCGTTTCGGATGGAACTTTCCATTTCGAGGGGGTCTGGGGAGCGAGGGAGACAGAGATGCAGTGAAAAGGCCCGAAGGAGCGAGCGAGAGGGAAAAGAAAACCCCGACAGAGGGAGAAAGAGGGGTTGAAGGGGAAAACCGTCCGGAGGGACGAAGAGGGGAGAAGGCCTGAGGAGAAATAAAGAACTCTCAGGGGGAAAACCTCCGTCAAGGCTCAGATGGCTTCAAACATCAGAGGCCTCGAATTAATCAGGAAGGCGGGGCTGAGATCTTAGACGGGGAAAAATGGTTTTCTGTGAAAATAAGGCCTCATTTATTCAGCTAAGGAAACCCCAATAACCATGAAATGGGGTATTTCGATAGGCGATAGCCACAGTTCAAAACCCTGTAATAACTTTTGGCAGAAATACAGGTGTTGAGCTTAGCAGGTCAATATTGTGACCCCGCACACGTTCTGGGACCGGAAGAGTCCATCAATTTTTCATCTCTACTCTATGATCATTTTTTGGCCTCTTTTTTAGTTCCAAAACTTGCTCGAGGTCACGATTGATCAGGATAGCTCAATACCCTTCTTCGGGCCAAAAGTGAACAGGGTTTAACTCTGCGGTTGTAGATTTTTGGGTACCCCCCCCCATCGATTTCTTTTGAGCAGCTGAAATTCAGATCACGATGTTGGCGCGCAGTCTAGTTAAACAACTGATAGTAAAGAGGTTTTTTTTTTTTTTTTTTAGAAAAAAATTTTTCTTATATAATTTTTGTTAGGTACATAATATACATCCTTAACAGAAGAGGTTGTGTTATCACAGTGTTATGCAAGGAAAGGAAGGAGAATAATCAGTGTGAGTCAGTTACATACATTCACTGGATCACCCCCGCGTTTCGGATGGAACTTTTCTATTTCGAGGGGTTCCGGGGAAAGTGAGGGAGACAATGAAGAAACCACGACAGTGGGAGGGAGAGAGGTTGAAAGGAGAAACCTTCAGGAGGGACGAAGACGGGAGAACGCCGGAGGGGGAATAAAGAATTCTAAGCCCAGTCCCACCAAAGGGAGTTAACTCCCGAATCTTGTGGCACAGGATCTAGATAACAACCGTTAGTCAGTGTTTTGACAGTTTCATTATCAATTGTAGTTCATTATTTTCAATACCTAATGAATCTTTGTAATCGACCAAGAAAAAAAATTGTTTTAAACATCCCCTGAAAAGTTGTTGGTTTACATTTCAAGATGCGTAGAATCCAAAATTTGAATTTAAAAAATCCGTCCGTCCGTCGTACGCCGTCCGAGGCTTTTCTCCGAAAATACTAGACTAAAATACCTATATGAAACTTGTGTTAAAAATCATGAAATGGTCGTAGAAGCTCGGCATCAATTTTTATCAACCCTAAAGGGTTGTATTAAAGGGCTAATCATTTCAAAAATCGAGATCTCGCAAACTCTCTAAGTAACAGTGATAATTTGTTCCCTGCCAATGATAAATTCGATTCCAAAGAATCTATTAAATCCACTCGCAACACTGTACGTTGACTAGTTCGCTTTCCCTAAGGGCTTGAACATCGAAAAATAAACTTTCGAATTTCTAAGAGCGAGAAGGTAGAGAAATCAGGCGCTGCTAGCAGATCTATTGAATAGACGATCAAGCTTTAAATCCCATCAAAGATCGCCAGAGAGTGATACTGGAATACATACGAATTGCCTTGTAAATATCAGCTGATATAATAATGCCAATATTGGAATGATCAGGTGACATAGTTCCAATGGAATTTATTATAACGTTGCGAAATCGATTTTAATTAACTATCGTCCGTGCGATGCATCTGCAAGTGAATTATTAGTACCTAATTGCTAAATTTCATTTCATAAATTGCTCCCAAATCTACTATAAGTGGGGGATGCATTGTTTTCACTTTCGAGAGATTTAAAAGTACCTAGTGGTCTCCACGATAATCAAACGACTGTTGTTTTTTTTACAGTGTTAAAATTTCAACTCGTATTTCACGTTTTAGACTATCCTGAACAACTTTCGTTCCGTGTCTTTCTTCTCCGTCTCTTGATGACATTTTCAGGGAATGTACGGAATAGGCTTTAAATAGTCCACTAATAATTCCATACTTCTCAAATCATCACTTTATTTTGCGTATGCGCAAACATAAATTCCTTCGAGCATAAATTTTTTGCACCCTAGTCATCCAAACCCAACAAATTTGGCGCATAGTTGGGGGACATTGGTTTAATTATTCTTTGTTAATTTCAACATGATTGCATCATTATTAGCTCCTGCGCATGCACGAAAGTGCACCCCCATGAAAAAGTTTTAGTTTTTGTCAGATTTTGATTACATTTTCTGGGAATTCCTGGGTTACGCAGTAGATCCCTACCAATTTTATTTTTCTCAAATCATTTCTCCATTCTGCGCATGCGCTAACGTAAATTACTTCAAGCATAATTTTCTCGTTTTTTTAACATCTTTACTGTGAAGCGTAAGATTGTGGGGTCTTGGAACTGTAAAAGTATGAACCCTTCTCGAAGGCACAATCCGCCATGTTCTGATCCTAAATTACATACGGGGCTTAATAATTATAGACCAATGATCTGCGTAGAAGGGTTTTCTAACATAGAAATAATAAACCATTGTGTAATAATTTGCAGCGTTTTAATCCTAGATTGGCTGAATAGCCAGCCAATCAGATCCTCGGCTGTTCATTCGTCGATCAATCAGGTAGCATCTAAGTGACGTTCCTTAGATTATAAATTAGTTAATAACAGCTGATAAGTGGAGCTACTCTAGTTTTTGCCCGCTATCAACATGACATCAAAATGAAAGATGTCTAGTTCAGTTTGATCTGATGGCAAGCGGCAATGTTCTTATAGGTTATAATTTCAGGCTGAAAACTTAAATTTGTTGATTGCGGTATTTTTCTTTTTTTTCTGGGTGTTGTACGAAACATTTTCTACTACCAAGTCCAGAACGAAATGAATAGACGAAAATAATATTAGATAGACGAAAATAATAAAAAACGTTCGCCTTTGTTTTTCTCTTTCTGTTAATGAAACAAGCCTTGTTACTACCAAATCCCGTTATACACTTCGAGGATTGTTCATTAATACCTTGCGTGCAGCTCAGCTGATATTACTTTCAGAGTGGTTTAAGCAGCGTAAGATTTTAGTATGAATTGAGATCTGTGACAATCTTACATAGTGAGTATCCTGATTTAATTTCTTATTTCTCTACAAAATTATATATTTTTATTGAGGTTCAGGGTTATTAAATGAGATACGAAAATCAATCACTTGGGAATTTAATGATGATTTAATGGTAGAATTCAATTACATATTATATGAGACACCGCAAGAGGGTGAGGGTGGGTGAGAATAGCATTTGTGTTACAGATATAAATCAATAGAATATGAATCATAGTTAATTCCTACAAGCACAATGAGAGAGGTTTTATCTTGAAGATGATATGATCCGGAATGAGAGGGGGGGGGGGGGGGGGCTGACAGTTGTTTTGGGTACGTTCTGAATAACAGTTCCTTTGATTCCTGTGTTAGGTCCGGAACTGTTACAGATCTTTCCATCGAGGGATGAACCATTTCCTTCGGATTATAACTGAAGATACATTTCCATTAGGAAGGGGTTCCGTTGGAAGTAAAAATCATGGGAAACAAATTTTACTAACGCCGTAACTGTCGTTTTTTTCGGTTTCAAATGTTTAAATCCGTTAAAGTTTTGAAGCAAACCGCAGATTAGTTGATCTGTAAAGTTAAGGTTTGACAGGAGAAAGGGAATATACCTATTTAAAGAGTTTAAATCCAGAATATTCAATTAATTTTTTTCGAAAAGTGAATAAGTATAAAATGATTGGTGGGAGTTGATACTATGTCTAATAATGGAATCTGTGTTGATGAACTGAAGAATGAAATGGTATGATGGTTCGAGGTTATGAATGGCAGAGGCCGGCCAAGGGGGTAATTACCGAGTTTTCTTCCTCCTCCCTCCCGAAAAACTACCGTTTTACAAAGTTTTCTCTGTCACTTCCCTCCGATCATTGTGTATTACAGAGGTTTCTCTCCACTACACTGTACCATCGAGCTTCACAACTATGCTAAAGTTGGTAGAACGAAAAATATCACGAAAATCGGTTGAGAACTGTAGCCTGGCAGCATCGACAAATTTGTGACGCATGCACGTGCGCTCAAACGCACACTCTTACACACAAAACCAAACCTATGAGTTTTGTTTTTCGGATCTTAAACTAGTCTGAAACGGTTTCGGTTATATTTTCTCTCATGATTGGGCTACCCCATAACTTCCAGGATCAATTTTAATCCTTCTATCGACGAATCCTAGCCTTCATATGACCTAGCTTAGGAGGAACATTCTAAAAAGGAATATATTTAGAGAGGTTGAATTGAGAATTTTCGAGCAACGAATACCTTGTTTTCAAGAACGACTCAATAAGTATAAAATCACTGATGGGAGTTGAAATAAGTCCCATGGAATCTGTGTTGATGAGCTGTAGATTGAAATGGTTTGATGTTTCGAGGTGATGAATGGCCGACAATTAGCCCGGATTATCGTTCTTTCCTTGAAAGGATTCCGTTAATATCCGGTATTTCGGTTTTAGAGAGAACGAATTTACTTTGAGAAACCGAATTGAGAGGAAGAGACGTTGATTTGATTCACTTTTGTTGGTTAGTTGCAGCGGAGAGGCGCTTTTCCTCGTTCCGCCCAGCGAACCGCCCCTCCGCCCATACCTCGGCCGCTAATTGGGGATGCTTGTCAGAACGAGGAATTAGCCGACCGGCCACGGGGGTAATTACCGAGTTTTCTCCCCCCTCCCTCCCAACAAACTGCCGTTTTACAGAGTTTTCTCTGCCACTTCCCTCCAACCAACGCCGTATTACAGAGGTTTCTCTCCGCTCCGGCGTATTACAGAGTTTCACCCACTCGGGAGAGACCCTCGGCAGGCTTCCCCCCGTTGGGGCTCGTTGGAAATGTTGCGAAGGGGAGAAAGGGAAAGCGTTTTGTAGGTGGGTTGCCAGGGGCGACGGGAGGCTGCGTAGGGGGACGCTTCACCCCCCACCCCACCCCGCTCTTCAATCCACCAAGCTAGACGCCCAGGAGGGAACTTCCACCTTGCGAAGGGATCAAACTCACCTCGCTCCAAGTTTCAAAGCTGGTAGAGACTATCAAAAAGTATCCTGAGCTTTCAAGAACTCTTTCTCGAAACCCCATAATAGAAGGATGAACATTGTTCTCATGGGCACAATGGAAAATAATTTAAAAAAAAACTACGTAACATAGCATTTGTCGAACGAAATGAATCTATACCTTGACTTGGTCTGAATGTGTGTCCGTGAGTGTGGGTGTGGGTGTGTGTTAAAGGGTTCATCAGCGCTACTCTGTGAACGAAAGAAGACATCGCTATCCCAGCTTCTGCGTCGTGTTCCGGGCTAAAAAATCTTCAAAATGAGGTGCTACACTCCCAAGTACCCAATACAACAAATTAATTTAAACTCCCTACAAATGAATTCATTTTTGTAAAATGACCAACCTTATCTGCGAAACTACCAATTTTATTTGTAAGAAGACCAATTTCAATGGAGATTTTTGTACTTCCCGTATTTGTATTTCTCATAAACACGAAAACAAGCTGTTGGAGCGAGCACGATGATTGCTAATCTTTTTCGCATTGATTTCTCGTAGCGTTTTCGGAAGCCCGAGAGAATGATAAATCATATAGTGAAGTTAACGTGATCTTGTAGTGAATCACTGCTTAAAACTCGCAGTAAGTAGACAATTTTCAAAATATAACGTGACATCATACAAAAAAGATTCAGCCATGAAGGAAGAACACAAATCTTTAGAAAATGTAAAATAAATCTTGAAAGCTCATATCTTGAAACGAAATCTTGAGATGAAAATGCTGAAATCGTCGCGTTAAAACGTCGAAAGCACGAACAAAATGCCGCTAATGACCCTTTTGGTTTAGGTGCAGAAAAAGAAAAAAAACACGAACAAAAGACAAATACAAAAGTTAAGCGGCAAAATTCAGGCAATTTTGTTGAGTGTGTCCATACTGACGTATGTATGTGTGTGTCCATACCAACTGCTTTTGTGGTTGCTAAGTTAGGGTTACCTTCTAGAAAGGTCATGTTGTCCTCTCGTAATTACGATTCCGAAAAAGCTGAGCACGAGAAAAGCTGACTCTTCTCGTTCCGAAAAGCGTTTCCACCTATTCTCGTTTCGGAGAGGCTATTTTCGTATACGAAAACATGAATACGATTTTTACAAAAACTCTCTATTAACAAAACGTCCAATTTCATTTGTAAAACGACCAACGTTATCTACCAACGCTATGTTACGTATATCTAACTTCTTACTTGGTAGGTGTTGTACTAGGTATGCTAGACAGCGTGTCCTTCATTCGGTTGTAAACGTTTGACTAGGAGGATTGCATTTTTATTTGAGAACATTTGGTGCGTTACACCTTCCTATAAATCATTCGGGGTGACCGGAATAGCCCGGCTCGCGGTGCATGGGGTCCGTTCTCGAGGTCAGGACCCCGAATGGCGCGGGGATCTCTGGGTAACAACCACCGCACCGTACCGCCGCCGACGGGCCACCTGCCGCTCTGGGGGAAAGAGGGAACCCATATGTCGAGGGCCACCGCCTAGGGGTGGCCCCGGGTTCACTGAACTCTTTTGCCGTTCCGCTAAATAAGAGAATGTCCCCCCTTTCGTTCGAATTTCGTCTGTCACGTTGCATCCGAGACGTTTATATTTGAAATTGTTTGATAGAACTAGGGCCCAAAACTGCCACTCCTGCTGCTACCTGTCCTGAGTAACATTGCTGAACAAATTAAGGGACTAGTCAGATAGATGAGGGGAATAAGATAGTACCAAATAGTACAGTAGCAAAATGAAAAAATAGGGGTTACTAAAAAAAAAAAAAAAAGTTAATGAAACTCGGAGTGGTTGTTTGAGGATGGTAGAGGATGAAGAATCTAAGCTTTCGGCCTCGAGGGACCGTCGTTCTCATGGTGGTGAGAGAAAAACCTTCGCACAGAGAAATTTGAAGGAAATTAATTGCTATACGATTTCTTAAATAGAGAAATCCTGAAAAGTGAAAGGTTATAATTGATCTGATCAAAACCTTCCATCACTCTTCATTTAAACATCCATGACAAGCCCTGCTGTCAAGATGATACCTGTGACATGCCGCAAACTCTTATCAGAATGTGTCACGTATTTGGGTGAGGCACTAGCCAAGAATTTAAGGTGAAATCATCACGTAGAATCTGTCACAAGAAGATTTCGGAAAAAGTTGCATTTATTTTTGGAACTTCGTAACATATTGTTTGGAAGCGATTCCGAATGTGGATTTTGCTCTGGTTTAATCTCAATCAATTTATGGTGCGGTGGCTTGGTGTGAAGCATCAAAAAAGTGTTTAAAACCACTATTTAGTACCAAACTAATTATTTTGAGAATCATTGCTTGAGCTCTCAACTCTAGAATCTGTTTATCTTTTATCAATAGAGTATTTCAGAAAGTCAAAAGTGATATTTTTTGGATGATTAGGGGTTGGTTTTGTTCCATAAGTTCCATTAAGCCTACAAGTGCAAAAAAAGTCGGTGACGTTCCCGGGTTAACTCAAGGCTCTGATTTAAGAGGAGGAAGGTGACTCGCGTAGGACCACAGAATCAAGAGGTCCCTTGAAGAGGCACAACACGTGGAACCAGCATCGACCGACATGCAAAACGTGACTTATCTCCAACGAGCGAGTGGGGAGAAGACGAGGAAGAAAACCCCAGGGATTTCGAGAGGGGAAGTTTTAACAGTTCATTCGTGATGTTCACTGTTCCCTCCACGTCACCTTCAACTTGTGGATCAAATTCAAAGAAGTTACCCTAAAATTAGTGATAATACGACACTACGATGGCGCTATGAGGGACAAGTGAGGGTCAGTTTACTTGTAAAGTTAATTGAGTTTGTAAAAGGTTTAATTTCATTTTCCATGGGATTAATTGAGTTTGTGAAAGTTTAAACTCATTTACGATAGGGATAAATCAGTTTATAAAAGGGCTCATTCTAATTACGATAGAACTAATTCAGTTTCTGAAACATTCAATTCAAATTGAGGTAGGGATAATTGAGTTTGTGTAAGGGCTACTTCAGTTTTTGAAAGGTGTGATTTCTTTTGCGAAAGGTTGAACTCAGTTCTTGAAAGGTTTAAATCATTTTGAGATAGGAATGATTCAGTTTGTGAAAGGTTTGGCTCACTTTGGGATAGGCCTAATTCAGTTTCTGAAACTTTTAATCCAATTTAAGGAAGGGGTAATTGAGTTTGTGAAAGGGCTATTTCAATTTGTGAAAGGTATAATTTCTTTTGTGATTGGATAAACTAAGTTTCTGAAACGTTTAATTCAATTTGAGATAGGGATAATTGAGCTTCGGAAAGGGCTAACTCAGTTTGTGAGAGATTTGAGAACATTTGCGATAGTGTTATTTCAGTTTGTAAGAGATATGACCCAGTTTGCGATTGCTATAGGTACCTAGAAATAAGTGACTACGCCTACGCAAATACGTTATGTAAGTTATTACCTGGTTGGAGATTGCCTCGAGGTTTAGCTCCTAAGATGGCCAAGTTAACATTAGCTTTTCTTCCGTCAATGATCGGGTTGGGGTCTTTACAAGCTCGTTCCGCCGCTGGTCGATCTCCCATTATCACCTGCAACAGAAAACATAGATCGTTCAAATCGCAATGAATAATTAGGTTAAAAAATTAGATTCGTTTCCGTCTATAACGAGACGATCCAATTCATATGCATGTAAATCTTTACCTCAAAACGATGAATCCAGAAATTTAATCAACTTTTTTCATGGCTTTGAATATATCTTGAGATATGATGTTTATACCGAAAATATACATATTTGTTCTGATAAACTCAAGAGCACTGTTTACGAAGTTAATGTGGAATCAACCTGAATAGTAGCTATATGTAAAATAACTAAAGTCTAAAATTAAACTCAATCTAAGTTAAACTATATCTCATGAGGAAATTTATCTAAACTAAGTAAACCGATCAGGAGGCTAAAATATCGTTCAAAATCCGCATTTTTGGGGTTTTATACAGAAAAGCCGTAATATCGTTTCCATGAAAGATGATTGGTTGTTGGAAACTGTTCGATAGCTACAGTAATTTTATAAACCAACTTGAATACCGAAAATCGGGGTTAGGTACTGCGGTCCACTTTTGGAGGTTTTTCATCTCTCACACCTCACAGTTTTACAATAACATTTCTATGTCTTTTTTTTTTTCTGAAACTACATCAACCAGCGATGTTTTACAGTGGTGGACAATGTTTTTAAAAGGTTATTAGACGACGAGCAAATAATTTTCAAAGTTGGAATAATATCTCCCCGTGAAACGGGGGAAGTCCATTGACTTTTTTGCCTATTTTTCTTACTTAGAACGCTCCTGGATCATTTTCGGCCCTCATATTTTATACTCGAACTTTTTTTAAACTGTTTGGAGTAAAACCATGAACGTTTTTCGAGGGAAAATTTGAAAAATGTCTTTCAATTAAAAACCAAAAATAGACCAATTTATCTGGATTTTTTCCAGGGCAAAAAAGCTTTTTTGTTTTGTTTTTTGTAAATATACTTGCATTAAAAACTTTGTATCTCAATTGAGAAAGCATAATGGGGTAGTAGTTGATGAAAATAGGTGTAACTACCTAGAAGTTGGGAGAATACTATGGTTACTATGGTCCACACACTTTGGACTATAGCTCCCCATTGAAACATTGTGTAAAGCGACTTGATGTTTACATTCATCGTTGTTGATATTCCAACCTTTCTTTTGCTAAGACCTGATGATTGAATCCGGTGGTGTTGTCCAGAAATATTCAAGTTCGAAATATTTCTGGGAGGACAGAATATGCAGACATTTTAGGTAGTTACTTTGTATTGTATGTTGAAACAAAAACAACGCGTGTTTTTTGCTACTTAACAATTATATTAATGTAACAAATTGTCACTTAGTAGCATTTTAATTCTGATTGGGTTATTATAAAGAACTAACGATTGGTCATGCAGCTATCGGTTCAGAAACCGAATGATCAATTCAAAGTTACTCTTGAGGGTGGCGAATCGTGAGTAGTACAGATCCATGGAAAAAAAATTAAGAAAACTCAGACCAAGCATTGTTTTACTACTCAAGAAATCCATCCATAACTATCCAGCCTTCAGAATGTGAAGATGAGCTCCAGAAATATTCAAGTTCGAAATATTTCTGGGAGGACAGAATATGCAGACATTGTAGGTAGTTACTTTGTATTGTATGTTGAAACAAAAACAACGCGCGTTCTCTTTTTTTAATATGGAACATCCTACAGTCATTACCAACCAATGAAAAAACGTTATCCAGTCACTAAATTAGTGCGAGCTTTCTTCTGCTTTTGTAGAACCTATTGGAAGTTTCAATACATTCAGCTTGGTTGATTATGCTGAGAATCATGAATCAAAACGATTCAAAATATGCATTAAGCACCACAACGTGATGTATCTTGTCATCATCAGCCTGATCACCAGATGAAGTAGTAGATTAACGAACAATGATAGTAGTACACTAACGTAATACACATAATCACCACTGAACTCATCATTAATCATCACGTGTCACGTAATCAAAAACAAGCTTAAAGTCAGAAACAATAAGGAAATGAAGCATAAGCACGAGTAAAGGAAGAAAATTCCGGGGAAACGAAACCGACGACCCAGCCCTTGTTGAATTATTCGTGTTCGTGAATAATATCTGAAGGAAATGACCATGACACGCTAGTCTTGACAGATTTTCATGTGAATCCTCATCAACAGACCCATAATTAATGGTCAATCGCGAATACCATATTTCATTGATGACTTTATTAGTACTGCTAGATTTATCAATGGGTTATACATAATATACAAGGTGGCGGTAAGGTTCTATACAATTATTGCTTGTAGATACATATTGCTTTTTCGCATGTAGAAACGTTTTAAGGAAAAATTGTGACTCTCATACCTCATGTTGTGGTATTAAACCGAATGTTTCCGATAAAGTGAATTTTAGAGCCGAAAAAAACGAGAATTAACTTATTTTCAACAATTTTTCATTTAATTTAGTTAAAATTACGAGTAACTGCAGTTTTGTAAATTGATTTCAATTGCAATTGATGTAAGGGAAGTTACTACAGATAGGTTACACAGCGATAAAAAATACTTAAGATCCACATTCATGTTGATTTTTTTTTTCTGTCAATGTTAGCAAACCATGTATGCAATGTTTTTTCTGCCTTAGGATGAGCAAACGGATGAACGTATAGCAAGACCTCTTTCAATAAAGTGCAAAAAACTCTAATTTTGAGCTTTAGAGAAATTGATTTTGAAATATTACAGCCCTTCAATTTCACCCTTTAGAGTTGAAAATATATATATTATTCGTTTTTTGGATTCTAAGCAACTTCAAACGTAAACCAATAATTATAAAGGTTTATTTTTTAACAACGTTTACCAAAATGAATGAACGTCGGTAGGAATTCAGAACGGCTAGTACTTAGGACGAGAAATGTAGAAGCCAAAGGAACCAATTCAAAGAGAGTCATACCTAATTTATTATAATAATGATCAAATAATTGATATTATAATATGATTAATTAATACATCCAATATGCTAATCTTCAGCAAAAATAAGTCAGTCATGGATACAAGGAAATTTTAGCGTAGTGAGAAATCCTTCAGAAAAGAAAGAACCCCTGCTCGTCGCTGGACAGCGTGCAAGTTATGTAAAAACCTTCAAGATGGTTAGGTCTTGCGGGTGGTTGCCTAACTCCTACGCCGTCTTGTGTCCAAGACGCTGCCCCAAGTTTCGCTAAGCTTTATCGGGTTACATTCAATATCATCACTACTGTGTACAATATTACAAACGACCATTGCTAATATTATTTTGTGCAAAGTTGATTATTATGAGCTACTGTTAGCCGACACTTTTTGAGCAGAATAAATTGATCAAATTTAAAAAATGTACACGGACAATCCCTAAAAATGGCAAAAAAACAGCTAAAAATAATTACTTTGTTTTGTGGAATACTACTAAAAAATCAAAATCTGGCTGGAAGATGTACCTTATTTAAATTTCATAAAAATAAGCTTTTTAAGGGGTCGCATTTCCCATTACCAAGGTGAATTTTATGCATCAAAGTTTTTATTCAAGGAACCATTTAGAGGGAAAGTGTTTCGAATCAACGGCAAGTCCTTTTATCAAGAACGGTTACAACTGAAATGGAATAATTAATCACTTTACAACAAAGTAATTAATGATATCAAAACCAGCTGGTACAGTACAGTAGGTGGAAAAGGTAGGAACGGTGAGAGCACCTGGAATGAGTTTTGACTCAAAGCGCCTTCGGGGACTTCTGTTAATTTAGTACAAACCATTTCGAACCCCCAACCCTCAATGCCTGCTAACAGTAAACCGCCACAAAGGGGCTCGAACTTCGTGGGGGGTTCGCTGTTATCACTTCAGATAGCGCCACCGGGCCTCAGAGCTAGAGTTCGTGGGTATCTGCGAATCGACCGAAGTTAGCAACCTCTTCCTAACCTCCCTTTTCCTGATTCCCAGGAAAGTTTCGATTACGTTATTCATGTAATCTGGGTGAAGAGGAAGTGTAAGTTAAAAACGTTCCAGCCATGCAGCATAATTGTATGACTGCATGTTCTTAAATTATCGTGCTATCTTATGTTACATTACTTTGGAATTTGAGAACTTTCAGTGCAAAGAAATGGTTAACTACCCGTTTTATGGTTTAAAAAGCTTGTTCTAAACTGTATTCTGCCATTCAAATGAAATTTCCAATTTGTTTGTAATTTAAATAGTATTTTCCATCATAAGCCTTATAGGACCTACTACTGACACCCCTCTTTAGCCAGAAGATAAGCCGATGCTAAGATATGCTGATGTTACCGAGCTACTGGACTTTCTAATAACCGTACTAAGATGCGAGAACTGTACCAGTATCAAGATCTCGATGCTGAGGTCCTTCACTCGAGACGATTTGTAAAGACATCACGAGTTGTCTTGAGGATTGCATTTACATCACAACGGTTAGATTGCAAATATCGATTAGTTTATTTAAAAAAATAAATAAAAAAAGATTATTAGAGTACTTTTTCTCAGACTTTATTCCAGCCATAAAGTTAAGGTTATATTTTCAGTTATTTTTATTTTATTTTACTGTATTTATTTATTTTTTTTCATTTATTTATTTTTAATTTAAGATCGAGTTAATTTCCATTAATCTACACCATATCTACATTCTAAACGAGAGCTTTATAAAAATTTAGGTAAGGAATTCTTGTAACAATCTTTTAAAGATTCCTACAAAAATAATTTGATTGATGTTACATTATTTGGTTATTTGAGTACTTAGAGTGCAAATAAATTGTTAACAACCATTTCATGGCAAAAAAAACCTTGTTCAAACACTATTCTGCTATTCAAATAAAAATTCATAGTTGTTTTCAATTGTTATCGAGTACTGCGCATTATCAATTCAATTCAATCGAGTGCATGTGAATGAAATTCATGTACATTATTCATCGTAATTTTACTGTGCATAATAAGTGCAAGCCAAAAATTCATTCTTTCAATTGAAAAGCGTTAATTTTTGGCGATAGATTTTTTATCTCAATCAAGATAAAACTTTCACAAATGAAAAGATTTGATATTTGCGATTTTTTACCCAACTTTTGGAGCTATTGCAATTGTTTATGTTTTGATGAAAATTCGCTAAAGTGGTAAATATAATATAATAAATATAAATAGTAAATATAATATCATTGAAGGGATTTAATTATCTTTCCGTCCCTTTTCTCACGGCATATTGAAAACCAAAACGAAGTCTGGTATCAAGGGCTGCGATATGAACTTGAAAGAGATTCACTGAAGCTATTCTTTCCAATTATTAATTCATTTTCCGGTGAAAACCATTCCAGATTAAAATATGTAACAGCATACTTTAGCCTCAATAAAATATGTCGTAGTGTCTCCTAAGGCAGAGTGCTTGGGCCTTCACTGTGAACCAGTGGCTGTAACTGTATACTTTGTGAAAGTATAAGGGCACCTCAAGTTTTAGAGCTTTCCCCCGTCTTGGACCTTTTCCCCTCTCGCTTTACCATGCATTTCAAATTTCTGTAGACGTTGGGAAAAGGAACATTTTACGAAAATCCATCATCCAAAAGAACGATGGGAGACCTAAAAAAAACCGATATACGGGATTCATCATTACCTAGGTTTTAAAAAAATACTGTTGAGTGTGACGGCAGCGAGAATGGTCCGCCGCCATCATATGCTCATAATATGAATGCACTCTTTTGTTTAATTCATGATTTCTGCTATTTCTTGATTTCGAGTTGCAAATAAATAGTTTGGGCCTCTGGGTCATACTGTACTCAAAGTACCTCGGGGGGTCTAGCCGCACTTTCGGTCTAAACCAGGATTCATCGTTGAACAGGGTTGCTGTAGACATAAGCCCCTTTTTTAACTTCTCCTCGTTACAGTAACAGACTCTCAGAACGATGTAGAAGTTGCTACTTTGTGAAGGGAGGGGTGGCTTCTCTACTGACACAAGTGGAACGCTAATCAGTGTTCCATTAGGAATAATTGGTGCATTGGTTGCTATGGTATTTGCGGAACGGCATTCAACTCTTTTCTACATGGAACGCATACTCATCTAACGTTATGAAGGCTTTGAAAGTCTGAGACGACCCCCCAAGTCAGTTCTAAAAACGTCGCTAATACAATTGTAGTTGTGTAGAATTGCACGTGGTTCGTACACTTGTAGTTGTGTAGAATTGCATTTTCGTGCCATACGTTGATTTATAGCGTGCTCGCTCGGTCCTTGTTGTGTTTTAGCTTTTTTCCTGTGTAAAATGAAAAAAATAGACTCGGACAAGTTAATTTCTTAACCTGAGAACGTCTAGCACTGTGTGTGTGTGTGTGTGTGTGAGAGAGAGAGAGAGAGAGAGAGAGAGAGAGAGAGAGAGAGAGAGAGAGAGAGAGAGAGAGAGAGAGAGAGAGAGAGGGAGAGAGAGAGAGAGAGAGAGAGAGAGAGAGAGAGAGAGAGAGAGAGAGAGATTGACAAAAGAAAAAAATTTCGTCGTAATTAGAATGAAAGTTTCAAGTCTCATTTAATTTTAAATTTCCGTGGAGCGCGGAGGACAGCTATCGCATTCGAAAGAAACACCGCTCGGAGGAAATTTGCTTGATTTCGAGAAGCATGGAATGACAGCTACGGAGAAGATCGGTCACCAATTTCATACTTGAATATTTTGCAATACCTATATAAATTATAAATGAATAGTGATTGATTCTATCAGATAAACTCAAGTAGTGGACAAGTCGAGCTCAGTAGAAACTGACTGGATAAAGGATTTCGTAAAACTTGATCGCCAGCCGCCGCGGTCAAGACAGAGATGCCACGACGGATCGCTTCGAATGTGGCAGGGATTATAATAAAGGAGGCACAGGGTCTTGTATTCTGGTGGCTTGCAATGAGATGATCGGGGATCCTATTGTTCTGCACAAAATTCGAAGTATTGCATAAATAATAATTTATTTAATAGATGCAAGTCCTCGCTCACTCTCAGAACGTCCACGGCGGATCGGGAATAAAAAAATTGTAGAAAGAGGACGGGTGGCTTGAATCAGGGAGATTTGCTGAGACGAATTGAAACATTAACTTGAGTGGGGCGAGCCCCTGAGTGGACGAAGGTCATCAATACGTAAAGAGGCGGGAGATTTCCCCTTCACCTAAAATTTACCCAAACTGCATTCAACTCTCACTGAAGCATGAGGCCCGACCTCAGCAGCAGCAGTGTATAAAGTGAAATAACAATAGTTCAAGTCTTGCAGAATGGTCATACGCAAATGTTTCGTAAATTAGAGTATATTAAAACTTTGAAATTTGAGCACTTTTAGTGTAAATAAATCGCTACCAATTTTATAGCAAAAAAATAGGTCGAAATAATATTTTTCAATTGAAATCGTCGATGTTTTTCGATTTTAGCTTTTATTTGGCTTTTTTGTCGATTTTTCATAAAATATTTTTGCAATTCAAGAAGGTGTTTCAGCATAACTTTGTGCATACATTTTTTAACGTTCCAGTTCATCGTTTATGGACTTTTTAAAACTAAGTTTACGCTAACAAATATAAATTTAACGGTTTTTAGCCGTTTTTAGCACTTTTTGATGATTTTTTAGGCACTTTTTGAAATTTAACCACTTTGATGTGCTCAAAAGGTTCTGGCCAACAAACTCCTCCTTTCTTTTGGAAAACATGATTTTTAAGCGATAGAACCGAATTATCATCTCTGTCCTAAGGAGAGTAAACGTCTGGAATGTCACCCACACACACTCACAAATGTATCCATTTGAAAAAGCGCAAAATCGTTATAGATTTCTTCAAAACGGAGTTTCTTGAAGGTATTTCAATGATTTTGATTATACAATTTTTGAAGTCATTGCAATAGCTTCATTTTCTACGAAAACTTGCTAACCGATGTCATCCACAAATTCGAACTTGAAAACTCTTCACACCACCTCTAATCGTCCCTGCAGTTGTTTGGTTCGTTGTTAATATTTAAATGACTCAACTACATTCACACTAAGATTAAAAACACACAAAAATAAGACATGCTGATAAGACTATGATAACATATATTAGAGGAAAAAAAACAAATGTGACAAGAGATTTCAATTATATTTTAACTAAATTTTGATTAATTTAATCGTAATGATTCCAATTACTTAATAACTACCTATGTTATTTTCACTGTTAAGCAATACCAAATAATGCCTAATAATTAATTATCTGTCAAAATTTATAAAACCGTAAGTATTTTTATCTGTCTCATTAGAATCACGAAAAGCCGCGTTCCCTTTCCATTGCATGCGAATCGAATATGACTGGGACCATTGTCTCAAATTCTTCTCTCGCTGTATGTTTCTCGGCCGTACGAGTCATTTAACAACTGATGTGATTTGTAGAATATATTTCAATTGATTCAAACCAATTAGTCATTATCATTAACATTTAATGACAACGTCAAACATCTTTTTTTTTAATGAAAAAAATCACGACGCTCCGAGATTTTTGTTGTCGATTATGAACTGTAACGAACCCCAAGGCGATTATTGAATAATATGGTACTATTTGATGGTAACCACCGTAGGTAGGTAAGCCATTGGGGTCTCTCAGCTGATGAGCGAGCTTGGAATTGTATTCTAGATGCCCCAAAGGTTGATTTCAGTATGCAAATTATTTCTTAGTCTTCTCTCTTTCACACCACAACCTATCAGGTTTTTACAGCGAAACGCATATTTGTGACATCCTCCCAATTGTACCTTCAAAGCAGCTACTTGCCCACTTATCTCAATGGCAAAGTCACCTTACTCTAATGAAGAAAAATATTTAGGGATGACGTTAGATGCAAAGTTGCGATGGGAATCTCACGTAAAGAAGGAAAAAAGAGAACTGACTCTCAAACTCAGAAAAATGTCCTGGTTAATGGGCAGACGATCAAAATTGTCTGTTCAAAACAAACTAGCCCTGTACAATCAAGTCCTAAAGCCAGACTTTCCACAACAGTGTGCTCATCAGGAACATAGCTGATTCTCCCTGACACGTTCAGAATGATAGACTCCACCATGATCCAAATGTGGAAACTAGATAGTTTCATCTGTAGTTACAAGAAATTTGCCATCTTCCACCAAGAGCGCCTAAGAGGTCATGTCAACATTTGCTTGATATAAGCGACCTGTTGAGAAGAATGAAGAGAAGAAAACCATACGAAACTGAAATAATGAACTATTTAGTTCATCATTTAACAGACTTTGTCAAAACACGTTTTGTATTTTAGTTTTAGATTGATATGTTGTAAATAAGATCAAAATCTAATTGCTAATTCGTCGTAAACTTGGTGTAATAAAAAACTTTCAAACAAAATCCCCCCCATTATACACCCATTAGAGAATTTTCGTCGAAAATGAAGCTATAGGAATGGCTCAAAAAGTTTTAAGAAGTTCCAGTCTTGCAGCATGATCGTATCAGCGAATTTTCTTAAATTAACGTATTATATTCTGTTTCTTTGTTTTGCGATTTGAGCATTTTGAGGGAAAAGAAATTGCTAACTCAGTTGGTAGGTACCAATCAAATGGCAAACACACTCGTTGTCAATAACATTCCACAATTTAATAATGATTTTGGATTTTTACCTATTTTTGAAGTTTTAATCGAGTTTTGTAGCAAACATAAGTACAATTAGAAAAAAAGTAAAAGTAAATTTTTTAGCATAATTTTGTGCATAAATTGTTTAATGTACTAGTTCTTTTTCGACACACATCTTTTGGATAAAGTTCTACAAACAAATATGAATATAAGAAATTTTCAGCCGTTTTTACTGATTTTTTTAATTAACTTTTTTGGAATTTGACCAATTTATTGTGCTTGAAAAGTGCTGAATGAATCCTTTCATTTGGAAAGCTTTTTCTTCTTTGGTTTTTTGGCGAAGGAACGGAATTTTCATCTCAATCTTGTGGAAAGTTATCGTCACGTATAGGTATTTATCGTTTAACTCTGCGAATCCCTCAATGTGGATTTCAATGAAGAAAATGCTAGAAACTTTTGACTTTAACATTTTAGAGCCTATGAAAAGTTTTCATGAAAGTTCTAAATTCGCTAAAATGTCTAAACTACTAAAAATAATTGTTACATTGTAATTTTAATCAAAAGAAGTTTATCAACAATAATCTAGAACATTACAGAATGCATACATAAAATTATGCTGCAAATTATAACTTAAAATGTCATAAATATTTGCTGAAAAATTGATGAAAAACTGCCAGCACAAGCTAAAAATCCTAAATCCTTTTTGAATCGTTGAATATTATTTACGAGATCGAGTTTTCTTGCCAATAAATTGATTGCAGGTAAGTAATTTTTTCGCATTCAAATTTCACATTTCAAAACTATGTAACGCTATATGATACGATAATTTACGAAATTTGCTCATTCGATCATGCTGCATGACTGGAACTTTTTCGTTTGTGTAGTTGTCATTCGACAACAATAAGAGTTGCACAAAGCACCACAAAGCAGAAGCGATGAGGTAGTACGATATTGTTTTTAATGGTACACACTCAAATCATCCTATGCAACCAGTATGTCATTAATTGTATCATCTTTTCATGGCCCAGTTTTCCGAAACGGGTAAATATGAAATGATTGCTTCTTTCCCAAACTTCTCCCTTCATATCGAACCGATGACCTCAATGTCCATTTTTCGTCCCGCCCCAGTACATGTCACCGATTCATAAACAATGACACATCCGTTGAAACACCATTGTGAACCGACGTCGGCCACTTCCTACTCACCAAAGCGTAATTGCTCATTCAAAATTATTCCTCTTTCTGTTACTCTTTCAAAATACCTACTTCCTGGTTTTCGGGTTCCTAATTATTGAAATATCCAACTCTGAAGAATTATGCAATAAAAATCAAATGCAATGATTTTTAAATGGTTTTCCGTTGCGCTTATTAATGACTGAACATGAATGATCATCAGCAATATTCTAAAACGCCAGTTTGTCAGTCGTCAGCGAGACTAACGTGTAATTTTATAAATGAATTCATAATGGATAAAAACCATGAGAAGCGAATTCGGTTCACATGCTACCTATTGGAACCTGTGATCGGTTTCCGAGATCGCATTGACATTTTTGGCTATCGGATCAAGACTATTTAATTGTCCAAGACGTAATTTTAGCGAAATTTACAAGTTATGGTGCATTTTTACTGTAGGTACTAATTACACAAAATTTATCTTATTAATTACAAAAATTTATTTATCACAATATATATCAGACCCGTGCAATATGGCGGTTGGTGAAGAAGGAAAAAACAGTTTTATTTCCCGACTCAACTTATGTCCCTCCAACCTTTCCTCTTGAAGCCTAGTTGACCACATTCAGGTGGATTTAGGTATGCCTGTGCGGGTGCTACAATTACCGGGTATTACTAACGAATCAACCCCCCTTATCGTTACCAGTGCGCCGTTCAAATCAGTGGATGTAATCCCCTCCCCCCTATCTCCATCTCCATCACATTTTTGGGTGTCTGAAGGAGTTCAGTTTCGGCCGAAAGTGACCTACTCCTTTGGGGGATGGCATCACCCCCCTCCACTCCTTTTTGGGAGTGGGGGATCCAGATTCGGTTCCTTCTACACCAATCGCCTCCCCTAGTTTGGGATACTCTACTTCCATCCTTTCGGAGATGGAAGATTGAGGAGTGGTTCCTTCTACAACCCCCAATCTCACTCATTTTGGGGGAATCTACGACCATAGTTGAAATGCCGATCCTCTACACACTTAATGACTCTGAATACATAGTTGATCAGCTTATTATATGCCAAAGTGAGGAAAATCGCCTGAGAGGAAAGATCACAAATCAAATGACAAAACTTGAACAAAACGGTGACACGAGATATAATGAACAAAATTATGGCATATCAGTAATTCAAGTGAACAACTTCAACACTTTCTTGAAAATAAATAACAATTTACTTGTGCTTGAAGTAGACAAGAGAACGGTGACTGAAAATGACTACGAAAACGAAGCCAAAAAATGCTCAACCATGAAAAAGTCTACCAAAAGCTACCTCAAGCAACACTCAGATTTGGAATAAGCCAGCAAAAACCTTATGGTTAGATTGTTCAATGAATTATAGGAATGAGTAATAAAAACTGACGAACTATAAATCTGTTGCCCCAAAATGGTATGGCCAACCCAAAATCCACAAAGATAGTCCTAAGACACTACGACCAATAGTCTCCAGCATAGCCTACAATCTCAGCCAACACTTTATCACATACCTAGAAGCAAAGAAAGTGAGTAGTGAGTTCGAAGTGAAGAATGCTTATGAGGTAAAGACATTGTTAAGTGGAGTCCCAAGTCTCTCTCGATGCAAGTTCCTTGTTTACATCAATACCACCAACATTGGTTATGAAAATCGTGGCTGTAAAATGGGGCATTGTCCAACAACAAACATCATGATTTAGAGCAAGTACCAGTCATGCAGCATGATCGAATGAGCGAATTTTTGTTAATGTTTTTATTTATATTATTGTATAATGTTGACTTGTTTTGAAACTTGAGCTTTTTGTGTGCGAAGAAATTTTCAACTATTAATTTTATGGTGAAAAACTTTCTAAATAGTAATCTGCTTTTCAAAAAGAGATTTTTAATTTTCAAATTTTTTGCAGTTTTTATCGATTTTTTGCACTTTTTAATGACATTAAAGGATATTTTTCAGCATAATTTTGTACATTATTTTTGAATTTTAATATTATAGTGAATAAACTTTATTTGAGCAATACTCTGCTTTAAAATATAAATGTAACGATTTTTAGCAGTTGAGCACATTTTTGAGGTTCGACCAAATTATTGTGCTAAGACAATGGCAAGAAGAATAGTTTAGTGCCGTTGAAATGTGGAAATTGCTTGGAGTCGTAAACCTATACTCAGGTAAAACTATTTTCATCCACGTCACGTGACAATAATTTGTGGTTGTTTCCAATATTTTCTTGTTCTATATATACTGAAATACCATTGTATACAATTAAGAAAAATCGATATTTTTTTAAATTGTATTTATTTATATATATTTTGGCTGCGGCACCCACTTCTTTTTCAATGTATTGAAAAAGTGACTCCGTTGAAAAAGTAACTGCGGTTTTGCAGTCGCATACCAAAATCTAGTCACTTGACCAAATGCCTTCGAATGAAGCCCGAAAATAAGAATTTTGCATGATGATTAGACACCTGATAATAGAGGTCAGTGCATGTTTGATCAAGACATTTGATGTGTTGCTTAGGCGTTTGATCAAGTGCCTAGTCGTTTGATGAAATTCTTAGTCTTGGTTTACCTTCCTATTCTAGTGACTGGGTATATATTATGTGACTTCGACATACATATGAAGGATCGTTAAAATCCTAAAACGTTTGAGAGTGCCTCAAAACGGCTTTCTATGGAGAACTTTTTGGAAATATTCTCTTTTTGAATTTTTTAGACCATTTCAATAGCTTTATTTCCAGAATAAAATTCGCTAATACTTATTAAAACAAGTTTAAATGATGATATTTGAGTCTGAGTGACTTATGAACCCAGGCTCGCGTCGTGCCGTCGGTATATTCGTCCCCTGGGCCGACGACGTGATGAGACCACACGGGAACAGGGGTTGGAAGGGGGAAAGTTGGCCAGAGTCCCCTTTCTCCCCGCTATAAATGTCCGTTTCACCTCTATCTTGATACAACTGATCTCCTATCTGTAACTGTCTGGAGAACTGTAGATGGTCCTGGGGGCAGCGAGGACGGGGTGGAGGAATCGATCACCCCCGCGCCAACCAACCACCCCTGTCAACCACCACCACCCTGTCAACCAACATCCCTGTCAACCACCACCTCTGTCAGGCACCCCCTTCTCCAACCACCGCCATTGTTTCCTTACACGACTTGTTCTCTTCAGCAGACTCCGTCGAAAAAGGGAGACGGACAATGAACCTCTGCCGCCCTCCCGAAAAAGATTGCTTTGTATTTTCTACCGCCTCGCCCACTTCGTCCACACGCGGAAATGACGTCAAACCATAGAAATATTCCCAAATTAAAATTACAACAAACTTTTTTAGAGTCGTCATCGATAATGTTGAGGGTGGGATACAGAACATTTCTTTCGCATGGAGAAGTTTCTTGGAGATACGGTAAGAGATTTCATCCAAGATGCCAAGTCCAAAGTAAAATAGCTGTTCTTAATTTCCGCTGTCAGTTTAAAGACTTCTAAAATGAGGCAGTGTCTGCTCAAGCCTAAACATGATCCAATTGAATGTAGCGGATATTGTTTGCATGCGTAGGGGCTGGTCAAAATGAAGTAAATTTTCATCTGGCTGGAGGCTGAGGAATTACTTACTTGAATCCCAGAGACAATTTTTGTAGTGGAGCCAGTATGCATTGGAGTCCTCTTCATTTGGTCCACCATGCGGGTTGAGTAATAGTGGTTGAAGATTTCGTGGTCGAAAATTGTTTTATGCCTCCTGACATGTACAAAACGTCTAAAATCCAAGCATTGGCAGAGTCAGAAGATCCTTCTGAACAAAAATGCCCCTACAAGAAGACACTGGAGATGTTTCACTCATCAATCGTAATATGAGCTTTTGGATTTTAAACACGACTAATATGGCCCTTTTCCAGCCATATCAGCTAGCAAAGTGGAGAATTGTACTGCTGAGATAAGCAAATATAGTCATAGGCTAAGTATTCGCATTATTATTTATAAATTACTTACTTAATTATTACTTAAATTATTCATTAATTAGTAAAATTACTTAAATCACTTACTTATTATAAATTACTTAGACCAACAGAAGTGCCGTGGACCGTTGTTTTGATGTGTACAAAAAGTAATTTCTAGGCCTACGAATTGAACAGTGGCTGCTGGTATTTTTGGCAGTTATTTCAATTTCAATTTCTTTCTCAGTTATGAACACGCAGCAAAGGAGGATCATAAAAACTATTAGCGCTGGTGAATTGTGAATTAGTTGGGATCTGCTCTGACCTGAGTTGTGTTCCCTTAGGGCTAGAACTTTGACAGGAAAAAAGAACATCAAGACGGGAGTGAATCGCAGTTGGTGAAACATAGTAAAAATCGCCTTATAAACTACGACGATCTTATTAGCTGATATAATTCCAATAGAGTTCTCACTTCACGAAATCTTATTAAAATATTTGACAACTATAGATGGATATGTGAAGCGTAGGTCATTAATTTTCAGATGGCTGGTCAGCTGTTGTTAAATACAGAAGAACTAGTAAAATGTAGGTGTTTTATTCAGTTTAATCTATTCTCGGTAGGCGTGTACGCCAGTGCAGTCATGTTTAGATATAACGTATAATACCTATATACTTCGTAATAGTAGGCAAGAGTCTGCGTAGAAGGTTATCTGATAGAAAAATTATAAACCTTTGTAGCTTTTTTTTTAAGTTCAGAAACCTTATTCTAAACCGAAATCACAATATAGCACAAATTGCCATCTTAGTAAGCAATTTTTATACAAATTGAGAGTTTGTTGAATCGAATACCTATTTATTCAGGACAACTTCCAGAACAATTCCATTCTTCAAGGAAGCCGATGGTCTAAGTCATCTCCGTCTTTCTTCATCTAATTGTGCCGATAATTCCGGTAAATTATTCAGCGTTAACGATCGAAGCTCGGAGGCGGATCAATCAAACGCTTTTACCCACATTCCTTGCTTCTTATTTTCCTTTCGGGTGAATTCCAAACAAAACGCATTTAGACAAATTACTTACGTAAGTGGAATAATGAAGTAGGTGTGTGGCTATTAGCTTCCATTATTCATTTTTCATGAAGAGCTGGTTATGTCTTTACTAATCAAACATTTTACTGTCACCAAATATGACGATTTTTACCATTCCGTTCTACGAATGGCACAACAAAACGCAGCAAGACAACTTGAAATAATGATTTACAAATGATTTTTGAATCAGCATAGTATTTTGAGATAAACTGATAAACTTACTCTATTTATTTTATAGGGTTTGTTATTAATCCTCACATCCGTTTCGTGTTTCCATCTCATACATTTACCGTAATAGTGGTCATCCATACAATCAGCTCGGAAAACAAACTGCTTTGGCTGATTACCCCATAATTATTTCGACCGAACATGATAATGAGAAGCTTGCTGAGGGAAATAATGCTCAAAGATTGCTATGTGATTAAAAAAGCTTGTAAAATCCATGTGGAAAGTACCTAATTAATTAAGTTGGTTTAATGCCTAACTAGGTTTCTCCTTAGGCAAATACATAGTAGCTTGCACAACAACTGCAATACCCTGACATTTATTAAATTATCTTTAGCAGATAATCGTGTCGCACTGTAATTCATCAATTTATTGCTAGGAACAATAACGTAATCTGGTTTTACCTTAAGTTTTTAATTAATGTTTAAAACTGAAACCAGGAACCTCAGTTGTTAATAAAAGATCTCGTTTTCACTAAGTTCATTAAATTTATTATCATCAGAAAAGGAAACCAACGTTCAAACCGTGGCTCAATGGTAACGCGTCGAACTTCTGCCCGGGAGGCTTGTATCGAATCCCAGTGGGTTCACCTAAATTTTTATTGCTTCACAGTAGTTTTATTTATTTATTTCATTTCATTTTTTAGTATATTTATTTATATTCTTCCGGGAGGTGAGATGGTTCAGTAATATTTCGGCAATGCATCACAGACTCAGTTTGATATGTATCTATCGTTTCCAACCTCCCGTTTTCGTTCGACATTTTTTTTTTTTTTTTTCTAAATTTTTCGACATATATTAAAAAGCGTAAAACTAGGAGTAGCTGTAAATGTGTTAACGCGTTTTGGGGGTGCGAAGCGCCAAGATTTGGTGATAATATAGTTGACTTATTAACTTTTACTCCGCTAGAGAGCAGAGGGCTGCAACAATTGATAATGTACGGTATTTAATAATGAGCGTTACCAACGTAATCATTTTATATTTTTAAATGGAAATAAATTCCATTCTTAGACATTTGATACCATCCGCACTCTCCTACGATGAGTAGTTTCTTCCTGATTTTTCAAAGTTTGCACTAGTGACGTCACACTGGTGGGCAGAGGAGTCCCGTCATGGTGGGAGGGGTGCTTTGACGTCACCAGTGTGCGAAACTGAAAAATTGTAGAAAGAAAACTACTGATCGTAGGACAGTGAAGCGAAAGTTCTTAGTATGGAATCTCCATCAATTTAAAAATAGATAAAATAACATTTTCGCTCCCATGGGTATCGCTCATTGTAGACCCTTGGTCTGTTTGGAAGGGCTGTCCGATACAGGAATAATGAAACTTGTGTAATAATTTGCAGTGTACGATTTTAGCATAAATTGAGATCTTTCCAACGAGTGTTGAACCATTTCTCAAGGATAAAACTGACGGAATTACATTTCCCTAGTAACGACTCCGTTGTAAGTAAAAACCAGCGCACAAAATGTTTAGTAACGCTGTATGAAGTATAAATTTTACCAATCATGTGACAATTTTCGGTTCACAAAATAAGGGGCTGCGGAACCACTCTTTCCTTGATTTTGTGTCGCCGTTTCCAAATTGAACGAGCTCAATCGTGTGGTGAGAGATTTAGGCCTCCCAGGCGAAACAATAACGGTTTTATCTCCCCCCTCAACACCGTTTTCCGACCGGAACATGAGATGGATTTTCGACGTTAGTAAATTGGTGGACACAATAACTAGATTGGATACAGGTTACTCAGCCGTACTTATCTCCGTCGTTTTGCGTCATGAAAACTTGCGGTCATCACCTTTTGTACGGACAGGGGTAGATTTTATCCTTCGTTGAGGGTTAAATTACATTCTTTGTATGCGCACTACAATAGACGAATGAGTAAGTGGTGAAACTCGAAGGAAGGAAAATGAGAAATTCACATTTGCTGCTATAATTTTTTTTTATGTGGCCGATTGCATAACTTAAATTAGACTCTTGGGATGTTGGGAAAGGATGGTACCCTTATATTTATGGCCTTCAAATCGTCAATACATGAGACAATATTGTTTAGGTTACTGACTATGAGAATTCACCTCACCAACTAGAACGCTTTCCAATAACTACCATTAGCAGATGCAGTAAATTAATCAAGTTACTTCCGGCTGATTAAATAACTTACATTCGACTCTTAGGATGTGCTGTTACTATGGGAATTCACCTCATCAACTGAAAAGATCTCCAATAACTACCATTTGCTGTGATAAATTAATCAAGGTTAATCTGTCTGGTTATTTCATAACTTTCATTCAAGTCTTAGGATGTTGGGAAAGGAAGTACCCTTTAATCGTCAAAACGTAAGACAGTTTATGTTACTCACTATGAGAATTCACCTCATCAACTGGAACGCTCTCCAATAACGATAAATTAATCAAATTTTATCAGGCTGATCGCATAACTTAAATTCGACTCTTAGGATGTTGGGAAAGGAAAGTGCCCTTATATCTACGGCCTTTCAATCGTCAAGACACAAGACAGTTTACGTTACTCACTATCAGAATTCACCTCATTAACTGGTACACTCTTCGATATCTACCATTAGCTGAGATAAACTAATCAAGTTTTATCTTGCTGATAGCATAACTTACGTTCGACTCTTAGGATGTTGGGAAAGGAACGTGCCCTTATATTTATACCCTTTCAATCTTCAAGACATGAGACAATATTATTTAGATTACCGACTATGAGAATTCACCTCACCAACTGGAACGCTTTTCAACAACTATCATTAGCAGATGCAGTAAATCTATCAAGTTATTTCCGGCTGATTACTTAACTTATATTCGACTCTTAGGATGTTGGGAAAAGAACGTACCCTTGTTTTTTCTGCTTTTCAATCGTCAAGAAATAAGACAGTTTACGTTACTCACAATCAGAACTCACCTCATCAACTGGTACGCTCTCCAATATCTACCATTTGCCGCGATAAATTAATCAAGTTTTATCTGGCTGATTGCATCATTACATTCGACTCTTAGGATGTTGGGAAAAGAACGTACCCATGTATTCACGGCCTTTTAATCGTCAAGGCATAACACAGATTACGTTGTTCACTATGGGAATTCACCTCATAAACTGAAAAGATCTCCAATAATTACCATTTGATGTGAATTAATCAAGTTTAATCGGTCTTGTTATTACATAACTTTCATTCGAGTCTTAGGATGTTGGGAAAGGAAGTAGCCTTTAATCGTCAAAACATAAGACAGTTTATGTTACTCACTATGAGAATTCACCTCATCAAGTGGAACGCTCTCCAATAACAACCATTTGCTGTGGTAAATTAATCAGGCCCATTAATCAACTTGCCGAATGATGAGTTGTGCAGCGAAACCCGTTGACTGAAGCGAAACTCCTGTGGGGCTCCGCGTGGTCTCGTGGCCGCCGTCATCGGGAAAACCGGAGCTCTACAAACCGCAAATCCAGGCGCAGCGGATTAAGCACGTCCTGCCCCTGTCGAGAATAAATTAGTTGCTTTGTTCGGCTAGCCATTCAAAACCCCGCGGCAGGTGTTGGGTAATTTGTTGTTGTTCTATAGAATTCATTATTGGTAGGTATCATACATGAGTTCAGTCATATCAAGTTTGGATGTGAACTTATTTTTATCTATCTATCAATTCTCTCATATTGTAAATTAAAATTACATCACAAAAACAGTATTTTGGAGAAAAAAAATTACATGGGTGAGACCGTCGTAGAGAAATAGCGGTATAAGCCATTACTGAAATTTCACTAATGCAGAGAGAATTGTCGATAAATACATTAATTAGGTGTAAATATTGAATATTGAAAGTATGCTTGTGAATTTGTTGAAAAGGACGTAGTATCTCAATAAGGAAACGAAAAATAGATGGTCAGAAGGTATACATTATGTGGATATAGCAGTAGAAGACATACAATTATCAGGTATTTTACATTTTACCGTAAAGAGAAATGTAGATACGGTAGTGTGTCAAATGACAAGCTAAACAAAATGGGTTTTAACAATGTGAAAATATAACTTGATATCTTTCGATCAAAAAACAGAATTGGAAGTTTCATTTTTCAATCGCTTTTATTAAATGATTTTTCAATAATTCATTTATTTTGTTTTATTTGAATTAAATAATTAATGTTCCTCCCTCAATACTTACACCAGAATGTTACGCACTAGAAGTATGTAGTTCATGCTTAATACTGAAATTGATATAAATGTGGAGTGTTCCTTAAAAACCAAATTTTCGAAATTTAATCGTGGCACCCTTTTGAGATTTAAAAATAATTTCGAGGTGTGCTATCTAAACTCCGTCATGGGTGTTGGCTCTGTTTCAGTCACCAGTATTGACAACTACATTTTTATACTTTATTTTCAATCGTTCCTGAAAACTAACAACAGGAATATAATCTACGAGAAAAACTAATTTGGTATAGCTAGGTGAACAATCGAATGAATATCTATGATAGTGGCAGTAAAAGAAAATGATATTTTACGTACCTCCTTAACAAAAACACAACAAACAGCAGGGCACCAACTGGTGACCATGACCCGCAGTTCTCTAGTGTACACAGAAATATCTAATTAAAAAAGTTTTGCGTTTCTTTTCAGCAAGGTGAAAAGAAATAATCCCTTATCCCTAATTGGTCCTATCCCTTATTATCATTATATATTCCGTGAAGTGTAACTTTCTGGGATCGTGTCAAACACCGGCCCCTCCACTGTATATGTTGAAATTGTGTGTCAAGTACACATTTTGGTAGCCTCGAATGAACCTACCCAATCTCGTGGATTCCGTTATCTGGTTGACCTATGAAAAAAAATCTCTCGAAACCGAGAATCATACAATTTGCCTTTTGACGAGTTTGTTGGTTCGTACCTGTACAAGGAACATTGGACAACTACATCTACAGTTATCGAGAGCTCCGTCTGAATGCATCCGGACTCCTCGAAAATCCATAATTGGATTAAGGAACAGGGCTAATGGCTGGGGATGATAAGGGACGGGTTGGGAGACGGCCAGCAGGCCATCCCTGCGCGGGAGCCGTTCGTTTTCAATTAGGGACACGAATCACGGAACTTCCCCTCCCGATGTGGTACTCGCAACACCTAAGCTCCCCAGAGCTGTGAATCACCCGAGAAGAGAGGCTGGTGATGACTGTTCTAATCTGAACCCACTGAGGGACAAGGTAGGCTATGCCAACATGTAAAACAATAAACGTTTCGTTCTCATTAGCACCAATAATATAAATTGTTGGCGCCTAAAACCACCTATACCAGTTAAAGGCAAAAATACTACAATCATTACAATTTTAGACATGAACAATTTCTACGTTACACTTTTAGAGAGTTATAATGACACGAAACCGACGCTACATCCGTATTCCGTGACAGGAAGCGTAGCGGCGAAACGTAACGACACCGGCGCGTCCCGCATCTCAGGCCTGCAATACGTTCAGTTTAGCTATGGCAGCGGACAGAAAGTTTCAATACCCTCTTTTCGAAACCTCGTGTGACAAGAAAAACTACCAATAAAAAAAAGCATCAAACAAAAAATAATAAAAAACAATAAAGAAACAAACAAAAAATTAATTGTAAAACCCAGCAATAAAAAAAGCAAGTAAGACAAAGGTGATTTTTTTAATCCCTCTCAAAATGTGTAGGTTTACGTTTCAATGTGTCTATGTGATTCCCAATATTCAAAGAAAATTGTTTAAAAAATCCGTCCTTCCGCAGTACAACGTTGTCCGAAGCTGTACTTCGAAACCACTGGACCAAGCTTTATGAAATTTGGCTGAAAAATCATACATCGGCTGGGATGTGCCAATAACCTCGGCATCAAGTTTGATCAACTCTAAAGGGTAGAATTCGAGGACTGAAATGTTAAAAAATCTGGATCTCAAAAACGGTCGAAATATGAGTAATTTTTTGGCTGTAATTTATGGATAGCATCCCATAAAGAATCGAATAAACCACCCGGATCGCGCTGTACGTTCATTCATTCGCCCTCCCTAAGGGGTAGAAGTTTGACAGATAAAATGAACGTCAACACGGGAGTGAATCGCTACTGGAGAAATAGTAAAAATCGCCTTAGTAACTGACGATCGTATCAGCTGATATACTTTCAATAGATTTCTCACGTGAAGAAATCGAGTTCATTATCATATTTAAAACCTATAAAGGCTGTATCATACTAGCATTTTTTCCGCATTTTTGCAGCGTTTTTCGGCATTTTTAATGCCTAAACGTGAAGAAGAAGAAGTGCGTTTTTCCAAGGACAGCTTTTTCGACCATTGCGCATCCTGGCGGAGCGTTTTTAAACTCACTTGGGAAAATTAGAACACGTTCTAATTTTTACCTTGACGCAAGAAAAATGCTAAACATAACCCTTGAGGAGGTTACATTTCAATGAAAAACCCCTAGGAGCCCTAACCTGACAGATTTAATAAACATGCATTCCGCCAGAATGCACTGTTTTTGCACTTATTCCTCCTCAACATCCAAAGCTGAAATTGAAAAAAAGCACTTTGCCTTCTTCACGTTTCACCGTTTAAAATGCGAAAGAAATGCGGAAAAAATGCAAGTGTGATACGGCCTTAAATGGACATGCGAAACGTAGGTCATTAATTTTACCTCGACTTTTTGTGCAGAAATTTAAACTGGGATAGCCGGTAAGAAATCAAATATAAATGAAAAGTACTTACGTACGTAGGTAACAAATGATATTTCATACCTGAATAATGTTTCGTTTTTCGGAAGTTCAGGTAGACGTGATGGAACCCACTGTGCGTTTCCTGTTCCAAATGAATTTGGTTCAAGGAATTTGTGTGTTCCTTTGTTCTTTCCTCTTTTATGCATTGCATCATCACCGCTGATGTTACCAGTATTAAACATTCGATAAGCATTTCGCCTCACAAATAGTCGAGTAGCCACAAACGAACAATCGCGACAAATGAAACGGGTGTTCGCACGGTTCTCAGGGAACAACCGAAGTCAGCTTTGATGAATATATCAATACAACTATTATTGTTTCCAATCGTATTATTAGTTCGAACGTTATCAGCAGGAAAACGGATGACGAGTAATGGAGAGTTAACGCGAACGTCAACGTTATCACTACATCAAGGAGAGATGCATAGGACGAAACGCTGATGCGATGACGTCAAAGCGAAAACGCATCCTCTACAAATATTCGTTCGAGAAGACGCATTTTGTCTCTTCGCCACTACAACAGTCTATTGGGTGAACCACCAAAATAAGATAAGAATAATAACGTAAAAGACCTCAACGCTAACTGATTAGAGCTAAACTTTCAGAAATCGCAGGTTAGACCTTAGGTGTATGTTAATTAATTTTTCCAAGGGTTAATCGTTGAGACATCTTTATTTTAATTATTTTCTTCCCATTCCGGTCAAATTCAAGCGGTAGTTACGAACTGACAGTTCAAGTTCATATAAGTTAGTTTAGCCTACATGTATTAACACGTACTGGTTAATACAAAAGGCCTGCCAGGATCTGTAAACCTTCTGACCTTTAGAGTTCAAAAACCAGAGTTGTGTTAAATCCAGGATTTTTAACTCTAATGTTGTTTACGACTCATTTTGAATAATCGGATATGATTGTAGCGCATTTTAAGAGTAACTCGAATTCGAATTTCCCCATCCCGTTCCATTTTTCTGTTATGGATTTTGGGTATTAGATGGATAATAATTAAATATCCAAATCACTCACTTCTTCGTTTTATTCTACTGATTGGGTTAATTTATCATAGGGAGCTTTTACTATTTGTTGGATATCTGTCCATTATAAATCAAAATTTACTCTCGCAATCACCATTTCAGTTTCTTAATCAAATTTTGTTACGTGTCTGTCTATCTTTGCACTCTCTGATTTTCGTCGCGCCAACTGATAATATACACGTAAGTAATTACTTGAAAGATAAATTATACTCTGCCCCTCTGTTTCTACCCTAACGTATCTGGAAACATGACCTCGAAAACCAAATATTCAAACATTTGTTGAAGGTTGAATTGCATCTACAAGTGTGAGATGAATTCATTAGCAAGCACACATATGTTGTATTGAATATAAAAACAACTCTTGATAACCAATTTAGAAATAAATGTGATTTATATTGTCTACACGTCCATGTATATGGCTGATTACTATCTAGCGGGTCATATATGATTACATAGCGGGGCATATATGATTACATATCGCTCAATTTAATATATGATATTAACTTACCATCCACACGCAAGTTTTAACGACAGATATAGTAATTATTTCAATTAGTCATGTAATTATGTCATCACTTTTGTGTTTCAATCCTTCCTCCCACTTGCATATTTATTTGAGAGATACGTCATTGAAAATATGAGCTAGAATCATGACCCAGTTTCAATTATAACTAATTACGTATTCACCAATATATCATATATGATGTATGGTAAAGATACTGGATAGGAATCATTATGTTCTAAAAATGTTCATACCCATCATTACTCGGTTAGGAGTTTTAGAAACGCTTAACAATACAGTATAATTTCTCTACTTCGTTTATTACTACTTCTCTTCATCCAGTATCAAGGTTACACAGAAAGACAATTTGCAATCCCTCAATAAAGTCGAGAAATGAAGGTAACTGCAATATTTTCGATTATTTGCAATTGGTCTTTGGCATAGGCAAAGGAAAAAAACGCTTGCCGCGATAAGACGAGGAATATTGTCTTTCTTTATCTCCTATTGTCAGAACGTCCAACTCTCCCCTCACCAAGAGTTTTCTCATTTCGTCTTCCTTTAAGTCTGGCGAATTCATCAGATGTGGAACAGCAGGCGGCACTGACCCACATTGAGCTACGAAAGAGACGGTTTTAGTTTGTCTAAAAATACAACCGAAATTCTCGTGGAAAAAATAACAAAAGCGAGAAGGAATCCGAGGAACAGAGGACGGACGTCTTTTCAAGTTATACTACAAAGACTGTAATCGTCTAAGTAGGAGTCCATTCATTAAATGGGTCTTTAGAACTAGAATTTTACAAAGCTCTTCTGCATAAAATCTTACATTCATTTAAGTACGTAACAATAGTATATAATTTGCGAACGAACATTATGTAGAACAATTGAGTAGTTACTAACAGAATTTCAAACATTTAATTCAATATAGAACCTCAACCATCTTCCTTCCTCAAACATCTGGAGGGAAGGGGAGGGTGGCGCAAATGCAAATCAAAGTGTAATAGTGAGTTAGGTCTCCTGATACCCGAAACCACTGCTTGAAGATGATAATAGTAAGTGTAGATGGGATTAATGAACTCTGCAAACCCCACCAGTTAACATAAGAACTAGGGAAGACGAGCGGTGACCCTACAGGTTACTCCCGCCGATATACCGGTCCAAGGTACAGAACAGCGCTCCATGGCACTTGAAGCTTCAAATGATGTTATTAATTACCATTCGCACCACTCCGATAACGCGAGCTGTAAATTGAATTTTCATACATACTCCTGTGCTGTGCAGCGATATCAATTTACACACATCACTTAATAGTTAACCAAATAAATAGCAAGCCCAGCTTGGGAACTCATGTTCATAGCCGTTATATAGAAAGAGCTGGTGATAAGACTTTTCCACTCCTCCTGTAACGAGGAGCCTCTCTCCATCAGCCAAACAGTATAAATTAAAATCCCACCAGAGTTGGACCAGCAACCATTCGCATTGCGAATTTCTGATTTATACTGTTTGACAAATCCACATCCAACCCACCATCTTCTATCTCTCTCTACAATCCACGGGGCTTTGCATTCCGTGTTATTTCCCAACACACCCAACAGAACCGGGGTGGTTCCCTTTCACACTGCACGAAGCTTGATGTGCTGGTGTCTTTTCCTTTCACATTCTATGGGGCTTCGGGTTCCAGAATGCTTTTCCTTTACACTCCACGGGACTTCGCGTTCCGAGGTGTTCTTTTCTAACCTTTCAACCATCTTCACAGATAACACTCAATTTATCTCAAAACATCACGATGTCAAATTCCCCCTCCTCCTACTCCGTATTCCACAAAGCATGTAATCAATTTGGCAAGTACATACACATGTTTTAAATTATGGCTAGACGACGTCAACGGGGCTAAAAGGCATATTTCCTATGCTTATTACCTACTAGATATTTGACGGCAAGATGAAGCAGATAGAATAAACTACCTACTAAGTAATTAAATTATTTATGACATTGTTACAGCGATCACTCCTGATTAGCTCATGAGCCGAATCGTCTCTGGTTCACCCTCGTGATTTCTGTTTGACAAGGAGTTTCTGTTGGAAAGCAAGAGTCAAATTGAATGAAGGACTCCATCCTAATCAGTTGAGTGAGCTAAATTCTGTCCTGTTCACCCTAAAAAGTTGAAATATAACATAAATCCTCTGAGATATCTAGAGACAAATGAATTGACGAGCTCCGTCCTGATCAGGATATGGGTTTCCAGCTAATTTTCTGAAGCTGAGTTTCTGGTCCTGTTTGATTACCTGGTGAGACGGATGAGCTTAATTCTTACCTGTTCACCCTAGGAAGTAACAATTTGATAGAGATCCTCTATAGAATATTATAAGGCAAATGAAATTACGGGCTCCATCCTGATCAGCTGAATGAGCTAAAGTCTCTCCTGTTCACTGAAGGAAGTTGTGACCTGACAGGGAGCCTCCCTGAGACACCAAGTGACAAATAAAATTACGGCCTCTGTCCTGATCAACTGAGTGAGAAAATTTTTTCCACGTTCACCCTAGAACGTTGAAACTTCGTAGGGAGTATCTGTTGGACATTAAGAGACGAATGAAATGAGCTAAAGTCTCTTCTGTACACTCTAGAATGTTGTAATTTAATAGGGAGTCTTCCTCGAACATCAAGAAACGAATGAAATCATGGGCTCTAGCCGGATCGGCTGAATGAACTGAATTCTACCCATCATCCTACAGAAAGTTTAAATTTATTAGGGAGCCTCTCTGGAATATGTAGAGACGAATGAGATGACGGACTCCGTTATGAGCAGCAGAGTGTGAAAATTTCTCTACTGCTCAGCCTAGAAAGTGCCATAAGACACTTTGTCAAAAGACATATATCCATGTCAGAATGTATTCATTTGCCTGTGACTTTAATTTGATTTCTGTTTCCTTCGCACCTCGACTTATAACGTAGAAGCTATATGACAAAGCACCTGCTACCAGCTTGAGTGACCATAACACAACATAGGATGCGACCACCATCATATCAAGTCATAGGATGCAGCCACCAAGATTCCCCGGACCTTCCATTTTGTGTTTATTCCGACAGAACACCAATATTACGTACATTACATAATTTAAAAAAAGAGTAAATGAATTCATGGGTAAATTTTCAGGGTAAATGAAAGACTTTCCTCTCACCCCATGGATTAATAAGAAAAGTAAAAAGCATCTAACGGTATTACGACCTAAAGGCTAACGTTTTAAGAGGATACCAAAGCTTACTAAAAGTACAGTCGCAGTTCCCCCACCGGAGATTTTAAGGGAGATGGGACTGTAAAAGTTAGAAGTTACCTCATTACCTCTCTCCCTCCTCATTCCGTATGCTCTTTTTGGTTCTCATTGTGAGTCTAATTACCCCCAACATTCTGTTTCACTCCTCAAATACAATTCATTTTATTTGTACTATCCAGTCTTGTTCCTCTCGCTCTTAATTATTTATTTACAACTCCATTCCGCATTCCAACCCCGTAGAATTATTTTCGGTGACCATTTCCTGAGGAAGCGCTGACAGTTGTGGTTAAGGAAGCTGTAATGTTTGCTGGCCAGATATTGGAGGTCAATGAACCATACCATGTTTTCTTGATGGACACCCAAATTGTTAAATATGTTGGTCTGATACCTGCAAAACTGGAAAAAACATACTGAACTGGTAGTGAACAGAATAAGAAAGTATTTTTTCTTCTTTGAACTACTGCGTACTTGGATTTCAAGAAAAAACTTACTTATGCTATTATTCACACCTATACGGTATTCTAATACACTGCATACAATACTGAGGAGGTAACTTCAAAGCTTCGAATTTCCACTCTCTCGACATGGTTTGCAACTCCCTTATGCGTATTGTCTAGGACCGAAAATTGCATTACAATCAACCAGTTGATCAAGCTTTTAAGATTAACAAGATACTTTATGCAACAAGCAATAACATGACCTTAGAATGAATATTTTCACGATGCAATGTTCATGACTGATTCTCAGGTTATACTTGCATTTACCTCATACGATTAGAGCCATTTCGCCTAAGACCACTATTATGTTCAAACATTTACATTCTTACCTGGAATACATGCGCAAGATATGCATTTGAAATATCAGGGAGGAATCTGAATTAAACCATAATTTTTAGTTATTGGTTGAATTTTACGTTTATTTGATATAGAGCTATACTTTAACCAATCCTTTTATTTATTTATTTAGCTCAACTATTAGAAGGTATTTGTGTTTATACAAGGTAATCTATGTATACAAAAATTTTAATTTATATCTCCATCCTTGATTTGAACTCCCTTGATGGGTCTATGACAGAAATTTGACAAGTGATACTGAGTAAGTGTGAATGTAGTATTTCTTATGTCACTTGTCTTGTTTCTTATAAACAAAATTGAAATAATATATTGGCACTTAAGAAAAGAAAGGCAACCTTTGGAACAAAGTTTTATATTTCTCATTTCCTGTTTTCAATTACTTGTTTCTGTAATTTGATCAATTTTTACGTTTATGCGTTCGATTCCATGGTATATTAACATTTCTAGATGATAATCTGCTATAAAAAAGAATTTTGGCGCGACAGATCAATCCCACGGCTTAGCGATAGCTGGAGGCTTGTTTCGAGTGCAAACAGTTTCAACGCCTGATTTAAACGGGCCGTCATTGCGGCAGCTGAAAGCTCAGTGAGCTAAAAAAGTAAGCTCCGGTAATTCATAAATCGGCAGGAAAATGTCTTTGGGAATTCAGGCATGGATATTTTGTGATAGGTACGTCTCAGGGCGACCCTGATAAGGATAAGGATAAGATGTACACGCAATCGAGTAAATAACCTGATACCCATAGTGACCTCTAGAGCTAAATCCCATTCCACTCAACCGTTTTAAATGGGGCTCCCTTCGAAGCTCAAGGTTGCAACTACAAAGAACAAATCATGTCAGATCAGTTGCATACCCACTGAGTATATTTTTTCCGTATTTCAACGAGACTGGAATTCAAAGTGGAACTGCTGAGTAATAATGACCTCCCCGATTAGCTAACTGAATTCACTTGAGGAGAGGAATAGTGAAAGAGGATCTAAATAAAGAACTAATTAATCGTCGAACGGCTAGTTTCAGTGTATTTCTGATTTTTATTATTGATTCAACAACTAACACAGCAATTCGACATAAGAATATATATTTTTTGCTTCTATTATTATTTTTAATTTAACATTTTAACACACACACACACACACACACACACACACACACACACACACACACACACACACACACACACACACACACACACACACACACACACACACACACACACACACACACACACACACACACACACACACACACACACACACACACACACACACACACACACACACACACACACACACACACACACACACACACACACACACACACACACACACACACACACACACACACACACACACACACACACACACACACACACACACACACACACACACACACACACACACACACACACACACACACACACACACACACACACACACACACACACACACACACACACACACACACACACACACACACACACACACACACACACACAACACACACACACACACATACACACACACACACACACACACACACACACACACACACACACACACACACACACACACACACACACACACACACATATATATATATATAAGCTTTTGTATTGAACCGTTATTGAATAACAAAAGCATATATATTGTACCCAGTAAAATATATATAAATAAGAATACCTAGAAGTATTGAACCTTTATTGAATATAAAAGCATATATGTTGTACCCAGTAAAATAAAAAATAAGAATACCTAGAAGATTACGTGTTGTTTTTCACTCTCATTAAAGAATTTAAATTTTCAGAATAGAATAGAATTGTAATCTTCATCAATTATAATCACTTTAGGTCTTCCCCAACACTTTCCCAACTTTACCAACACCCGAAATTTCGTATTATATCTAGATAGAAGTTACCTAATCGGTATAAACAAATATTAAAATAAATCGAATATATAAAAAATTAATCAAAATTTATACATTATTCATTGTTGTAACACTTAAATGGATTTTGAGAAACTTACATCTTTCTAGCTGTCGCAACTAAAGACGCAACATTGTATATGTCTAACTGATTGAAAACTGTTCTGTTGGAAGCAGGAAGATACACGTGACACTTGATACATCGTGTAATTAGTATTTCCACGAAATAATGGAAAACAACCGAAGCTGTATGAACAGGACTAATGAGGATCGGTAAAATCAACCAACGAAAACGGATAATTGAAATGGGACGTCAAAGTTCCGTAAATAGGATCAAGTTCATTTAATTGCCTGATTAGTGGGCAGATAAAATTTAATTACGGGTTCAGATCAGCTGTATGGCATAATAGACGTGCTAATGGTGTCGCAAGAGGGTGAGTGGTTACGTTTCCGCTACAATGCCGTTACAGCAAGTTAACCAGTGTATACTGAACACATGAATTATAGTTGTACACATAATATTGTTGTGAATATAATACGACGGCGGTATTATAGGTCTATGGTCAGTTACTGCCGAAAGCCTATGTTAAATTAATGGAGGAAGTTAGTAAATGCACGATAAATAATCGGCATATGGAACTCCAATAAAACAACTCTTCTAAATTAACGCGAAGGAGGATTACAAAAAAAATCATTAATATTTCTCCGTTGGGTCATCATCAGTAATAAACAATAACTTATTATTAACTTGACTTAATTGTATTATTATTTATTAACTTACATTACATAACTTATTTATTATTTATTACCTTACATTACTTACTTAACGTACATTATTGTTTGTAACTGATGATGACCTAACTAAAATAAATATTTATTTTTCGTTGAAATAGAAACGTTCATCACTAACTTCCGTTTTGAAACAGGTTTCCACAACACCACCGCGAATTATTATTATGACAATATTTTGTTGGAGTTTGCGTTCGAAATCCAGACATTTATTGCTAGAGAGAAAAAACAATGTTTGTGTTCAATGAAATTTCACCCTGCACAAACGTAATACATCATCTAGGATAAATTTTCTCTCCAGACAGAACGCTCTTGTTTGCGTCCTGTGCGCATGGCCTATAGGAACTTGCCAATTCTTGGGTTTGCGACCGTCTCAGCTAATAACATTGTGGGAAATTTATACTGCCCACCCATCTTGACCGATCTTTTTGATCCGTCATCGTCCTTTTCTATTCAAAATTTTCTGATCTCGGGATTCAAACAACTACATTATATATAAACAATGTATAAAACTATATTATATATAAACAATGTAATGTAAGTTAATAAATAATAATACAATTAAGTTAAGTTAATAATAAGTTATTGTTTATTACTGATGATGACCTAACCGAGAAATATTAATGATTTTTTTTAATCCTCCTTCGTGTTAATTTAGAAGAGTTTTTTGATTGAAGGTCCATGTACCGATTTATCGTCCATTTACTAACAACCTCCAATAATTCAACATAGTCTTTCGGCAGTAACTGACCATAAACCTATAATACCGCCGTTGGCAGCGTGAAGGGTTTGATTCCTCAGACCCTTCGGGAACAATCGTGCACTTTCGGAAAGCCGCTTCTTCGGCTGTGGTTGGCAAGATCCGTTCCTACCATTCAATTGCTTTAGAGGCTATTACCGTTCCTTTTAGAACCTTTGTAATCGACCAAGACAAAAAATTAACCCCCCCCCCCCCTCATTCCTTCAAAATTTGTTGGTTTATGTCTCAAATTGCGTAAAATTCAGAGGAAAAAAAACCGTCCGTCCACCGTTCAAACCCACATAAAACACATTACCCTTTGTATCATCCTTGAAGAATTAGTTGACAATACACCAGAACTGGAGTTGCATATTCACTTTTTCATATTTATAATAGGTTAACATATTTAGATAGGTTAACGGATCAGGTCATAAAAATTAAAAATAGCCGGTGTGAGAAGTGCTTTATTGTAAATAGGTAGTAAATAAAATTAATAGTTAACAATTTCTTTGCATTCAAAATACTCAAATTTCAAAACAATTTAACATTATACCTACAATTCGATAATTTACGAAATTCGCTCATACGATCATGCTGCATGACAGGAACTGTTAGACATAAAGTAATTTTTTACGCGCTCCTGAGATCCGTTCAAAGGAACCGTCGATAATGTGGTAAATTATTTTGGTCCTAGAACAACCAGTAAAATTTTGGACTTTGATGTGGAAGGAACAAGTAACGATTCCAGGTTATACCACAATTATATCGTAGATAGAGAAAGAAAGACGCTTCAATTTCCCGACGAGTTGTTCTCCCGTAACGTATCATCGCATTGCTGCGCGTACGGTCTCAGTGTTATTTTAGTTCCCTTAATTGGCGCATGTCTAGTCCACCGAGGTCGGGATATTTGCGCCGTTTTCTCCTGGTGAAACTCTAGACTCACACCATAGACGTTGATGGCCAATTGAAAATAAGAAATGAACCGCACAAAAATAAAGTTTTACGGCTAATCCATTTAACTGGGAATTGGAATTCAATTCCTGTATCAATTTATAGGTGCGGGAGATCATTAAGAGTAGTATTACGCGATGGTTTGAGTTGGTTCATAAAGATCAACATTTAAACATGACACTGAACAATGGTAGGATGACGAACGATCAAAGAACGTCAATGTCACAATATTATTTAGCAGTAATCAGACACTTTTTAGCAAAGAGGATGATGAGGGCTGAATTTTAATCTCTTTTACTATGTTCAATCCATTAGAAAATTTACAAGTTTAAATTTTAAAATACGATTATGGGGCAAAATGAAATTATTGGATAGAAAGGAGTGAGTCGATCTAGAAAGATGTGAGCGTATACAAGAGGAATATAATATGCAACATGAACCATGAGTTTGGCTAGAAACATTTTGTTTCGAGATAGTTAATCTTCAAATAGAAATCTTCAAAATGAAATGTCAGAGATAGGCCATTGATATTGATATTCTGAAAATAGGTTTTCATATTACCTAAAGGAATAGTTCATATTAAAAATTAAAAACAAATCTCTAAATTGAAATTGTTGTTTAAATATAGCATTACGTACATATGGTACCTACTGAAAGTTTACATTACCTACATAGATGAAGGTAACCTTTGTTTTAACGTCTTGCACTCAGTTTTATCGAATTTTCTACAACAAAAAACTATCACAAAAACCAAATATGTAATATAATAATGTAATGAATCCAATATCATTGTAACATTATTATTTATAAATATACGTAATATGATAACATTGGATAAACTATGGGGGAAATAAGCGAGCATACGAAGGTTCTGCGGGCGTTGAGAGCAGACCGGCAGTTAAACACAAACAAAATTTGACTTGTAAGAATAGGAAGCCCGTCTGAAAATTTATATTTTTAGCAAAAATATTGTTTACCTCAACTATCTGATCGATATACACCCGATGCACGGGTAGGTAGACTCGGAAGAAAAATGTATTCGATATATTATTTAGTAGTCCTTGGAATACTGGGAAAAAACAATTTTCGGTTTCCCACACCTACAGCTGCCAATAAGTCCTTACACTCTGAATCGGTAGTGTATACCTTTTAATATTTTTGCATTGGCAATAACGTCATGCTATAACTCAAAGAAACAAAAAAGATAGCGGAAAACGAATAGTAAATGCAATATGATTAGGGACTAGGGGGGATTGAATTCGCGTTCGTCAGCGTTCGACAGTAGCGATGTTGATTGTAATCTTTTTTATCAACATCTTTGGGCTGGCTTCTGGCAGCCTACTCGGGTGCTCAAAGGCAGTGTGCCATTCGAATGAATCTTCATCGAAAGCGTAGCTTCAAAGGTGATGCAAGGTATCCGTTCGGCTGAGAAATTCCGTTCAGAGATAGTCACCTGAATGAGCCTTTCAGACACCCTGTCTGAGTAAAATCTCCGATTAATCACCCGATCTGTTCATTTGGTGCTTTGCTGTTGAAAATGAAAGATTGCTACGCCTATCGCCAAATTTCCGGTCATACAGCATGATCGTAGGGGGAAATTTTCGTTAGTCATCGTATTTTATTATGTGACATTGTTTTGAAATTAGTACAAAGAAATTGGTAATTACCAATTTTATTGCAAAGAAAAAAACTCGTTCTAAATAATTCCAAAAACATTTTTGATTTTCAGCTGTTTTGGAGTTTTTATCGATTATTAGAAAATGATATGAAATTTAAGCGCATTTTTCAGCATAATTTTGTAAACATTTTTTAACGCTCCAGTTCATTATTAACAAACTTCTTTCAGCTTAGCTTCAGAGGGAGGTCCTAAAAATTAGGAATTCCACACACCAATGGTGCTACTTCAGACTTCTGAATTTGAATGTATAACATGGGCCTAATATGCAGCACTGCATAGTATAAAGTCGGTAATTTCTATTCAGCAGTTTCCATGACACAGCAAGTTGAAATTTTCAGTGGTATCCAAGTGAAAATCAAGACTACGGTCATAACGGCGGGCAGCGGGAGAAGAGAAACGGAGATTACGCTATCGATCCCGGATATATGTATGGCTTCTGTGATCCCGTCTGCCGTCGTCCAACCAAACAGAAATAAAACGAGCTCCGGAAGTCGTTGCAGAAGCGGGGCCAGAGCAGGTGCTCGCAAAACGGCAACTCACTGGCCCAGTAGCTACACAAACCACCTTAATAAACTATGCCAGACTATTGTCTGTTACGTACAAGCCCGCAATTTAATCTACTGGGAATGTGGATACAGGACGGTGGAAAAAGCAGTAATTGTGATTAAAAATGCTATCGCATGTTCACTTGACTGCCTGTATTGGAGCTCCTTAAAATTTCATCGTTGTGTTTCATGATCTACTTACTTTCCGATCAGGGCCAATAACTGTACCCCCAAAGCAAACAGAATGCTGGGTTCCACAAATTACGAAAACATTGAGATCGATAAAACTGGCGCTTTAGTACTGAATGAAGTGGTGAATCACAATTTGACGTAATTAGTTATAATTTGGAAACACTAAGGGCCGGTTTATCAATCACATTTATCCAATAGATAAGGGGGATTTATCTGAGGGATAGCGTTATCCGCCAGATAACACAATATGGGGTGTTTATCAATCCCTAGTTAAACCTTATCTGGCGTCTTAATTTATCTGGCCCCTGGACGGCTGGATAACTATTTAACTGGAGGTTAATTAGACATCTAGAGCTTTCTAATCTCCAACAAGTTTATTTATTTACAAAAACCTTATTTGAATCAAGTTTGATCGTCGTTATTTATGCACCTTCTAACGGATTTATTTGGGGATTTGTCTTCAAACAGCAGCAAAGGCGAAGATAGAAGATTCTATCGTAGAATTCGTTGAATGGAAAAGAAGACCGGTTATAGTAAGAGCCCGTGTAGATCACTAGTGTGCATATTTTTATTGAGGTTTTGGTTGGACAAAGATACCGTTCTTTACTTTATAACACAAATCAAAGATTAAATTAAGCCCACAACTTACTGATCACAATAATTCATTCATAATAATTCAGGTTGCAATATCGCAATTCGTATATGCATTACTCTCTCTAGAAATAAAGCAAATAGCAAAAATGTGGTTTCGTATTTGCCGAGCTTGATTGACACTGTTGTGTTGTGGACGTCAGACCTGGTTTTTTTAATAGTCGATCCATGAAGAAAATGTAGCTCCTCCTAGTGAAGTATTGATTTGCGAACAACGAAACTCATAAGGACCATTTTCACCCTAACCCACTCATTCCATGAAAATTCCATAACAATCGGCTGAATATTGTGAAAATTTAGCTTGTTACAAGGATTCGCGGACATACAGGCAAGAGATAGAAAGAGAAAGACACGGAACGAAAGTTGTTCAAAATAGTCTAAAACTTAAAATTCGTGTGGAAATTTTACCACTGTAAAAAAATATCAGCCCTTTGATTTTAGTGATTACCACAACTTTTAAATCTCTCGAAAGTGGAAACAATGCTTCCGCTAGCTATAAACAGGTTTGGAAGCAATTTAGGAGATGCAATTTAGCATTTAGGTCCTACCAATACTTCACTAGTAGGTACATCGCACGGACAATAGTTAATAAACTCAATTTCGCAACGCTATAATAAATTCCATTGGAAATATATCACCTGATAATTCCACTATTGGCATTATATTAGCTGATACATACAATGCAATTTTTATGTATTCCAGTACCATTATCTAGCACTTTTTGATGGAATTTAAAGCTTGACGTCTATTCAATAGATCCGATAGCAGCTCGTGATTTCTCTATCTTCTCGTGCTTAGAAATTCGAAGGTTTTTTTCGATGTTCAAGACCTTAGGGAAAGCGAACTATTCAACGTACTGCGTTGCGAGTGGTTTTAATTGATTCTGTGGGATTAAATTTATCATTGACAAGCAACAAATTATTACTGTTACTTTGAAAGTTTTCGAGATCTCGAATTTTTTAATTTAGCCCTTAATACAACCCTTTGGGGTTGATATAAATTGATGCCGGGCTTCTAGTACCATCTAGACCCCAAATGTGTTTTTAAACACAAGTTTCATATAGTTCGGTCTAGTATTTTCGGAAAAAAAACCGCGGACGGACGGATTTTTTTTTTTAATTCCGTTTTGGATTTTACTCATCTTGGGACGTAAACCAACAAATTTTCAGGGGATGATAAAATTATTTTTCTCTTGGTCGATTACAAAGGTTCATTATTGAAAATAATAAACCAAAACTATGGAACAAAATCAGGTGGGTTGGGGGTTACTTCTTTTGAGAAATATGATTAGATTTCGTTTTGGCTCAAGACGATGCTTCTTATCGCTGGTATTTCTCAGTGTTTGAGATAAAACAAAAAGAACAAGGTGCCACCCTTCTCCAATAGGTACCTAATCATATGTGAACTTTGATCGATTGATTTGAGGTCTTTGACATCTACAAGGAAAACTGATCTCTTAATTCTTTTGAGGTGTGTATAACATATTGATAAATAAATAAAGAAGTAAACGAGGAAATTCATTATATATAATGTTTAACCAACATTCCATCGACATGAACTAGCAGAAAGGTCAGATTCCGATTTTCTAATGCAATCACTTTTATACGAATCTGATCAGTTACGCGCTATAAAGATGAGTTGAGATGTAGTGAGACAATCAGCTATTTATAGGAGTACGGTGGTGTTGACTCGTCCTTCCGACTAATCTTATCCGTTATTTCGGTCTACAAGGGCCCTTAAGCGCCTTGCCTCAAGCTTTATCGAAAGGGAGCGACAAGAACGGGTCCGTCGCAGCTCTAACATCTGAGAGTAACGAGGTGCCTCGTTTATTTACGGCGACACATAGGAGAGAGCGGGAGGAAGAGTAGGAAAGTGTAGGCAGCACATAGCAGACAAAAATCGACACGTGATGGCAGCATATTACACAATACACATAAGAATAAACCGGGGCATGAGACGTAAAGAGGCAGATGTCCCGGTCTTTTGTTGCTCTCCGCTTCCCTCCAACATTTTCGGTCCCCAGACTAAGGGCGTTTTTCGGCAGGTAGCTTAGAACATGGATCTATTCATAAAAACTAGACAAGTCTAAGCCACCAGAACGGGGAGATTTACTGCCCTTTAACAAAATCCCCGAGCAACATATTTCCCTCCCCAGTTTGGCCTCAACAGATAAAAAACCAATTCCGCAGAGGTCCTCTCCTAATCCAATACAAATATCAACTGACTTCCTATGCTCCATTTAGTGCTGTCAGTCATAAATTTAAAATACACTATTTTGGAAACTGGAGATTATAGATGAGCTCAAAATATAGCAAGATCAGACGAATATAGACAATGAGAAAATACCACGACGGATTTTACGTCTGCGCACGCACAGCTGTAAGTAATTATTTTTTTAGTTGTGAAATTTATAAGGGATCATCTACAGCTCAACCCGCACGTCTCAGAAAAATTACATCAAAATTAAATTAAGACTGTGAAGGAAATGCATGTTCAAGGTTTCACATTGGCGTATACGCAGAACCTGATAAGTAGCCACGATTGTTTTGAAATTGATCAGGTACGAATAAACCTCTAAATTCGAGCGTGATTGGAACGTAAAAACGTGGGAAAATAATGCTTGACGAATTTAACGTTAGCGCATGCGCAGATGGAAGTATTAATTAGCGAGTAATGAAACTAACAGGAACACCCTAACCCACACATTCCCTGAATATTTCATCAAAATCGAATGAAAACTGAGAAAATTAAGCTCGTTTCAAGGATATGCGGACACAAGGACAGACACACAGACTCTAAAACGTATAATGGGATAAGGAATTTTGGTTTTCAACAATTCAACAAATTTCATGTCCATCTCCCAAAGTTCTTACAGGTAGACCCGGAAGCAATATGATTTTATTTTCGTCCATCAAACTTGCTAGGTAGTACGAGTAATTATACAAATAAAAGTGGGAAAATATAATTTAGTTAATCAGCCCAAATAACCGAACTAACTGGTTCACTTCTGAATTTCCTATACGTAGCTCAAATGAAATGGTGAACTATTGTCCTTGACCGACTAAAATGTTAAAAGCGAGTGCGTCGAGAGTCGTGACGGAAGTTTGTTGTATTTCCCACCTATCCAATGATACAGTTTTTATGAATATTGAACAAGGTCAGAAACAGAGGGCTAATAATGGAGCCATGAATAACTTGACTATAACCGCTGTTTATCATTAGTGAAGACGAATCCCATGCACGGAATGACAATTTTTATAACAATTTACAATGCAGTGCTAATTTTTTTTTTTTTTAGAATCATTCCAGAAAATGAAGCTATTGCAATGGCTAGGAATGTTTTAAAATTAAATCTTTTGAAAAATTTCTTCATTAAAATCCGTTTTGAAGCATTCTGAAACGATTCGTGAAGTTTGCGCACTTCACACACACACACACACACACGCACGTATCCACATTTCCGTTTCGTTGACTAGGTGATTCTACTCCTCTCTGAGGGGCTGTAAATCTTCGCCATTTTGCCCTTACAATAAGAATAATTTCTTTTTTCTAAGAGCGTCTAAAGTTATTAGGCAACCGGACCGTATAATAATAGTAGTGCCTAATTGTATTTTACTAATTACATTCTCCAATTGAAGATTAATTCTCCAAAATCAATTAATTTTGATTGTATCCATACCACAAACTTCTGCGTCCTCTGTAATTCATGGAGGGGCTCTGCCCACCCTGCCCCTCCTCAAACTACGCCTCTGGAATGTTGTAAAGTTCAGTTGAATATTGGTACTGGTGACGAGGGTAATGCCATCGTATCGGCAAAACACTCTCCCCAGATTAGGGTAGCTAAGACAAACCACAAAGGTGAGCCGAAAATCTCCTAATTCCCAATGGCTACCCCTGTCCAAGTAAAATTCCAAATTATTGAATACCTTGAAGCTTTCATTTAGTAGTTCAGTTAAATTTTCGCCATTAGACCAAAATGGTGTTTCGTGTCATCTTTACTCAATTGTTTACAAATAGAGATAAACTTGATTTATTAAACCAATTAAGTATCTTGTTAATCCGTGAAAACTATCTCAATGGTTCTCAATCGCGAAGAATCAACACCGATGGAGGTAACGCATTTTCCACCTGCTAATTGTCTCATCAGCCGATACCTAATATGGGTAGCCAAATAAAGGTTCACATTAGGGGACAGAATCAGTCCGTACACTTGGCCTGGGATATAAATAGAAGAACCACGCAGACTTTCTCCTTGGGAGGCGTCCACCCATCCCAATAGCACATTCATATTTGAGGACCGGTGTCAACTGAACTACGACCAAGGACGAAGCAGGCAAACAAAAGTTTTCTTGCCCCTGGGAAGGACCAGGAGTAGATCATAAACACCTTCGAGGTCAAGACTATTTTGCCACACAACTTACTTCTTCAAAGTTTTGAATGCATAAAACTACATAGCTGTGATACCGTTTTTAGGGTGTTTTCATTATGAGTTTACGATTCTTCTCGTTTATTCAACCATCTGCACAGCTCTTGCCTGCCACGGTGTTTCTAAGGTTGTAATGAACCATTAAACTTCATTAAGAGTTTACTCATGATGGAAACGACTTCTGCTTCCTCCTTTAATGAAACTAGATGCCAAATAAAGAACACACCAAACGGTTAAATGTAAAAAAGCGTTATTTGACGCAAATACAGTATTTTCCCACGATTCACTGATACGACCCGATTTATCATTTTACCTTGATTTTATCCCAATTAAAAAAAAAAAAATAGCTTTAAAATCAATCAGATTTGCTAAAACGTTATGGTTAATTTCGCAAAGAAACTGGTTCTGCCATTTAAAATCAAAATTTCCACCCACATTTTTCGAATTGATCATTTCGAATAGATTCAGCCACAGATAAATGCCAAATTTATTTGGTAAATAACCTTAATATGGTCGCTGAAAAATCGTAAGCGAGTAGCTGCGTGTCAATGGTACCTTCAGCGTTCCAGCTGGTACACGAAGAACTCTAATAGCCCTACCCTAACCAACTGAATTTCGCACCTACAAACGATACTGTTATTCACTTAATTCAATGATATATACACATTAATGATGGAAATTAACGTATCATACGAGCAGACGTAGGTTCCATTACATTATTTTTTCGCCTTATCTTTCCACTTGAATCATTTGGAGAAAATTACGTGTAGTCAAAAAGTAAGTGAGATCAGGCGATGTACGTGTCCTCATCCACGTACATCAGCAGAATGATGGTATGAGTAAACCTATTCCTTATATCTGGATTTTAAAACAAGAATTTGGGGTAGACGTATGAAAATAACATAATCCCACCACCGCTTAAACACCATTTGTACATCCGATTGTTCTCAAAATAATTCAACGCCAACAGTCCACTGACAAGTTTTAAAATTGGACTGAAGATGAATACTAAGAACAGCAGGGGCTCTATGGTACTTCTTCTTTAGTAAATTCACTACCACTACATTCTCATTGCAAGAAACTGTTTACGGTTAGATACAGAACTCTTGAACGATTGCATCGAAAGGTTTTGTGATATCAATCAGTATAAGACCTCGTAAATTAGAGTATGTGTAGGATGCACCCCCTCTCATTTAAATGAAAAATAAATAAGCGCAAGGTACTAAGGTACTTTACTTTTACTAACCCCATCCTCACCCAACGAGCTTATCGTTGGGATTCTACAGTATAAAAAATTAGTAAGGTTTTTAGGTGAAGCATTCCAGAATTGAAAGTGAGCTGTTTTATGCGTTACGTTCATTCGGACCCATTCAAGTGTTCTCGTTACGGGCTATTGGACGGGTCTGGGATTACTTCAGTTCACGAAAGGGGGGAGCCCGACAGGAAAGACCGTTCCGTCCGAATTTATATGTTTTTTACCCCACTGACGCAACGAGATTCCGAATCAAGCCCGAATACGGGCTCTTCCTCCGCCATTATGGCTCAGCGAGGTCGCCCTTCTGGTCCTCAGGGGCCGGATTTTTCATTCCGCTCTTCCCACTGGGCGCAGACCCTTTTCGGTTAAACCCTTTGTTCATCACCATTCCTCCCCGGCCCGCTAGGACATAAATCATTCGTACTTCACAATCACTCAAGATGGGGATAGAGCGATGGCAGGGTGCCCCTGCAGTTGAAAGGATTTCCCCCGTACACGCTCTCGTCATGATGAAAGGAGTTTTTTTTTTTTCTCAATCAACTCAGTCTCTTTCAGAGAAATTAGATACAGGCTACTCCCTCGAGCAATGTGCAATTTTATTGAGTTGAAAGAGACGCGTGCAGAACTGGTTTCTCTGATTGGATCAATACCAGTACACACTACAATTTTTACTTCGAAAAATAGTAGTTTAGGTTTATCATAATTGATAATACTATTTATTTGATATACCTCCAACCGGTAAAATTCTTCCAAGATTTGATTTTCTTCTTTTAAGGATTAGCTAGTTACAACTATAAGGGTGAGTTCCGCACATTTCCAACCCTTCAGAAGATGTTTGTTCTAAATCTATACTCGTGCCGCCAAAAGAGTAGCCGTGAGCCTGAGGTGTTTTACCTACCTTAAACATGACGTGAGGGTGTTTTACCCTCTATCTCTCCGGTGAATGGATTTTAATAGCTTTGAAGTTACATATTGACATTCTAAATGATGTAAAAAGAGTCCTAACACGAAGTAGAAATCTCAATTAATAACATTTTGTAAAGAAGACGAAACCCCTATCATTATGGCACATTTCATGGGAGCTATGCACTACTTACAGTTATTCGCTTCGAAATTTGTGTAGAACATGAGTGCAATCAAGAAAAATAATTTGGATTTGATCCAGAAAATATCATATTTTTCTAGACTAACCTCCTGTTTTTTATATTTTATATTTTTCTAGCTCAGGAAAACACAGTTTATTGCCGTTGCCGCTTCGATGGGTCAGCCCAGGCAAACCAGCCCAGGCTCCTGTCGCGGCTTGAATATACTCATACCAATGTCTTGGCTAATCAATTACAACAATAATTATTTTATCGATTAATGATAGAGCTTAGAGAAATCCCGTTAATGTCATGTTTTGGGGGCGCTCATTACATTGTTTTGCACCGGTTCCAGGGAACAGAAACCTTTTCTGAATAATCTTAAAAATACAACGAAAGAAGTTCGAAATTTTTCAGCTAAGCTAACAACGGGGAACTCAATCAAAACACAGAATCTGGGTTACCGACAAAAATAAAGATTCTTTCTTTTTAAAAAGTTTAAAACTTCGTATTTTTAGTGTGCGTGATGTTTTTTACACTATTTAATCTCTGCTAACTATGTAGCCTTATGTATAAATTCACAAAAAAAAAAAAAATCGGTGTGCGTCGGACCACACGGTGGAAGTTATACTTCTGTGGCCATAATTTATAATTAATAAATAAATTATGAATAATAATTAATATAATAATTTATAATTAATTTATAATTATAATATTTATAAATTTATAATAATAATCTATAAATTTATTATAATTTATTAATTATAATTTATATATTATGAATCGATAGTTCTTAAAAATTTGTTCTTAAAAATTTGTTCTTAAAAATTTGTTCTTAAAAATTATAAATTTATAATTTATAATAATTATAAATTTATAAATTTATAATAATTTATAATAAATTTATAATTATAATATTTATAAATTTATAATAATAATCTATAAATTTATTATAATTTATTAATTATAATTTATATATTATGAATCGATAGTTCTTAAAAATTTGTTCTTACTTTTCTTACTTTTCTTACTTTTCAGCGTGACGCGGTTTCTCGACCAACATCCCATCCCAAAGGGTCTAACTCCTCCTCCTCCTCCTCCTCCCTCACTCCTCCTCCTCCGCCTCCCTCCTCCTCCTCCTCCTCCTCCTCCTCCTCCTCCTCCTCCTCCCTCCTCCTCCTCCTCCTCCTCCTCCTCCTCGATTAATCGATAGTTCTTAAAAATTTGTTCTTACTTTTCAGCGTGACATCCCATCCGATAGTTCTTAAAATTCAGCGTGACGCGGTTTCTCGACCAACATCCCATCCCAAAGTGTCTAACGGGCGCAAAGAAGTATAACTTCAAAAAAAAAAAAAAAAAAAACCTAGCAACAAGTTGTGTGCGTTTGTGAAGAATATATGGCGTGTGAATAACAAAGAAACAGAATATTCAATCTTACTTTCCAACTTATTACTTTCACAACCGATTTACCCAGTTTAAACCTGTTTAACCAGTTAAACTGTGATTCCGTGGATAACTTACTCGCACTTACTCGTATTGGCCAGTAGGGCTCAGTCTTTGGTGGTGGGAGTGGATCTCAAAGTTTCCTAACATCACCCCCGTTAGAGATGAAAGTTTTTGTTTTCATGGTGATGGATTGCGGTAGCGAGGTTGAAAGTGATGGATCCGCAAAGTACCTACTTGAACTCGATCATGGCCTTACTTGCTTGGGCAATGAAAATAAAAGCTTTTTTTTTCGCTTTCGAACCGAGGAACTTGTGGGGAAAACATCCGATACTATATTTCTCACAATTTCTTCTACATGTATTCAATGTATTGCTAAAATTGCAACATAATTGTTTCAAAAATAATATTAAGAATGAGATTAACAATACCATTTTTTGTACGAAAACCTACAGATGTAGATGTATTGAAAAACTCACTAGGAGAGGGAGGGGTTATGTCGGGCCCCAATCACGTAGGCCTGTTGTACTTTCCCGAAAGTTTCATGTTTAATCAAAGATTCAGCCCTTTAGTGAGCGATGTGAGGGCCTTGATTAATTGTTCGTTTCTAATAGACCTCATTGTGGTTTGTACCCTAAAGAGTTCAAATGTATGATAAGTGAGTGTAGGGCATTCCAGGATTATGTGGGATGCTGATTTATGTCTCACCCCACATAGTCTGCACAGGGATGAACTTTGTGTGACCCCCCTATATGCGATGTAAGTGAAACTTTAGGGGTGCACAGCCGGATGTGACCATGGCCAATGTTTTTAGTTCCCAACGGTTTTTCCTGAGTAGAGTCTAAGTACGTTTGGTGTTGGGTTCGGCTACCATGAATTTACAGTGGACTTGTCCCTGAAGGTAGTTTTTGGTAAATCAACTGCTGGTTCGGGCCCTACAAATGTCTTTGGGGAGCCCCTTATGAAAACCTAACTCTACTACTACGTACAACTACTAATCCCCACGATAACTTGGCAGTGGTGGACAATGTTGAAATGTAGTATCCACTATCCATTATTGATAAATTCTATTACTGTGTTATCACATGTTTTTATGTTATTGGTAGGAGAAATCGAATAATGTTGGAATACTGAATAGTTCGATTCATCAGATATAATGATCTTTAAAAAGATCAGTGGAACCTGTCCCGTCCTTGTCGGATATTAATTTGAAAATTGAGAACATTTTTGAAAAAATAGGTTTTAAAAAAAATTCACATTACCTATCTGGGTTACTACTATTATTTCATTTTGCTGGGTAAGTTTATGGAGGCCAAGAAGCTGAATAATATGAGATCAGGATGAATAAAATCGGTTGGAAAGTTTTTTCGGAATGTGCGCCTAAAAAAGCGGATTTTTACTATGACCTACGAGGCCCCGTAAGGGTCCATCATGCTCGTACCTACCTATCACTTAATGTTAGTTCAGATGACGACAATATCGTAGTGGTGAGGTGTTTTCTCATTGCTTGCTCGAGGAGTAGGTTTGGTATGTGCGAGCGGAGCTGAGAAGGGCGCGGGACAAAGGAAGGGCCCGCATATCCGTATCGAGTGCGCCCTTCACAATCGGTGCCGGGAGGACGGGACGCGGGAGCTGGAGGTGCCGACTCCTCGCCGAACCTGCTTCCGTTCCCGTTCTCACCCACATCTGACTATCTAACATCTACAGAGGCTTTCATCTACAGGGCTTTCACACAACCGTTCGCATGGGTGCCTACTGCCTGTGCTCCGTAAACAGGAGAGACCCTAAGGTACCCACGAACGTGCAGGGATACATAGATTGAAACATATCACAGCAATCTTACTTCGTACAGCTTCATTTGTCTTAAGTTGTTGAACAACTTAAGGATAACTCAATTTGTAGTGAATATCAACTTGATAATAACTTTATTAATCATTGAACAGTAGTAGAACAGTTTGAATGTTGATATTGAAAGAGGTATCAGGAAAGGAAATCAGTAGACTTATGGGTTGACTTCTCACCACAAAGTTACGTTTTACATTACCTACTTTATTTGGCTTAAATTGTCTAACAACTTGAGAATGGCTTAATTTGTTGTGTATCTCGACTTGATAATTACATTATTAAGCTTTGAACATTTGTAGAACAGTTTGGATGAGTATGTAATAGAAGGTAGCTGGACAGGAAATCACTAAAGGCTTAGGATGGCTCGTTACCGCAACGTAGGTAGTGGAGGTTAGGATACCAGGGTGTGGGAGTACGTTGAAGGGGGGGGGGGGGGATTACTGGACGTCCAGACCCCCAGCTGTGAGCTCTCGCTCTTGTCGAGTCAGATTCCGAGATCCAGGGGCCTGCGAGCAACAGGATCACTTCCCAAGGCTCGTGAAAAACTAAAATATTTACACTCACGAATACAATAAAATTCAAATCTAAAATGTTCTGCTGATGACGCCAACGGTTTTCATACATCAGCGCGTATTTCAATCAATTCCATAGGGTGAAATTTTCAAAACTATAGAGGGTCAGAATCTAAGTATATCGACATTGACGTAGGCACCCACCAATTGAAAATTAATGCGATTAAATAAAACACCTACTTAAATACCATCATACCATATCATATAAATGCCCCAAAAAAACGTTCCGCGTACAAAAGATGCCAGGCCAAAAACTGCATGATATCGTCCAATTTTGACCATGCCACTAGTCGGACGTCTCCAAAGTGGATTCATTCTTTGACTCTTTTTGGCTGCCTGTAGGAGTGTGACGCTTCCAAATGTTCAGACGGCATCAGGTGACTAAGGAGGCATGTCCCTCCCAGGATTTGCAAGGAAAATCAAGTTCGAGCAGATATGGTGAGGTCGGGATGAAGCCATAATGGTACGAAGTTCTACTTTGCTATTTATATATATCGACGCGGCTCGTCATTGCAGTGGTTGAAATGGTAGAAACCCCCACCGCTTGGTCATTACCGGTTTCAATACCCTAAATGGCACATTGAAAGGTCAAAAGTAGCCTACATTTCAAATTTCAAATTTTGGGGCCGAGAAGAACTGGCAGAAGTGGGTGGGTAAAGACCAAGTTTGATGAGAAAAAAGGAAAACAAACAGAAAATTGAAGAAAATCCGAAAGTACATGCATTATGACGCCTCGTTTATAGTTTATATAAAATCGATCTACCGTTAAATATTTGGCATCAGGCGACTCAGGGGCATGCGCCTCCCAGGATATGCAATGAAAATCAATGTTGAGCCGACAGCTTGAGGTCGTTAGAAGACCTATGTTGGCACGAAGTGCTAATTTCTTACTTATATCGACATTGCAGATGCGGCTAGAAGGTTTTTAGGGGTTTTCATGCGAGACTGGCGTGTCGCTAGATAGTCCATATATAAAACGAAAAGAGTTTAAAAGAACTCGATTTCGTGAACTTATAATTCCATCGGACTATATCAGCTGATACTATTCCAACTGCGGCTGATGCTGCGGCCAGCCGCATTCGCGTCACTCCTTACCCTCGTACTTGGGATGATCTTACGAACCTTTCCTCAAAATTTCAAGTGATTTAGACGACAACTGATTTGTCTAGAAGTTATGAGCAATGTCCACCTAGATTGGCCGCTTTTCCCACTGTGCGGTGGGCCGCTGGAGGAGCCCCGGGACAAAATGGGAAGGCAGCTGCGCCCTTCTCACCGTAACATATCCAAGACGGGTGGAGGTAGGGGTGACCTTGACGGCAATAAAAAGTTCACCCTCCGGGGAGTCGTCACCTCCGCGGACTCGCGGCTTGAGGAGCCTCTTCCTCCAGTGAATGTTCTTCAAGGCTGGTGATAACTACACTGTTTTGCAGTTGGTAGTTCAGAATGAGCTACTTTACATATATGATTTTCAACAATGAACTTTTGTAATCGACCAAGAAACCCCGCAAGGTGGGGTTGCTTTCCGCTTTGAGCCTGCGGCTAAAAAACTAAAACATGGAACATGCTTTCTTCCCGCTAATTCGGGGTCGCATTTTTGTTCTTCCCGCTCATTCGAGGTAAGCTACCTACTCTCGAAACATTTTGGTTCCCCTTCGCACGAAACATCATTCTGATACTGAGTTATATTCCACTACAGCGATTACTAGGTCTTTGCTTCAAATGATATGTTAGTACGTAAGTGGTAATCCTTCAAGAGAATTAAGAGGAAGCTCACACATTCTTGATAAAATGGACAACAAGACTCACCACTCTCGATATCTAGGGAAAGTCAATTTGGTAGGTACTCACCTGAAACAGAACAATAAAATAATTAATGCAGGAATACAAATACGAGTATGTTGACACCACCATCACTCACAACTGAGTTGATAGCAAATGACTTAATGACATGGATGTCTTTTGGCTAGAGGTCAATGTAAGTCTAAATTTTGCGAGATCTTTTTTCCATGTTTTTTTCCATGTAACGTTTAAATTTATGTATATAGGGAGAAATGGGTAGCGTGAGATGCAGTGACGTTTCAGATAAATTAAGAGCTTTTCAACGATTGGATAACGATGTTTAAAGGTGAAAAACCGACAGAGTTACATTTCCTCATTTACCAGGATTTTTAAAATGATTTCCCATTGAATAATAGTTGAGTCAATAGTAAACCTCGTCGAGTAGATTTTGATCGCAAAGCAACCCTAAAATCAGTTCTCTAACGGAGTAAGAAAGTGCCTCACCTTCTTTTGTGTGTTAAAAATGACAAGTGAACATTTCAAACGCTTTCTCAAATATGAAATGAGAAGCCAAAAAACACATCCAAGCCATAAATTTTTTTTTTTTTTTTTTTTCGTGTAAGCGGTAAAATAATTTATTATGTATATTCAATATAGGTAATTACTGCTTCCGAGTCTGCAAGGCAGCGCAAGCTTTGTTTTCTCTTTCGAAATGAAAAAAAAATTGTTTGCTCCAAAATTGAAATTTCCACTCTCATTTTGTGTTTCATGGCCTCCCGAACAAATTTGGTTTCGTGTCTGTCTGTCTGTCCGTCCGTCCGTCGGTCTGTCCACATTCTTTGCAACAGCCATAACTTCCACAATTTTGATTGGATTTTACTGAAATTTTCAGGAATAGCGTGGATTTAGCCCTAGATGTCCCCTATCAGTTTCATCATGGTTGAATCAGCGGTACGTTCTGGGCATGCGCGAGCGTTTTTCTTTCTATATTTCCTTGCAACAGCTGTAATTTCCAGAATTTTGATCGGATTACAATGAAATTTTTAGGAAGAGTGTGGATTTAGCCCTAGATGGTCCCCAATCAGTTTCATTATGATTGAATCAGCTATACGCTCAGCGCATACGTGAACGTAATTTTCTTGTGACAGTCATAAGTCCGTCATTGTTGAACAGATTTTAGTTGGGTTATCCGCGTTTTAATACACCGTGAACTTCTAAAATAAACTATTGTATTTAAAATCCTAAAATTGTTTCTGACGTAAATCTAAGTTATGATTAGAGTAGCCAAACTTGCCACCCCAGAAGTTGGCTTTAATGTTAATCTGTAAAAGGTTATTATACATACATATACATTCCACGTTCCATAATAAAACCATCCATCTACGAGATAGTCAGAATTTCAAGTGACGTTTGAACCACGTTCGGACAAATGCTTGAGTTCAGTTCCAAAAGTCATATACATTATTAAATGGTAGCTATAGTAACAGTGTTTAATAAATGCAATCCATCTACCTATTAGGTACCTAGACCTAGTAGTTTTCGATACCACTGAAAGAGAAGAGGCAAAAGGAGGTCAAACTAGATCACGTGGTCCAAGTATATCCATATTTAGAGTTTTTTGAGACGTTTAGAAGACCAGAATTCATTTGGTTATGAATAGCCGGTACTTTTTGCAACTCTGGGCGGTTACGAGACAGGGCTCATTGAGGGCGTTGAATGGAGGATCCGTTGGAGAGAGGAGGGCGGTCAGGAGTAGCGAGCAGCTGACGGGGGCCAGCTGATATGTCCTGTTCTCCTCCACGGATCAAGTACCCCGTTCGACCCCCGAAGCCCCACCCGGTCCCCCAGGGGTCCTCTCCTACCTCCGGGGTGCTCTACCTCTACCCTACCGGCGGCATCGGCTCCGCCGTCACGCTCCTCCAGCCTCAGCTGATCGCTTCCGCTCCTCCAGGACTTCGCTTCCGCCCTCCGCTTCCGTTTCTTAACCTTCAAGGCCGCGAAGGGACCCGCGCGGTGCCGTCATTCGCGTCACGTGACTTCGCGCTCGTCACACAAAACCCGTCTTGAAAGATCTCAACAGCTGTCGCGAAGCTATTCCGAGTTCCGGTTGTCCTTTTTATCTCCATCCGAACCGACTTCGTTGGTACGTAGGACATCACAGGTCATTGAACTTACTTATGTTAAAATGTGAGTGTCCACATAATGTCGGCCCTGAAATTTACTACAGCCCTTATCTGTATTACTTGTCTGTATCGCTTGACCATGTCTGTTTCATTTGAGGTACTCAAGTCTGTATATTTCGCTTGTTTCATGAGTAGAGTTGCGTATTGCATTATCCTTTGGGGAAATTCTGGCCGTTGCAATTTGGTATTTAAGGCACAAAAGAGAGCTATAAGAACAATTTTCAACCTAGGTTTCAGACAAAGCTGTAGAGGCCTTTTCGTCAAACTCGGCACGCTTACAGTCCCTAGCCTTTATATCCTGAATTGCCTCTTGTATGTAAAATAAAATCTGGGCACCTTTACAAAAGGATCAGACGTACATAGCCATTTCACAAGAAATAGAGATAAAATATGCCCGCCAACAGTTCGTCTGACTACGTCGCGTCGCTGCTTGGTAGCCCTGATCAAATGGGGCCTCGCCTGTTTGACCACTTGCCGGCTTCTATGAAATCTCTTCCAAGTAAGGCCTTCAAGAAGAATGTCAAGAATCTATTACTCCATGCTGAACTTTATTGTGTGAACGACTTTTTTAAAATGTCCTTTTAAGGGTGTATCTTCGATGATCGTTATAACTACCATATCATGATTCAACTTGTTTATTTATTGTGTAAAGTCTCGTTATATTTTTTCCTTGTAGCCAATGTAGATTTTCTTCTCAGCAGCCGAGGAATTTTATAAAAGTACTCGTGCTAGCTTTTTATATAGTTTCTCTGTGATAGAATTGTTGATAATATTATTGTTAACTATTGGATATATTATTCTTCTTATTATATTTTGTTGTTAATTGTACGAATGAATGTTTTGTGTGCGTGTAATTTATAGATTGACTGGCTGGTACATTTTATTCATTTGGTTTCGGCCTGGGGGTCCCGGTTGGCCTGGGGGCGGTCTCGCCTGGGGTTTTCTTGTGACTCGATTAATTAGTCGTGTCTAGGGGTGCTCATCTAGTGATGGGTGGGCACCCTCGGGAGGCCGCCATGGTGGGTCGGGTCCGGGCTTGGCCGGGGCGCCCTGGCCGAGCCGCCCTTTGGGCGGGTGTTTGAGTCTGCTTGTCCTCTGACTCTATAAATCACTTGTTGGCTGCAGGAAGAACTTTGCGTTTGATCAACGGATGGGTTTTTTTGTAGTCATGTTGACTGTATCTCCTTGACAATTGTCACACATATTATGTTTTTGACAAATAAATATACTGAATACTGAATACACAGGGTCCCAAAAACTACTCCCTACTGTGAGATTGATCCCACTGTTAAGTGCGTATCCTGGAATCCAATGAAATTCTACTTAGCGAGGTATTCAGGGCTCGAGCAGAGTGCTTAAATTGGATTGTAAATCCCTAAGAGTCTGATAGGTGTAAGGAATGCACGCGAGGCTGTGTTCCATTACTTCTGCTGCTGCCAACCTAGTGCGACTTGCTGCCTTCAATTGTTCCTCATTGGCACGGGAAACATAAAAATACCTGGTGTTATGATAACTTCCAACAATGACTGTTCTACAGAGATTCATGCTAGACTAGTAGTAGCAACCGAAGCGTATTTTGCTCTCCAGAGCTTACTTAAATCGAAAATGCTATCGAGAGACCTAAAGAATAGGATTTACGAATCCATCATTCACCCTATACGGCGTGGTGTTGGGTAGTTACCAGCAAAAATATGAGAACCCTTGAGGTCTGAGAGCGAAAAATTCTCAGAAGAACTTTTGGGCCTGTATGTGAACAAGGAACATGGATGATTCGGAAAAAATCAGAACTATTAGAACTATATCTTAAGCCTGGAATAGTTGGAGTCCTGAAGAGTGCAAGACTGCTTTGGTTAAGCCGCATAATGAGGGCTGATTCAAAAAGCTCCTTGAGAACAAATTTGGAGGGCGCCAAGAGCGTATAAGACCGCGTAGGAAGTAGCTAGAGGAAGCAGATGGTGAACTCAGCGAGCTTGGTGTAAGACATTGCAGAAAAATAACATAGGACTATAAGGAGGGATTATTCAGCAGGCCAAGGCTCTCAATTGGCATTAGACTCAAGAAGAACGAAAAAAATCAATAGGGGCCGCAGTCGAAATACCTACTTCCAGATGTTACAATGAGGTGTTCCAAATAAGAGACGTAATGATAAAATCAATCCATACATGTTATATTATATTAAGGTTTTACAGAACTGGTCAACAAAAAATAATGACACATAAGGAACCTTTATTCGCCCTGAAGATACCTAAAAGTAGTTTTAAAGCAGTCTGTTGTGGTTTGTCCGCACAATTGAACGTAATTATTATAACGCAACTAGAAATATCTAGATATGATAACAGTTAAGGTTACGGCGGGTAGTTTCTAGACTATTTTCGTACGGTATCTCTGGGGAAGGCGATTCGGTAAGGCAAAGATAGTTCGGAAAATAAATGTATTGCCTTAGGTACTTAGTAGCTTGGTTAAGTAAATGGTTTTATCATTGTGGGATAACTTCAAGAGTATTCGAGTATTTCTTACGAAATTGCGAAGCTGAAAAACTTCTTTCCCGACGAACTCAATTCTCCCTAATCTTCTGGGGACACTTATTGGCCCTCTTCCCGAAGTAGGACGATAATGAAAACTAAAGGTTGCCAAGTCCCGGATCCGGAGTGGAGCGTGCGGGCGATGAGACAAATGAAAATAAAAACTCCGAACGCGGTCTTTGAGGCTAAGGATCTCCTGTTATCTTGAGAGATAAAAATGAGGTCGACGAACGGACCAAGGGCCGCTAACGTAGGGCCTTGGGAAGCCGTAAGCCCTTGGCAACTCCGAGCTCAACTGTGTTCGAATCTGAGCAAATCCTCCAGGGAGTCGAGATTAAACCTTCAACAAAGTTTGATGACCTCAGCATACAGAAACTTCATAATATGTGTTCCGCTCTCAGTATTTCTATTATACAGAGTGCATGGTAAGCCTACCCTAAACAAAATCAGAGGTCAGTGTTCAGGCTCAATCCATTTAGTGGAGCAGGGAAATCGTATTCATACGGCATACCCAACCCCGCATACATTTTACTCAATATCTTTTTAAATACATAATCATTTGTTACGCTAGATTACAAACGGGTGTAATTACTTATTTAAATCCTTTTCCGCATATCCGTAAACTACTACATTGTGTGACAAATTATGAAGAAAATATAAATAAAATTGGAAAAAGCAGTAGGTAATGGCTTATGGTCGATGTGACGCCATGAAATATCTATTATCCCTGAAAGAGGATAGATATTATCCATGAAATATCTTTTATCATCGGGAGGGGCCTATGGTCCTCCTTATCTCCTTAAGTGATAGTCACACAGTGGTGGATGCCACAGCTGTACATCGTAAGCATGTACTGTAAATATAGCTGTGATATCATATCAACCCGTACATGGTAAGTTTGGGCAGAATAAAGCAATCATTGAGGGGAAATAGAATATTAGTAGGAATGGACTCTAACGCCAGGCCAAGATGGTGGCACAGCCATCTCTTTAATCCCCGGGGGCCGGATGGCACCAATCGAAGGCAGCTAAAAATTCTCTGCCCTCGGGGATCAAAGAGATGGTCAGGCATCTGGAGACAGCGGAGAGTCCAGTAACATGGTAATCTCCCATCTCAAAACCACAGGTACCACAGGTTGGGGGGGGGGGGGGGATTTCAGGCTACCGGCACACTGCACTATGCCAAAGTGTCACCAGCCTGCCCCCCCTGATGAGGTAGGATTCGTGGTGGCAGTGGTTGAGCACACACCAGCCTTGGGACACGGGACCCAGGGTGCTTAGGGGTAGAGATCACATCACTAGCGACTTGTACCCTGGTAATGTGTCTCGGCATGTAAGTTTTGCTATAAACTTGGATACTAGCTCCCTTACCTGGGAAAACCACCCCACCACCTGCAGTGCCTTGGCATGAAGGTACCTTGCAAGGAAAGCTCCGAGCAAGGGCTCCTGAATGGTGAGTCATACCGTTCCTCCCGCCCTGTTCGGGGGGGGGGGGGGAGCAAATTCCACGAGGGATAGGATCTCCTAAGCAAATATCAAACCTCTGTAAGAAGGGGGATCTCTCTCTTATCCCTGAAAGAACAGAATAAGTTCAATATTCTATACTTCAATGGGGCTCCGAACTGAAAAGGTCCCGCACTAGGACCGGTTGAGGGCGAAGGACCTAAAGAACATGGTGGCTGACACGACTTTCCCCTTGTGACGCCCATTTTCGCTCTACAATTCGTTCTCCTCACCATCAATCTCATCATACTGGTCAAAAATGAAAATTATTATAAATGAATTATTCTATGAAGAAACACACATACAAAAAATCTACAAAACAACTTGTGTCTTTCACGACTGCTCTTATTGGCAACAAAAGAATAGCAAATCTCTAAGGTCATTGTTTATGTGCTGCGCTCTATCTCGAGCATCTCATGTTCGGAGCCCCATTCAGACCATCCGAACCGAACTCCTAACGTCGAGTCCCTCCCATATGATCGCGTGTGTAGGTGGGAATCGGTCGTGTAGGTGGCAGTGGTATTGATAATTAGTCTTTGTTAAGTCAACAAGAACGAGTCGAATTAATCATGCGACTCTGCAGAGTTGGGTAACCTTAATAACCAACGCGTAGATCTATATTTAAGCAACTGCCACACCCAACTGATACTCAATTGCACGGGTACACTTAATTCGTTAACTATATTCATTATGGGCCGATGCGAACAACAATGTTCTTGTATAAATTGTAAAACCGCTTTATCTCATGACAATTTACTCAATCTCATCTTGCGATTGTCATCTCTATTTATTAATTTTTGATATTTTGAGATCAACTCCTTGATACCTGTGCTTCCTTCCTAAGTCACAGTTCACCGCAAAGAGCAGTTATAAAGAAAATAGAAAATGTTTCATTCAGAAAGTTCACAAGTACAAAATTATTAGTAAATACATGTGTATAGTAGGTGAGTTCTTGTTCATCTGTTGATATCAGCCCGACTTTAGGCTAGGCCGTCTCGTCAAGCTTTGAGTCAGTTCCAGATTTTTGACATAACGGAATAAATCACTCGCGACGAAGTTGTGGAAATCCATTTCAATAAAAAACTGAAGAAGAACGTTGTCTAATTCGACAACAATGAAGTGTTATGATGTTAGATCAATTTCACGGTTGGGTCACCATCAGTAACAAGCGATTTAGAAAGTTGACTATAGCTTTCATCATTATTGATCCTCTAAGGCTATTTAGAGGCTGAGAATACAGTGATTATAGATAATTAGTTGGTGTATTAATACAGAAATAATAAACCTTTTCGTGATGATTGGCAGGGAATCGGAAACCAACTCGCTCTATTTTTTGTCCAAGCAATATACTCGTACTTAATTTTTTATTTTATATACATTTGTAGGCAGGTAAAAAGATCTTCAAGAACCTAAAATGGAAATCGGATCTACTTAGTAGGTACCCGTAATGAGGGACCGTACTCCGGGTTATGTCGAAACACACCTTCCTTTTCCCAGGTTGAAACTTCAGGCTGAGTCTTCAGAAATTTCGTCAGTACTCTCATTCCACATGCTTTCTTCTCAGTCTTTCCCATTCTTTGACCAGCTTATTCTGTAGGATTTTTTCTGCGAGGACAGTTACAGAGGCCCAATGTTACTCTCGTTCAAGAATTTTGGCTACAACCCCCTTCGGTACCATATCTTGCAGCCTTCTTCTTTTGGTTCTTCTCATCGCTTGCACACAAAGGAAGTACATCATCATCGACTGGAGTTTGAACTTATTGGGACGTCCAATTTTCCCATTTTATACATTCATTTTTTATTTTATTATTATTATTATTTACTTATTTTTTTATTTATTCATTCAGTAAAATAGCCCATATTCTGAGAGGAACTTTGTTAAGTAAAAGTGCACTTCTCCATGTTTTCTCTCTAACCATATCTTGATCTGAGGTATTAAGATCAAAATAGACTACTTCCACTATTTTTGTCTCATCACACGAATTACTTATATACATCATATATGTTACAATCAACGCGGTAGCTGTACTGCCCAGAGAGCGAGAGAAAGAAGAGAAAACAGATATGGGGGGGAGAGAGAGAGAGAGAGAGAGAGAGAGAGAGAGAGAGAGAGAGAGAGAGAGAGAGAGAGAGAGAGAGAGAGAGAGAGAGAGAGAGAGAGAGAGAGAGAGAGAGTTTTAATTACCCGGGTTCTAGGTTAACGCCTGAGAGCGATTTTGGGGCAAGGTGTACAATAATCCCACTAACACCCCATCAGTGGTTATTGAAGCACTCGCCTCCACCTACGTACGGCGCTATTATGAGCCATCGCTGTTGACTTAACGCCAGACTCCAGGCTCCGTGAGTCAATAGCTCATTTTCAAGGCGTTAAATACCGTGGCAAACATTTGATCAGTTGGGAAGTGACCTTGGACTGGTTGGGTCCACCGATCGTTTTCGATACTTAGTTGGTGACTCCGATTCGTTTCGCTTGAAAGAACGTTCAGATGTCAGATATCTTGAACTAAAATTGCAATTGCAGTTGCACCAATCTTCGCTTATACGTAGGCGATCAAATCAGATCGCGTCTTAGCTTAGCCCAGAATCACAAAAACATTCAGCACAAAAACAGAACAGCTCATAAGAAATCCGAAATGAGCTCGAAACAAATCCAGGAAATAAGCGTAAAAAAGCGAATGAATTATGGATTAGTGGGTTTTTCATTGTTCTTCAGGGGATCAAATTCAACACTTCTCTGTCCCTTTGTTTATTCCTAATTGATATTCCCACCGTTAGGGTCCGACTAAAGGGTTCTGGGGAATTAAGAAAATGAGTTATTAAATAAATGAAAAAAGTGGGTGTAAATTGAAACGGCATCCCTTGGGTTTAACATTGAGAAAGGTAGAAACTGAATAGGGAATTTCCAGATACATGGAGGTAAACATATTATAGTGTGGTAACGTTAGTGAACTGGATTTTCGCAAGAAAATAACAATCTAATTGAGCCCATGTAAACTGATCGAGGTGACTAACAATGAAATGTTTGCCAATGTGGGAGTGGCACATAGCTGAATCGTATCTCAACTGGAATGCAGAGATCATTAAAATAATTCAAATAATCGAGTTTTCATGGTAAGGTCCTCTGCTTAGCAACACGGGCCAAGCCTACAATATAGACCGTAATTCTAAAACCTAAGGTCTAAAAAGTACGATTTTTCAGCAGGGCACTCCAAAGTTTTCTACACTTCCCTTGCTAATTACTTTCGTCCAGTTCATGATAATGAATTTATTTTTTAACTAACAATGCCTCTGAATGCATCCATTAAAGGAAAATACACAAACTTAATTTTCAGAAGCTATTATAATCTATTATAGTAACTTATAATCGTAAATTTTTTTCATCAAGTCGAGCAATTTTTTCGGTGCTAAGTTTTGAATAAAAACAACCCAAGTCTAAGATGTATTGTTCTTCCTGAAACTATTAGGTAAAATAAGGAGAGAGTTTGTGTTAGAAACAAACCCCACCGCAAATGAAGCCTCACAATTGAAGCAAAAACAACTCGTGCCATTCATGTAAATTATGTGGCAATTTGAGTTCAAATTAAACAAACAAATTAACACATTTAGCAGACTTGAGTTGTTTCTGGGCACACATGAGATGACTTTAATATCGTTCCGAAAATCTGAGATGTTTTTGGCAAAAAAATTGTAGAATTGTCAAAATTACAATCGACAATTGCAATTGTGATTTACACTATTTTCCTATTTGAATTTTCAAATTTTGACTTCACCTTGAAAAGAGCGCATCAAAATTCATGCGGGAGTACGTAAAAACCTCATTTCCGACAAATTTGGAATTACTCTGGTTTTCAATATCTAGACAGATTTAATGTTGAAAACTATCTGTATTGTACTCACCTTAAATTTTGTATCTAAGTATGACTGTTCATAAATACATTATGTTAATAAATATATATATTATATTCTCTGGAGTTTGAGAAAATCGGTAAAATAGACAATGACAAAAAGATGCTTGATAGATTTAACGTTTGCGCATGCACTAAAGCTACCAGAAAGTCGGGAGCGATGTTCATTGGAGACAACCTACGGTCTAAATCATTCAAAGCCCAACAATCCCATCGATATCAGATGAAAACTGAGGAAGTCGTACTTGTTACAAGGATTTGACGTTCGCATCTGCGGAGTAGTTGCTAAAAAATGATACAATTTTGATGACACTCATAAGGAGTGATCAAATCGTTATTTCTCTACTAACCTCCGAATTTGAGCAAGATCAAATGATCAGATGAATAGGTAGGTTATGAGAACATGACGTTCCATGGATTTTACGTTTGCGCATGCGCAGCGAAAACTATCAATTTTTGAGTGATGAAATTGGTGGGAGACCATCCTCAGCCTAACCCGCACATTACATCGAAATCGAATGGAAACTAAGTTATGCTTATTATATGGATTTGACGTTGGCATATGCGCAATAGTTGCTAAAGATACGATTATGATTAAACTCGTATGGGATAATATGTAAAATCCCTATTTCCCGACTAACCCCCGAATTTGACGAGATCAGACGAATAGGCTATGAAAAAATAACGCTTGACGGATTTTACGTTTCCCCATGCCCAGCGAAAACTATCAGTTGAAATTAATAGGAGTTCATCCTCAGCCTAATCCTCTCATTTCCAGAAAATTACATCGGAATCGAATGGAAACTGTAGATGTTATGCTTTTTGCAAGGATTTACCATTCGCGCGTGCGCAGCAGCCAATATTGATAAGATCGTGATGAAATTTATTTTAGTTTATTAACTTGTATTTTACTACCTATTTTCCAAATTTGAGATAGATCGGACGTCAAAAATGTAAGGAAATAAAGGTTGAAGGAATTCACGTATGCCCTTGAACAATGGGACGTATCAAGTTGTGAACGATGAAACTGATACGGAACCGTACTTAGCCTAACCCGCTCTTCCACCTATCCTTGATCCTTGAGAAATACTTGATAGAATTCATTCTTGCGCAGAGTAAAGTATTGATTTGAGAACAGTGAAACTACAGCCTAACTCCTACATTCCGTGGATGAGCGTTAGTAAATTTGAAAAATTAGATGCACATTGTAAAAATTAGCTTGTCACAAGAATTTTACATTCGTGTATGTTCAGGAGCTACTAACAGTACGTGCAAGTTGAAATAGAAACGAAATGCTCAAATCGTCTTCTCCCGACTAGGTATCCTCCAAACTTTGCGAGATCTGACAGATAGGTAGAGAAATGATGCTTGATGGAATTTGATTTTGCGCATGCGTAGAGTGAAGTATTGAATTGGGAACGATGAGTCGCGGCGGCGAAGATCGGTGGCCTGGTCCGCCTCATCAATCTTTCTTGAAGATTCTGCTTGAGGGATTCACCAGATTGACGCCCATCTCGCATAAAGGCTCCTCCTCATCCTTGTCAGCCGGAAAATGGGGATGCCAATATAGGTACTTTATCTTCCGTTTGACAACACCCTGGGGGTAGTACCTGCCTACTAACCACCCCGCCCCACCACAGCTACAGAAAATGTTGAACACTATTAGACAAACACTTGTCAACTTATTTTAGATGATCATCTGCTTTACTTTGACCTTTACATAAGGTGAGCAACTTCTAGTAATCAAAAAGCAATTGTAGATTTGGCGAGATGGCAGTAGTTTCTGTTGCAACAGAGGACCTACGAGTATCTAGGTGCCGATTTGAATAAATTATCGAAATAATCACAAACAAAAGCAAAATGTTGGTGACCTCATAATTTATATTTTTTGAGGGAATGAAATTTGTTGGTTCTCTTTTCAAGACAAGTAGAATTCAAAAAAAAAATCTGATTCAGATCAAAACGGGTTTTATGTCTACACTAATACTGTGTCAGTACGTCAACGCACATAGCGACCCACAAACCAAGGTAGCAACAATGAAGGAGCATTAGTATATTGTTATTTATTTAAGATGGATGACCGAGATTTTAGCTCACTCTGCTGATCAGAAAAGAGCTTATCATTTCAATCGTCTGTTAATGTCTCAGAGACCCAACAAATTTCAACTTCCTAAGCAGGCCAGAAGAGGATTTGGCTCACGCGGCTGATCAAAACATAGCCTATCATTTCAGTCGTCTCTTAATGTGGTGCGTATAGGAGACTCTGTCCCTGGGAAATTATGAGACGATTGAAATGAAGTGTCTTTCCAGATCATCTGAGTGAGAAAATTCTCTCCTATTCACCCTAGGTAGTTCAAAATTTGATAGTCCCCGGGACACTAAGAAGCGATTGAAATGAAGTATGTTTCCTGATAATCTAAGTGAGATAATTCTCTCCTGTTCACCCTAGGAAGTTGAAATTTGATAGGGGGACTCTATAGAACATCTAAAGACTATTGGAATTACGGTCTGTTTCCTGATCAGCTGATAATGAGCTACATTCTCTCCTATTCGCCCTAGAAAGTTGAAATTTGATAAGCAGACTCTCCGGGACATCAAGAGGCAATTGAAATTATGATCTCTTTCCTGATCAGCTGAAAGATCTAAATTCGCTCCTGTTCATTCAAGGAAGTTGAAATTTGTAAGGGATCAGTACTGCACTAATGCTCCTTCATTGTAGCTGTCTTGGTTTGTGGATACTTATGTGCGTGGGTTGAATTGAAAGAGTACCTAATAGTTAGTTCAAGGGCCCTTGACAAAACCATCAGTTATTTGACCCCAAATTCTAAGGTACTTTATGAATAGTATATCTAGTAGAGAGTACATATATATCTCCCACTCTGCCAGTTCGAACAGCTCGGATTCCTCTTTGGGATTAATCGAAAATTGATCCCAAAACCCACAAAATCGATTTATTTGACCCCGATTAATTCTTGTGTCTTCTCAAACTAGGTGTTATGGAGGTACGAAAAACTTAATCTGCCATCCATATCAAGTCGGGTTCGCTTAGAGCCAAATTTCAAAATTTCAGTCGAAAAAATTCAAAATCGAGTTATTATAACCCGATTGATTCTTGCGTCTTCTCAAACTTGTCTACTTGTTGTCTACTTGGCGAACCCGACTTTGTATGCAAGGCAGAGTAGGTTATTTTGTACCTCCATCACACCTAGTTTGAGGAGACCAAGAACCAATCGGGTTTTCGGCTCAATTTTGGATTAATCCCACAAGTTAATCCGACCTGTTCTAGTTGGCAGTGTGAACATATACTTTCAACTAGGTATACTATTCAAGAAGTATCTTGGCATTTGAGGTCAAATAACTGATGGTTTTTATCACCGGCTCTTGGACTAAGTGTAGACATGAAATGATATCCGTTATTTGATCGGAATTAGAAATTTCAATGTCGAATCCATTATTCTTTCAGTAGCGTCGCAGTATCGAAAACCTATAACTAGTTCGACCTCACCGAAAGGATACCGTAAGGTAGGACTTCTTATCTAGTTCATTCTCACCACTATTACCTCTGAAAAACTCACCGTTTTTTCCTCGCAACGTGCTAGATATTGTTTTTTAATCACTTATATGTTTTAAAGCTCCAACGCCACTTTTAACGAACTACGGGAAAGGACGCAAGCAGGAGTTTTGCGGAGTAATTCGTTTAATCTTCCAAGTCTGCCACGGGCGGATGGTCAGGGGCCAGATAAGGGAATCTTATCATTTCCCTACGATTGCCTCATGAGAATTTCACTCATTTAGGTATAACTTGAACGCCGAGCGGTTTCGTTTATCTTTAGGGGCATTTATTATCAACGCCGCAGTTGTCGGACGTGGACACCAATGGTACCGTTATTCTGTTATTTAGCAGTTGTTTTCCGCATATTCACAATAGAAGAACGATGAAAACATATTCACCACGTGTCCACAAGTGTACGTGGAAGCAGGATGTTGGATTCTTTCGCAAACAAATCAAGCATTCCAACAGAAAGGATGAGCTGGTTGGACAGCACTTTTTGAGCACAATAAATGTGTCACATTTCTTTAAGGTGTGCTAAAAAATCATTAATAATTACAAAAACGGATAAAAATGGTTAATTTTATATTTATAACTGAACATAGAATTCAAAAAAGTCTATCGACTAAAAGTAGAGCATTCAAAGAGTTATTCTTATTCACAAAATTATACTGCGAATTGTACATAAATTTTATTTATAGGTAGGTAGGCGTGCTAATATATACATGAAGTACATATGCAAACTGTACGAAAATGGTAAAAAATATAGAAGCTGAATATTATTTAGATTTTTTTTTTTTTTTTTTTCCGTAAAATTTATTACCAACAATTTCTTTGCACATAAAGTGCCAACATTTTAAAACAATTATTGAACATGAATATAATTTATGAAAACGACGGAAATTTACTCATATGATCATGCTGCATTACTGGACCTTTTATTATTAAAATTTACTACTGTTGTGTTGATTTTCTGTGTGGATAATCATATTCAGGAATTCGGAAGAATGATGAAGAATGATTTGGAAGAGTAATATGATTGGGCTCGTTTGCAGGTATTAAAGGGTTGGAGACGCAGGCTGGTAGTGGCTGTATGGTGTTTGTTTGGAAGGGATTGGTTTTCGTGAAGGGATTGATGTGGAATGACTTCTGGAGGAGACAAGTTAGGTGGTTAACGATTTGGTGTAGTGGATAGATGTTGGGGAAGTTTTTTGAGGGAAAAATGTATGTTTTAGTTGATGCGGTTAGTTGCTAGAGTTGGCTTGCAGTATTGAGTTGGACGATGGAAGGGAGACAGGCAGAACGAGATAGCTTGTTGATTGTTGTAAGATTGTTATTATTTGATTATAGGGTCCATTATTATATTTTTATTTATTATTATGTAAATTTGTTAGAAGTGGTTCTAAATTTGTTAGATTCGTAAGATTTTTGTTGATGGGCACATATTTACCTACTATTGTTGATTGTTTGGAGAATAAAGTGACTGGGGGGGGGGGGGGGGGGTTGTTTGTGACAACAACAAAAATCAGAATTCATGTTCTATTATAATGTATCTCATACTATGGTGAAATAAATTACAGGGCCTGAGGAAGGGAGCATTGTATGTCCCGAAAGCGCTCGCAAAAAAACTGAAAACAGTCTGTGCTTCTTCTTCCAAATTCCAGAATAACATTTACTACCGCGTTTCATCGTTGAACAGTAATTGTGTTGAATTTGTTGAATTTACAAGGGTTTTGACGAAGGAAAAAGTCGGGGGACGTGCGGTGCATCCGAGAGCCCGCGCCAAACGCTCCCTTCACAACCATCAACATCACTCCGACTGGCTTTGCGAATGGGGAGCGATTTGGGTGATTTACTCGTCTAATAAAGGCAGCCGCTGCAATTCACCAGAGCATTCCTGAATGGGCCGAGGGTGTTGCGGAGGGGGCGAGGGGGGCAAAGCACCCCCGCAGCAGACCGAGGCGAGAGTCAATAAACCAGCCGTCCGAAGCTGTTCATTTCCAGAAACTTCAAGCGGAAGCCCAGACTCCGTTCTGAGGGTATTTAATATCGTTTTACGCCAAAACGCCAAAGTTTCGTCGTATTTTCCTCCTCGGTTTGAAGGGGCGTTAAATGAGAGTGGTAAATTGCACCTTGATAGGTTTAGAAACCCGTTGGGAAAACGTGAATAATTTTGAAGGAAGCCAGAATAGTCACAATTCTGAGTACGCATTCATGAGTAAAGATAAATCCCTCGTTTTGCATATTAAAATCACGCTTTGATAGGTTTTCTTCGTAGGGAAACAATCTTGATGTTTCTTGTGTCTGAGCTGTACCTAAAATGTACTACCTATTCTAATTGTTAAAGGCACTATTGATGGTTTTATATAAACCAAAAGCTTGGCAATAAGGACTATTATTCACTTGATCCTTATCCTGATAATACTGACACCAACCTTGGTGTGGTGATTTCCTCTCAGTAACCAACCTTCTTATCAGATACCACCCCATTATGCCCACGAGTTATCCCCTCAGTTCCAGTATTGAGTACTAGGACATCGTTCAGACATCGTTCACGCAAGAGCATTTCTAGAGTCCTATGAATGTCGATATGATTGTTCTACAATTCAACTATCACCGAACATTTAATAGGAATAATAACATAGCATTTAATTTTGTTAAATGCGTGATTGACGTCCTCTGTTTCGAGTACCGACTGTTCTAGTTAAAAAGGAAGTAAAAACCATTCGGAACTAAGTCCTGCAAGAACTTTTACAGAACAGTCCTTACAGAACTGAGGGTTGAAATGAAATTTGTATTCCTCTGAAGAAGATATAGCATTTCCAGACCGAATACAACCTTTTCCAGACCAAATTAAACTTTTTTCAAAACCAAATAAAACTTTTTCCAATCCAAATTAAACTTTTTCCAAAACGAAATAAACTTTTTCCAAACCAAATTAAACTTTATTCAAACCAAATTAAACCTTTTCCAAACCAAATCAAACTTTTTCCAAACCTAAATTTGTTTGAAAAAAGTTTAATTTGGAAAAAGTTTAATTTGGTTTGGAAAGGGTTCAATTTGGTCCGGAAAAGGTTCAATCACCGTTCAGAACTGTCACTGATAACAAACCTTACCATATCCACATAATTGTGAAATGCGCATGTGTGAAAGACGTCTACACTTGAGTTCCGACTGTTCTAGGAAAAAATGGGGTGTATTAAAATCGGTCGGAACTACGTTCAGTAAGCACTTCATACGCAGAACATTTCAGCTAGAATGCAAATTCCAGAACTGCGGGTCCTAGCACTGCAAACAAAGCGGAAAAAACGAAGGCCATCAAAACCCTTCGGAACTGCATTCAGTACGAACTTTGGACGCGGAACTCGCACATCAGAACAGCGGGTTTTAGCACTGCAAACGACAATATTCAGCAGCGCTTGAGTAGAACCGTTTAGAACTGGCAGAACTACCACTGATAACTAACCTTAGCCACATAATTGTAAAATGCGCATGAGTGAATTATTTCATCATGTATGAGTCCCGAATGTTCCGGAAAAATGGTCTAACAGAACCCTTCAGAACTGCGTTTGGTAGAACGTCGAACTCGGATTCCAGAACTGAGGGTTTTATCACTGCGAACAACAAAACTCAACTGCGATGAAGCAGAACTGTTAAGAACTGGCATAAATGCTTATGAAAACTAACCTTACCATATCCACATGATTGTGAAATGCGCATGAGTAAATGTTACTTCATGGTATGCAGTTCGAACACAGACCTCCAATTCCAGATCCTGAACAGCAAAACTCATCTGCGCTCGCACAAAACCGTTCCGAACTACCGCTGGGAACAAAGCTGATACGTGGCAAAGGGCAGGACCTCAATATGGAACGTTAATCGACTTAATGAGGCCGGAACCGGAAGCGAAGAGCTCCGAGTTGCTTTCTAGCAGTCGGCCCAGAGACACCGACCCTGACCTCCGTGGTCCCACATGCCGGCGGTCTCCCGTGACATCCGCCTTTTTCATTTTCCGATCATATTATTCAACTGGTCTGATCTGTTAACCCTGCTATGAATAACCATCCTATTTTTGCCACGTACCTTTATAAATAATAACGTATAACAACCGATCCTGGTTTGACCCATGTCATTTTCTATATGCCTCGTAGAGGTGCTTACAAAAGTACTAACCCAGCCAGTTGAATAAATATATTTCATAGATACCTATTCTATCCATAAACAATCACAAACTATCAAATCCGCTACTCCACGAGAATAGTCCGAAAGAAGTAAGTATTAATTTGAGAAGAAGGTTTGAGATTAGTTTTCGAAGGTTTAGCCCATTCTGAGTGGGAAAATCTTTGTCTGACATCTCGACATTGGTGGATTACAAAATGAAGACGTTTAAAAAACACGATTACAACCCCCCCCCCCCCCCCCCCCCCCGCCCCATTCCCCTTCAAAATCACCTAGCAACCTTGATATTTTGATGTAAGTCTCATTCGACTCAGAGTGTTAAATTCTTTCCAAGGTTTACCAATATCGAGCAAGTTTGACACTTTCTATTAAGTTTCATCCTTTTGCAATAGATGTACAACGAGAAAACGCTGTTTCTGCTGTTCACTTACCTAACATTCTTGTCTTAGAATAATATTCAATCAGGTACTCACCTGAAACAAGAAATGAACATAGTAAATTAAAGCACATCAATATTGTACAAATCAGTGACAATTACATCAGACCACGAACAAATAAACTAGATATTTACAAAGAATGCCATTGTTTTGCTACTTTCTTCATCTATTCATAAATTCAATATCAGAGAAGTGAAGAAAAAACTTGATATCCTACAATATTACAAAGTTGTTATCGCCAAAGTGATATCGCTAGCGAATGGTTCTCGAATCAATAGTGTAATATATTGAAATGATCCATTAATGCACAGATGAATTCTATGCAGAAAGGTAGATAGATATATTTTTGGTGATATAATTTTGAACATCAAAATTTTGGATTTTTATACAAGCATGAAATAATGGAAGTATTAGGTATACCAAAATATACCACTGGGTGTGAGTGGAGTGAAAGGCCAGCAGTGGTGTCACAGTCGGGCCCGGGCCCACCGACCATGGCGGCCACCCGGAGTAGCACTGCCAAGAAAACGCACAGCAAGCGAGTCAAAATAAATAAATGTATAATAATAAGACGCATTAATAAACGAGATTGATGAACGGCAAGAAACACAAATTTATTCCAACCCTTTACAAAATAATGAAAAGCTTTAACAAAACCATTTAAACCCTTTACAAATGTCTTCAAATGTCAGTACAAGTAGGATCGTGGTGTTCCTTCTGAATAATGAGACCTATCTCCAATAAATTCTCTTGCGTATACCTTATATCAGTGAGGTTCTTGATATCGAATTATGAAGTTTAGATGGATCATTATTTCGTAAAGGGTTGAAATAAAACTTTCGAAATAAAAAAATTTTTTGCTCCAAAATCAAAATTTCCAATCGCATTTTGCGTTTCAGAGCCTCCTGAACAAATTTGGTTCTTTGTCCATCTGTCTGTTTGTCCGTCCACATTTCCTTGTAACAGCCATCACTTCCACAATTTTTATCCGATTTTAACCAAATTTTCAGGGATCGTGAGGGTTAAGCTCTAGATGGTCCCCTATCAACTTCATCATGATCGAATCAACGGTAGCTTCTGCGCAGGCGCTAACGTGAATTCCTTGTGACGGTCATAACCCAGACAGGGGCCGCGAGACGGTAGGGCCGACCCGACCCTACTTAACTACGCAGATTGGTATGTGAACGTCAGAGGGCCATAAAAATGGGTGGTAATTGACATTGTGAAAATGTGTTGAGGCTTTTGGGCCTGGGAAATCTGACCATTCAGACTTATTAATTCCCTGATGGCAGAACCGGTCGTTTCTAGTTTTCTGGAATTTAATGGTGACGTACTGTGAAGGTCACGAGGAAGCTCATGTGCCATTTCCTTGGCAATGTATTTTCTTTATGTTAATACGGTAATGACATAATAAATGTTTTTGGTCGCGTGGGATTTTTTATAATTCCAGCTACAAAATTTGTAGTTGTATTTAATATGCCTCTTATACATTTAATATAAGTGCAAATAACCTGTTAACATATTTATCTGATTTGTTAGGATATGTATTTTGGATAGGTCTAAAATCATTTGTTGTAGGAGTTGCAAACTAATTTTTCCTGGCCAATTACGTAACTTCTCTTTGACCCTCCGGGTTGCCGGGAAAGTGGCAAGTTCAAGTTCCCGCCGTTGTAAAAGCCTGGAAGCGATGGCCAATTTTAGAGCGGATTGATGGCCACTGACCACAGAAAGAAGTCGGTGAAATGGGCTCCGAGGACCGAAAGAATCAACCAGTGTGAGGGGAAGGGAGGCGATTCTCCTCTTTACTCAATAGCGGTGGGACAGCTCATCGGTGGGACGGCCCCAGCATCCCCTCCGCCGCCACGTCCTCCTCCTCCTCCGCCGCGTCCTCCGCTACGAGAGGGACTCAGGGGGAGACCCCTCGTGGCCAACAGATGTGCCCCCAGGGCGAGGGGACCCCTCCAGAACTAATCCTCCTCCCTCCCCCTCTTCCATTCGTCCCTCTCATTCCACCCTGGATCTCCGTTTTTTCCCCCCCTGTCTGGCAGTTGGAAAGACATTTAAATCTCCAAATCTTCCAGATGCAGTTGCAATGTCAGGTTTGAAACTAGGAATGTTTTGACTGGAACCAAAAATTTCACCTCTCAATTATTGGATTTTTGTATTTCTTTCACTTTCAAGGGCCGGATTATCAATGCTCAGTCAAATCTCTGACTAATTAATCACTGGTTATAAATGGTCAGATAAATTGAATGAATTGAAATTAAGAATGAATTGAACTAGGACTTATAACAGAAATGAACAACGCATGAATCGCGAACACAGGAAATTGAAAAGAATGGGGCTCCGAAGGTCCACCACTAGGGGGCAGTGTCCTAAAATAAATGGTCGTTGACATGATTTTTCCCTTGTCGGGACCTTTTGGCTCTACAATTCTTTCCCCGCACCATTAACCTCATCAATTCTTTTAAAAAATGAAAAGTATATTATTAATAAATAAATAATTAAAATAAATAATCACACCAACAAACAAAAAACCGACAAAACAATTTGTGTCCGTCACGACTGCCCTTATAGACAACAAAAGAGTAGCGAATCGGTAAGGTCATTGTTTGCGTGCTTCTCGAGCTTCTCATGTTCGTAGCCCCGTTTCAAAGGATTCAATTATGAATATATCATTTAGATTTTTGTACAAGAAAGAATGCGAAAACCAAAACTCGAATCCATGTACACAGGATCGTCACAGTGTTTCGACTAATGTGTTTCAGGATGAAAAAATCCAAAATAGAAGTTTTTAAACAAAAAAATCTTCAGCATCCTGGGTGGTAGGTAAAGGACAACAAACAAAACACCGACAAAACAACTTGTGTCCGTCACGACTGCCCTTATAGGCAATAAAAGAGTAGCTAATCAGTAAGGTCATTGTTAACGTGCTGCGCTCTATCTCGAGCTTCTCATGTTCGTAGCACCATTGTAAAGGATTTAAGTATGAATATACAATTTAGATTTTTGTACAAGAAAGAATGCGAAAACCAAAACTCAAATCCACGTACATAGGATCGCACAGTGTTTCGACCAACCTGCTTCAGGTGAAAAAAATTCAAAATAGAAGTTTTCAAAAAAAAGTCTTCAGCATCCAGGATGGTAGGTAAAGGTCATAAATCGATTATATTTACTTGGAATGACCCTCTGTGGGTAACGCTGTCCACACTTGCATCAAGTAGAGAACTGCGGCGCGGAACCCCAAGGACATTATTCCTCTGAAATCTAATATTCAATTTTTCCTCTTCTTCTGATCAACTTGGTTTGGACTGAAATGATTATTCGTTTGCTTTTCCTAAGGGCTAAAACATCGACAAGGAAAAAAGACACCAACACGGGTGTTTACGCCGCTCTTTATTTTCGACTTACCTGGGATTTTCATTTTTTTTCACTCCACAGCACAATATTCACAAAAGCACAATATTCTTATCACTAAATACTATTAAATCATTCTTGTCATTACCTTATCATTCAAACATCATTTTTTCTGTCCACGGTGTATCAAGGACGGGTGCGCTTGATTTGTGTTAGCTGATCAATGCTGGGTTGTCATAGCGCATCCCTTCTTCATGTGTTTTTGTTATTTATTGCATTTCTATTTATCTATCTCTATTTAACTATTTATTTATCAGCTCTTTATATTTGTAAAAATTATCTAGTTATTAGAACATGTTTTTTTGTCGTTGAGCAAATTAAGTGCCATTAAGTGCAAGTGATTTGTGATTTGTTGTGCTCCGGCTTCCCAGTGACGTCACTCGCCAGCCATCTTGCGATCAGCCGGTCACCTGGGATATTTTTCATTATTCTATGTTCTACAATCCGTACACCGTCCGTACAATCCGCCCTCCCTTTCTTTTTTCATATTTACCTCTTGTGGTTTCCATACAGTTTTCAAGTACGAGTATATTAGAACCCAGTTTCCTTGTGACGCTGCACATTAGTTCGACCCGAGTTTCTCATGATCTGAGGACTTGTGGAGTTTATTGGAACGAGCGATCGCATTTTCTGAAGGAGCTGCTGGCACCTGGAGGTGACCATTTTTGGGTTCTGCGCTACGAGCACCCTCGCCGGCACCTTTGGGGAGGAAGGCACCACACACCTTAAGTATATCTTTCAAGTACTTTATGGACAGAGGTAAACTTGAACGCTTATCTGAGTAATCGCATATTATTGCTACCCGCACTATATCAACTACTGCACTGTGGAGCCACCCATTACCACATCTCTACCTACCACGTCGTCAGACCTACCTACCAATTTAAAGACTTTTACTGATCATAGATACAATACCGAATCCTTCTTGTATGCAATATTAACGTAGGTACATACTGAATATCAATCTGGGTGGCCACTCACTAGGTAGGCTTATTAATTGTTGAAGGCGCATTACTTGTCGACAAATATAACTTGGGGACACCGTGGTGTACGGTGTTTTCAAACGTACCTCTTGAATGTTATTGCTTACGTACCTATATACACATTAATTTTCTCCCAAATCGGGAGTGGTCCTTCGAGAAGGTTATTTATAACTATCCATTAGGTAGGTACTTATATACACATCTCATCATCAACTTAGGCTCCCGGTAATTGGTGCATATATCCACACCTATCATCATTCTGTTCTTGAGTGGAATATAATAGTCACCCCACCGGCCCAAACAACGGGAGTGAATCGGAACCAGTAAAACACATCAAAAATCGCCTTGAAAACTCTGACAATTGTAATTGTTGTTGTTGTAGTGCTGATTCCAATGGAATTCTGACTTCCCGAAATCGAGTTTATTATAACTTCTGTGTCATATAGGGCTTGTGAATCGTAGGTAGATAATCACCTACTTCAATAATTGTATTAATTTATTGATTATTAAATACTTAGGAATTACTCTTAATTAAATTATTATTTCTATTCCAACAAACAGAAAATTAATGACTTCCGAGTTTGAACGTTCTAGCCAATTTTCTAAGAAAATTAAGCTATTGCAATGAATCCAAAATTTCCTTCATGGAAATTCGTTTTAAAATTCCTTGAGTTTAACGCTTTTTGATAGGTATGTGTATGTAGAGTTTGATCAAAAAGTTCTGGTTCTTTTCAATTTGCGCGCAAACAGAGGGTCGTAGGAAACTTCTTGGTGGTCTAAGTGTTACTCTTTCCGAGTCGCCAGGTTATTTTTTATTGCTGTAATATTCTCAGTTCTCGTGTTATTCTGATCAGCTTCGGAACCTCGGAGGTTAATTTCTTTCCTAATCAACTCGGGTTGCTGAAATTTAATGGAGCCCGTTCGGGACACCTCAAAAACAATAACGAGGTTCGGATGATCACTGAATAGCTTATGGGACCTCTGAGGCTAATTTCTATCCTTTTCAACCTGCCGTTTTTACAACAAGTTTTTTATTTTGTTGTTTTGACATTTTTAGAAAAATTGTAAACATTCACCTACTATAAACCGAAAAATTGTGGGGTCCTGAGCTGTAAACCCTTTCGGGAGGCACGGTGCACCAAGTTTTGATAATTTAATGATATATATATATATGGGGCTTAATAATAATTATAGATCAATGATCTGCGTAGAAGGGCTGACTAATCACCTGTATCACCTGTATTTTCTTATACTTATTACCACAGATGATTGTTCTTTTTTTTTCTTGTTTATTTTCAATAAACGAATGATTTATTTAAAAAAAAAAAAAATACAGAAAAAATAAACCTTTGTGTAATAATTTGCAGCGTTTTAATTTCTATCTCTCCTTATCAGAAAATGGATGTAAAATCCAGTGGTACCTATAAGATTGTTAATTTAAAAAATATGAGTAACGGTTCGGCATGTCTCAAAACTAGAAGCATTCTTTAGAGAATTTAATGTGAAATTAAAATTTTTAACCCGTTTATTCCGCAAACCTCTGAAATTTTTTTTTTTTTTTTTTTTTCAATTTTAGGTAGCAATTTTCATAATTTGAAACAGTGAGTTTTTATTCAAAAATGGCCGTGAACATAAAAGCCGAGTGAAATACGGTGATTTATACCTTCCTAGTTCCTAAATATAATATGAATTTGATTGTTACGTGGGTTTTAATAAATTAATGCAAAATTACCGTCCATTAGACCGAAATCACCTTCAGCTAACTTCATCAATTAAACGATTGGGCAAAATGATTTTTTTCTTCTCTATTCATCTTATTTCTATTAGTTTCAGCTATTAGATAGGGTAATAAAAACCTTTTTTTTTTTTTTTTTTTTTTTTTTGGGTAGAGGATTTTGGATAATGTATTTCAGTAACCCTCCACTGCGACCCAGAAGATCTATTGTGGACTGCCCTCAGGCTGCTTTAGCCTAATGCAAAAGGTTTTTCAAAACCCTTTCACCTGCAAGCTTTAGCAAGCCGGAGAAGATCGACATGAGCCATCTTGGAAATATCATCTGGAGATAAGATATCGTTTCCAATCACAGTAGCACAAGATGTGTTCGGCATCCTCTGTTTCAGTTCCACAGAAGTGACAGGTATCCGTTATCAGTTTCCCGATTTTCTCCATCAATTTTCGTGGTTTCGGAATTTTTTCCACCAAAAGACCCGGGATCGAAAAAACACTGTGCGTTGTCAACATCCAGAAGTTTCGGATAGTTGTCGACTTCCATGAGCGGGAAAAACTTCCACGGCATTCGGTTGTTATCTGAGCACCAATATCGTAGCCGTATATATACGAGGCGAGACAATAAAAAGATGACTGCGCCAGAACTTTTTTTTAATGGCTTTCGTTTCTCCTTCCGACCGTGTTTATATGTGATTTATGAGCCGTGGCAACGCCAGTAAGACCTTGCAGGAAAAATAGGGTGCCGTAGGGTACCTACCTGTTAATAAAGAGGAGATGATGAAACGCGAGATTTTTTTCCTTTTTTCGATATCACAGGCGGATCTGAGAGCATAGATTTAGCAATCGGCATTTCGATTAATAACATTTCAAAACGCTTTCATAACACTGTCGGAACTATATGGAGTGATTAGTACGACTTAAAACGTGAGGAAATGGTTTGGAATCGAAGTGGGTTCCATCCTGAGCATTTTGACACTGTTAGGGAATTTGTTTTAAAAATGAAACTATTGAAATGGCTCCAAAAATTTTAAAATCAAAATTTTCGAAAATGTTCTACACTGAAATCCGTTTTGAGACATTCTGAAACTAATCCTAGGGTTTAACTTTTTCATACGTGTGTGTGTGTGTGTGTGTGTGTGTGTGTGTTTGTGTGTGTGTGTGTGTGTGTGTGTGTGTGTGTGTGTGTGTGTGTGTGTGTGTGTGTGTGCTTTTGTGTGTGTGTGTCCTTCAAGACGATAACTCTCCCTAGGATTGAGATAAAAATTCCGTTCTTGCGCCAAAAAATCAAGCTTTCCAAACGAAAAGACGAGTTCGTTGGCCAGCATTTTTTGAGTACATTAAATTGGTCAAATTTCAAAAAAGTACTGAAAAAGATACTAAAAATAGCAAAAAACGGCTAAAAATCATTAAATTTATATTTGTTAGCAGAATAACTGCTCAAATGAGGATTAGTAACTATAAAACAGAACATGCGAAAAATCATGTACAATATCATGCTGAAAATGTAGGTAAATTTCTTTAAATTGTGTTTAAAAATTGGTAAGAACTGCCAAAAAAAAGTTAAAACTCCAAATCCTTTTTTGAATAGCAGATTGTTAAAGAGTTTCGCGCCATAAAATTGGTAATTAACTTCTCTTTTTTTTTCAAAGCAATTTCTTTTCACTCAAAGTGCTCAATTTTCAAAACAATGTCACAATAAATAGTAAGATAATTTATGAAAATTCGCTCATAAGATCATGCCCGTATGACTGGAACATTTCGCAATTACTCACGATTGTCACTTTTGCCGTTTTTGCGAACTTCATGAGTAAAATGACTTAAAATTCACAAGTTCGGATGTAATTAAATTCGGAAAGGTCTCAACTGAAACATGCTCGACACGAACTTTGGAAATTATTTAATGTTGAGTAGAATTAGCTTTGGCAGACTGAAATCAGACCAATATTAACGCCACTAAGCCACTAGGTGATTTTGAAGGGCAACAGTCTTGACGGGGGGGGGGGGGGGGGGGCTTGTTCAAAATTACCCCGATTTTCAATTGTTTGTATTTCGCTTATTTTTAGAGATAGTTCAGAGTTTTGGGATCGAATCGTTTTGTTTTTTTATGGTCTATAAATTTTCTACGTATAAAAATTTCTGAAGAACGAACGGTATAGGAATTATTAGAGAAGAACTTTAAAATGAGCAAATTAAGACATCTTTATGAGGCCGCCATTTTTTATTCCACCAGTTGTGAGATGGCAGACAAAGATTTTCTCGCTAAGAACGGACTAAATTTTCCAAATATAATCTCAAACTTTCTCCTCAAATTACTACCTATATTCTGCCCTGGCTCCAGGACTATGATGGACCACACCCACTAGGCAGTTGTTCGTTCCGTTTTATGCTTTTTCAACTCACATCCAACCCTCTTGTTTGGCCCTCTTTCCCTGTAAATTCCACAGTTTATTAGCGCGTATAAATCCACCTCCTAATTATAAATAAGACACTTCGAGAATCCCCCGGGAAGAGATATGATGGGGTTTGTGGAGCCCTCAGAGAGGGGTGAGTCTAACAAATAATTCCGTGATGGATGGACCTACGTGCATGAGCATCCAGTCGCGTATCCATTAATAATGAGGAAGGCGTTGGCCTCCGCCCGAATTATTTCGATTACGTCGCCATATACGCTATCGTCGCAAGTGAATATTTTCTTCCTTCACCTTCAAAGGTATAGTAACCTGTCAAGTACCTTAGGAGAGCTCAATGTAGTGAAAAAACAAGTAAAGATACCAAAATCGAAAAATGTTGTCTACCAAAACCAAAAATTCTGTTCGCCTATCACATTTCGAGTCTTCTAAAAACATGATTTAGTGCACTTGTATTCAACTACGACTTAGGATTGTTACCCAGTTCAATATTGAAATCACAAAATGTAGGCCCCTGATGCGCACCCCTCTGAAACGCAAAGAAAATGCATCCCCACCCACGAGTGCCGCCGTGCCGACGGCTGTAATAAATACCCCCTTTTCTACGAAAAGATAGGTAAAACCATAATTTCGTGACGGTTTCTGTCAAATTCGGCTAAGTTATTAGTTTATTGTGTCGTGATGGCTAATACATGTTGCATGACAAAAATGAACACCAATATAAATCTAAAATAAATATTTTGTATTCAATACAATATTTGTCAATGCAAATGAATTGAGAATGATAAATGTTTTTACGTCAGATCAAGTGCAAGGGCTCTCATGACGTTTTCACTAGGTTTTTTCCCCCGCCTTCCGATGCCTAGAAATAATTTAAGGTTGACTCGCCGTGATCAATAACTTCCGAGTCGAAAGCGGATCAACCGGGAATTATAAAAGAGGCTCACGTTTCCAAGGAAATGCCCTTCTGGGACGAGGAAAATTTGATGACTTGGTCCAACGCAATGGTAAAGAATGCTATTCATCGGTACTTGCTTATTGCAGCAGAATCCCAATTAACTACACACTCCTGGTTATCAGACCTATCTGCTGAACGATTAAAATAACCAAATACCTAATATTAGCTAGGTATATATTAAACCATTAGTGTCTAACGATCATTTCCAGGTTAACTTGGATCCTCATGTTCTCACAAAATCTTAAACCTTTATATTCGAGGGTCACAGACAAGATTTAGCAATGGATCATAACGGGTTTTTTGCAACAATCTTATTTTTTACTAGCTGGTTCATCCGTGCGTTGCACAGGTTGACTTAAATATACGCAATCTGTTCAATCACATTTTGGGACATCCCTATGGTCCCCAGTTGGTTCAGTGACGTTCGAAACGCTTTAACGCCCCCACCCCTCCCCCTCTATTGTGGCTCATATTTGAAAAATTTGAAAAAAGTAGTCTTTGACTTGACTTAGAGTAATCCAAACATATTCGACAATCAAAACCTCAGTTTGTTCAGTGATGACAAAGATAGCCCATCCCTCCCCCCGCCCTCAACACCTAAAAACCCCCTATGGGACAGATTTGAACATTTTCAAGTAGCCTGTGATTTGAGTTAGAATAATACAACCATATTCGCTCAGACCCCGAGTTCGATCAATGGTGTCCAAGATACCCCATTTTACTAAACACCCCCTCTGGCTCAAATTTTAAAAAATTCAAATAGCCTATAATTCAAGTTGGACTGATACAGACATCCCCACCCCCCCCCCCCCCCCACTTATAACAGTTGTCCAATGACCCCTGTAACCCTGTGACCCTGTGAAAAGCGGACAAACATACGGACAGACAGACAGACAGACAGAGAAAACTTGAGAAAGTGGAACCAATCGTCTACAAATAGCATGATACAAAAAAGAAACGCAAAATTTCATGATTCTAATCAAAGTACAGACGTACTTCTAATCAAAGTACAGATTTTATTAATATAGATTTGAAACGTTTTCAAAACGTTCAACAAATTTTAACTGCGTGTCTGTCTGTCGGTCCCGTAATCGGATAAGTTTAAAGTCGACATTTAATTTTGATTAAATTTTGTTTATTTCATCTTTTTTTTTTTTATTTTATTTCATTATTTTATTTATTTATTTATTTATTTTTATTTATTTATTTATTTTTATTAATTATTATTATTATTTTTTTTTTTTTTTTTATTATTATTTTTTTTTTTTTTTTTTTTTTTTTGCGAAGATACGGACGAGCCCAATTACAGATATGTACATATAAAACATTCGAGTTGGGTGCTGAATCGCGGATAAAACTATTGCAGGAACAAAATTAGACAACAATTATGCAAACAAGCACAGAAGGATAAGTAAGTTGTGACTAAAGATACAATACACATGAAATTGACTAAACAAGGCGGAATGAGAGAGGGTCACCAAAATACGAAATTTACCTATAATAAGGAAATAAAATAGAGTACAGCGAATATGGTTCTCTGCTCTGCCCAGCTGCCGCTTGCTAGCGCACCGATCGATGCGCACATGGCCTATGTGTGAGGGTTTGGAATCATATTGTACTTACGCCTGCGCTTCCTTTACTTAACCCGCGCTTCCTTCCTCAACCAATAGAAAATGAAGTGAATCCACATAGTCGCGGAACAGAAATAACACCACGCGTTTGGCGTGTCATCATCTCAAAATTCCCCAGAATCGATTTTTGGTTGGCAAAAAAAATCAATTAACGATTTTTTCGAACGGCAAATTTCCCGAAATTCGAGTTCTGTCTAACAAGCCCTGTCAGTAAACTGAACCTGCCAGAAACCCCATAATCATCACGGATGATTAACCTTGATGCTTAACCTATTTCAACATCCTTTCTCTAAAAGAGCAACATTAAATTTTCGTTGTAAGAAAAAACTCGCCTTCGTCGTTTCAAAACCGATATTAAACTTCGTTTTGCTTCATGAGGCGAGAAGGGGAAACAATCGGAAAAGGCAATAAATCTATCGAAGCAAAAAAATTAGGGACCCCTGGAATGCATTAACCACTCTTTGTCTATTCGCTCGCGATCAGCAAAAATGTTTATCACGGCAATGAAAACTATTCGGATGAGTTATTTCCGACTTTTATAACCTTTTGTGATTACGGTTGAGATAATCGAGGGACCTTCATTATTTCCACTCGCCGTCACCTGGATTTATCTCTGAAACGAAAATTCGCACGCCCAATTACTACCCCCGGTTTCAACGCATATTCTCGTTGGACCCCCACATCAGAACGAAATTCTTACTCATTGTATTCTATTGCGGAAACGACGCGACTAAATTATTCTTAAAGGGAACTTCTTTTAGAGGGTCGTGAAAATCACCTTAAAATTAAACCAATCGTTTCTGGTACAATGTTAACAACAAGATGTTACGCGAGTTTGGTGACGAGGACTACACGATTTATTACGAGCAATGAAAGAGATAAATGATTGCAATGTATACCAACTTCCCGAACGCTCATCAAATTTATTTTTAAAAAAAGTTATGAGTTTTTAGTGCTTTCCAGTGTACAATCATAAAACTGACTGTTTTAACAATATTTTAGCTACTACGGAGCCGTTCTGAGTATTGGTAAAAGAGAGGAGAGGCAGTGGATATCATTTGTATTTCTCTGTGATCGTTTCAGGTAAACTTTATTCAAATATTCGGTGTAAATTGAGGGGCAAAAGTAGAAATAGGACACTTAAAACGAGATATTTTGTTTTATCTTTCGACAATAATGAAACGTGATATATATATTTTAAGTATTTTGTTTCTGAAAATAGAAATAAATCTCGGAATAGAACTATCCACAATCTACTGACAGCGCGACGGCCACACAAACCAACTAACTCGCAGACGCAGACATAATGATTTTCATTGGTTGCTAAGGCGTGTTTCCAATTTGGATTCAGGCCCAAAGTTTATGGAGTACCAGAAATATGTTTTCAGGTTCATTAGATCATTAAGTTTATACATTTCGGGTGTTGGAAAGGTAAAGATCTTCACGTCTATATTCATTTTCTCAAAACTGATGACAAGCTTCCTCAACGTTGGTCGTCTCGGAAGCAACATTTAAGTAAGGTACCTTAATCATCTAAAACATGTGTTATGTTACATTGATGATATCGTAGCAGGCTTTTAGACAGATAAACTGACCCTCTCATGTACTGATTTTCTTTGGTTGATAAGATGTGCTTTCAATTTGGATCAAGTGCCACAGTTTGGGGAGCTCCAGAAATATGTTTTTAGGCCCACCCATTACACCATTTTCCTTTGATATTTCATGTGTTGGGAAAGTAGAGATGCTCACGTCTGATCTTCAATTTCTGAAAACTGAAGACAATCTTCCTCAGCGTTCATCGCCTCAGAAGCAACATTTAAGGTAGGTAGGTACCTAGTCACCTACACCATCGTGCAGTTTACGCTAATGATATCGTAGTAGGATTTTAGAAGATGACATTTCAGAGACCCAAGATCGTTATGTATCATTTCAATACAAGTTTCCAGACAGATAAACTGACCTGATCATATATTGATTTTTTTTTCTTGGTTGCTAAGATATTTTCAATTTGCATCTAAGCTCAACTTTTGGGGAGTACCAGAAATATGTTTTCGGGCTCATTACATCCTGGATCCTTTGCCATTTCATATGTTGGGGAAGTAAAGATGCTCACGCCTGATCTTCAATTTCTGAAAACTGATGAAAAGCTTTCTTAATGTTCTTCGTCTCAGAAGCAACATTTAAGGTATCTAGTCACCTACACCATGTTAACGCAGGGAACCCTGATAAGATCGTAGCAGCATTCGGAAGAGAACATTTCAGAGACTCAAGCTCGTTATAATTCATTCCCAAACAATTTTTCTGACAGACAAACTGGCCCTCTCATATACTGATTTTCTTTGGTTGCTAAGATGTGCTTTCAATTTGGATCAAGGACATTAGTTAGTTTCTTCAGACAGAATTAGTTAGTTCCCCATATATGTTTTTAGGCTCAAAACACCATTTCCCTTTGATATTTCATGTTTAACGTTTGATCTTTAATTTCACAAAACTTATGACATGATTCCACAACGTCGTCAAAGGCAACATTCAAGGTACCTAGTCACTTATGAACACATTGTTATCGCAGGGAATGATATCGTTGTAGGATTTCAGAAGAGAACATTTCAGAGAAACCGCCCAAGCTCGTTATAATTCATTCCGATACAAGTTTCTGCTTTTGCTAATAGGCTTCCCATCCCGTTTCGAATCGGAGCTAAAGGGGAGCGCGCGTCTGCACAGCGAGCCGGAATAATGAACCAGCCGAACGAAACTACATGTATATTGTAGAGCATGTAGAGTAGGTAGAAAAGCCTGCGCCACGTGGACGTACACACACAGCCATCGTCTCGCACATCAACGCAACCACACACGTGTGTAAACTTCTGCATCAGAGGGGGAGCCATGCGAAAACGCGACGGCTGTCCATTTCAAATGAAATCGATAAAACGCTACCGAAAACCGGTTGCCAATTGGGTCGATGCGAATTTAGCCTTTCAAACTCATTCAGACCAAAGTGTTACAGATTCATAAATGTTTAGCCTTAAGAAATTGCAGTTTTTCGCAATAGCTGGAATTTGATAAAACAAGATAACTGGTAGTTAGTATTAACAAGACAACGGGTAGTTGAAAACAAATCATAACTGGTGGAACATTGCAAAAATTGCATTGTAACTACGACGCTCATATCAGCTGAGCTGATATAATTCCAGTTGAATTATCAGCTAATATAGTTCCAATTTTGCTAAATCGAGTTTGTTAACTATTGTTCGTACGGATAGACTAGTGAAGCTCTGGTAGATACTTCATTTTATCTCATAAATTTTCACTTGGTAGTTCCTACTTAAATGTCGTTCTACTTAGATTAGGGAGACTAGTAAAAAGTGGATCATTCAGTTAATTGCAGTAATTTTTCCTCTGCCTGAGCCCATATCTACGCAGGCATACTACTCACAACCTAAGGATCTTCAATTTCAAATGGAGCTCTTTGTGATATATAGAATGCAATATCAGTGCAACTTCATCAGCTGAGGGGCCTCTGATGCTAATTTCTTTCCTAGTCGACTCGCGGTACTGAAATTTAGATGGAGCTTCTATGGGATACCACGAAAATATTTACGAGTTACGGAGGCGCACTGATTAGCTGAGGGACATTCGATCTCACCTGCCTTTTTTTCTGACTTTTTGGCATTTACTGTAAAGCGTGAAGTTTTGGGGTCCTGGAACTATAAAGTTGTGAACTAGGGTTGCCAGATCTTCTTTAATTTAAAGTAAGTATTCTATTTTTTTTTTTTTTTTTTTTTTTTTTTTTCGTTCAAAATACTGTATGCTTTTATATCAAATTTAAAGTAGACCAAAATACTTTATATTTGAAACGAAGAAGAAAAGTTCAGCCCCCGCACCTACATACTAGTCAAGGACAAGGTCTAATTTACTTTTTTGTCAAGTATAAAGATTGCTTTCAAATTGTCAATTTTCAAAGTTTTTCTGCATTTTCAATTTCCACAGCTCTTTTCCGAATTTTTAATATTTTATAGGTACAGTGTTTCAGAGAAAGAAAGAGGGACTGAATGAATGTAACGTTTCGAGTTCCTAAAAAGTTCCCAACGTCCTTAGCCCTTACGTGACCAATAGATGCAAGAGATATGTTTTTAGTGAGAACGAGATTGAAAATGATGTTCCTAATTACATTTATGTATGTAACACAATCTTACTGAAATATGGACTCGTTAAGATTGAAATGTCTAGTAATGTTTTCTTCGGAATAAATATTTTGTGACCTACGTACAGTAAAAATATTATCAACCATGGTTCTTTCTTAATTACTCAAACCGAACTTTCTTATTTTCAGTAATCTGACACATTCAAGCCCTTGTGAGCAGATGATGAATGAAAAATACCTTAGTGTGTAAGCTGAGAACGTTAACTTTAATGTATACTTTAAATTTCATTGAAATACTTTACTTTTCCTTGGTTGTCGCCAGGATATACTTTATATGATCCGAAAAAATCTGGCAACCCTACTGTGAACCCTTTTGGGAGGCACGATGCGCCAGGTTTTGATCACACATGTACTATATTTGCGGGGGTTAATAATAGACCATGGTTTGCGGAGAAGGACTATGTAATACAGAAATAATAAATCTCTAGTTATAATTTGCAGCGTTTTGTATTTGCTAATCACGATCCATCATCCTTTATTTAAATCACCTATTTACCGCTACAGCAGTTAGTTTGTGTCTGAATTGATGTCCTTGAGTAGAAGAAAGAGAATAGAGATATAAAGAGCGAAGCATTTCAATTTTTCTCTTTCACGATCGCCGCCTTAACGACCCGAAGGGATTCTTGTAAAAGAACGTAACTCTCAGAATGAATCAGTTGTTCGCCTCCACTTTCATTTCGCCGACAAAGTCAGTAAAATAGAAAACCGAACACCTGAGGCTTCCCCTCCCCACCGCCTGTCTTATCATACCACCCTCCTTACCATTCTCTCCCACCCCTCCTTACCATTCTCCGCTCCCACCCCTCTCGCTCTTTCTGCTTGTCTGAACCGGAATTAATTCCCTCAGAAACGACGCCCTCTTTCCTCCTCCACTCCCCTCCTCTCACCCTTCGCACTACCGTATTCCCAGTTTTTCACTAGAGACGCGAAAATATTAAGGTAATGGGTAGAGGGCGGCGGCGTGGAGAGGGGAAATAAACGCGTGTAGGGGATAATAAAGGGGGCGGAGGTGGAGGCGGAAAGGAGTGGAGACGGCGCTGGGGGCAGCAAGGAGTGAGCCGTTAAGCAGAGGGCGCAGCAAGGAGTGGTGGAGGGGGGCAGTAGGCAGCAAGGAGATAGGGGGAACGGAGCGTGGACGGCCTCGGGGACGGATAATTACAATCCCTCTGGGAAGCCGGCGAATCCTTAGCACCCGCCGCCGGCTCCACTTTCTCTTTCCCGTGAAAATGATCATTTTCCCGCGTTTTAATAACCCGAACTCCGAAAATTAAAATTAAGCTTTTTCGGCTTTTACCCAAATTGCTTCTCCGCTCGATTTATTATAGAGATGTCCTTTCATTTTCATAGACCTTAGTACTTAGGGAAGTGCCTAGTAAAAATGACGAAATATAAAATTATAATTTCACTTCTTCACTTAGAAGGATACCAAATTAAATGGTAGTCCTCCAATCGAGGATCAACGCATAATATGGGCAAAAAAGCTAAAAATCCAAATTCTGTTTCTGAATATCAGAATGTAATTTAGAACAATTTGTTAGATTTACCTACCTACCGTTACCTATTTGGCAGGCATCAGATGAGTCAAAATACATGTTTTCGGGCTTTCTTCGTTTTTCCTCTATTTGTTTTATTTTTGGTATATTATTTTCAATAGTGAACCAAGAAAAACCATTTTAAACCCCCCCCCCCCCCCCCCATCAAAATTTGTCGGTTTACATTTTAAGGTGCGTAGAATCCAAAAATCGAAGAAAAAAATCCATCCTTCCTCCGTAAGCCGTTCAGGGCTATTCTCTGAAACTACTGGACCAAAGTTTATGATTTCTGGCTCAAAAATAAAACATCGGCCGGGGATGTGCCAGTACCATCGGCAAATTTTGATCAATCATAAAGGGTAGTAATGAAGGGCTATCATATTCAATAATCGAGATCTCGAAAACTGTCAAGGTGACAGTTACGATTTTTGCTTGTCAATGATAAATATAAACCCTAAGAATGATTAAAACCATCCGCAACGATATACGTTGAACCGTTCGCTTCCCCTAAGGGCTAGAACTTCGGTTTGGTTCATCATTTTCAATAATAAACCATAGTAATCGACCAAGAAAAATAAATTTTAAACTCGGAGGGGTCTATCTTCACTAATGGCAAGTAGTACTGTGGCATCATCATCATGAGTACTGTGGAAATAGTACTGATTCGATGTACAATCAGATGTTTCGACGGCCTGATAGTGAAAGCGCTCGCCCCCCGGTACTCTCTTGCTAGTGACGACGGACTCTTCCGAAAGGTGAATAAATGATAATTTTACTATCACTAATAGCGTGAATAACCTTTTAGATTCAATACCAAAGAAACTTAAGTTTGTGTCAACAGGGTGAGGCAGGGAGGGGGCCAATGATGGGCAGAAGTTCTACTTATTATTTTTCTCGGCTTCCCTCGTCCTTGCAGTGGCGGCTTGTCGGTTTTTTGAAGGCTTGGCAATGCGAAACTAGCGTCCTAGATAAGCGTACCTGTTTGCAACGGACGGTTAATGATCTAGGACAATTATCGTGACTATTTATACCAATAGACTTCAGCACTAAGGAACTGCAGCTTATCACAATTCAGCGACGGAGAAACCAAGCGTCGCCGTTATCACAGTCGTTACCAACAATGGAGTTTATCAGACTACTAATCTCCGGAAAAATAAATACGGGAAGTCCGAAATTACATAAGTTTATCGAGGAACCGGCGGGTGACCCCCGCCTGGACATAATCGGGCACAAAAACAGATTTTCAAATGATTCAACATCAAACATGATAAAATGAGCTCAACTTGTCAAATATTATCATATTCTCCATCATGACATCAAACTGGCCAAACCAACTTCATTCCACAAATAACGAAACTTCAATAGGTAAGTTACCAAATTAGTAAGGCCACTAAAATTTAACTTAAGTATGTGTTTGGCGATCGGTATATTTGCATTTATGTGAGCGACAGATGTGTTTGAGTAATGTACACCGAAACAATAGTATTTTGTAAAAACAATTTCAATGTCGTTTACTGGAAACAAGATACTTAAGTGACACAAGAAATGTTTAAAATTACAAAATTCATACTTGTTGAATATCGCCAGAGAAATTTCTGTCCCTACTTCACAGACTAGGGAGCTGTTACCGTGTGATTGTTCGGGGACATTTGTAACAATTTTGCAATTAATTCTCCCAAGTCAATGTAGACCTAATTATTCTTCAAATAACGGTGAGATTATAAAACTTTCTGCTCATAGATTACTTTGAATAAGTACACGAATACTAATAGTTAAGCTAATTATAAATATTTGTTACAAAATAATGCTATATTAAATAAACGTAGTATTAAACTAATCACGAAATGCTATTTTATTCAAACTCCTCCGGGTATGTTAAGTGTTTCTTGGTTGTATAAATCTTTCTGCAAAGACTGTACATTATGTTTACAAAAATGATCTTAGAGGGAATAGCTTTAATCGTATCAGGCAGTGAGAAGTACTCGTATTACTTAAATATCAACGGTGTCTCGTGAAAAAAAAAAATCATTGTAAAGTCACGGTTTAATTATTCTATTATTTTATTTATTTTTTTATTTTTATTTTATTTGTTTTGCCTACTTGCCTACCTATCTAGTCATTCTAGAGTTGGAAAGTTTTGGAAATAGTTTATTTCTGGTATATCTCAACGAGCAGTTCACATAAATTAGTTCACACCTCAAAAGCTTCATACAAGTGGTTGATTCTAATGCAATTGTGGGTCCTAGTAACAATGCTCATAAGAGAGTTACAAAACATGTTGAGAAAGTGGAAAGCCGAAGCGTAGGCACCTCTTCAGTAATGTATGACATACATATAAATGCTATACACAAATGCATAATAAAGCATTTATACAATTTCCCTTGAAAGCCAAGAGCGCTGCAGGTAATACAAAGAAGAAAGGCGCAGCAAATTATTACACAATGGTTTATAATTTCTGTGTTAAATAGCCCTTCTACGCAGATCATTGGTCTAATCAATTATTAAGCCGAGTATGTAATTTATATGATCAGAACAAGGCGCATCGTGCCTTCGAGAAGGGTTCCAAGACCCCGCAATTTTGATTTGTCAAAGGGTCAATTTGATTTCAAAAGGGTTTTTTGTTCATTGTTAGAAAATAAAAAAAAAAGTTTCCTAAAATCGGTCATTTAGGAAACGGGAAAACGATGCTTGAAGTAATTTACGTTAGCACGTGCGCAGAATGGAGTAATGATTTGAGAACAATTAAATTGGTAGGGAACACTTTACAGCCGAACCCACAAATTCCCAGAAAATGTAATAAAATATTAAGAAAAGTAGAAATTAACCTTGTTCCTGGGAGTATACGTTTGCGCATGCGTAGGAGCTAATAATGATGCAATCATGTTGAAATTAACATGGAATAATTAAACTGTTGTCTCCCAACTATGTATCAAAGTTAAGCGGGATTAGACGACTAGGGCGTTAAAAATTATGCTTGAAGGAATTAACGTTGGCGCGTGCGCAAAATGATGTTATGATTTGAGAAGTATGGAATTATTAGTGGATCATTTGCTGCCTAAACCACACATCCCCCCGAAAATGTCATCAAAATCGTGAGAAAACTGTTGAAATTAGGCTCGTTTAAAAAGGAATAAACATTTGCGAATGAGCACTAGCTACTAAAGATAGTATTATGTTGAAATTGTTAGGGAATGCTCAAATTAACCTATTCCACCTATCCTCCAAATTTGATAGGATAGATAGGAGATAGGACGACGGGGGCGTGAGAAGATTATGGTTGATGTAATTTACGTTTGCGCATGCGTAGAGTTGAGTATTGATTTGGGTACAACGAAACTCATAGGAGACCACTTTCACCCTAACCCGCACATTCCATGAAAATTTCATAAAAATCGGTTGAATATTGTGACAATTAAGTTCGTCAAACGATTTGCGGACATAAACACACAGATACAAACACACAAACACATAAAGACACGGAACGAAAGTTGTTCAGAATAGTCTGAAACGTAAAATGCGAGTGGGAATTTTACCACAGTAAAAAAACAACTAGGTACCGTTTGATTTTAGTGGGGACTACAAATTTTCCATCTCTCAAAAGTGAAAACAATGCTTCCTCTACCTATATGTAAACTTGAGAGCAATTTACGAGATGAAATTTAGCATTTAGGTACCAATACTTCATTAGTAGGTACATCCGCACGGACAATAGTTAACAGACGTTAATAATACATCCGCAAGGACAATAGTCAATAAAAATAGACAATAGTTAATAAAATAAACTCGATTTCGCAACGTTAATATAAATTCCATCGGAACTATATCACCTGATAATTCCAATGTTGGCATTATATCGGCTGAAATTTATAAGGCATTTTTTATGTATTTCAGTATCACTATCTAGCGATCTTTAATGGAATTTCTAGCTTGATCGCCAAATCAATAGATTCTGCTAGCAGCGCATTAGAAATCGCGCTTAGAAATTCGAAGGTATTTTTCGATGTTCGAGCCCTTAGGAAAAACGAACCGTTCAACGTACTGCGTTGCGGGTGGTTTTATTCGATTCTTTGGGATTATATTTATCATTGACAAGCAAAAAATCATTATTGTTACCTGGAAAGTTTTTGAGATCTCAATTTTTGAATGTTTAGCCCTTTTTAATGCTACCCTTTAGGGTTGACACAAATTGTTGCCCAGTTTCAAGGACCATTGATTTTTAACGCATTTTCGTGAAGTTTGGTCTATTAATTTCGGAGAAAAGTCGCGGATGGCGGACGGACGGATTTTTAGTTTATTATTTTATTTCATTTTTTCCATCATGGTCGATCACAAACGTTCATTATTGAATTATTGAAAATAATAAACCAAAAATAGTTCCTTATTCTGTTCACCACCAGTTCAATATGTTCTTTCCTCTTCAAATGGCAGTCAAGTTGCAGCCCTATAGGTATTTAACACAAGATACTCTGCTAATTTTGAGACATACACAAACATGCTTCACTCTTTATGGATTTTGAAAAATCTTAAGGTTGCTCAACCGCAGCGACCGAAATAGTCATAAGTATAAAAGCAATCAGTTAACGAGTCTTCCAAGGTAATGGATGCATTGTTTTTAATGTATTAGGATCTAATTAGACCTTTAGACGTAATTAGATTATTGTTTGTTAATGTCCGCAGATCTTTACAGTACGCAGATCTTCCACCTATTTTGATAAAAGTTTCAGGGGTTTTCCAAGGCTCCTGTAAAAATCAACCTATCTATCTATCTTCAGTGGAATAAGAAGGAAATGAAGAAAGAATGAACAAGGAAATGATGCGATAGAAGAAGATTTTTCTGGGCGAACGTTATGTTTGTTGTTCCCCAGCCCTCAACAAATACCTAGGTTTAATGCTTCAGAGTCTATCTGTAGGCTTTTGTAGCAGAAGCATTGTTTTCACCTTCGGGACACAAAAAGAAGTCTTCAGGGTCAAAATTTTCACTCGCATTTTACAGTTTTAAGGGGGGAAATATCCTTTAATTTCTCTACCAGTTTGGGAGATGTGCTCCGGTACTAAAAAGGTGTGGAATAAAGCAATATTTAACCCCACGCTGGGATAATAAATGTTGAGTTCAACAATTCCAATGTGATCCAGCTGAAGTAATTTTTATAGGTGATGCAATCAATTTATATTCCACTTACAAAGTTTCTTTCTCCTCCATCAATCAACAAGTTGTAGCAGAGTTTGATAGCACCTTAGTTCGGGCTCTCAAGTTTGTCTCATTACGTTCCAAACTCTTGTTATCGTTTGACAGTCCGGTTTTATTTCCAGTGGAACAATATAAAGGAGCATTTTAAAAATAACTAACGGCCAACTTCGAAGGCAGTTCTTAAACCAAGATAGTGAAATATGGATATGAATCATAAATCACGCCAGTAAAGATAGCTAGGACTATTAAGGAGCAAAAAGTTACCAACCAGGTAAATGAGAAGAGGCACTAACAATTTTATTGAATAGTGCATGCATCGCAGGGGACATCCTCCACAATAATGTTCAAAAATAATCACTTTCATGGTTGTATATTTAAATTCCTATATAATCGAGAAAAAAAATCACGCAATTCATAATCCTCTAGATAGAAGTACATAATTCTGATATTCAAATATTACTTACACACCGGCAGTACACAGTGTAGTAGTAGTAGTAGTAAGTAATAGTCTGAAATAGTTACATTTATGTGAATTAACCATCTTGGGTTTGCTCGTTGTCGAAACATGATAGGACCAAACAGAAAACTACTGTGCGGAATTCCTAGGAAATTAGTCCGCTGATATCTATTATTTAATTGTTTCTCCTCCCACTAATCATCTTGGCATGGACAGGAATGCTATTCCCAAAGGTTATTTAACAAAATGATATGGTAAGTGCGGGACCCGGAACCCGCCCCCCTCCCAAGATAAAAAGGGGTGATTTTAGGTACATTTTCCACATTTATCGGTCGACCTATTTCCCTGATCTTGTTTTCATTTTTCTCTTCATATAATCTACTTTCATTTCGTCCAGGGTTTTGGGAAAATAAAACCTGAATTTGTTTAATTCACAAATTCAAAATACACTTGTGTTCGTATTCATATTTATGTCAACGCGAATACAAGAATATTCTTATTTAGTTTTGTGAATACTTAAATACATTAGTATTCACAGAATATTCAACCATCATTATTCCGATATCTAAAGACCTCCAGATGAACGCAATAATGAAAATTATTCTCGATTTCAAGTATACATTGCCACCGTTTAGTCAAACACATAATTAAGCCCGGAAGCGAAGTTTGCCAGACGAAACTCTCGATCACGTTTGAACTAACAAACTCCGATAAGTACGTATTATTTTTTGTCTCATAATGAGCAAACTTGATGAATGTTTGTTGAAATTAAAAAAAAAAAGGTTCATTAAAAACAAAACCCGTGTCTTTATTGCTGTAACAATGAAGTCGGATAACCGTTTCAGGTCATTAATTTCTGCGAAGGTTGTAGAATTAATAAACCTGTTCGTTGACGTAAGTTCCTCAGAATAAATCTGTTGGCATTCAAAAAACGTAGCCGGACTAAAAAGCTTTGAAAAACTGCTCAAATGATTTGAAAATTTGATAATCCATTCATACGTCGATGGAAGTTCTAAATTATCAATTCATGCGGTTTTAATCATACCATTCATTCTTTTTGGTTTATTGTTTTCAATAATGAACCTTTTAAACCAAAATTAAAAAATAATCTCTCTCCCCTTCTAAAAATTGGGTTTTTTACGTTTCAATACGGATAAAATCAAAAAAACAAATTAAAAAATCCGTCCGTCCTCCGTACGCTGCGCTGTCCGAAGTTTATCTCCGATACTCCTAATCCGAACTTTATAAATTTCATTAAAAAATCATGACCCGGCCGGGGATGTGCAGGAATCTCGGCATCACTTTTGATCAACCTAAGGGGTAAACCCTAAGGGCTGAAAGTTTAAGAAATAGCGATTTTGAAAACTTTCGCAGAGTAATTTTTTGGGTGTAATTTGTGGATATCATCCTTAAGAATCGAATGAAACCACCCATATCGCAGTACATTCATCCGTTTACTCTCCCCAAGTCCTAGAACATTGACAGGAAAAAGATCGTCAACAAGGGTGCCAATCAAAACTAGTGGAACATAGTAAAAATCGCCTTATAAACTATGACGATCTATCGGCTGACGTATAATTCAAACGAGAACTCTCACTTCACGAAATCGAGTTTATTATAAATTTTTTCACCTATAGATGGACTAGTGAAGCGTTGCTAGGTGATTTATTTTATTTCATTGATTTTCAGTTGGTGGGTGCTTACGTCACTGTCGATATACTTAAATTCTAATGTACTATTGTACTTAGAGATCAGATTTTGTTAAAAACAGAAGGACTAGTAAAGTGTAGTTGTTTTATTTCATTTAATTAATTTCTCCTCGATAGGCGTCTACGCCTATGCAATTATAGTCAGATATCTAATGAACGACAGACATTGTTTAATAATTATATATAACTGTACTGTGTAGAAGGGCTAACCAATAATCGACCGTTGTGTAATAATTTGTAGCGATATCAGTGTAAATTTATAGTAGACACCCAGATTTTCTGAATGCAAAAGGAGTCAACACAAGACCCTCATCCTTATCCGATTCTAACATTTAGCAAATTGTGGACCATTCTTTAGTTTTCTCGCGTACTTTGTTCTTTCTTTGTCACTAGATTCCAGATGATCCATGAAAGAATAGGGGAGAACATACCACTACAAACACACAGAATAAAACCGCCACTAAAAAATAACTTAGTTATTGATTGTTACATATGAAGACCTAACCGTTGGAGACGATTCAACATCATAAACTCATTATTAACTTGGAACATGATTTTTCCATCACAACAGCCAAAAATGAGACAAATTTACCGTTACGAGAAAAATTATAGTTACGGGACGAAATTATCGTTATGAAATTACGGCCGTTATCACATATGATTCAACGCGGGAAGCTGAAATTTGAGACGGAGACTCAAAAGAGAATGCTGAAGATGATCAAGTGGGCACCAATTAGCTGAGTGAGTTCCAAAGCCATTTTTCTTCCTATTCAACGCAGGAAGCTGATTTGAGAGGGAGGGTCAAAAGAGAATACTGAAGACTCCTGAGTGATTACTGATCAGCTGAGTGAGCTCCAAAGCCATTTTCTCTCCTATTCAACGCAGGAAGCTGAAATTCGAGACGGAGACTCAAAAGAGAATGCTGAAGACGCCTGAGTGATCACTGATCAGCTGAGTGAGCTCCAAAGCCATTTTCTCTTCTATTCAACGCAGGAAGCTGGGATTTGAGAGCGAGGAACATGGGAGAATGGTGAAGGCGCCTGAGTGATCATTGATCAGCTGAGCGAGCTCCAAAGCCATTTTCTCTTCTATTCAACGCAGGAAGCTGACATTTGAGAGGGAGGGACATGGGAGAATGCTGAAGTCGCCTGAGTGATCACTGATCAGCTGAATGAGCTCCAACGCCATTTTCTCTCCTATATAATGCAGGAAGCTGAAATTTGAGAGGGAGGTCAATGGAGAATGCTGAAAACACCTGACTGATCGTTGATTATCTGAGTGAGCTCCAAAGAGATAGATAAAAGTGGCTACCATAAAATCCCAATAATTTTGGCTGGTGACATCAACGTAGAACTACAGTAAAACGAAAATCAGTGACTGATTACTGTTAAGGAACAAACATAGGGACTACAACTGAAAACGAATCCAGGTGTATCTTCCAGTCGTGGAGGGTCTTGTATTGACTTAATTTTCACACGCAACATTGAACAGCTTGAATCAAAAAATTTTATAACTTGCTTCATTTACCATAAACCAGTATTGTCAATTACTTTTGAGGAATAAAATATTTTTTTGTGGAAAAAGACTACGGTCTTCACTAAATTTCGTTTTCTTCGTTAAGAGTGTATACTCCCGATCACCTACCTACACGCCGATTCTCGTTTTCTTGACTACCAGCTGCACCCTGCAACGCTTTGCTGTGGCACAATGTGGTTGCATCGCTAGCCCAATAGTTAAAGAGCTCGCTCAGTTGATTTCAGTGGTTCACCATTTGTAATTAATTAATTTCAGTAGCACTACACTTCAAAAGTGGAGCATTTTCAGTTAAATAGGACTGGAATTACCTACAGAACTCACTCAGCAGATAAGAGCGGCACCCCGTGATATAGTTATACTCTACCGTACCCAGAGACCCAAAGTTCAGTACTTACTTCATCGTCACAAGTTGGGTACGAACAAAAAAACTACACAGCACACTATACTGATGAAGAGTGGTTTCTCATGTTTCAATTATACTCTATCACACCTGTTCCTAAGTTCACATCTGAAGTTGAACGTGAACAAAATAAGTCACAGAGCCCACTCAGCTGATTAGACTGGTTTTTGAAGTTGTAATTACACTCTATCACGCCCAGTTAAGGAGGCGCCGGATGATATATATGCGGTTTTTTCACCTTTTCCCGGCCAATAGATTTTGATGATTCTTGCGGCAATCTCCTGGTTTTGAAATTCCCCATAAGATCGCTAGTCTTAAATGTTTAAAAAATTCAAATTTAAACATTTTAAATTAAAATTAAATTTTCAAATTTAGATACCATTTAACAATTTTACTTTTTCAGATTTCGAGGTTGGTGCGACCTAGAGGTTTCGAAAATTAACGAAAGCTGCAAGAATCATTGAAATCGGTCAATTGTTGGCTGAGAAAAGTTGAATAAACCGTTTTGTCGTAACTATCTTGAATGTGGAGGGAGCTTTGAGCCGTTTTCTGGATCTTACAGGGTCCGCGAGTCTACCACTAGGTATCACTGCATTCGAGTCCCTCACCTTTCTTGCTCTTTTGGTTGGAAAGGCGCCAGTAGGTCTGCTTTCGGAGACCTTACAGCGTCACCTTAAGCCCCGCTCCAAAGTTCAGCAACATAAGTTGAATAGAAACCAAGTTATACCTACAGAGTAACAGAGCTTACTATGCCGTTTAGGGTGGTTCCTCAATTTATAATTATAGCACCCTCAACGAAACCAGACCAAACAACCGATAAATAGCTTCAGTTACTACCTAGAAATGTTATATCTGAAGGGCTATTTCCGCAACTAGTAATAGTAATACTATCATTTACGTACCTTTCGGAGAAGACCTTCGTCACTTGCAAGTTGAGTACCGAGGGCGAGCGCTATCGATGTAAAGACATCATCATCAGGCCGTCAGTGCACTCGCCCCCAGTACTTCACTTGCTAGTGACGATGGACTCCTCTGAAAGGTACGTATAAGATAAAAGAAACGTCGTGTTTACTGTAAAAAGTTAATTTTTTTTCTGGATGTGAGACGTTACCTACAGAGCGTAAAAAAAAGCTGTTTTTTCGTGGTTGAAGGTATGTTACTGACGCAGGAAACACAAAAACCATTCTTGAAGCGGTCTGTATGTCTTGTCGAACTTTGAGCTCAATCGATGCTTAAGCTTTCGATTTTTTAAAGCGTTCACAAACCAAAATAACATTTTTATAAATAATATAGATAGATGAAGGGGTAGTGGGTAAAGAATAATACGGAGTATAAGTGATCTTTAAGCCATGTGGAAATTTATAATGAATTACGTGCCTTGGAAAACCGTTTCAAGGTTAACCATTCAGAAAGTTGTACATATAATGAAGAAAATTATAGTAGTATATGTATTGCTAGTGTTTTTGAGAAGAAGTAGCCGAGCTCTGCCGTATCTCTAGTGCCAAGAAAGAGGTTTATGTGGGCGTGTAGGATGAGCAGGTACAGTGCCAAACCTATTTGAAACGGGGTGCAAGGAACGATTCGTGAAGAGCATCAGGTAGACGCCAGGCGCAGTTGCTGGGAAGGTCCCTGGCAAGTTTCCTCAGAAGCCGAAACTAAAACGAGAAACATTCCCGAATTCACTTTAAATAAACTATCCGTGGAGGAACTACCTTGAAAAACTCTCCTCGGATCGGCATTCAGAAACAACAGAATGAGGTGGAATCTAGTAGGCACATATTGTAACCATAATGAAGACTCTGCGACGGAATTAAATGTTGCACAACATTTTGAAATCCTATCGTGTGAGTTGGTTTCCTAGGAATAGCTGGGCTCAAGGAGAGCACGGGAGTCCCCTTTGTTCTTCAACCAAGTTGTGACTACTGTTGTGATGAAAGAATGAAAATAAATCATTATAGCCCATTAGGGCGGTTAGGTACTGCGCAAATCGGAATTAATAGTATGTTTTTTAAACGAGGGTAGCGATAACGAGGAACGTGCACATTTTTAGCCCCGTCAGTAGGTGTTAGCCTACGTTTCATTTATTGAACAAGTTTCTCTACAATCGAGTAAATGTTACTGAGCCTGAGCTGCTCGTTTTCGACATTCCTGAATACAAATCAGACAAAAATAAGCGTAACAGAAAACAATCAGAACGCCTAAAAGATCACAAGAAAATTCTGAATCCACAAAATGTTGTTTCATTAATCCATTGATCACAACTGTTAGTTTATATTTTTCCGCTTTTTTCATCATCTTGGCTTGGACATAGATGTTTCCCCAAAATAGGTTCAACTAAAAAATAGTCTACCAAGTTGGGTGTTGCAGCTTCCTCGTTTCCGTAACGATGTATAGATCATCGAAAACTTTTAAATGTTCTTGAGAAATTCCATAGCGGAAAAGAGTACCTACATCAAGATGAAGTGTGAAATACTGAAATCGTTCAATTATGTAACGAACAAATGAACTGAAGTAATTTACTTACTGAACATGCGCATAATGAGAACAACGAAATTTTTACAAAACCATCTAAGCCCTAACCGGCACATTCTCTGAAAATTTCATCCAAATCACAAGAAACTGTGGAAATTAAGGTCGTTACAAAGTTCACATTGGCGCATTCGTAGTACCTATCTACTTATTATACAATCATGTTGAAATTTACATTTGCATTGGCTGATCAAATCGTCTTTTCCTAACTATAACCTATATAGTAACCCACATTGTTTTTAGCGTCATAAATGGTTTTCTTACAGGTATGAGAACAAACTAAACTTTTGTTGAAATCAGAAATTCAAAACTCAACGTTCGGTGGCGGTATCCCAACTAACTCAATATTGGAGTGGACGCCGATAATTTCATACCGCTTTTAAATTTGAGGAATTTGAGTCTTTATTCTACCTACTTCTATACTGTTCTCATCCTTGAATGATCACCTGATTATCTGTCACTGAGACTTTCGTTTCTCATAACTACCATATCAGTCCTTATGATGAAAGGAAATGTTTTTGAAAATAAAATTCAAAGATTTCGTAGTTCGTCCTGAAAATATTGCATCCGAGGTACTTGGAACGTACGAATGTTCACCCTTCAACTGCTCATAGAAAAAACGATATTTCGTAATAAAAACATCAGTTTATACAGTCATTAAAATTATTTATGCGTGTATGGATCCAGCGAGACATTTGTCACTCATTGCCAAGCTTGCAATTAACCATCACAATAGCATTCCAAAGCGATAATTAACTAAGCAGAAATTCGGCCCAACATTGGCATCCTCCCAACCTCACCCTGTCTGCTCAAACTTAATATTATTTGCATATCCTGGGAGGGGCATGCCCCCTGAGTCACCTGATTCCAAATACGTAACGTTACGTCGATTCTACATACTTTCTTCTTTCTTTTTTTCTCGTCTCACCAAGTTTTTTTTGTTCACCCACTCCAACATTTTCTCCTTAGCCAATTTTGATGAAATTCGGAACATAGGCTATATATGACCTGACGAAGTGCTTTTTGGGCTTTTGGAGCCACTTCGAATAAGTCCTGATCAGCTGACGTTATCCATATGAAAATGAAATTTGGAAGCGAGACTCTCGGATCAAGATAGCGGAACATCAAGATACGAATAAACTAAGGGGCTCTTTTCTGATCAGTCGAGTTAGCTAAATTATCTCCTATTCACCCTAGGAATGTGAAATTTGATAGGGACCGTTCATTCCATCTTAGACCACCGAAAACGTGAGATATCCCCCCAAAAAAAACCAAATGCCAAGCCTCAAATTTGAAATGGGCATATGATATAATCTAATTTGGGCCAAGCAATTCGGATTCTCTCGCTCTTTTTGAATGCGGTAGGGAGTAAGACGCTTCTTCAACGACTTGAGCGATTTTCCCCAACTACACAATATCCACCATTGCTATTCTCAAAAATGCGGAGAGGGAATATCTCCTTCAAACGAACTTCCCTGACTTTCATTTCATTTATATACATGAGGATTAAACGAAAAGATCCGCACCCACGACCTCCGTATTGTTGTTTGTACGAAGTATGTAACATGTAACTTGAAATTATATCATACAATGCCATTTGCGTTACTTACACTTATTACAAATGCAGAGCTAAAGTGAGTTGTAAAGAGTACTACGCCACAGCAACATTGAAGGGTACACATCCCCATATTATTTATTAATAAAATGTTCAACATTAGGGATATATTTTCAGAATCGGTGAGATGTGTGAATCCACCATCACGCTTAACAAGTACGGTAGTGCGATAGGCAAAAATCGGCCAAGTCGCTGAAGATGCGTCTTACTTCCAAACGCAGTAAAAAAAGTGAGAGAATCCGACAATTGGCTTGGTCCAAATAAGATGATATCATGCATTTTGAGACTTCGCATCTTTCGTATGCGGAGCGTCTTTTTGGGCTATGCTATTCACTCGAGGTTAGTTGCCTGACGATTCAATATGTTTATGGATAGATAGGATGGATGGTTTATTCAGTACATCTAAGTAACTATAAATGGAATATGTGCACTAATGATTAGGAACTTCTCACTATCAGGCGTGTGCGTGTGCAATATAATGGATAACATTTCCTTTTCACACGATCCTTTTTGCCTCAAACCACAAACGCTTAAATATCAATTCCGATATCAATAATTATCATGTAGAGGCTGCATGATTGTTAATACACGAGTTGACATGAGCTGACACCTTCAGAATGATCTCAATTTGAGAGCGATAGGCGAAGCCAGCGTGCGCGGCGAGGAGGACGAAATTAGACCACAAGCGAACCACGGGGACCGAATTAAAGCGGTGGCAGACCGCGGTTTCCTAATAGGAACAACCAACTCGCCAGGAGCAACTACATAACTCACAACAAATTACTGTAATATTTTCTGAATGAGTACAAACTTACATCGTTCCAAACTGATGAAGTATGAAGTTTACTTTATTTCAACATCGCTTATTAATATTTTCTCGATTCGAGCGATGTCAAACGACTAGGGTAGTATTATCTTGGGAACAATGAAACTGAAAGGTGTCTATCCACAATATCCCTGAATATTCATCAACGTCAGATGAAAACTGTGGAAATTAAGCATCATACAAGGATTTGCGGATTCATGTTAGACACAAACAGCAACCAAGCACGAAACTGAATTTATTCAGAATGATCTAAAGTGGGAATTTTGATTTTGAAGATCTCACGAAAGTTAGAACAATTCTTGACACAATTCTTCCGCTACCTATAGGTAGGTAGACTCGAAAGCGATTTCGAGAGTGGGATCCGTATTTTCGTAGATAATACTTTCTAGAATAAGATACCTACTTCTTTCATTAAAAAAAAAAAAAAAAAAAAAAAACGTTGCAACCATGCAGTATGATCGTATGAGCGAATTTTCTTACCATATCGTATTATATTTTTGTTGAAATTTCGAAATTTGAGCAATCACTTGGTGCGAACTGATATTATAAACTAGATATATGTATCAATTTTCAATTTTAACCAAAATTATTAACCATTTTCGGGGGTATAAAACACCTTATTAACAATATTCTGCCTTAAAATTTATTCTTTGGATTTTTACAATTATTCGCAGTTTTTATCGATTTTTGGCAGATTTTAAAGAAATGTAAGTACAAATCTCAGTTCAATTTCAGGCATCAATGTTTTAATATTAAAGTAGTCGCTTAACTTTGTCAGAGTAGTATTTTGGAAAAATGTAAATTTATTTATTTTGGTTTTTTCTTCATTTTTTTGCGATTTTTCAGCAAGTTTTTTAAAATTTGATCAATTTAGGCAAGTCGCCAAAATGTTGTGGTACTTTTACATTGTATTTATCAGAGCAGTTTTTATTGTCTATAACTTTCTACACTATCTGTCAAATCCAAATTTACATATGTTAATATATTACTTTGAAGGACTTATATATTACTAAGGATTTCAATGAAGAAAGTTTTGGAAAATTTGCTTTTTATAATGTTATGAGCTATTGCAATAGTTTCATTTCAAAGAAAATTGGCTTTTTAAATTTTTTGGAGCTACTGCAACAGTTTCATTTTCTACAAAAATTTGCTAATAATGAACTTTTCCGGAGAACAATTTTAAGTGAAGAGGGGATTACGACTACCCTTGCAAATAAAACAATGGATTCCCACCTTAGCTCAATAACTAACATTAATTTTTTTTTATTCTTTTATTTTTTTTTTCTCATAAAGTACATTTATACGTCGGCTTCGGTTCAATATTTTAGCGAAAATTTTGTGCCGACATAATTGTCCTAATTTCCCTAAGCATATACGAAGTTTTGTAAGAGTTAGATCGGTGTTTATGGCAGACATATTTTCAATTATTAATAGCAAAAGCTATGCTTCGAATAGGTAGGTAGATACCTAATTCATAAGTTAGTTGTTACCTAGCCGGTTCGCTCGAAGCCGTCGGCGGAAATAAGAAACTGATAATTTTCAACTCCGTCAGCCAAAAAGAACAGTTCTCGAAATCATTCCACAAAATCACCAGTCTGTCAATTCCCTAGTGCCTTAGTCAGTAATTTGTAGAAGGTGACATCAGTTCATATAATGATAAAGACAGGATAAAATATACAAGCAAGTCGTTAGCAGGAGTTCCAATAGAACAAAAAAGTAGGATGAAGACTTTTCTTTTTATAGCCATTCCGGTATTTAACGGCCTTCGAGGAATTTTAAATGGTGGTACATGTACATCTAATAATGACATAAATATAATTTAATCTAATAAATTAATAAGTGGGAAAACTTATAAAAAATACGAATGGAAAGAAAAAATAATTTGTTTGTTCTCAGTTTCGGGCGCAACAGCTCTAGTGACGGTCGGATCCGAATATATGCAGCGTTTTCCATTTTACGTAAGCCATTATCAAGGCCGTTAGGCTTATTATCAAGAAAGAGGAAAAAAGGGGTTCCTATCCAGCTTATCCTTTTTCAGAAGCTAGTTGTCTCGTACTTTGTCAAAATAATGGCAAATTTAACGTGGTGTATTGAACGTTGCCAAGTTTATGAATTAGAGTACCTGCAAGGTCCAATTTACCGTTATGAGAAATATTTTCAGCAGACGAGATGATAAGCTGAAGGTAGGAACTCACATTCTTCAGCTCCCTCGAAATTCTTGAAAAACCCCAACAACCAGAAACAAAACTGTTTTTGAAAAGATGCGATGGATGATGATACATTTTCCTAAATTGTTTTGTCTGAGTCTGATGAAGCCAAATTCCCCAGGAACCAACACTTTTGGAAGCGACAGTTATCGAAAAGTTTTTTTTTTTTTTTTTTAATACACCTTATGGGCTGCACGGCACGATGGTATTTATGTCGCAATTACATCAATATCACTACGAAACTTATTAGAACTTCATGTAATGTGATGTTTCTAAGCTCCACATCTACTAGTTTCATTGGTAATATAATACTCGTCAACAATGATTGAAGCCTACTGTTCTATAGGTAAATACTACAACAGTAACTACCTTTAAACAATAAATTACATGTACAAACTTATTGAACAAAATGGCAAGTTTGGTGACAAGTTCCCATAAAATACAGTTGATTAAAAATTACCAAAGAATGAAACAAAAAATAAAGAAATCTAAAAATTAATCTATAAATAAATCAAAATTAATTAACTAGGTACCAAATTAAAGAGTAAATTATTTTGATACACATGCTCACATTTGAAACTCAAGGATATAAATTAATTTAAAAATGTTATGGGTGGTACACATTGAAAGATGGTAATTATAAAAGTTCATTAAATAGACATTTACCTATTTTATCGTATTTATTAATTTACTCGATTTTTCTAATTGAATAATTTGCTTTTATTATTAATTTTTGTATTTTATTTTATTGATTTTATTGTATTTTTTTATTATTTTTGTACAGCTAAAATGCAATCATTGGGTTATGCTTGCTGACTGTTATTTTCTTTTATAATCAATATGTACCTACGCATTCAGTACAACTTGACAGAAAAGAAGAGAAATGTGCAACATAACCTCAAAATTGAATTATTCGCCCAAGATTTTTATTTATTTTTTAAAATTTTTTTATTACACGCCTTTCATTAATTTGAGCGCATGTGTTATTGCAATTTTAATATATTATGGTGAGCGAAAATTTGTTAACTTCCAGTTACTGGCCGAAAAACTTATTCCAATAAATTCTTCAATAAAGACAAAGGTTTAATTGCGTAGCGTTTTTAAAAATTTAGCGGTTTTTAGCACATTTTTCTGCACGAAAATACTGATCCTCCTAGCTCATCCATTCATTTCATTTTAAATGTTTGATTATTTTGTGTATAATATATTACGTAAGCTAAATTTTAGGAAACGTTTCAAAATGCTACAGATTTCAATAAAGACAATTTTCGCAAATTTAATTTTGTAAATTTCTAGAACCATTGAAATAGCAAGAGTATTTTTTGAAAATTCTCTTAAAGAGGTAAAAATGTCTTTATCCAGTATTATTAATGGAAAGTAGGTATTTAACTTACAACGCCATGTCCTCAACTGTTGTTTCAGAATCCCACGGATTTCAATAAAGAAAAGTATCGAAACTAAATTTTGTAAATTTAGAACCGCCGCAACATCAACAGAATCATTGAAAAGACGTTAAAAGAGTTGAGAATGTCTTTATCTAGTCGGTATTAATGGTAAGAAGGTTTAACTTATAAAGCCATATCCTCTACTCTTGCTTCAGAATGTCAGGGATTTCAATTAATGAATTTATCAAAAACTAAATTTTCTACATTATAATGGCATGTAGGTAATTGTTTTTCGAAAACCTAACTTTCTCCATTCCTAGAACCATTGCAAAGCAAGAGCATCATTGAACTTCGCTAAAAGAGCTGGGATTGGCGTTATCCAGTATTAATGAAAAGGAGGTGTAACTTACAAAGCCATATCCTCTGCTTTTGCCGGTCTGTCTGTCGGTGATGACGACAGCTTCCTCGATGTCGCCGAAGACGGCAAAGTGCTCCCTCAGCGACTTGTCCGTCGTGTGGTAGGGGAGGCCGCCGACGAAGAGTTTCGTCCAAGTTGTGTCTTTATGGTGCTGGGACGGCGGGGGAGAGGACGCCGCCGCCGCCGCGGCTGCGGCCGCCGCTGCGAGCACGTCGCCCGTCGACAGCTCCGCCGAACACCCGGTTTGCATCAACACGTTCATAACTTACTAAAATAAAAATAAATACGAGGTACTTAACAAACGACGACTGGAGTTTACCGTCCGATAGCGTTCACAACACTGAACTGAGCGTTTCCGAAGCAGCCGGCGGTTGTCCTCCCCTCCCCCCTTTTTTCGCGGCGGAGCGAGGGATGGCCGACGCTTGGTTACCCCCACCCCCTCGCCTCTCAAGAACCCCTAAACGCTCCTCACCCGACACTCAACCTCCCGGGCCAACTGTCGCTCCCGCCACAGGGTGAGGGGCGAGGCGAGTGACTATACAGGAGGCTCCAGCTCTACAGGCTCCGAGTAACTACAGGGAACCAGATCTATGTGTATATACAGAATGTCCCAAAAATAACCCCCACTTATACACTTTTCCCCACAATTTTCGATATATCGAAGAGGAACTTGGAGAGTTTCTGGGGTTACTGATACCAAGTTTTAAAATGAAAATCAGATATGAAATCCAAAAGTTTTTGGAATAAGGAAAGAACTTACTTGGAAATTTTTTCCCTCATTTTTTACCGAGTGACACCTCATTTAAAGATTTTTAGTGTTGCAAAGGGTGGTGAAACCGGAATTGCGATATCTTATTCTATACCTACTTGGATTAGAGCTGATGAACCATGGAGAAGCGCGATTTTTTCTATAATTAGGTAAGTAAGTATACCTTTCGCTTTTTTCATTGGTCACTCGTCAAAAAATTGCTTGCCTACTTGTGAAGCAGTGAAGTATTTGTCATAATAAGCAAAAACTTAGTGATGTATCTTAGTTTTGAATATTTATATCTATATTTTCAAAATAATTTTGTTAATAAGTTATTACTTGGTGCAATAAAAATTTTAAAAAAAAAAAAGTATTACAATTTTAAAGGAAGTTCCTTTTTGTCTCACTTTTCCCCCTCTCACTACTACCAGTTTTTTTTGTTTTGTTTTTTTGGGCAAATTTTTGTGAAATTTGGTGAAATTGACCTGACGAAGTCTTTTAGAGTTTTGGAATCGATATGATCAAGTAGGACATCCAAATATAAATAAATTCATTGGATCTTTCCAGATGAGCTGAGTGAGCTAAATTCTCTCCTCTTTACTCTGGGCAGTTGAAATTCAGTAGGGAGACTGACTCTGGAACATTAAGAGGCGAATGAAATGACGAGCTCTATTCTGATCAGCTGAGTTACTTAAATTATCTCCTATTAATCCTTGGTCCTTCGTACAAAGTACTGTAGTCATGCGTTGATGCTTACCGGTTCTCATCCAATAACGATATCCATAAGGACCTCCGATTCGTACTGATAAATGAAAGCATCGAGACCCAAGCAATAGCCCATCATCAGAGGCCCCAAAAGGTCATTTCATCAAAGAATTCGTTCAGTTACAGGACGTTGATGGTCTACTCAGGTGTCTGGAAAGACAAAAACCTCCCTACTACCTATCTGTAGTAGTAGGGAGTGGAGCTTTCATGAGAAATTTGTTTAGTGAATGCTGTGCAGTGCTCTCGTGAATCTTGTGCTTCAAAAGACTCTAAAAGTTGAGAATAGTTACAGATGTGTAATGCAACACAGACTTTCCCCTGACTGATTATCCATTGTCAAAGAAATTAGCTCATAAGTTGGTGCAATAAATAAAATTTGAACAAAACCCCTAGGAATGTGAAATTTGATGGGGAGCTACTCTGGGGCAGTAGGTAAGGGATGAAGAATAGTATGGGTTCCATCCTGATCCTATGTGAGCTGAATTCCCTTTCGCTCGCCTTAAGAGTTTGAAATTCGGTAGGAATCCTCTCTGGGACATCTAGATATGAACAAACCAGGTAAAGAAATTTGATAGGTAAATTCAAATGAAATGACTGACTCCATCCTGAAAAGCCCAAACATTCCATTCTTTTCCTTCTTGACCACCATAAATGTGTGATATCCCTCCAAAAAGACGTTCCTCGTACAAAAGCGCCTAGCCACAAAAGCACGATATCATCCAATTTGGGCCAAGCCAATACTCAGTCGGATCGCCGTCTCCTAGTAGAGTAGGTAAATTCATTCTCACACTCTTTTTGACTGCGCTTGGAAATGAGATGCTTCTTCAACCGCGTATAGGATTAGGAACTATGCATTATATATAGCGTATAGATAGCGTTTACAGGTCGAATGGAGGATTTTCATTTCAAATTAGTGGTTTTTCTATTCAAATTGGATTGGAGGGTTTACTTATCAAATGAGTGGATGACGGAAATTTAGTAAATAAGTACATGATTTAATTCTGGAAAAACAGTTAAAAACAATCAACATGTGTAAACAATAGGTAATAAAACATTGTGAAGGAACTTGTAAATATGAATACGAATAAGATGTGCAAAATCTCAAATCTCAAACGAAAAACCTCCAAATTGATGTGTACTTCCTCCAATTTGATGTTTAAAAGCTAAATATTACTAATTACCCTTCACTTTGCATGGAAAAGCCTTAGAGCCGCCCATATTCAACGAAAAGTGATGATTTTGTCGTGCATTTAAAAGTATACATATTTTATTGATATACAGGGCGATTGGGAGAAGCTAGACAAACTATGTTTTCTAGAACAACAAACATTTTTTTCTCAAAAACACTACGTTTTTGTTACATAAAAACCCACATTTCACACCGTTAATACATCTTTTCTCAACTTTCGACCACATTTTCGGAATCAGCGTTAATTTGTATTTAAGAACAGACGATTTTCATATTTATTTAACACCGTTCAGACTCATTTATTAAAAAACAAACGTTAATTCATTAAGAAATTGGGAATTTAAAAAAATACACGGAACCAGTCTCAATCAATCAATTAGAATTCTGATCAGCAAGCTATGAAACGCAAAACGCAAATGAACATTTTGATTTTTGAAGGTACATTTTTTCGACTTCTTGCACGAACACAAAGCTTTCCTACCTTTTGCAATAAAGAGAAAAAAATGTTCACATTATGGATAACTAATTTTGAGTTATACATGTCTACATTCCATTTGGAAACGGATATGGGTCGGAGTTCGTGATTTTTTATTTCCAAAACTCTCAGAGATTCAAAAATTGTATTGAAGCCATTACTTCGGTACCTAATTTGAGTGTGAGTTTATTGATTTTATAATTTTTTTTTTTTTTTTTTTTTTTTTTTTTTTTTTTTTTGAAGATTATTATCTATGGCCATTTTAATTCCACGGAACCCCCAGAGATAGGACATGCTCCTAAAATGGCCTGGTAGACATGCCGAGTTCAGGCATAACAATATTAGCAATGAGTAGGATGAGTCACCCGTCTGGTATTTTTTCTTACTCAACTTTCACGCACAAAAGACAATCTCGAAGATTAGAAAGTAAAATTTCTTCCCAATACATTGCGGGCAGCTAAAGATCTGTTATGCAATTTTCTTTCTTTCTTGCTATCTTCCGGTTTTCCCACTTATTTTTACATGGATTTTTCTTTAGCTCTAGAATCTTAAGCTGCCGCTCCGAAAATAAAATCAGTTGAGCTGCACTCAAAATTATTATAAAATAAAAGCAAACCTCGATGTATAATAACGTTATTTGACAGTAACCAGGCTTACAAATGAAGCTAAGCTTCACCCTAGGAAGTTGAAATTTAATAGGAAGCTTCTCTGGGATATAATGAGAGGAAATAAATAACGGACTCCACAAATTGAGCAATTTGAGCTAAAGTTTGAGTAACATTCCCTTGTAAGCAGATGAATGTGTAATTCTCATTATTCCTCATCAAAGCAACCTCTTGCAAAAATTGTTTCTTAATTTGAAAGGTGTTTTAGTATTTTTAAATAGATGCCTTACTTACCGGTAGGGAATCACATAAATGGTAACCTTTTTTTATTTTGATCAGAGATCACGCAAGGATGAAGGCCGATCATAATTTTTTTTTATTATTATTATAATTTTTACATATATATATATATATATATATATATATATATATATATATATATATATACTTCGCGCCTCGCCGGGGGCTTCGCCCCCCTGGACCCCTAATCTATACTCGGCGCTTCACGCCTCGCCGGATCTTTTCTCTTTTCTACTGCGTAGAAAACGAGGATAATTTGCTATGCAATTCTTAGCCTGAAAAAATTTGTATATAAAAAAATGTTCAAGCCTGGCTGGGATTCGAACCCACGATGCGAAAAAAATTGATATAAAAAAATTTGGATATTACAAAATTTTCAAGTCTGGCTGGGATTCGAACCCACGAACTCGCGCTTCCCGTCACGGACGATAGCAACGGTTATACGTGAAAATCATCTTAAAAAAAGTTTGGGACGTTACATAAAAAATTATTAGGGGTCGGCCTAAGAATTGCATAGCAATTAATATATATTAATTGCTATGCAATTCTTAGGCCGACTAAGAACAACAATACTAAAACAATACTAAAACGACTAAGAACAATATACTAAAACGACTAAGAACAATATACTAATTGCTCGGCGAAGCGCCGAGTATAGATTAGGGGGGTCCGAGTATATATATATATATATATATATATATATATATATATATATATATATATATATATATAATATATATTAATTTTATTTATTTTTTTTTTTTTTTTCAAATAATTATTTCTAATAATAAGCCTTTGTAATCGTATAGGGGAAAAAATGTATCTTCTCTCAAACTTTGTCACTTTACGTTTCAAGGTGCGTGGAATCCAAAACTGCAATGTCCGTCCACCGTCCGCCGTCCAGGCCATAAGTGGCCTTTAATATGATGAGAAAAATACGCCCTTTCCCACATGGACTCCACTTGGGGTCTAGTTGGTCCTAGAATCTAGCCAGCCCGAGCGCTTCAGACGCATCAATACAATCAACCAAAAATGGGCCAAAAAAGGGTTTTTTCCCGCATACTTTTCCTCATACATAGGTTTTTCTATTTTTATTTATTTTCACGTACAACCAATGCGTTACTAGGGAAGTAACTCCCTTAGTTTTCATAGCAGGAAAATTGTTCGTCACTTTTTGGAATGCTCTCATTTTATCACAACATGTCATGTTCTCTAATTTATTACATTAAGTTATGTTAAGTTAAGCCAATAGGTACATGGTAGGTAAACTATTGAGTACTAGGTACTTGTTAGCAGTAGGTACTAGACTATTACAATTATTGGGTCTTGTATAATCAGCTGAATGAGCTAAAATCTCTCCTGTTCATCCTAAGTTATGTTAAGTTATTTATGCAGTAACCATAATGAACTAATAATGTGAAAAGAAGGCAATAGGTAAATCGTAGGTATACTATTGAGTACTAGGTACTTGTAAGCAGTAGGTACTAGACTATTGCAATAATTGGGTCTTTTACAATCAGCTGAATGAGCTAAAATCTCTCCTGTTCATCCTAGGAAGTTGAGATTTCATAGGGAGACTCCCTGGGACATAAGGAATCGATTGAAAAGATTAGCACATTCTTACTCAGCTTAGTGAGCTGAATTGTCTCCTGTTTATCCTCAGAAGTTGAGATTTGATAGGGAGACTCTCTCGGACACTAAGAGACTATTGCAATTATTGGCTCTTTCCCAATCAGCTGAGTGACCAAAATTCTATCCTGTTATCCCTAAGAAGTTAAAATTTGATAGGGATACTCTCTGGGACACTAAGAAACGATTGTAGTTATTGGCTCTTTCCTAATCAGCTGAGTGAGCTAGAATCTCTCCTGTTCATCCTGTTACATGGCAAGGATAAAGAAGTATCAGGGGCCGCTGACACAGGAGAGGTCATTGATCAGCGGAGTGAACTGCAAAGCCATTTTATCGCCTATTTGACGCAGGAAGCTGACATTTTAGAAGGAGGCTGAAGGGAGAATGTGAAAACGACTGAGAGGTCATTGATCAGCTGATTGAGGTCCAAAGCCATTTCGTCTACTATTCAGCTGAAATTTGAGAGGGAGGCTCAAGGGAGAACACTGAAGACACATGGGAGGTCATCGATCAGCTGAGTGAGCTCCAAAGTCATTTTGTCTCCTACTCAACGCTGGAAGCGTCTATTTCACGCAGATTTCCTTACAAGAAAATGCGCTATCATGTGACTCACTTCGTAAGCACTGATCTACTCGTTTCAGTTATGATGGATTTTTTGGCAAATTCAAGTTAACTCTTTACCATAATTTTATGTATTAATTTTTTATTGTTCTAGCACATTATGAATTTCTTTTGACTTAAATTTGCTTTAAAAAATAACAATTTAGTCATTTTTAGCGATTTTGTTCTAGATGTTTATTTAATTTGAGCTATTAAATGTGCTAAAAAAAATTCTGTACAGCAAACTCATTTTTTCAGTTAGAAAGCTTGATTTTTTTTTTTTTTTTTTTTTTTTTTTTTTTTTTTTTTTAAGGCAAAAACAGATTTTTTATCTCAGTCTTACTAGGAATCGCACACACACATGCCATTGCAATACCTTAGTTTTCTACAAAATTTCCCTAAAATTCCAACGTTTCATAATATTTTGTCGTGTACTAAGACGATGGGAGTTATGATCATCTAATTCTTGGGGATCATAGTGGCAATCCTAGCTGATTTTCCTAATCACGAATGAAACTATGGCAACAATATATTGCCACTGATGGTGCTGCCATATTGTTGGTTTGTACCAGGCGTGTAATAATGGTATGAATTCGTGTTGTCACGGGTGATATTTATTTTTAATTAATGAATGAATTAATGAAATCATGTTTCTATTTTACATAAATTTTAAATGAATGAAAGAAACATGAACGGCTATTGATATTTTTACCGTCAGCCGGAGTTCGCCCGAATTAGAATGAATCGTTGTTAATATATTTGTTATAAATTATTGTTAACCTATTCATTATAAAATTGTTAATATATTTTTTGTTAACAGTTATTAGTTATTTGTTCTCTTAATTTTTACAATAGCCACCGTTAACACAAGTAATTTTTGAGGGGTACAGATACATATTATTGTTAGTTCATTTGTACATAATCCTCTTATCTATTTTCTTGTTATGAGTAGGTACATGTTGTCTTTTCGTTGTTTCCTATTAGTTCATTATTATTATTATTTGTGTTATACTTCACCCATATTATAAATATATATGTATTCTGTTGTGTCCCTATTTTGTCTTATTATAATTGAATTCTATAATCAATGAACGTCTATAAGTCCAGGCCGCCTTTGTAAATTTGTAAAGATTCTCCCACTCCTTCCCATTTAGAATTTCGATGAGCTCTTGCCTAGTTAGCGTTACTTTACTAAGCCCCTTCTGAGGTATCCTAGTATTGGGCATACTGCAAGGAAGTGCAGAGTGTCTTCCTTGTCCCGCATATTGCATAGAGCACATAAATAAATTCTGTTCGGGATCCAAGGGGTATAATTGAGGTGGAGTAGTTCACAGCGGCATTTCAATATCCACGAGGTTCTTTCCAGATCCATCTCGTGTGATAGGACATTAACGTCATGGCGAAGTGCTCTGTACAGGTCATGGTATTGGCCCTCGTTACATCTCTTGATCAGTTCTTCTTTTCCATCTTTTTCAATTCCAGAGAGTATGACAGGAAGCGCCATAGACAATTCTTCGGCTTGGTTTCAGCTGAAATGCCTACCGTCTCCATACTTGCTGGCATATAAATCCCAGGATTTGACCCAGCCCACTCTCCTTGGGTGACACCGGGTAGCGACGGCAGCGCATTCTCTGGAAATCCTACTCTGTAACAAACCTCGTAGGAGGAGATCTCATGGTCTTTATTATATAGTTGCCATTCATTTTTATCGTGGAGCTGTACATATGCCGTATTCCAGTTTCCAGAAAGAATTTGGAAGTGGTTGAGGGCAGACTGAAAATATTTTTGATGAAGAATCTAAGGATTCTCTCTACTTGATCGTACTTCTCAAACCCCAGACCTGGCACCCGTAACATAACGTGGCCTGCACGACCGTTTGGAATACCGACAATTTTGAGTTTAGAGGGACCTTCTTAACCAGAAACAGTTTGCCCCACACAGAGTTCATGCTCATTTTCGCGAGTGTATCTCTTTCATGGAGATGTTTCTTCAAGGACAGGTTATACGTAAACCATATTGCCACTGATGGTGCTGCCATATTGTTGGTTTGTACCAGGCGTTTAATAATCGTATGAATTCGTGTTGTTACGGGTGATCAGTATTTTTAACGATATGGCAGTGACTACTATACACAAAAGTGGCAAAATGCAGCTGAGCGACAGCAAAGTTGTCTAACTAGAAAAACAGTAGCATAAGTGGAAGTAAGCCAAAGACAAGAACATATGCATGGGATGTTTCTATCCCTTCTGTGGAGTTTGAGGTTCAACATCCAACAAGAAAACAAAGGAAGAAAGAGAAAATAGAAAAAGAAAAAAACAAAGATTTAAGTTCTGTGACCATAAAGAAGAAAAACCACGGAAACACGATTCTCGTAAAGAATCATGAAAAGTACTAGTAGAAATATCAAAAGGCAAAGAAGACAAATTCATTGCTTCAAGAGAACAAGCAGAACATGCAGTGCTACCATACCGTTACCTGGGAAAAAAGTCACTGCATTGGTTGGGTAGGACATCGTGAGAAGTAGAGGTTTATTTTGCCCATGCATATATACGGTCCTATCAAACATATGCAACTTATACGGGACCATCCAACAGCTGACACTCGTCACAATCTCTGGAAATTTCAACAAATCGGATTGTAATTTATTATATAAGTTGGGTTACCTACAGACACACCAACATACATGGATACTAGATGTCCATCCATGGAGCGAAAATGGTTGAATATTTAGATTTTGGAGAACGAAACATTTCTCAACTTCCCGCGACAATGCACATGTGTGCGCCTATGCAAAACTTGATTTATGAAAAAAAAAGTCAAGATATTCTTTTGTGAGAGATGTGTGTTGACCGTCTGGACGGCGCAAGAGGTTTTCCTTACCCACAAGACTGATCTGTCTTTCGGGTTTTGCATATTCCCTTGCTCCTTCTCAAAGCATCACCTGACCGATCGCGCTTCCGAATCCTGAAGATTAGATTTTCATCACCTATATGATTAATTTATTGGAATGTTGTTTTAGGTTAACAAATACTTGACTTATGTACCAAAAATGCTTTGAATAAGTAATTGAAATTTCCTGTGTACTCATCATTAATTTTTTTTTTTTGAAGTTTTAGATTTTTTCATTTGTATGCCTTTTGCAGGTTATACTTTGTAATAATGTAACATCGTTAGTTAATAGAGATAGCTTAAGAATTACAAATGATACATAGTCACGTCTTTAATGTGGAATGATTAGTCGGTATTAACTCGGGAAGTATCCTATTATCAGAAAAGCAATAGCAGAAAACAAAAAATAACTGCCAAGTTAGTAGGGCAGTATAGTTCTATCACTTATTTCAACATGGACTAATATAATAAATTAGTTCAAGAATAAAGTACGAGTCGAAATGATCGAATACAAAATCGAACAATAATATATATGTGCAGACATTCTTGAATAAATATAAGATGGGGCTATAAATTCATGTTTGCGCTTGCACATACCATCCATTGGTATTCGTCATCTAATAATAAATTAATTTTGGATTAGTAGGAGATTGTCTAAGGTTGTCTAAACCTTATATTAGTTTTGAGCAAGCGCAATAGTTATAACGCAACAAATCGCGTTGACATACATAGGGCATCATCCTAGATCAATGCCCCCGGATTTGAACGAAATCGGACTTGTTAGATCATGAGAAATAAATGTCATACAAAATTCACGTTTGCGCATGCGCACAGACTACTACTAATCCGATAGGAATGTTATTTATAGGATATCATTCAGGAATTAATCTGAACGATCTCCGAAATTTTTTTGAAAATCAATTCAGAAGTCTCGGAGTTTTTGACTGTGTCAATCAATTGTAGTTTCGCGCATGCGCAATAGTTGAATACATTCGCGATATAATTCATAGGAAATTTTCCTGAAACATAAACCCAACCACTCCCTGAGTTTGAACGAAATTGGACCTCTAGGTAATGAGAAATTAGCGTTATAGTATATTCACGTTTGAGCATGCGCTCAGGCTGCTCTTAATCCGATAGCATTGAAATTCATAGGGGACTATCTCGAAAGTACCCTGCACAATCGCTGAAACTTTCATCGAAATTGGACTAAAACATGGTAGAGTTTTGGGCGTGACGTGGACTCTCCACAGACAGACATGGAACCAAAAGTGAATAGCAAACTCTGAAACGCAAAAAGCGAGTGGAGATTTTGATTTTAGAAGATGAACTTCGATTTTGAAATGTTCCACTTTCCGCACGAACACAAAGCTTCCGATCTTCAATAGTGAGGAAGCTAAATATGTATGTAACTATTATGGGGTTATAACGAGCCGGCACTGTTATTACTAATTCATTGTGAATATAGAGAATTTTTGAGTATTGAGGATTTGCAGAATACCAAGTCATTCGATCTGCTGCCAACTGGCGGGTTTCGATTATTGTTTTTTCTTGACAATTTTTCGTTCCAGAAAAGAATGTGTCTTCCAGCCACTTTCTGCAGAGTCGTTCTTTTCATCTAAGGTCAGTTTTCCTAGCGGAAAATACATTCAGAAACCAAACCATTTCAGTCGCGCTCGTTCTATTCTTTTCTGCTATAGTTCCATAAGCACTTTCAGTGTATTAAGGAATGTTTGATTACTGACACGATCTCACTGCCTCTCCTCCTCAGTCTTACGAAGAAATATCGCAACCTGTACACAATTACGAGTATTTTAGGTCAAGCTTTCATGTCCTCGGCTAAACTGGTACTAATAGCATGGTAAACTGCCAATTCAGTTCTTGTTCTTGTTTGTGGTTGTGAGCACTGCATCTCGTAAATCATTCGCTCTTCGCTCAGTAGTACGAATCATAAATTATGCCTTGAATTATACATTTCCTCAGGATCCTCAAAACTGAAGCTCCCTAACTCATAGCCCCGTATACAGGGTGGTCCGTATATTATATACTATTAAATAAACAATTGGGTGGTACGAGTTTGAAAATAAAGCACAATGTCGCCAACCCTTCCTTTCTATCTCAAGCCGTTGCCAAGATTGATTTTTTAGTGGGTTTTCCGAGAAAACCACGTTTTTGGCATAAAAACTCACATTTATCCCCAAAATATTCTTTAAGAACCGCTGATTTTCATACGTTTAATACCAGTCATACTCATTTATTAACAAACAAACATTAATTCTTTTACAAATCGGGAATTATAAAAAATATTTAAAAATTAGCCACTCCCTCAAAATTAATTTTAGAGACCACAGAGATGAACAAAAACAGCTTCATTTAGTTAATTTAACACGGTATGATATAATTTTATAATTTAAAAAATAATTTTATTTATAAAACAATTTACAATAAATATTTTCATTTTACTATTCATTTACTAGGTAGATATACTATATTTTACTAGGTAGGTACCTATACATGAATTCATTTTTATATGTACACCAGCTGACCCGGCGGGTCATTTTTATTCATTTATTTAATTGGAGCGAAGAAAACGTTGAATATAAATATTAAAGTAGTGCGAATAAAGGGTGAATACGGTTATTTGAATTAGTTTCTGTTGATGTATTGCCCAGCCTTTCGGAGACGTTGAAAGATACGTTGGACACTGTAAGTGATGGTTCATGGAAAGAGACCATAATTTTATTCGTTTCTCGATGTCCAAGAGAGGCTCCTTATTAAATTTAAAATTCCTAGGGTTAATAGGAAAGAATTTAGCTGAGTCAGCTGATCTGGTTGGAACTCGGCATTGCATTCGACTCTTAATGTCCCGGAAAGGCTCCCTGTCAAATTTCACATTCCTAGGGCGAAAAAGAGAAAATTTAGCTCTCTCAGCTGATCAGGAAAGAGCCCATTATTTTATTCCTCTCTTGATTTCCCAGAGGGTCACCCTATCAAATTTCTACTCCCTTGGGTAAACAGGAGAGAATATTTAACTCTCTTTTATTTTATTTTGTAAGTTGAAGTCCCGCAGAGGCTACATGCCAAATTCCAGCTTCATAGAGTATAGGAATTCATATCATTTAGGAATTTATATCATCATGGCATAGGAATTAGCTTTAGGAGCTACTCAGTTGATCTGGGCCGTAGGCATCATCAAATTGTAGTCCTGCAGAGGCTACATGCTAAACTCCAGCTTCATAGGGTAAATATCATAGGAAATAGCTATAGAATCTACTCAGCTGATGAGCCCTAGGCATCGCCGTAGATAATTAAATCCTAATTTTCCAACCTACCTTTCAAACTGCCTTCATTTTCTGTCAGCGAAATAGATCATACATCACTTTAATTTCGAACATAAGATTGGCCTCGTAAACCATAAACAATGTTCCTAAGGAAGAACGGGTTCTCGATGAATGAGGAAGCTTAGACGATTTTACTATAGCCTATGTTCTATTCCGGAACTTGCACGTCAATTTGCGCCCACCCTCATTAAAATCGGTTTAGCCGTTCTTGAGCTATAAACAGCGTGACTAACACGACTTTCTTTTAATTTATATAGATACAGATAAATCTTCCGTAACAGTGCATATAAATAATAAATATAGATAACAAATATTAATTAAATAAACTACGAAACAACAAGGACATTAAGTACGAGCAACTACGATATGAAGTTTTAAATCCTTCCCTGGGGAATCGCATCTTCCCTGGTTTGAACGGCAGGAGACACAGCGAGCGCTGTCTGTTGAGGTTCTGAGGAACTAAATGAGTTCCCGCAGAGTTGAACCCACATCCGTCTAGTATGCATTCATCCTGAATTTTTATCTCTGATAAACAGGGGGAAATGGGAAATGTCTTCATTATCTTTATTGAAGATGTTGATTACAACCTATATGATGTACTAAAAACCACAGAAGTAATGTAAATAAAAATTAATAAAAAATAGGAGAGGAGTGTTAATTTTAAAAGGTTGTCACACACTGGGCATTGCGTGGCTGAGGCAGTGCTTCTTTAAAAATGAAAATATCAAGTTTTGATTGTATGTAGCCTTAATAAAATAAAATCTCGGTATGGCTAACGGTTTCAAGATGTAGTAATACCTCTCCCCAATGATGTATTTACAACGAGACCCTCTCGAACGATCAAGTTTGTCCCCCACCCTGGCAACTACTTGGAACCGTTCCCTACAAGAAGAACTGTGAGTTCTTCAATTCCGTTCAACTCGGAGCAGCTCATGAGTCACAAATGAAAAGTCACATTTACGTTTCTAAACTGTTATGTGATCGTGTTATGAGACCACGAAACTATACACTTCATTCTGATCTACATATCCAACTAATCTGCATTTTTACTAAGGGATTGACTACTTGATGTTATGTATTTTTGAGATGCGAGCTTGCGAGCATCCAGACCACCAAACTATACACTTCATTCTGACCTACATATCCACTAAACAGGTTGAACGGAATTGAAGAACTCACAGTTCTTCTTGTAGGGAACGGTTCCAAGTAGTTGCCGGGGTGGGGGACAAACTTGATCGTTCGAGAGAGTCTCGTTGTAGTTACATCACCTCTCCCCAACACTAGTTATATTTGGTTAGGTACTATGACAGCATTATCTTCATGACAGCATTAGTCGCTAACATTTTTTGAAGCCTGTTGAGCAATAAGTTCATTTGAAAATTAGAAGATAGGCAAATTATGTAATAGTTATAGGAATAACAAGTTAGTATAAAAAATTTAAGGTATTAATACCAACTGTTAAAATGTGATGAAAACAATGATTCTATATCTCCGAATTACTGCAAACGAATATAGGTGTATACCGGGCATACCCGGGTATTCTTCGGTTGAGCGTTTATGCCCCTCCCCTTACTGAGAGCCCCCCTTTCTCAGATATCTCTCGATTTCCGAATATTCCTATATTTTTTCACGGTTTTATATTTTTTTGAATTTATTAGGACTGAGAAGGATTGCTAAAAGTTTAAGAATAAAATGACCCGTCGAAATTTTAAAATTATATAAAATCGCGAAATTATTGGAAAAGTGACATAAATCACAATAAATTACATACCTAAATGACATCAATAAACTACCTAAATTACAATGATAAATGGCTTGAGTTAGTCACTCGACTCTGATTATAAGGGAATTTGTGAATTGTTTATGCCTAATATCCTTTTTTATAATTCCAAATCATGCTGACGTTCTTTTTCTACAAAGCACTCGTAACAACAGTTACTCTCATTCTGTTCGTGTGTATAGTAACAAAACTTACTGGCGTATGTGTAAACTGTTGTTACGCCAGTAACTGTTATTGGCGCCTGTTGTTCGCCAATAGTTACTATACGAGAAGTATCATCGATTCTTTGAAATGAAATCTATCAATATAACAAACAAACATCGGCAAAACAACACTAAGTACTTCTATTTCGAATGCTCTAGAGATTCTGATTTTTCAATTTATCAATCCTTTAATTTTATGTACTTTTAAGGGCCGACTGAAAGTGATACTTAGGATTCAGAACCATATTAAACCTGTTACAGTGTTGGTGAAATCCACGTATTTCGGTCCAACCGCTAGGTTTGCAATACTTCGAAGCTTTGCGGTAAACACTAGCTCTTCAACTGCAGGCACCTTTAGGAGCAACGATTTTCCACGGTTGTGAGACGCTTCAGTTTTTAGAACGTCCCTCTGAACCTAGATCATATAAATAAGACTTCGTATATAAGAGGGATGACCTATTAGAATTGATCCAGAGGGTGGGAGACAACCCAAGCATCAGAAAAAAATAACCGCATACAAATCTATTCCAGACCATTCTATGGCCGAATCCGTGAAAAAAAAACCATTCTACCACTTCTCTCAACCGATTTTCGTGATTTTTTTGTTTTGTTTTTATTTATTTTTTTATTTATTTTTTTTTTTTTTTTTTTAATTAAGAATTCGGTCTATTTTTGGAATATATTTTGACATGAGTTTCGAATTTCACCATTAAAGGGGAGGGGGGGGATACCGAAGGATCATTTACGCAAACCTCATCTGATTTTTGCGATTCATTTTTTGTTAAATCAAGAATTTGGTCTCGTTTTGGAACGTATGCCAGGATTTTCAAATTTCATTGTGGAAGGGGGTGAAGTGATGGCCAATAATAATAGATGTGAAAACCTTGGAAGTTTAAATTTACTATCGGCGGAGGTACATGGGTAAATGGAAGAGGTTACACCGATAAATCATAATATTTTCGTTTTTCTCATCCGTTATTTTTATTTTTTTATTTTATTTTTTTTTTTTTTTGACATGAATATGTCTCTTTTCGCTGGGGGATATTCTAAAAATTCTGATACCCAAAACGTTAATTAATGTTTATCCTCGTTTTCTGATGATTTTCACAAACAACCAACGCGTTTCTTCGGAAATGTACCTAATTCCTGTAGTTTCTATCGCACAAGAATCTTCTCTATCCGTTGGAAAGCTGTCGATTTACCAAACCGTATTATATTAACCACGTACATAGGCATACTATGAATAATTGTTTACATAAAAGTAATCCTTCTTAATTATTTTTGTAAATATGATTGCTACATAAACATGATAAACATAGAAATATTCATGATCTAATAATTTTAACAACAAGCTGAAAGTTTACGATTTTTTGGGGTCCTAAAAAAATATGTCAATAAATTACCTACAGAGTATATCATAAGACGAGGAAACACCAAAATGCTAGTGCTGTACTTCTGAGCCAGGTCTTTACTCTTCGAAGGATCTTCCAAGAGTTTTTTAATTTTTCGGTTAAAATCTGCTAAAAATCAGGAATTTTATTTTGATGACGATTTTTTAAGGAGGAGTGATGGAGGGGGGAATAAACTGTAGTATTTACGCTATTTTCAACTGATTTTAGCGACTGTTCACTAGATCGCTTGAAGTACTTGGTCTCTCTATAGAACCATCTTCAGCAAATTAAAATTTCAAACGACGCACAGTGGGGACGATGACGCTAAAAGGTGGCGGAAATTCGAAAAATTAAAAACGCATCTAGCCGATCGGTTTAATGTTGATTCTTTAGCTGATATATATATATATATATATATATATATATATATATATATATATATATATATATATATATATATATATATATATATGAACAACGAGCAATACTGGTTTTGTCGTTTCGAGCTGTCTGGAGGAGTGCAGGGGGTCAAAAAGTTGGAGATCGGCATTTTCACCAGTACCTACTTTTTTTCGCCGTGGTGGGCCCCACATATCAATTAAGCCTTAAACCATTATTGATTTATGTTCAGGCTATGTATCCGAAGACATTTAAAATATTATCTTTATTAAATTGTCCTGTATCGATCGTTTGGATCAAAAGAGCTGAAAAAATCAGAAAATCGAAAAAAATCTCGGTTCCTCCGCTGCCCGGAAGAACAAAGTAACAAGGATATGTCTATTATCTTCCTAACGCAGGTAGGCAGGTATATTCGTAAGTATACTTCTCACAGCAACGGCTTGTGTGTATCATATCAGAGCACCAGTCGTGTGAGGGTGTGAGTGTCATACACCAAAGATGGGTAAAGTAAGTCGTGTGAGTGTCACACACCAAAGACGGGTAGTAGGTTTTGTTGAAACAAAATTTTTCATGGGGGCCATTATAACGCAACCGAGGAGTGCTGTTTCATTATAGTTGCTGCACAGTTACCGAATTCGTTTATCGGTTGTAGCGTTGCATTTTTTTCGGTCGCAAATTTTGGAATGACCCCCAGCCCAAAAACATATCCATATTGAAAAGTCGCGGTATTCACGTGACTACACGGAGGACCACCCCACAATGTGACTCCAAAATCAGATCGTGCGCAAGTCTGCGCATTCTCATTATTTTTCACTTTTCTACTGATGTGCAACGGCAAAAATGCGCTTTGGCGTGAATCGTTCAGTATCAATCCATTCAACAGAAACTAGATTTCGTTTCCGGGCATCCTGTGAAAATTTGGTGATTTTTGGGGCACTTTTAGCAAATTCGACCAAGAGTACTAGCTACATTTTTTGAAATTTCAGAAAGATTTTGACATGGATATGTCTTTGCTCTGGGGGGTCAACCAAAAATTTCCGTGACGCAAAATTTATGTCACGATTGATTCAGTGTTTTTCACGTACAACCCATCCGTTGCTAGGGGAATGGAACTTCCGCAGTTCTCATCGCACAGAAATCGTTCGCCACTCGTTGGAAAGCGCTTGATTTATGTGATAAATGTTCACATCTCAAGCTACCAATTTCCCCCTCCTTACGTGCCTGACTACATACATAAATTAATAAAAATAGAGGAAAAATTGTTTTAAATTATATTCTCTGTTGAAATGTGATAATAAACATCGAAACACTTATATTTAGCCATTTTTATGCTAGTCCCAGTTTTACCAATGAGCCTGTCGCCTTAAATAATTTCCGCCACCTTTTAGCATCATGTGCGGGGGGAGGGGGGGTACAGGTGTGTCTTGATATTTTCATCCAATTCGCAAAAGTAGTTCACACTTTATTATGGTTGTGAGTGTGATGGTTGTTGTGGGGGAAGCTTGTAATATATTCATATCAGGTTATAGTGGAGGGGGTAAATCCTGTAAAATCGCGATCTATTCGCTATTATCACCAAAATCATATACGAAACAGACATAGGGATGGATAAATTACCAATATACTACTACAACTACTCACCAATGAATTGTGGACGACTATCAACCGAGTGAAATCTATAGAATGGAATGCGCCCAAGTTATGTAAGAAAAAAAGTTGTCAATACGACTGTGAATCATAAGCTATTTATAATCTATAAGGTTTTCTCGTTATAGTTGTATATGCACGTGTTATGTGTTATATATGTATACGTACATTAGGGATTTACGCAGGAGGTGTACCTAAAACACAAATAATCAACCTTTGTTATAATTTGCAGCGTTTTACTTTCGGAACACTATTAAAGTTAAAGGAAGGACATAAGTTTATGTAGCATTTGTGATAACCTCAAAACTGTGTATATAACCTACATGCTATTCCTGAACAGATACTGTCATGCAAGTAACGATTTCAAATTCTGTATTGTCAATCAATTGCAAAGTCTAATTAAGACTTATTTAGTTGACACGTTGGCACTACCATGGTTTTCTGGAGGCGTTAATACAGCAGAGAGGTTTGGGGATGATATTTGGTTAGCCAAAGACTGACGGAGTTTTTCGGTAAACACAGAAGAGTTACTGCCACCTGAATCTAACAAGAAATAATTACGCTCATTACTCTCGGTTTTGAAATCGTCTTCGCTTTGTGATTTGGAAAACGCATGTCTAGAAAAAGAAAGATGGCTCTGTGGACGTAGTGTTGGGCGTTCTACGTTAAACTCTTTTGGATTGTGACGGCAACTATCTGCATGTTGGTTCGATGATGTGTTTTGATATCCTGAAACCCTACCTTCCTGTCTTCTTTCATTTGCCCTTTCATCTCTCTCCAAGTGCATAAAAAATGATTTTCGCTCTTTGTCCCCTTGGCTTGATGATGTAACAGTGATTTTCGATTCGGAATCAGAATCGATGCTAGCTAATAACTCAGCCATATTTTGAACCATTGCCTGGATTGCTTCCTGAGCTAATTTAAACTTTGCCACGTGTAAGTTTTCCCCGTGCCGTGTACATACAGCATCTTTCCCAATAAGTTTCCCACAACTATTTGAATTATGGTGCTTCTCACGTGAACCACACTCTTCGCCATTATTAGAAGAAACAACTTCTATAGATTCAGTTGGTAGTTTAGGTAAATTTACGTCTTCTTCGCTACTAGGCTGCGATGAGTGGGCAATACCGCATGGATAAGAGCCACTGGAAATATCCCCTTGAAGTAAATTATATTCTGATCTAGACTCTATTTGATCATTGATGTGATAAAACTCTATATCGTCTTTTGAATCTGAGTTCAGAGTTCTTACTATCGTATTACTCAACACTACATTATTGTTTTCTGTCGTTTTGACAAGTGTTTCAGATAATGCTATCACCGAATTGGGTTGGGCGGTGAAGTTTATTGGAGCCTTCCCTTCGGATGCATTCATATCGACACTATGATCGTTGGATTTGGCAAAATATTGATTTCCTGGAGCCGGATTGGTCAACGGCAGGGAACTATTTATTACTTCAACTTTATGAGAACTAATTTGGTCCTCCTTTTTCGGACAAACTTTAGATCCATCCTCTTCATCCATTCGTTTCCTTTTATTAATATTGTAAGCTCTATGATTTTTTCTAGATGGACGTCGAGGCAACTTGAAATCAAGGCTATTGAAAGTTGAAACTTTAAACTGACCTGGGCCCACAGCTATAGTAGTTTTGTTTTCTATGAATTCATTAGTTATCTCTTGGTGTGGAATTGCAAATACTGATTTAAGTTCACTTCCTACAGAAGACCCATCATCACTGAAATGCAGATTTTCTTCATTTGCTGACATAAACTGATCGCTTGTGGGCTTACTATCATTAGACTGAACTGGCGGTATCGGCTCGTTTAATGGCTTTACTTCGAATGTAATGAGATCTTTGCACGTAGAAATAGCATTATTGCTACCATTAAAAGATGGATCTACCATAACATTGCTTCGGAAGTTTTTATCCAGCACGCTGCTACCTTCAGCTTTCACTCTTTTGCCCTTCTCCGAAAGGTTCGTAGAGTCCTCATTGGTTATATCCGTTTTTGAGCAGGTCGTTTTATTAGATTTTATTATTACTGGAACGTCCAGTTTTTTCGGAAACGAATGAGGATTAAATATAAGTTCATGATCGAAGAAATCCTTTTCATTCGGGGTATTGTAATTTTGAAGATCAGGCTGACCACTAGAAGTGCCATTTGTCAAATTCAATGGTTTTTCAAAGGGACGCTGTTGTTCATTAGGTTTCCGTGAAACTTCTGATGTTTGAAATGCCCGATGAATTGCATTCGATTCTAAAACTGGGAGTTTGTTCGTGGTCCCAAACGCGTACGGTTTTTCAACATTTTGATCTACATTTGAAGTATGAACATTCGGTAAGAGAAGATTATTACGCGTGTGCCCATAAGTCATATTTGAAGTTCCGGAAGCCAACTTATTTGATTGAAAAGAAGGGAATACGAAATGATATTGTTCTTCATCAGGGTTATTCGTTTCATGGTACTTTTGATTGTGAATATCGGGAGTAAATATACTTTTGATGCCAGTAAGACAGGGAGGAGGAATATTGTAATTTTGAACGTGGCAAGAATCAAAAATTGTATCAAGATTTTGACGGAATTTGGGTGGACGATTGGTTCCCTGGCTGAATGTTTGTGTAGTCAACGGAACGTAGGCAGAAGGATTTGTAATGAACGGAACATTGCTACGCGTCCTAACGTTGGTATAATACGGTTCAGATACAAGCATTGATTGATTTCTGTGCATTGTCTTCCGACCGCTCGGTTGGAGCCTGGTTAGTAGCTGCTCTAAATCTGATTTGATTTTTGGTAAAAACACAAGAAATTCGTTCAGGTCTACTGTTGAAGTTGATGGTGATCGCCGGAGATCTGAAATTCTTTCGGATTGACCATCATCATCATTTATGGTATCATTAACTTTTCTCCGTTTATTTTTGTTCACTTTTTCATTTCCGCTGGAATCTGACTGGTTGTCTTCTAATGGATCTCTGAATGAGCTATGTCTATTTCCTGTTTTCTTACCTAAAGGAGGAGAATCGTCCTTGCTTGGAGATATTGAGGGCTTAACATATTTCGTCGGCTTATCAGATTCAGATGTAGGGCGTTGAGAAGATGATTGCGTTGTTGTTTTTCTTTCTCTATTCGTCTGAACACTTGGTGACTTTGATTCAGATGACTGGCGTAGGGAGGGCGATTCTGTTGGGGTTTTTCGTTCTCGTTTCGTTTCAACACTAGAGGACTTGTAGTCTGATTTTTTGATCGGCTTATCCATTTTGGATGGATGGCGTTGAGTTGATTCTCCTTCATCCGTCATTTGAATACTTGGTGAATTAGAGTTAGATTCTTTGATTGGCTTTTCCAACTCGGATCTATGGCGTTGGGAAGAGGATTGTGTTGTTTCTCGTCCTCTTTTCCTTTGATGACTTGGTGACTTAGTTGTATTCTTCTTAGAACACTTACAACAATCACAGTCGTTTGAAGAGTCTGATGAAGCTTGTCTTGAAGAAGACTTCTTGCTCTTCTTCTTATTCGAATTATTTGCTTCTTTATTAGACTCGCAGTCATACAAATATATTTTCTGCACTTTTTCGTTACAGCAACTACATGATGAAGATCCTGAAGCACTTCCAGAGTCACTCACTGAAACTAGTTTGCGGTTGTCCGGGGTGCACTTGCAGGTTGGATCATTTTGAGATCGATTTAACATTTGAGAACTCATCATGAGTAACATGAGATTAGACCAGTTCATTTGAGTTTGTTCTGGGGCTCTACTTACACTTACACTGCCTTCCTTTTCAGATTCCTTATCACATTGCATATCACACTCATTACATATCCCTGCGTTTGGTATGACACACTTACAGTGGCATGGTCGCCCGCGCAAAGGGTTCTTACAAACTGCACATACATCTTTCTTACAAACGACACATTTGATATCTTCATCGAACTGGTCAAGCGCCCAAAGGGACGTATTGTCTTCCATTTCGTGATCTCCATTCCGTCGATACCTGGCATCAATGTCGTAACTTGAACTACGTCGTACAGGATATGAATAGCTTGTATTATGAGGTCTCTGAAATTCCTCATCTTGGGACTGTATGTACACTCTCCTGGGACTCTCCTGTCTATGGGATATTCTACGTCCATTATAATCATTGCCGCGAGTTTGGTGAGCACTCTCCCATGCGTTGGAACCCGTATCGTAATAACCTCTTCTAGGACGCTGGTTGTAAATGGGAAACGTTTCTGTACCTTTATCAACCCGAGTCGCTGGCCTATCCTCTATGCCAGGAAAGTTTGGTGAAGAAAAACAACAATTCTCAGAACCGCGGTTACCTATACCGTTTCTTTCTTGATGGTGATCGTGTTGAATTTTCCACTCATTGCCTTTCATATGCTGAAGCTTCATTCTGTCTACTTCGTCCAATTTCGAACACCAACACGAGTTTTCAAGTGATTCATTAATCATCGCCATATCATCTTCTACTAAAGTTAAGTTGAGATTTAAATTTGCCCCTCGATAGTATTTAGCCATTACTGCTAACTGCTCTCCTGGTATGTAGCAGGTGCCTTCAAACTTCCTCATTTTCCTGTTATTGGCCATTTCAAAAATTTCGATTTATTTTAGACTCTTAATAGGGAATTCTAATGCATAAATGAATTTTTTCCAGGAATAACTACTTATTTACAACGCTTCAATTTGACAATCACCCTAGTAGCAGATGAAGAAACCGAATTGTACAGATTCAGGGGGTATTGTAATCTACCTGTAGGTAGCGGAAGAATTGTTTTCACTTTCGGGAGAGGCAAAAAATTGTTTCTCTAAAATTAAAATTTTCACTTGCATTTTACGTTTCACACCATTGTGAACAACTTTGGTTTCGTGACGTGTCTGTATGTTTGGTCTGGTGTGTGTGTGTGTGTGTCCGTACGTAAATTCCATGTGAGTGAAATTTCATGAAAATTTGGGATCTGAAATAAAATAAATACGGGTTCCTATTTGGAAATAACGAGTTTAGAGTTTCGGCATAAAGAGTTATGACTGGTTCGGCATAAAAGTTTTGAAAAAAATGAAACCCCACGAGAACAAGAGACTGCTTCACGAATCAGAAAAAGCACATAGCAACGTTTTGGGTGCTTACGATCCTCCAGGCCTCAACATAAGACGATGATTCCAAATCCAAAGTTACCAAAATTCCTTGTCAACGTTGTACACAAATTTCCCACAGTTATTCAATTTCTTTGTTAGTTTGAAAAAGGCAAAAAGCCGAAATATAAAAATAGTTTTGTGACGTTTTTTCTGTTATCTTTTCTAATTTTGTAAATATATATATATATATATATATATATATATATATATATATATATATATTATTTTGATGTATTACAGAAGGTTGGAAAAGATAGGAAACACTTAAATAAAACTTAAAAAATAGAACTCGCCGAGCTGATGACGCCGACACGGCGAAATATTCTCTCAATTTTGTAAGTTTTATTCAAGTGTTTCCTATTTTCTCCAACCTTCTGTAATACCTCAAAATAATATTACACGCGAGTGTTTTCATCCTTCATCAAAACTATATATATATATACATATACATGTCTCATTACAGGGTGTTTACACTTTTGATCCAGAATCTCCTTGGAGTCTATTCTACTACTAATTTCTGGTTTAAAGTTCCTTGTAGAGATTTTTATGAGTTTTGAATTTTTAAAATGTTTTTCTTGTTTTCGACCTTATCTCACTAAGGCCCACTTTCACCAAAACGTTATTTAACGGAGATTGGCCAAACTCCAATAATAATAATCTCGAGGATCAAACCTTGGCCTTTCACCAACCCAAAACTCGTTTACATCGCGTTTGGAATAACGGAGATTCCCCAACAAACGGAGTTTAGGGAAATTGTCCAATAAAATTCGCTAAACAGCTGGGCGATTTGAACACCGGGACAATGAATCAGCTGATGTCATGGCCTTTTCTACAAGGGATTGCTATTCATATTCCTAATATAACGTGCTACGCCATCAATTATACGTTATTCTCCTCTCATTCTATCTCACTATTGGCATTAAAATTAATCAATTTGATTGTAAAAACCATTTCAAACTTACCTGTCCGACGGGAACTCCAGGTGAGAGACAATGAGTTCGAGGACTTTTAGAACCGTCGGATTCGCGAGTCGAAATTTACATCGAAACTCGATGCTGACCGATTCCTCGAAGTGCGGAATCCGCCGTCGGATCTTCCTCGGGCATCTTCGAGGGACATTCGACAAATAAAATATAAATCCAAGTGTCAAATTGCATGAATTAATTGTAAATCAAAACTGTGAATCAAACAAACAGCTGTTCGTACGCGGCCATATTGTTCGATATCATTGTTATCAGGGCTAACGGAGATTGGCAAGTGTAACTGGCCGGATTTTGGGAGATTAAGCTCGAGCCGCCTCAGTAGGGGTTTAAACTCGTAAAGCGCTCTGATGAAAGACGTTGTCCTATAATCTTCGTTAATTTCCATTGTTTTCGAAATTAAACTGGTTTAAGTTGTTGGTGAAAGTGGGCCTAAAATGGCCATTACTACCTTAATTTTTGGAGTAAATTAAAAATTGAGAATACCGGTTTGGATAGAATGTGTCTCCTACGTTTTAGTTTATTTGTTATGCTCAATTTTGTGTGTTTTTGAGGGTTTTATATATATATATATATATATATATATATATATATATATATATATATATATATATATATATATATATATATATATATATTAATTGCTATGCAATTTTTAGGCCGACCCCCAATAATTTTTTTTATAACGTCCGTGACGAAATTAACGATGATTTTCACGTAGGTACAACCGAGTAGTTGCTATAGATTGTGTCACAATCCAGTGTTTTTCACGTACAACCCAGCCGTTGTTAGGGGAATGAAACTTCCGCAGTTTTCATCGCACAAAAATCGTTCGCCACTCGTTGGAAAGCGCTTGATTTATGTGATAAATGTTCACATTTCAAGCTACCAATTTCCCTTTCCTTACGTACCTGGCTACATTCCAAAACTAAGTTGATTCAGGCTAAGAATTGCATAGCAAATTATCCTCGTTTTCTACGCAGTAGAAAAGAGAAAAGATCCGGCGAGGCGCGAAGCGCCGAGTATAGATTAGGGGGGTCCAGGGGGGCGAAGCCCACCGGCGAGGCGCGAAGCACCGAGTATATATATATTAATTGCTATGCAATTCTTAGGCCGACCCCCAATAATTTTTTTGTAACGTCCGTGACGAAATTAACGATGATTTTCACGTACAACCGAGTAGTTGCTATAGATTGTGTCACAATTTCAGTGTTTTTCACGTACAACCGAGCCGTTGTTAGGGGAATGAAACTTCCGCAGTTTTCATCGCACAAAAATCGTTCGCCACTCGTTGGAAAGCGCTTGATTTATATGATAAATGTTCACATTTCAAGCTACCAATTTCCCTCTCCTTACGTACCTGGCTACATTCCAAAACTAGGTTGATTCAGGCTAAGAATTGCATAGCAAATTATCCTCGTTTTCTACGCAGTAGAAAAGAGAAAAGATCCGGCGAGGTGCGAAGTGCCGAGTATAGATTAGGGGGGTCCAGGGGGGCGATGCCCCCCGGCGAGGCGCGAAGCGCCGATATATATATATATATATATATATATATATATATATATATATATAACATATCTATATATAACATATCTGTAAATAATGCATGCATTACAGGGACGTCCCTATGGATGGATTGCATATAATTTTGGAGAAAGGAATAATAAGAGAAAAAACATAAATATCATGTCTTCTCAAAATTACTCTTCCCCTCCATTAGCCCCAACCACTGACTGTCTTTTTCCATCATATGGACGTATTATTAAGTAAGCATGAAATTTGAAACTCCTGACATATTTTCCAAAACTATACCAAATTCATAATTGAATGAAAAGTGATCACGAAAATCTAACGAGAATATTTAAAACGTTGTGATTTATTACAATTACCCCCTCCATTCACCTCTTCAATAATGAAATTTGAAATTCCTGATATACCTTCCGAATCCATAGTTGAACGAAAAAAGAATCACGAAAATCTGACGAGATTAGTTAAAACATCATGATTTATTTCTATTTTCCCCTCCGATCTCCCTTCTATAATGAAATTTGAAATTCTGGATATACGATCTAAAATTAAACCGGATTCTCTCGCTTGTACAATGTAATGCACGGCTGTATTGGTAAAAATAACAATTTAGTAGGTACCTAAGTAGTTATATTTTCTGTTTCGGCGGTTTCATATTTTTCTCTCATCTCCGTGTTTTCTTTTCATCTCCTAAAAGTGGAAGTGAGTTTTCTTCCAACCCAAGGCTCCTAAACTTATTGTGGGTACCCCTCAGTGGCTTGTATTTCCGTAAATTGCACTCTTACTTTGTCCGCCTAAGTGTCGGAGAGAGGTCGGTCCCATCTTATGGTTCATAAAAAGTTCGTAACAGTCTCTAAATTACTTATGGCTTATTTCAAACACCAGTTCCTTAAGCCAACCCTGTTTCTGCTGGCCACATATGGCCAACCGAGTGAGTGAGGTACATTCTTTACTCACTGATTATAGGTATAATAAATTTGTTCAATTTAATTTATTTTTAGTATTTATTAATTTTTTATCCATTTAATTTTTATATGGTAGAAATAAAATTGTAATGATTTTTCTTAAAAAATGCGATGAACTGACATCACAATTGAGCGAAACTTCAAGTCAAATGGAGAAGAATGATGAAACACAGTATTCCGAAAATCGTGAATTTCTCCTTTGGTGCCTAATCTAGAAAATTCGCAATATTTTTGAGCTTTTGTCACAATGCTTGAAGTCTACGTTAAACTTTACGAAGAATGCGACTATCAATATTTGCTTTCGAAGAACAATGTTGTAAGCGACTGTCGTTCACATTCTCAATACAAGAAATAAGAGAAGTATATTCTCGGAAAACTGGGGAAAATCAAAAGTGTGCTGAAACAGTCACTGTGCTTTGCTAATCTCCAAAAAAACTTTTGATGAATTTTTGCTTTCCAGTGGTGTACTCAATATTATTTTTACAGTGACATTTAGCAATGAAAAGTTAGTTCAAAACTCAAACAAATGTAAAAATGTCGTCAAATTTAACGGTTCTTACGTTACTCAACCTCCTCAAAACTTGAAGTACCTATATTACCTAGGTGTTGACGTGGTCATAATATTTTATGCTGAACTGAATAATGGTACTGGTTACAAAAATAAGTTATAAAAAATAATTGTTATCAAGGGAACTTCAGGTGACAGGTAAATTAGTACGGTATTAATGGCGATCGGAAGAGGAGGAAGGTTAACTATTTCCTGTTGCCGGTTTTCATTTTCGAACACCAATTATTGAAGATCAGTTCATTGCTAATAACGATCCCGTAATCAATGTAATAGAAGTGGATACATCCTTCTGTTTGGCAAGCCACATAATGGTGAGAAAATGAACAAGTGGGTCAACGAAATTCGTTTATAAAACGATGTATTTTTTCTTTTCCAACATAAAAGACAGCACAATTTTCAGTCTCACAATATTTTCCTTAAGCACGGTTAATTTCGACTTCATCCTTGTGGTAGATGAGTTCATCTTTGAAAAACAGGTTGGGGACTTTGAATTCGGATTCCCAGATGGGCCTGTCGAAGGGGAAACCAGCAGGTCTGTGGTCGTAGAGCTTGGGAGATCTGCACCAAGTTCCTTGCTCTTGGCCTCCTTCCTGTTTGTTGGGAGTAACAATCACGAAGAAAGTGTAAGCTTGTCCGCTCTTCCAACCGCGGGGAAGCTGAAGTCTCTCAGGGAATCCACAGGTGAGTCTCTGGAAACATGAATTATTCATTTTAGGTACTGGTAAAATGGGATGGGAAATTAACACAAATAAAATCTGAAAGAATATCATGGATAACGACTTCCATCGAAATCTTCGTGTTATGTGAAGAGCAGCGTATCGAGTGGCGATGACTGAATCAAAAGGCTCTAGACATGATAGAATTTTAGTTGCAAGCTATGGTGATACTAGCACGCATCAGTAATTGTTTCAATTCGAACGAGGAATTCGATGAAAGTATATTAAGTACCCGTATATGGGCAACAAATGATTACATAAGATCCATTTTCTGAATATAATAGTAATAATTAAAATAAAATAATCACCTCTTTGGTGTAGAAAGGCTCGTTTGTCTTAATAGCGTGGTCTACTCGTTCGTATAAGGACCTTATTCCCTCATCGTCAGGAGCGAAGATGTTGGAGTCCTTTGAGCTACGTTCCCAGACATTTTGGCCGGCGGTAACTGAAATTGAACAATATCAAGTGAAGTGCATTGCAATGTTTCGTATTCATTGATCATTAACAATCTGCTCCAAATTTCGTAAATCTGTATAGAAAGTTAGGAATAGATAGTTTGATACCGAGGAATAGTTTCCAATTGCAAAAATTAAATATCTTCTGTTTTTTAGCGTGTTATTGGGAAAATTAAATGATCATTATTGGAGACATAACCTGCATGGAAAAGGTAAGCACAAAAGTATCGTGTAGAGAAGTAACCGTGTATTAGTTAGCTACTCCCTACTGTGCTGTTTGGTTCCCCGAGCCGCTATTATTAGAGTGAGGTGTTGGCGTTACTGTCACCTTTCTATGCCAGAAATTTTATATGTAGGAAGAATGTTCGATGCCTCGCTGAAGGATTAGAGAACGTACTGATCTAATCGTATCTAAGATGAAAATGATATATGTAATGATATATGAATTATAATGTACCTTTGACGGGGAAGCGGTCAATCTCAAACATGGCAAGCCTCTGCTGTTCAATGGTAAGCGGGTGCATTTCAGAGTCGTATTTAGGTCCAATGAACACCCTGACCATGCCTTCGTACGCTGCGTCAGAGTTGGCAGTGATCTTGAAATTGTAGGGCTTGTGGTTGAGACGGTACTGGCTGGCCTGGTACCTCAGATCGATGTATTCCTTGGGTTCTTTGACAGCAACACCATTCGTAACTTCGTAGTCAAACATTTCGAAGTAAGTAGTCAGCTTGTCGACTTCAAAGTTGGTGACTTGAACTCCAGGGAATTCGAGCTAAATAAGTTTTAAAAACATTACGTAACATCAAAAAGTCCAGCGTGTAAAGCAAATAGGGTCTTCATGTACATATATATGTTCAGTAGGTTCTTACATATATTCTTTCACGCCTCTACTATCTTCGAATCCATGTTAAACTTTTATCCCTTACCGTAGGATGAAGTCATCAGGCACTTCAAATTTGAATTGTATCAAGTATGCTGATTAAACGTCTATTGACTACATAATTCATGATACGAACATACTTTTTGGGAAGAGTTTTAAATCAACAGTAACTTACATCTTTCTTGGTGTAGGGGTGGAGCCTGGCCTTCAGCTTCTGGAACGTAGCGATCAGACGGACAAGAACGTTGTAGTAGGCGGGATCTCTCAATTGCGTGATAGGGCTAAGTGTAGCACCTCCATTCATCTGCAATGATGCACAGCCGCATTTAGTGTTACTTGATATATAAGAATATAATGTAGAAATTACAAACTAGTTATATATTGTTACTATACGAAACTACTCAAACAATATACAGTTTTATATAATGAATAAATATATTAACTCAAATGGTGAGAAAAGTGAGATATTAAAAAAATATTACCTATTTACTAAAAAATAAAAATAAATTATCTTTCGGGTTTTGTCGCATACAAACTTGAGACCAAGAATTATTCAGTAAATAGCCCTTTTAGGTACAATTTAAAATGATATTCCTATTTTATAAATTTTCAATACCTATCAACTTTTTAATAATTCAATTTTTTATTTTTATTTATAACTTTCCCAGCAATCAATAATTTTCCTCAAAAGACTTATACGCCTTTCTATCTGTTCTAGAGTTCTCAATATTTTTTTAGCACATCGTCCAATTTTGTTTTCATTAAAAAATATAACAATTGTAGTAAGGTTAGATCAATAACCGCTTAATCAAACAACGTAGCCACCTACATATGATTATCTACGTAACTTGCAATACTTTAAACAAAATATTGAAGATCGGAATTAAATTCATGATATCTCACAGTGAAACAAAAACTGTTAAATTAATGTTCAAACCGAAAAAAAAACTTTAAAAAAATAATTTTGCTCAGTCGAATACAGAAAATTTTAATCCTAAGGCAAATGATCAATAGTTGGGAGGTTTTGTTAATGGCTTTACTTCCGGGATGGTAAGTAAATTTAAAGTATTCACCTTGATCATGTTCTTATTCTTAACCATCATGCCGACGGCAGTGAGAAGGTCGTTGAAGTACGTTCCGTAATACTTTCCGTTAATGTCATCGAAGCCAGGGGATCCGTAAGCGAGATGTCCGAGCAGGTTGATTCCGTCATCGTTCAAAAGGTTGACTAATTGTCCAGAGCTCTGAAACATTACCAATGATAAGTGTGAAATATACGAGTATGTAGAACAATCAATAAAGTAACAATGAATGTTCACTATGGGTTGTTTTCATTTTAACAATCCATTCATATTTACGTTTCTTACAACGTATTAAATCAGCCATGGTGTAGGTACTATGTTTTGCGAGACCAATGTAATGTACTCCTTTTACTTCTCCTTCTGTTATAACATATTTTTTATCACAAGGTAATATGTAATATGAGCAAATTAATTTGTTCAGGATCATTCGGGATTCATCGCGGTACGATTCGTCTGGAAAACAAGATATTGGTATTTATTCATACATTTTTGACATGGATATATTTTTGGTCTGGGAGTAAGTCTGAAATTAACGACACCAATACCTACACCGGAATAATTTTCTGATGATTTTCGCCTATATCGGAGCCATTCCTAGGGAAATGTAACTTCGTCAGTTTTTGATTCTCCCCTTGTTAGAAAGATCTCAATTTAGGCAGAAAATTTGCCTGAAGCATCCCGAAAATGAATGCAGCTACACGCAAAATCAATTATGAAGTATAAATTTTTTTAAATGTATACATGGGGGGGAGGGGGGGTAATATAGGTAAACATATATTTATTTCACATTTTGTGAAGTTAACGTTTAAATACTCCCAATTCCCAATGTGAAAATTCCAAACCTACATTGGTATAAGAGATACCTTTATATTGTATAGATGAAATCCAGCTAGGATTTTAGAGTTTGCCGGTAACATATGAATGACGCATCTATGATTAAACAAATTGTAGTTTATGGTGTGTGTGTGTGTGTGTTTTGAAGTGGAATTTGTATCATGTATGTACATACCTGGTTCCAAAGTGCACCATAGTCGATGGTATCAACCAGACGATCTTCGAGCACCTGAGCTCGGCTCACAGCCCATTTATTTGTTGCGTATTTGAAGCTGTAGTCATCTGGACGAGCAATAAATGCTTCTCCGTTGGGGTGAGCGACCAAGGGGTTGTAACCGACCCTGATGGGTTTGTCGTAGTTGAAAGGTTCGACGAAGGGAAGTCCATTACCAAGGCGTTCCAAAGTGTAACGGGCCAAGAGCTGAAAATATAGAATATACACATGTAAATGGCAGTCTAGAAGAAGAAAAAGTAGAAAATAATACCAAGTAATTAAGGCTCAACCTTTATCCAAACATAGAGCCTAGTGTTTCACTATAGTGTCCTTATATTTCCCGATTCAATACGGAGATGGTAAAATTGGCCATAGGTTCCGATAAATCACTCAATACCTTTAAGATTGAATAAATCAATCGATGGTAACTAACTAGGAAAAGTTGAGAAGTTGAAGTTGTTGTTGTAACATTATTTAACAAATAAAATTATTGTTCCAAATTTTCCGAACAAAGGAATAATATTGACTAATTGCTGCGAAAAAAATCACACAAGCTACTTGGTACATTTACTATGAATACATGTACAAAGATTTAAGCCAAACACTTGTTGTTCTTATCACAGAACTTAGAAAAGACTATATAGGTTAATTACATGTTCTGTGGTTCCTAAATTCTAAACTTACTCGAAAGTTGACTATTAAAATTACATTAATATAGAAAAATAAATATTCAAAATGAACAAAAAGCAATATTTTTGTCATATGGTTTTTCATCCTTAAATAATACGACTATTGTAACATAAATTTTCTTTCAAACTCGTATCGGCTGTTTGTTTCCTATCAGGTGTGTTTTATTGTCAACTCTTTTGTAAAAAGAATGATTATTCGTTTTACCCTGCACCCCATAGCACCTAAGCGGCTCAGCAATTGAAATGTATTCAAATTTATGATTAACATAAAAATATACCTATAGCGTTCGTGGTTTTTGAAATAAGAATATTTTACCATTTCAAGCTACCCTTGATTTCCAAAGGCAGATCGAACGTGAATCTCAGTTTTTATATTTAGACAAGGTTTTATATTTAGAGTAAATTTGTGTGTTTGAGTAAATTACATTACTTTTCGGAAATTTTGATGAAGCTTTTATAGGGCGAAGAGTTGTAATGTACCTAACATTTTATATGGTTTTAATTTGTGAGTATGCATTTTTATGTCAATTGTAAAGGCTTATTACTATTACCAAAATGACCTGTACTGTAATAACACTCACCTGTTGGTGGAACTCGTAGAATTTCTCACCGCGTCTGAAGTAGTAGCCAGGGTTAATGTTGAACTTCTTGGGGTTAACCCACGATGAGTAGAAAGCAGAGTAGACATTGTAAACGTTGAGGCCAACATCTTCCCTGAAGTAGCTGACTTTATATTCGTTATGTGGGTTGTAGACGTCATATCCGAAGGGTCCGCCGAACATGTCGCTGTGGTAGTTGTATTCGTAGCCGGTGTTATTGTATTCGAACCTTCCTATGAACAACACAAATCATACTACTTGTAAATTTATGTGAATTGAGATAAAGTTCCTCAATTTACATTTTAAACGTGTCACCCTTTTCCTTAATATAGTTATTCAAGACGTAACTTGTAAATTTAGTTTTTGTACAAAATAGATCCCTATGAATAAATAGCAAAGTTAAATTAAAATGTATACTGCAATGCTTGTGACGTTCAATGTACCTATATTGGTTGAAGAAAATGACTACTGAATTTATTACTCCATATTATTAGTTAAAACGATGCAACCACAAACATCCTTTATGATGAATAAAACCAGATTTCTTTACCTCTAATGCCGTTTATTACACTACGTTATGGTGTGTTTTTGTGATTCCTAAAAACTTTATATATCCGAATCTTCACGGCATCGTTATGTTTACTATGAAATAGGGTTTTAATATATACCCACAGCTATTTTGAATAGATACCTTGGTTTTGTCCTGCCATCTTGGCCTCGAAAACTCTGCGCATGATATATTGAGGGACGAAGAAGCTGGGGAAAATTTCATAAGTGGGGGGAAGAATGAATCCTTTGCAGTCATCTCTGATGAAGAGAGCGTAGCCGAAAGCGTCCGCAACCATCAAATTGTTCAGGTGGTTCTTGGCCCACATGGCGGTTTTGTAAAACGTATCCCAATCTTTGGCAGAGTAAAGAAGGTCGAAGAGAAGGCCGGTCTCGTAGCGGGTGTGCTTGCAGATCTTGGAGTAGATGGCACCCTGTGGGAGCATTCCCCTTTTGAAGGCTTCCATGAACCTTTTAGCGACCGTGGGATCCTGCAGTTCAAGCAATAGGTGGTTGTTAGCAAAGTACAAAATAAATAATCCATTCATTGTATCTATAATAACAGTCATATCTAATGATCAGAGAATCATGTACACCAAGCAGGATCATTAAAAACATAATATAGGTACCTATATTACTGGATGTAAATGAAAGTACAACTATAAACCACTTAATCCTGTTAAACATTGATTCATTAACCTACCGAAAATTGTTCGGCGTTGGCAGAAATGTCGTAGTTGGCGTGCTCATTCTGGACAACTTCCGCGTGACCAAGTCCTGAGTAGAAGTCCAAAACTTGCCTCTGTCTTTTCAGTTGGGTAGCGTCCGCTGGAAAAAAAATTATTATGATCAATGTATTTTTTTGTGGTTCTGCACGTCCCATGTTGGGATTTGGAAATACGATAATCAACATGATTGCGGAGTTTGTACTTCAGCACAATGGGTACCAAAGTCACATTTTGACATTGATAGCAACATGCAACATGCAACTGAAATTGTGACACAATCTATAGCAACTACTCAACTACTCGGTTGTACGTGAAAATCATCTTTAATTTCGTCCCGGACGTTACATAAAAAATTATTGGGGGTCGGCCTAAGAATTGCATAGCAATTAATATATATGTATATAATATGTTGTTTAATCAAGTCATAATTTGCAGCGTGCTACTAATACCTACTCATTTGCAATACAAAATGACACATGATATTTCATTATCATGACCAAACTCTTTCCTATAGAGAACACGAAATTATAGAGAATATGAAATTTAGGGGTAAATAACGTTATAAAATTATTCAATTTTAGAGTAGGTACTCCCACTTTTCGAACGTTTGATATTAGCACAGGACTTGTAACTTGATAGAGTACATAATAATGCATTGCTTCCACGAATTTGTAACTGAATTTTCAAATGAACATGAAGAAACATTTACATTTTTTATATTATTATCAATTTCTAGTGAATATTTGTGACCGCGCCTTTTTTTACCCGATCTCTTTTTTTTTTTTTTTTTTCTTTTTTTTTTGGACACTGAAAATGTCTTAGTCGGCGGGTTAACCGGAAATTTTGTCACGGAAATTTTGATACGCAAAGAAAAAAACGTCACGCAACTTATAAACAAGTTAGGTATTGTTATGATTGTGTATAAAAGCAATGAAATCAATCATTTAATTAACGTAATGTAAGATTATTTAGAACATTAAATACAGGTGTTATTATTGAAGAGTCCGTTTCAATTCGGCCAGTCATTGATTATTTTATGTTTTCTAATTGTTATTTTATTTAAAACAATAGAAAACATCGACATTTTCAATGCTTATAGCTCTAAAAAAAATTCTCCTGAAAAAAGCCTTTGCAAGTTAAGCTCCCTTTTCCTTAGCACGGTCACATTTCTAGTTATTGCTATTCAATAGCTCTTCCAATCCTTGGTTCCATATACAAACTTAACTTACCATTAAACAATAGGTACTATCCAGACAGTTTTAATTTTAAAAATCCGTTTATAAAGTTTCAATAAGCACCAACATTTATCTTATTTTTTTCGTTTTATTTTTTTTTTTCATTTTCATTTTTTTAACATATGTATATGCATTGAAAATTTAGAAAGATATTCATACCGATGTTTGAGTTTCTCAAGTTCGGCTCAAAAGTACACAAAATATTATTGTCTCCTAACGGAAAAGTTTTGAGGCTACGATCCCTTTACATCAGTGAACGAAAAGCGATCAAATTGTAAATAGTTACAAATTTATTCATGTAGGATTGTTAGATTCGTATGTACCTGTTCATGCACTAACGTGATTATTATATGTGATGCGTACCTTGTAATTAGGAACAAATGGAAGGAAGAATAGTAAAAGGAGTAGATTTAGTTTAGGATCATGCCTAGATAGTCTTGAATATTTGAAATAAAGAAGAATATATGTTGCTGTTGATATTTATGGAGATGTATTGTGGAATAGAAGTAAGTATAAAGCCTTACCAGCTTTGCGTTCACCCTTCACGGGGACCACGCTAGCGGTAGCGCTAGCTAGACAGAGTCCTGCAACAAGCCAAGCAATCTTCATGTTGGCCACTGGTACCTTCCAACGAAAATTCCAGGTCTTTTATATTAAAGCCTCCGAGTGGGGGAGCCTATCTTCCTGAACCTCCGTTGACCTTCTCTATCAGTCGCATTTGATTTGAGGGTGAATGGGCGTAAAAAAACGGATCGTTATCAATAATGTAGGTGGTCGCAAGGACCTGGAAAGATTTTGGTCTCCTTTGTAATGGCTCTAGTAACTTTCCACCCTCACCGGGTGACAATCCCCATTATCACAAAAGTATAATTTTATCCCTATTACTGAGTTCGTTCAAACATTGACCACATTGGAGATCACTAGAATCAACAAATGAATGTTGACGTACGATATCAACTTCTAATACTGCCTACCTACAAGCCTACTTGTACTCGAATTTTCTCTCAATTAAACCGATGCATATCATCATTATTTTATCAAAATGATGAAGAAAAAGTTCCAGTCATGCAGCATGATCATATGAGCGACTTTTCTTAAATCACCTTTCGTATTATAATATGTTAGCTTGTATTGAAATTTAAGCAACTTCAATAGAAAGAAATTGTTAAAAACCAATTCCAAGGAAAAAAAAACACACACTAAATAAAATTCGGTGATTCAAAAAGAATTTGTATTTTTAGGTTTTTTGCAGTTTTTATAGATCTTTCTGCTAATATTATTGAAAGTTAATTACGTTTTTCACTATAATTTTGTGCAAAAAATTTTTATGCCCTAGTTAATCGTTGATAAGTTTGTTTTGACTGAAACTCTGTTAAAAGTCATAGATTTAACAAATTTTGACCGGTTTTGGCAATTTTTTGTGATTTTTTAAGTATGTTTTTTGAAATTTGACCAATTTAATGTGTTCAAAAATTGTTGGCTAACAAACTCATTCTTTCGTTTGGAAAGCTTGAATTTTTGGCGCAAGAATGGGATTTTTAGCTCAATCCTAAGGAGAGTTATCGTCGGAAATGACACACACACAAACATACATATATGTATACATACATATATATATAAGAAAAAGCGCAAATTTCAGGAATCGTTTAAGAATGCCTCCAAACGGATTTCAATGAAGAAATTTTCTCCGAAAATTCTTAGTTTAAACATTTCCGAGCCTATTAAAATAGCTTCGTTTCCTACGAAAATTCACTAAAATCAATCAGAGATTTGTGACTTGTATATTTGATGAACAAGAGTTGTTCATGAGAATTTACCATTAGCAGGAAATATAACTAGATTGATATAAGATTTTTATCCTTGTGTTTCCTTTCAAGCCATCCAACATATTGGAACCATTGCTCCAATACCATGCAAATATCAACATGTTTCTCGTTAGGCGAAAACCATAGTGTATTGTTATTTTTCGAAAGGAAGAAAAGTTCATCGAATTCCTATTTTGCCTTTCTTATTTTTGTCCCTATTGTCGTCTATTGCTTTGTAGGAATGATACCGGGGTGTCATTGTTTAAATGCGATGCGTAAACGAGTCGAGTTCGAGTTGTGTGATAAAGGAAAAAAAATCATACGAAATTTTGAACTTTATGGATAAAATACCCTCTCAACATGAAGATAACTTCCCTTGTGGGTAGTAGTGGGGACCACGGATATCTCTTAGCAGGACGTAACGAGACCTTGCTAAAACTGCAATCAGGCTGATGAGGGTGGAGCTATCAGTTCATACCTACTTCTCTTCTTCTCCAAATAGAGCTTAATCAGCTGATCAGAATGGAATCCGTCATTTCATTCTACTATTGTTTTCTGAGAGAGGTTTCTTGTCAAATGAAAATTTTCTAGGGCGAACTGGTGAGAATATATCTCACTCATTTGATCGGGAAAGAGCCCATCATCATATCCGTCTCTTTTTTACTTTTACTTTTACTCCTCTGTAGATATTGCTTCTGAGTCTATCTAAAGGTAGCGGAAGCATTCTTTTCACTTTCGGGAGAAAAAAAATTGTTGGTCTCCAAAATCAAAATTTCCACTCGCATTTTATGTTTTAGGCTATTCTGAACAACTTTGGTTCCGTGTCTGTGTGTGTGTCCGCAAATCCTTGTAACAAGCTCATTTTCCCAGTTTTCATCCGATTTGGTTGAAATTTTCAGGGGATCTGCGGTCTAAAGGGTAGACGGTCTCCTATCAGTTTCATCGTGCTTGACTCAATACCTCACTCTGCGCACTAGTCGTCCGATCTCCCTCGAATTAGGATGATAGTTGGGGGATGACAATTTGATCATCTTATATCAATATTCAACATGATTGTATAATTGATAGTAGCTACTCCGCAAGCACCAATTTGAAATCCTTGAAACAAGCTTATTTTTCACAGTTTTCATCCGATCTGGATGAAACGTTCAGGGAATGTGCGGGCTAAGGGGTAGACGGTTCCCTGTCAGTTTCATTGTTGCCAAATCAATACATCAGTCTGCGCATGCGCAAACGTAAATTTTTCACGCCCTAGTCACCCTATCTTGCTTAAATTTGGATGATAGTTGGGGGATGACGATTTGATCATCCCATATCAATTTCAACATGATTGTATCATTAATAGCTACTGCGCATGCGCCTATGTTAAATCCTTGTAACGACCTTAATTCCCACTGTTTTCATCAGATTTTGATGTAATTGTCAGAGAATGCGCGGGTTAGGTTGTAGATGGTTCCCTATCAGTTTCATCGTTGTCAAATCAATACTACATTCTGCGCATGCGCAAACGTAAATTCCATTATGCTCCATTTTCTCGCACTCAATTCGTTCGATTTCGCTTAAATCTTGGTGATAGTTGGATGGTTGGTCCTGCAGTTTCGGATAAATGTTTTGAACAGCGTACCTACCGCGTACGGCGGATTTTAGGATTCTTCGGACGTAAACCAAAAAATTTTGAGAGGGCTTAAAAAAGTTTGTTTCTTGGTCGCGTACAAGGGTTCATTGAAAATAATGAACCAATAGATCAGATACCTAGGATAGAGAAATAAGCGTCTCAATCCCGTTGACGTCGTCTCGTCATATATTAAAACATATAACAATTGTTGTTTGCATGTCAAATAATTGATTACTTGTTTTATGGAATAGGAATTTAGGGAGAGGGATATTGAAAGCCTGATTTTTTTCAGGCAAATTGAGAGCTTTTCAACAGTGGTGAATAATTTTCGTGGCGGGAAACTAACGAAGTCACACTTCCCTAGCAACGGAGCCGTAGTACTTACTACGTGAGACCTAATATAGCAAACGGACAATGCCCAATCTTATAAATAATAAAATTAGCGGATTAGCGGGTACGTTGTAGCCGGAAAAAACTAATTGCCGAATAAAATATTCAACAATGAGCTGAAACATGCAACACCTTTTTAGTCTAGTATCTAATACAATTTGCCCCCACTTTGGTTGAGATGTGTATGGGTTAACTTCATCTCCAAGTATTGCCATAATATACTGTTGCTTCAAATAGTTGCCATATCGACGGGTACCACTTTTTTATAGTAAAGTTTTTCGGGACGGACGGTTTATCGCGTTGCGTTTTTATCCGTTGCGAAGGGCGGTCAGGTCGACGATAAGGAGTAGGTTCGGGGAAGATTCCGATACACGATATAATTCCGATCGAATAATTCCGATAATGGCCTATGAGCGTCCCGGGAGCACAAGAAATGAGTTGGAAAAATTGTCGGTCCAATCAGACGAACCGTACGCCCTTGCATGAAGGACAAGAAACATACATTCATTTTGGTTTATTATTTTCAATAATTAACCATTGTAATCGACCAAGAAACAATTTTTCAAACTCCCCTTCATAATTTGTCGGCTTACGTTTCAAGATGCGTGGAATCCAAAACTCGAATTAAAAGAATCCGTTTGCCCTACAGCCGTAAGCCGTTCGAAGCTTTTTTAAAAAAGTATTGGACCAAACTATAAGAAATTTGGCTTAAAAATCATACTTCGGTCGGAGATGTGCCAGTAACATCGGAATCACATTTTATCAACCCTAAAGAGCGACATAAATGTTTTTTATTTAGTTTAATTTATAGATACCCACCCAATGAATCGAATGAAACCGTTCAGGTCGGCGTGCGTTTATCCCTTTTCTTTCCCCTTGGGCTAAAACATCCACACGAAAAATTAAATCAACGCGGGATGGAATTGTAACCAATATGTTTAATAATATAATCATTTAATCGCCCTGAAAACTATGACAATTGTATCAGCTGATATAATTCCAATGGAATTCTGACTTCATGAAATCGAGTATATTACAACTTCTGAATCCTATTGGGGTTGTGAAGCGTAGGTAGGTGATCACCTCATTGACTTTCAGTTGGTCAGCTCTAGTAAAACACAGAAGGTCTTGTAAGGTGTAGGTGATCTATTTAATTTTACTTAATTAATATCTCCTTGGAAGGCCTCTACGGCTCTGTAGTTAAATTTATTTAGATATTGTATGTACAATAGATTTCGTTTAATGACTATAGAAAGATAGAGTTTTTGTTCTTGACTCGTAAACCAACTACAATACAATTAAAAATGATGGAGGGACTCTGATCAGCCGTGGGACTCGTAAAGCTAATTCCTTTTCTAATCCACTGACGGTGCCTAAATTTAAGCTGGAACTCCTTTGGGACTCCTCGAAATGGAGCGCCTCTGGAACACGTAGGATACATTTACAAGTTATGGAGGTGGGCTATTCAGCTGACGGGTCTCACCGGCTGAATTCTGTTCTGGTTAACCTACGGTGCTGAAATTTTGAATAGAGTGCCTTTGGAATGTCTTAAAAATAATGTTATTAAATATGGAAGACACCTTATCTGCAGAGGGTCATCTAAGACTAATTTCTCCATCTAATCAACCTACTGAAATACATTAATGGTAATTAATGTGCAAAGAACAAAAATAGTTCCAAACAATGTGCAGTGAATGCGACCCTTCTACTTGTTGGGAAGATGACATAGTCGTCGATCGTTTTCTTCTTCAACTTTACTGAAGAGCATCAAATTATGGGGTCCTGTTGCTGTAATGCAGTGAACTCATCTCCCGTGTTTCGATAATAAAGATACAAATATAGGTACTATGAACGGGGTTTGATAATTAGGGACTAGTATACTGAGTAGAAGAGCTATGTAATACAGAAATAATACACCTTTGTGTGATAAATTGCAACGTTTTTTCTATATAGATTGTATTAGATCTTTTAAGCAGACACTTAGGTACCTAGTTATTATTATTTATTAATACTATTATATACGAGTATTATTAAACGTAATTATTACAGTGGGCACCTACACTGAAGAAATTAAGAAATTAGATCAAACACCCACAATTAATTTCTCGAACACGTCATTTGTCTGACCACACTTCATTTGTCCTGACGAGCTGACCAACCAAATGAAAATTAATGATACAAAATAAATCACCTATCTGCACTTCACTAGTCCATCTATAAGTGATAAGAGTTATAACGAACTCGATTTCGTGAAGGGAGAATTCCATTGGAATGATATCAGCTTATACGATTATTAATCGATGTTACTATGTTCACACTAGATGTGATCCCACGATCATATTGTAGATTTTTTCCCTATAGTAAAGTTCAAACAACGAGTGAGCAAACGGATCAACGTATAGCGATCCAGGTGGTTTCATTTGATTCTTTGGGATGACATCTATAATTTACACAAATAAAACCACTCTTATTTCGAGATTTTGATCTTTTAATGTTTCAGCCCGTAAATACTGCTCTTTAGGGCTGACCAAACTATCCTTTCATTTTAGATCTAAGTTTCATAAACTTTGGTCCAGTGGTTTCTGATGAATGCTCTGGACGGCGCGGCGCACAGTGTGGCCAAGTGGCCAAAAAACGGGAAAACTTCAGATCTTGAAAATGGGTCATCATATTGACTTGGGAATGGTTTACTTTAATTCAGGAAGAAACAATACATTAGAAAAGAAAGGAAAAGTTAAATGAGATAATCCCAATTTATGCAGCATGACCTTATGAGCGAATTTCAAGGGGGAAAAGACCAAAAGCCTCAAAAAATGTGCTATAAAATGGCGGAAATTGCAAATTTTGTCATGAAACCAGAATTCTACGCACACTATAACAATCAGACCACATTTGATACATTCTAATTTTTGTGAAAAAGTGTAAAACTTATGTACGAATTGTGCAAATTTTTGTGACACGAATATTATGATCAAATTTTTTATGATCTAATTTATGGTCTGAATATTCTATTCAGCAGAAAAATGCAATTTTATAAAAAAAAATTTGTCTCCAATATATACCAGCATTTGGAGTTTTTTTTTAAATTTATTTATTTTTATTTATTTTTTTAATTTATTTATTTTTTTATTTTATTTTTTATTTTTTTTTTTTTTATTTTTTTATTTATTTATTTATTTTTTATTTTTTTTTTTTTTTGAGAATTTAAGTCGCGTCTCAACCGGAAAGGTAAATCAAAAAGGATGTCAAAGGGACACTGCAATGGGCACATTCTAATGGGAGCCATGCGGACTGACCGTCCCTCACTAAACGGACTGCCATCAAGGACTCCACTGGTAGATCGGAGGGTGAGAAATAATAATAATAACCCGCAAAGCAAGGCATCGCCGCACTCTGCCTCAAGGGGCACAGCGATGACCACTTAGTAACCCCTATAGCGGATAAAGATACCCCATAATAAAAACTAATCTACGACTTGGTAGATGATACTTACAAATACATAAATACTATTGATAAATATATAATGATAAACACTATACATCTTAGTTAAATAAAGGTATGACTAGGTGCACATGCGAGAGTACGGACCCGTTTTCTCGAAAAGTCCGCCGAAAAACTTGGTTTTTTCCGATTAAAATATACCCCATAAAGGTACGTTTTTCGGAACGGTTTTCGCGGGCGAAATACAGCTTTGATCCCGCCGAATCTGAATCCGAAGTCGGATATCGAAAAAAGTGACGGAAAGTAGGTCAAATCGTTTGGTTTAATCAAAATTAAAATGATTCTGCCGGGGACGAGAGAAGGCTCAAGAATTGACGTGAAGGGTTCGATGTCACAACATTGCGAGGCGAGCAGGTATGCCTACATAGGTACCTACCTTGCGAGCCAAGCGAGAGCCATTTCAAATAATAAATACGGACTTTGTCCTACACATATACAGGTATACCTTGCGAGCGAAGCGAGCAACATCCCCGAATAAACTTTTCGTGGTTCCACGTAGTTTCTAAGATTTAATTTGTTTGTAAGAATTCCCAACTGAAAAAAACGTCTGCCAAGTTGGGTGGGCAGTACAACATTCCCTAATAAACTTTTCGTGGTTCCACGTAGTTTTATAAGAATTAATTTGTTTGTAAGAATTTCCAACAGAAAAAAACGTCTGCCAAGTTGGGTGGGCAGTATAACTCCCTCAAGCGAGCGAAGCAAGCAGCATCCCCTACAGAATAAATACGGACTTGCGAGCGAAGCGAGCAACATCCCCTAATAAACTTTTCGTGGTTCCACGTAGTTTTATAAGATTTAATTTGTAAGTAAGAATTCCCCAACAGAAAAAAACGTCTGCCAAGTTGGGTGGGCAGTATATATATATATATATATATATATATATATATATATATATATATATATATATATATATATATATATTTTCGCGGGCGAAATACAGCTTTGGGTCCGCCGAATCTGAAGCCGAAATCGGATATCGAAAAAAGTGACGAGAACTCGGTCAAATTCCGAGCAGAAGCGAGCAAAGCGATTAAAATGATTCTGCCGTGGACGAGAGAAGGCTCAAGAATTGACGTGAAGGGTTCGATGTCACAACATTGCGAGGCGAGCAGGTATGCCTACATAGGTACCTACCTTGCGAGCGAAGCGAGAGCCATTTCAAATAATAAATACGGACTTTGTCCTACACATATACAGGTATACCTTGCGAGCGAAGCGAACAACATCCCCGAATAAACTTTTCGTGGTTCCACGTAGTTTTATAAGATTTAATTTGTTTGTAATAATTCCCAACTGAAAAAAACGTCTGCCAAGTTGGGTGGGCAGTATAACTTCCTCAAGCGAGCGAAGCGAGCAGCATCCCCTACAGAAGTTAAGCCTACCCTTAGAGATCTACCGTTTGCGAGCGAAGCGAGCAGCATCCCCTACAGAAGTTAAGCCTACCCTTAGAGATCTACCGTTTGCGAGCGAAGCGAGCAGCATCCCCTACAGAAGTTAAACCTACCCTTAGAGATCTACCGTTTGCGAGCGAACCGAGCAACATCCCCTAAATGCCATACTTTGCGAGCGAAGCGAGCAACATTTTCTACATGCCATACTTTGCGAGCGAAGCGAGCAACATTTTCTACATGCCAGACTTTGCGAGCGAAGCGAGCAACATATCCTACATGCCAGACTTTGCGAGCGAAGCGAGCAATATTCCCTACATGCCACACGTTGCGAGCGAAGCGAGCAACTTAATGGGGGGTCCGGGGGGCTTGCCCCCCGGCTGGACGTGGAGGCGAGCGTAGCGAGCCGGAGCGGCTAGTACTATTTATAAGAATGAAACTCCGTCTGTCTGTCTGTCTGTCTGTCCATGCTATGCACGGCCAAACGGCTGAGTGGGGGGGATCTACGAGTGGGGGGATCTTCTTGGGATTTTCCAAAAGTGGGAGCGAGCGAATTTAAAATTTTCTAATCCCAGCCGAACCATGGGCCGTAGGGCGGGAGGGGGGTCGAAGTAACGGTTAATATGCGCTTTTTGGACTTCCCCGCTTCCCCTACCCCTCTAAACGGCCGTTGACAATTCCGGAAAAATACGGGTTTCGTAGGTTTTCCTACGAGGAAGACGACGGCGCGATCGGCTCGCGAAAAAAGTATCGGGAAATGCGTCAAAAAAATGCGAGAGTACGGACCCGTTTTCTCGAAAAGTCCGCCGAAAAACTTGGTTTTTTCCCATTAAAATATACCCCATAAAGGTACGTTTTTCGGAACGGTTTTCGCGGGCGAAATACAGCTTTGATCCCGCCGAATCTGAATCCGAAGTCGGATATCGAAAAAAGTGACGGAAAGTAGGTCAAATTGCGAGCGGAAGCGAGCAAAGCGATTAAAATGATTGTGCCGTGGACGAGAGAAGGCTCAAGAATTGACGTGAAGGGTTCGATGTCACAATGTTGCGAGGCGAGCAGGTATACATAGGTACCTACCTTGCGAGCGAAGCGAGAGCCATTTCAAATAATAAATACGGACTTTGTCCTACACATATACAGGTATACCTTGCGAGCGAAGCGAGCAACATCCCCGAATAAACTTTTCGTGGTTCCACGTAGTTTTATAAGATTTAATTTGTTTGTAAGAATTCCCAACTGAAAAAAACGTCTGCCAAGTTGGGTGGGCAGTACAACATTCCCTAATAAACTTTTCGTGGTTCCACGTAGTTTTATAAGAATTAATTTGTTTGTAAGAATTTCCAACAGAAAAAAACGTCTGCCAAGTTGGGTGGGCAGTATAACTTCTTCAAGCGAGCGAAGCGAGCAGCATCCCCTACAGAAGTAAAACCTACCCTTAGGGATCTACCATTTGCGAGCGAAGCGAGCAACATCCCCTACATGTTTCAATTGTAATACATCGCATGTATACAGCCACACTTTGCGAGCGAAGCGAGCAACATTCCTCACATACCACACTAAACTTTTCGTGGTTCCACGTAGTTTTATAAGATTTAATTTGTTTGTAAGAATTCCCAACTGAAAAAAACGTCTGCCAAGTTGGGTGAACAGTATAACTTCCTCAAGCGAGCGAAGCGAGCATAAATAAATAAATATATCACAGATCTGATATCACAGTTTGTTGTAAAGCTCAGTGGCTTTCAGGAACATCAACAGGGACTGGACCTTGTCTGGTCCGGACAGAAAATCCACCCACTGTGGGGGGCATGCTGGACCCTGAAGTCCATGAGGGCTGGGCAGTCCTCCAAAAAGTGACGGATAGCGAAATAACCCCCACACCTCCCACACACAACATCACGAGCTACTGGATCTAGCAGGAATCTGTGAGTAAGACGGGTATGGCCAGTGGCTACCCGATTGACCACTATTCGGTCCCTCCTTGGGAGGTGGTCACGAAAGGATCAACCGGGCAAAGGTCCTGAAGGACTCCACGCAGACCTGTGACCTCGCCCTGCCATTGCTCCAGCCAGATGGCAATTGGCTTTATGCTGCACGTAGGAGATTTGATCCTCAATGCGCATAGGCAACATTTCGATGGAGTCATCACTAATGGATCTCCTTGCTAGGACATCAGCACACTCACAGCCGTGAAGTATTATTATTTTCTTCGTATGTGCCTAATTTTGTGGCTCGGTGTAGTGAAACACGCAGGCTTTGTATGAGGGGATCATATGAATATGTGTCCCTAATCGCCTCGATGGTACTCAGTGAGTTACTACAGATCACATAATTTCCAACTCCCAATAGCTGGCAGTGTCGAACAGCCAGCGTCACTGCCCAAAGCTACGCTGTGAATACAGACGCAACAGGTGGTAGGCGTCTAGTGACTTGGAAGTTGGGGCTACAAAGAGCAAGGCCAACACCATCAGGCGTTTTTGAGCCATCAGTGAATAAGAGAGTGTGTCCAGCATATCGCTGGATTGACTCTGAGTAACGACATCTGTGGATATGTGGGAGTGATTTTAAAGTACATTATCCACCATCTCTAGAAAAAGCGCTACAAATTGTTTCACAACAGTTTATTATTTCTCTGTTAGATAACCATTCTACGTAGATAATAATTGGTCTATACCCCGTACTATTCTCAAAATTTGAGCGAGGTCGGATTACGGGGACGGTAGAAAATGATGCTTGATTGAATTTAAGTTTAACTTACAAAATCTCGCCAAAAAACCATGAACGGATTTTATACTATTCGCTCTACGAACTGTCCTAATTGAGCTAGAGAGCTGGGGGAGGTCTCATTTTGCAGATTTTTTTATGCTCTTTCCAGTGATATACAACAGGACATAGGTTCTAATGACAAAAATTTTGTCAAAATACAAATTAAAATTTTGATTTAATTTTTTTCCAAAAAGTACATAATTTAAAATTTTCAAAATATTCCTATAAATACTTAGTACGGTTGTAAGCAATGTGACAAAATATAAATATGGGGTGATGATGGGTTCATTGTTAAAAAAAAATATTCCTGATACTAGTTTTCCACTAATAGCCCGGTTTTGACTAAATAATAAACAAGCATGCGCTTAGTAGAGTATTGATTTAGGAACAACTAAAGTGATAGGGGACCATCTACACCCTGACCCGCACATTCCATGAACATTTTATAAAATTCGGTTGAAAATTTTACAAGCAATTTATGTGTCTTCTGATCTCGTTCTCTAGCGATCATTGATGGAATTTAGTGAATGATTGACTAAAAATCATTGAGTGGCTAGCAGAAGATGATTTCTCTATGTTCTCGTGTCTAGAAATCCAAGGTTTTTATTTATTTATTTTTTTAAATTGATTTATTTTTACTTATTTATTTATTTTTGATGTTCTAGCTCTTAGGGAGGACAAACGGATTGACCTGCAGGGTTGCTTCGGGTGTTTTATTCGATTTTTTGGGATAATAGTTATCTATGACAAGCAAAAATGGTACCTATTTATATGTTTTATCCCCCCACTCACTAAACTTATTATTGTTATTTATTTTTAATTCGAATTTCGGATTTTACACATCTTTAATAATTGGGGATATAGATCTTTTCTGAGTAATAAAACGTTCTTTAAAGTGTTCAGCCAAGAAGAACCAACTCAAATAATATAATTACATTATGTACTCAATTATATTATTGATTACATAATTAGTATGTACTTGTTTGGATTAAATAATCGGAGTTTTTGGAGGGGAACGAACATAAATGAAGAACATAAACTTTTCAAAAAATCATTTGCCCGTATCCAAACAGGTTTTACTCCTAATATAACATGTAAATTTGTGTTACAATTTAAACATCTTTATGTCTTAAAATGTCTTTAGAATGCTGAGAAAGTAGAAATGATGATTCGAATTTTCATAGTATGAACTTACGTCGCAACTTTTTATAAGTCAGGTACTAACTAAATACGAACTTTTTACCAACTCGGTAGTTACCCACTTTTAGTTTTTCGATCTGGCTAAACTGACCGGTTGTTTGGTCTTAAAAATGTTTGGTCTAAAAAGGTCTGCAGTTCTACATAAATTTATGATGAATTTTAGCGTGAAGACGCTTCTACCGTTACATACCTATTACAAAAAAACGAGACCGACTTCTCCCTCCGGAAAAAAACAAGAGCTAAATTCTCTCCTGTTCACCCATGGACGCCGAAATTGGAAAGAAAGACTCACTAGAACATCCTGATCAGCGGGTTCTATCCTGATCAGCTAGTTAGCTAAACACCTTAGGAATGTGAAATTTGATCAGGAGCCTCTCGGGAACATTAAGAGACGAATAAAAAGCGTCTTCAACGTATTTCAAAAGCACTCCGTTTCCAATTTCATCATCAAAAGAAAGAAGTTAGCCTCAGAGTCCTCTCAGCTGATCATGTGCCTCAGTACCTGGTAATTGGTTACTAGGTTTCTAAGGGGTTTCATGTTGTTTTCCCCAAAGGAGCTCCTTCTTAAATTTCCCAATTACCAATCTACTTACGTATACTTACTTAAGGAGCGTAAGTTCTCCGCGTCCGTCATGATAAATATTTGAGTTGATATGTATAAATAGCTATAAGGTTTCCAGTCGCCATTTTCTGGACTTGAATGCATATTATTACTTCCCAGCCACATACAACTTACCTACTTATACTTCAAATAAGTATATTTTCGAGATTTCATTTAATAATTCTCCATTGATCAACGACCTTCGCTAAGGAGGCTTATACAGAATTAATAAACCTTTGTGTATAAATTTATTTATTCATATTTATTATTATTATTTTTATTTATTTATTTTCATTTATAGGTATGGGGGTGTGCCACACCGGCTAAAACTGAAACGCTGGAGGGTGCATGGGCAAAAAAAAAGTTTGCTAACCGCTGATAAGATAAGGGGTTTAAAAGAAAGTCAGTTACCTAAGGGAAGAGAGTCGTGAACGTTTCTTGACAGTTATCAAATGTTAATCTTCCTAAATTGGGAATTGACTGATAAATTATTATTATGGTACTCATTAGTTCAGCTACAGAACGTACTGACCATAATTACATAACTAATTTAGATTTACACCAGTGCAACGGCAATTTAGAATCAATAGGTAGTGCGTTCCCAATCATCTTTGTAATCTTATGTAAGGATAACAGACAATCTGAGGTCAGGTCAGTTCTAAACATTCATTTGTCGATATTCTGATTCTGAATTAGTCACAACATACGGCCTGAAGGTATTTGACTAGTCTGATCTACAAATGCTATATATTACCAATTATTTATTATAAAAACTAAACTGCTTACTTACACACAAAAAATTTAGTACCCATACTGAGAAATCTTGTACTTTCAAGTTTCACTCAGTAATTAGCTGGTAAAAACCAAATTTTCGTTTTTGATAATAAGTTGGTATTTTGTAGGTATTCGAGATCTTGATAGTCCAATAGTCAAATAGTGCCATCGGGTATAAATGGAAAACATGGTAACAAACATTAAACCTTTTACCGAAAAAGAATCTAGTGTATCAATCCAAACATTCTGGAAATTACATAATGTAGAAGGCAAACTTTTTTCTGTAATAAATAGCCTTTCTATGCAGACTGCTGGTCTAAAATTACTAAACGTAATATAACGGTGAACCTTATCTAAATATATTTACATAGACTGAGTTAAGTAACGAGAGGAAAATTATGAAATTATATAAAACACCGATACTTTACTAGTCTCTTTGTGCCCAATAAGGGCTCATTTCAAGCTAAATCAGAATTAATGGTAAATCTTCTCAGACGTAGGCTCAATAAAATAAAATAAAGCTGATAAACTAAATAAAATAAACACCTACCGATATACTCGTACTCGCACTTAACTAGAGCATGAGTCTTCTAAAAGGGTCAAAATATACACATCATTTATATATCTATTTATTTTTTTAAACTTATTTATTCGTTCATTTTTATTTTATTTATTTATTTTTAAATATTTTTTTGATGATAATTCCCTTTTAAAATACAACTATCGAAAAAATTTCCATGGAACATGAATTCGTTCGATATGATTTCAATTTAGCTATTTTTTCAAGAAATCGAGTTCATAATACGGATTGAGACTGGCTAGTGAAGTGTTTGTAGTAGGAAGGTGAGAATAAGAGGTGTTTTATTATATTCATGTTATTTATTTATTATTATATTGCACTTCATACGGTGCAAGCAATTATGTAGTATACCTATACTTAGGTAATGTTGAGCCGCATACTCCGTTCAATGTAATAGGTGCTTATACCTACACCATTGACCTGTGCAGATGATCTGTCCAATATAGAAATAACAATCTGCAGAGATTCACTAAGTGTAAAAATAACACGAAAATATTCATCAATGTCCTAGTCTAATATATTAGGTAGTCTATTTTTTTCGAACATTTCCTCCATGGTTAGTTGAAAAATAGTTTTCTGCAGAGGCATCGCTTTCACAGACTTGGAAGAAGTTGGGAAAATTTGGAAGGTGGCGATAAAACCGATAATTCGAAGAGAACTATTAGGAAATCTAATCCTAATTGAATCCTGATTTTCCCAACTGTAGTTAACAGGTATTTATTTTATTCGAGGTATTTTCATTTAGTGCATGAAACTGGCATTTCCTCAGCATTTCCCAATTATGTTATACCTCGAAAACGAATTAATTAGGGAATTGCGCGGGACGGCGTTTTACTTTTTTTTTATAGTCCGAAAATCCGAATCCACACTGTAAGAACATTCAGTAGTTTGAAACATATAAAAAATAGATTAAAAGCTACAATGACTGAAGAGTGCCTATGTCCATTGCTCCAATTACAATGCGATAAAGATCTTGTTGAAAATCTTGTGATGGTGTGGTACAAGCAAAAGCTAAATTGAAAAATCGGCACATCCACTTTCAATAAAGCACAACCTTTTAAACACCAATCGTGTAGAGATAAAAGTTTTAATATGTATATTTTCTTTTTATTGTTTCTTAATTATAATTATTGTTTCAATTAAAAAATATAAATATATATGTTATTTAAATTATATATCTCTTTGTATATCTCTCTGATTAACTAACGAGTAAATCGCTTTGTGCTTTTGATAATATCCGGAATATTTTTTTGGTCATATAGGTACACATAATGAATTTAGGTTTTGAATAACGACAATAATTATTATCTTAATTCATAGCTAATATTGCGGTCATACTACAAAAGATATGTTAGGTACCTATAAAATTTTTGTATAACAACGCATGAAAATGGTCATTTTACAGAAGTGTTGGTGTATTTAATAGGCAAAAGATATCAACTGTAGGTATCAGGTATCATTTATAAGTAGGGATGAGTCGATTCCCGATACCGATTCTCCATACCACCGAATCCTAGGCATTGGTATCGGTATCGAGAATCGATCGCCTAAAGCCGATACCGATACCGCCCGGTGATGGGCGTTTTATTACACTACGGTTCTATTGCAACCATCTAACAACGAAGATGGTTGTACCGTGCAACCGTTGTGTGAAGTTAGCAGTTGCGAAACATTAATTGTCCAAAACACAACTTACAATTATAACTTTGTTCACAAGTAGGCTTGTGTTATTTTGTGGGTAGTCACGAAGAGCTGTCGCAGCATTTGGGAGAGCGGCTATTGGATCCAAAACAAGCTGAAAAGTTAGGGTCGTACTGGTTTTCTAGTCCCCACTCAAGACTGAGAAAATTAGCTGTAAAATATATGTGTGTGCCTCCTTCTACTGTTTTTAGCGAGAGACTTTTTAGTACGGCAGGAAACATCTGCGACCAGAAGAGAAATCTTCTGGACCCAGACAGAATTAAAATGTTGGTCTTTTTAATCAAAAACCTTGGAGAACAGATGGAGAATAAAGATTTTATTATCCATGTTTTGTTTTTATTTAAAAATTACCTCGTTTGCAAATATATTGGGATCAATTTTTTGTAAGTATAAGTTATATGTTGCACAAAAAATTTTAATATATTACTAGTTCAAGAGGAATTTTTGTTTTTCACCTACAGGTAAGTTAGGTAATATGCGCCGATGGTATCGGTATCGAGAATCGATTTTTTAGGTATCGGTATCGGGAATCGATAAATTTTGGTATCGACTCATCTCTATTTATAAGTGATACTAACAATTTCTTCTTTATATTTCCTTTTTTTTTTTTTTTTTTTTTTTTTGAGTTGGGAAAACTTTTGGTTGATACCTCCCACCTCACTATTTTTGTCTAGAGACGCCTCTGGTTGTCTGTATGTCTTATACCTCTGATTATAATTATGGTGGCTGACCATCAATGAACATTTTACTTTCCAGTTGATTGCTTCAATGAGTCTTCAGATTAATATACATACAAGAGAGAAATCCAAAAGTCTGCCTACGCTTCCACTGGATTTAGCCAGAAGACGAATTTGAGAATGGTCGACATTTTGATCAGATTCTCACTCTTGTTCACAAATTTATTGAGCAGTATCTATGTTCAATGTGTAATGTAATCAAAAATAGAAATTTTTGGACAGAAGGTTCCCTGTCTCTGAAGAAGGATCGGTAATTATGTTTTACACAGGGGTGCCCCCCCCCCCCCCCCCCCCCCCCCCAAGCTCAACGACTCGAGCCCCCCCCCCCCCCAAATAAAATATTTATTAAATAGGTAATGTAAATGATACACTGATGTGATAAAGAATGTTGTATTTCTTGTTTCACAAATGTAAGTAATTAATTTGTTAGTATAAATCTTATTACTTGTTCATAAAAAATTGAAAAAATACTCATTTTTCTAACCCCCCCCCCCCCCCCCCCCCCCCAAAATTTTAACGACGTAGTTTGCGTCGTGACCCCCCCCCCCCCCCCCTGTGGGCACCCCTGTTTTACAGAATGCCTCACGAAATTTGAAAATGTAAACCATGTCAAAGCAACTGTCTCATTGCCTGTCAACACGGGCCAAGCCTACCGTTAGGCATTTATGGGCACGCACTAAGTGTTTAAATAATTAACCGAAAAAAAAATTTTTCTTGGTCGATTACAAAGGTTTATTATAGAAAAATATCTGTATTGTGCTCAACCTCCATTTAACATACGCGTAGATAAACTCGTATTTTTGGGCTGGGGGTCTTGCAAAAATTTCCTTAACATTTTTTTTTTTTTTTTGAAACGGGGTTACCAATCAACAACTTCTCATAGTTACGTTGAACTTATTATAACAATTTTCCGATTACAAACGATCCAAATAATGGTTTACTAGGTAGTATTGATCGTGGTAATAGAGAGTTCCTGGTTACTGCGGTTACAGATCACGCCGTGCACGTGAACCATGATCAGCTGATCTGGTAACAATCGACAGCTGACAAATTACTTCAATCGAGCGACGTCGCAGTGTTGCCAATGGTACCCCAAAAGGGGGAATTTTCCCCTTTTCAGTCTGCTGTTACCCCGATCCCTGAAGGCCTCCGGGGTATTTGCTAGATTAGTGTCACCAACCATTTCTAGTCACTCAGTATAGTTACAGGTCACCAACAACAACAACAGTTCCCCATTATCAGTTATCAAGATATAACTGTCTGATCTGATAATTTTGTCAAATCCTTATGACTCAAGACAGCGAAAATAATTGAATCGTTTATTTCAGAAACCACCTAAGCGACAAAAATTCAAAAAAATGTTGTTTTGGTGGTACTGTTCACTTCAGAGGCGAATATATCGTTTAGTGCAGAAATAAACCAATGCTATTTGACAGCCTTGAAAAAATCCGTTTATTTCAGAAAGAACCCAAGCGTCGTCGCTGTAGCCCAAGCGCACTGAAGCGTGTAGTCTACTTGTACGAGTATTTTCCATTTAATGCCTAGTAAAAACCACTCTTGTTTATTCTTAATTGTGTCTCTAACTTACTTTTGATACCAATACAGATAAAAATTAATCGTTTGACTTAATTTCAATAATAATTTTTTAAAATCACTTTGGATTTATTCATGTATTGCAGAAACCATCTAAGTGCCAAATTTTCAAAAATTTATACCTACCTAACTCAAAAACTTGAAGAGAAAAAAAATTAACAAAAGAGATAATTCCAATAGCATGTTCTTGATTTGGTAAAAAATATTTGAACTTTGAAGGATACTATAAGCCCCTGCCTACTCTAAGCCCCCTTCCCCCTACTACCTATACTTGAGCTTAAGCTGCAAAACAGTCTTTTTTAGTTTTCCAAAAGTTGAAAAAAGCGCACTTAGGTAGTTTCTGAAATAAACGATTCAATGATGAACTGAGTGCGTATGTTGAGAACCTGCCACTGTGCGTAATATATATAAGGTTAAACTGTGTTTCTAGCAGTGAAAAGGACCCCAGAAAGTTCACCTTTTTGTTTGAAAAAGTCCCCCGTTTTTCCCCCTTTTTCCCCTCTAAAGGTCCCCTGGGCTCCCTCCGGAACCTGGCAACACTGGCGACGTGAGTAGGAGACCGCTTGATTGACAACGCAAGATCGAGTCTTATTAGTACGTCCTTGTTACCACGTCTTCAACACTACGCCCGTTACCACGCCTTCAACACTACGCCCGTAAATGCATAAACCCGAGGAAGGTTTCTGAGATAAGCGTGTTCAGTTCAGATTTTATACTGTACATATTAATTATATTATTTAAAATATGAATTACTACCTAGACCAATATTACTACGTACTAACAAAGTTGAGCGAGAACTTACTTGAACGATCGCCAGTGTTCCTGACGGATATGTCTTCAAGATAAACCTGGAACGCATCGTCGGGCTCGTCTCTGGTGAATAATCTAGCATGATATTATAATTTATTATGAGCCTACGAAGTCCAAAACTTCTCGCTGAATTTCATATCACAAATTAAACGCCGGATGAATGGACGATGGACTGATTCGATTTTTGAAATCTATGTATGATGAAACGTAACCAACAAATTTTGAAAGTGGGGATAAAAAAATTTCTTGACCGATTACAAAGGTTCACTTTACAAATATCACTAAGAATTGAAAACAAAATAAAACAACACGATGGCGGATGATGGAAACTGGGATCAGGTTGAAGGAAAACAGAGTCGGAGAAATACAAGATGTTGGAATCAGCGTCAGGTTACAAAACATTCGATAAGAGACGACGTGTTAGACGCGGTTAGACGATTTTCGTTAGAAACGGAATGGTCAAATCTACCAGCAACCGATGGCTCGGCATGGGTCAGATCGTCGCTAATGAGTGAATCAATTACCTTAGATATGCTTGCCCTCATGTTCCCGTTAACTGGCTCTTTCAGGTCACACAGTACAGACATGTTTCATTTGCTAGATTTTGCGTTTGGGAGTGAGACGTAACAGCTTAGCCGATTTTTGCCTATCGCACAACCGTACTAGTAAGTGTGGTGGTGGATTAATATACATCTCACCGAGACTGAAAATAATGTTGAACAATAATTGATTCATTCATATTACATGGTTATGTGAACCCTTTAATGTTACTGTGGAATAGTCAACGCTCTTTCACTGTATCTCAGCAGTTGTAGTAAACATAACTCAAATGTAATTGTATGATATAATTTCAAGAGAATGACACTCACAATGGAATGAAAGTAGTTTCACAACGTGGGATTAGAAAGGGGATGAAATTTTGAATCCGAAGTGTTCACTGTTCATCTATTATGTAAATAAATTATATTCCCTTCTTTTCTAATTCATTGTTAGAGGTTGAGTGAGGCCGGAGTGGATGAATTCCAATGTTACCAGATTAAACGTTGCGTCTGCTCGTGAGAATACGTACAAAACTCTGAAACTTATTTTTCTGTTTCTTAATCCAAGATATATAAATGCTATTCAATAATATTTTCTTAGTTTCTTCAGTTCATAACTACATCTTTCTAAAAATGTATTAGAACTGAAATTATCTAAATCCCCTCAAATCTTAAGATCTATTTAATAATAGTACGGATACGAGGAAGCTATGTGTTATACCTTACTTGGCATTTATTTCCTTACTATCTGTTTTATGTAATTATAGCGGAGTAATTCTAATCAATCAGAACTACTTACTAGGGAAAATATATGCTGCACTTTAAATTTTTCATACCTATAGAGGCTTCATTCTTCTAAATATCAGCATTTTAAGTTGAGCAGGAACGAATTTACCTGCAATGCTAACTCATCTGATTAGAGTGAATCTACCACACCCATTGAAGCCTTACATTTACAAAAAATGTAACCCAAAGTTTTCATACCCATGGATAACCAATGGGTTATATACTACCACATTCAGAAATATAAACAAAATTATCTTCAGAGCTCACTCAGCTGATTAGTGTGGTTTCGCAACTTTACCCCACCCAGAGAAACCATGTCCCGAATTCCAACATCTGAAGTGGAATAGAAACAATATTAGTTATAAAGTATAAGACATAGCTACCCCGCTCATATCGCTCGCTCATCCTTAATGTAGATCACAACGTCTATCATGCATGTTTTGAATAAATTGTGTCTTGTGTCATTACTAGCAGGAAAATAGTACCTACAAAATGATCTTGTGTACTGCGAGTTTCGTGGGGTAATATTTATTCCAGTAAAAAACACTGTGTAAACCTTCTATTAAGTAAGTTGTGCCACCTAAATTCAATTCCTCAACTACTACTCGGACGACGTTGTTAGGCTTTACCCGATTTTTCAGGATTTCTCTACCACATACCCAAGGTCTATCAGATCGTACGTATATTAGTAATGTCGAACTGATATAAATAGCACACAAAGATGAGGTGAGTAAGTTAGGTCACTATTAAAAATTGTATATAATCTCCACAAACTAAACACTGGAACCGATTTATTGAATGTTTGTGTGATTCAACATACCTACGTCAGTTTGATACCTATTCCAATACTCTCACAAATGCCTTGTTTATACCTACACAGTTATTATGAAGAGTTTATTATCAGATTATATATAGTATAATTGTTTATCTTGATACAGTAGTTTGAAATACAGCAATTGAGGAAATACTCGTACTTTTTTAGACTGCAAAAGTAAACTATAGTTATAGTTATAACTACATAAAATGTATCTGATACATGTATGGCGTTTCAATCAGAGCAACGTAAAATATGATAGAGTAGGAACCCATCTTCATTAAGAACCATCGCCATGGTGAATGGTCTATTGGTGTTGGGACTTCTGCAATCCTAGGAGTTTATAATTCCGGAACGACTTGATTGGCCAGTTAATTTCTTCATAACCACTAGGTAAGCTTTGCTTAGTAAAATAAATCTATAATTTTGTGATTTCACAGCAGTGATCTCACTAACAATATCTACAATCTTCATAGATAAATCAGATAATCCAACCTAATCGAAAACAGATGGGAAATTAGTAATGACACTCAGGCACTTATAAGGCCATTAGTAAATAGCTTATTAGGCAAACCTATAATATTCGTAAAATTGTTGGAAAAATTAGAAAAAAGATCAATTTTCTCTCAAGGACGGCATTTTAAAATTCGTTTGAGCTTTTATATCATTATACATTAATTATTTGGATCCCTCCCAATCTGGATTCAGGCGAGGTATAGTTGTATGACTGCATTAACTCGAGTTACTAAAGATATCCTTGAGGGGTTCAATAATAATTTCGAAACAATATCAGTATTGCTTGATTGTTCAGATGCGTTTGGCTCCATAGATCATAATAAATTTTTCCTAAAACTAGTTTTTTCCTCATTACAGTTTCTGTTCGTCAACCTATAAATTTATCGCATCGTTTTTTACTAACAGAAGCCAGTATGTTAAATTAGGTCAAGTATTTTCCAATCCATTGAATGACCAATGTATTGAATAATACATGCAGGGGTTGAAGCGGACTCATCGCTAATAATACATTTTTGAGGTTTTGTTATTATCCAATCAAGTATTTGTTTGGAAACAATTCCAGTAGCTAAATCAACGTTCACTACAATAAATTAGACTTATGGGAAAACTCTTAAAATAAGTTTGTTGTTTCCAGAAAAATATAATCATGTGTGAAACGAAATATTACCAAGGTCTTATAATTTCAAAAAAAAATAGGAAAATACATAATTAAGAATTGAAGTTAATGCAAGAAGAAAAAAAGAAAATTAAATACCTACGCTTTGACTACAAATTTTAGTATCAGAGCGCGGTTCCCAAGAACATGAAGAAAACAATACACTGAGTGGTATACACTACATCAACTACACGGAGGAGTTGGAGAAATAAACATTCAAGAATGCGATGTTGAAGGAAAGGATTGGCTTATATATTTGGCATAATTTGCATCATCGAGTAGGTTTGCAGAAGACAAAATATAGATCAGTGCTCGTGTAGTAGCCACTTGTTACGTTTTCTTTTAAGTAGATTAGTGTTTCACAAGGAATGGCGAAATACCTAACGATTTTGAGGGGACGTCCAACGCTTGAGCGGAACAGTGTTACTATTATTATGAATTACAATAATTATTATACATATCTCAATTATTATTATAATAGTTTGAGAAATATTATAAAATGTTTACGTTCTGATCATGTATTTTTATTCTTATATGAATAAAATTCTGAAAAAAAGTTTATCAGTTTCGTAGGATAAATATTATGTAAATTAGCGATAAACTCACCCAGCTGATTTGGGTGGTTCTGCAAGTGAAAATAGTATTCTACTTGTCTCACAGAGGCTGCGTCTCGAATTTCAGCGTCGTAGGATAGATTGGATATAAATTAGCATCAAGAGCTCACTCAGCTAATTGGGGTGGTTCCGCAAGTTAAAATTCTATCCTACATGTCTCATAGAGGTTCCGTTTCAAATTTTAGCTTCCTAGTTTGAATAGCAAAGAACTTCGCGTTAAGAGCTCAATCAGGTGATTGGGATGGTTCGGAAAGATAACGAAGTGTATAACGGAGGTCCCGTTTCAAATTTCAGGTTCTTAGGATAATTGGCATAGAAATTCGATTTTTTGAATCACGAAATCAGCTCACGCTGCTGATTATTAAATACAATTTTTGCAACCACTTTTTGAATGACTAGCTGATCATTTTGCGTACCATCCCGTCAAATTTTGACCAGCAGGTCTCTAGTTGAAGCGCTTTTACGAGAATACACATACATGAATATAATGGATATACATACATACATAAACGGACAAAAGTGAATACATTAGCGCATTAAAAAAAAAAAAAAAAAAATGCTCTAAAAACTATTCAACACTAACTTAGGTATTTCAATATATTTAATAAAATACTAGTCATGAGGGTAGCAAACATGATTGCAAGTAACAGGCAAAGTTTGTACAATATATTCCTGGTAGTTAGGAATTTTGTGCAACTAATGTTAAAGTCTAGAAGTGTTTGATGACTTCTTTCTTCCAGCTTTAGACTATGGTGAAAGAGAGAATCCTCAACGGCTAACACAGTGGACCAGCATTCTTTTATGAATGGCGATACTCCGCCATACGACCACATGATAAAATCAACGGTACAATATCTAGGTAGGTATAGGTTCGGAATAGTAACGATTCGCGTGAAAAGTTATGTCAAAATACCTACGTCACATATTCGAAAGTGGAATGGTAGAACAGAAGTTAGTATTATGTTTCTCGTTGGGATCTGGTAAAACTCGACTAGGTACTACTTCCTTGTGCGGTGATGACAAAAAACATTTTTATGGTCACATACGACATATTAATAGAGGGCTGAAATTTGGGTACATTGGACTTTAGTAGACGAGTATTAAATTTTATAAACCTAATTCCAATTCATTGAAATTAGGTTTTTAAGGAACAAATTTAGGTTAGTGATATCAAAACTTTTAAGTAACTGAATAAAATTTTAATCCATGTTTCTGAATGGATGTGTCAAGTGCAGATGTTAGTCTGCTGCGTCACTTTTGCGGGGTCGCCGTTGCAGACTCTGCTCAAAAATACTCCGTTTTGGAGGCAAAAACAAACTGATTTACAAATAATTGAGATCATGACCAAGAATTAGGGACTTAAGGAGTGACAACTACACAAGAAGAATTACTCAATCTGGTTTTAACAGTGTGAAGGGATAATTCCAAGCTTTACAGAAATGGATTTATCAATGGTGAAGTATATTCAGATTAACATCTGAAACATTTTCAGATCTGTCACTTTTGATCATTTCGAATTTTCCAAGTATATTCAACATACCTCCCTGGTCATTATGCTTTTGATAGTGGATTTTTTTAAAAGATAAATTGTGATCATCACTCACTGGAATAGATAGTGCTCGGTTGATTATACTGTGGAAGGCTGCATGCTTATGGACTAAAGGGTGATTTGAAGTACCGTGAATAGTTATACCGGTATATGTAGGAATTTTTTCTAAAAAATGAAAAATCATACTTCTTTTTTATCAAAGAGATGGACATATCAAGAAATTTGAGTTTACTCCCGCCGAATTGGAGGGTGAATTTGATAAAGGGATATAACCGTAGAAATCGATTCAACAGTGTAACTCATTATTTTTCGTGGGAATAGACAATGTCTTTTTCTAACTTCCGTTTCGATATGATGAGTAACATCAAGTAGGTTTATGCCACATCTGAGTCGCTGGGTTGTGTAGGCAGTCGAAGGTAAACAACTCAAAATGTAGGGGCTCGAAGTCGACGTCTGAAGTTTTAAACCATGATGCTATATGATTAATAACACCCAATAATTCAAGTCTGCCAGCTCATACATTTATCGGTCACTTGAGACTTATTTGGTGGGACGGCTGCATTTTTTAGTATGTAACTTGAAAATACACGTCTACCACTTCAGTGTCAGTGGGTTGCTAGGGCAGACGGACTGCGAAAACCTATAATCGAGAACTCACAATCCTGTCACTAAAAATCGCAATTTTGACATAAATATGGCTTACCTCAGGGGGTTAGCCTAATTTTTCGTCATGCTATTCCTGTAATGCCATACACACTCACGTTAGCGAACGTCACGTACATCCGCTCCGTTGCTAGGGATGTGTTACTCCGTTAGTTTTCATCTAAAAAAATCGTTCACTACTTGTCGGAAAGCTCTCAATTTATCTTAAAACGAAACGCTGTCAAATTCCCCCTCTTCTTACTCCGTATTCCATAAAACACGTAATCAATTCGGCAAGTACCTACTTAATATTTTAAATTAAGGCGAGAAGACTTCAACGGATTTAAGAGGCGAATTTCTTTTTCTTCAGACTAGGGATTTGAATACCTAATAAGTATTTGACGGCAAGATGAAGCATATAGAAAAACTGTCAACTAATTAATTAAGTTATTTATGACAAGGTTACTGTGATCCATCTTGATCAGCTGAAAGAGCCAAATTCTCTCCTTTTCACCCCTGAAAGTTGAAATTTAAGAAGTCACATCAAGAGACGAATGAATTGACGGAATTCATCCTGATCAGCTGAATGAGCCGAATTCTCTCCTTTTCACTCTTGAAAGTAGACATTTAATAGGGGGTCTCTCTGGAACATCAAAGGACAAATGGAATGACAGGCTTCACATTAATTAGACGAGTGAGCTAAATTCTTTCCTGTTCACCCTAGAAAGTTAAAATTTAGGGCGGAAGTCATAGACGGGAATTGGGTCTGAGTTGGCCCCCAAGTGTATCTATCGATAAGGGAATTCTTGTACTCAGCGTGATTGATAGACGTGATTTGAGGGCGACCCTGGGGGTACACTGAGTGGGTAATCCAAATGTACACTCATTAAGATTCATAAACGAAAAATGGCGTTGTCACCCTCTGCTCAACGGTACAATATCCTGAGAGACGGCGGGAGGTCCATTAAATGCGTCAACTGATACTTTTTATTATTATATTCACGTAGGTATTGATAATATAGTAGAGCATATATAATTTATTTTGTTCGGAATATATTAAAATTAATCATTGGATTTGAAGATTCGAATACATGGTAGGAAATGGACAAAGAATCGTATTATCAAATTCAAGAACAGCGGCACATGAAAGAAGGTGTGTACCTAAACGGTGACTAACAGATCCCATTCGAATTTTATACAATCAGGAACGAAATATTTCGCAGACAATTCCGATTCGGGAAAGAGACAATCATGTACGCTCCAGACTAACCACCCCGATCAGCTGAGTGAGCTCGGAACCCTAATTTCTATGCTATCTGTCCTACGGCGCTGAACTTCGGAACGGAGCCTCTGTGAGTCAAGTAGGATAGGACTTTAACTTCCCGAACCACCCCGATAAGCAGAGGGAGCTCTTAGCGCAAGTTCCAATGCTATTTATCCTACGAAGCTGAAATTTGGAATGGAGCCTCTGTGAGACAAGTAGAATACTATTTTCACTTGCAGAACCACCCAAATCAGCTGGGTGAGTTAATCGCTAATTTACATAATATTTATCCTACGAAACTGATAAACTTTTCTTCTTTCATATAAGAATAAAAAGACATGATCAGCAGCGTGAGCTGATTTCGTGATTCAAAAAATCGAATTTCTATGCCAATTATCCTAAGAACCTGAAATTTGAAACGGGACCTCCGTTATACACTTCGTTATCTTTCCGAACCATCCCAATCACCTGATTGAGCTCTTAACGCGAAGTTCTTTGCTATTCAAACTAGGAAGCTAAAATTTGAAACGGAACCTCTATGAGACATGTAGGATAGAATTTTAACTTGCGGAACCACCCCAATTAGCTGAGTGAGCTCTTGATGCTAATTTATATCCAATCTATCCTACGACGCTGAAATTCGAGACGGAGCCTCTGTGAGACAGGCAGAATATGATTTTCACTTGCCGAACCACCCCAATCAGCTAATTGAGCTCTTAACGCTAATTTCTATTCTATTTATACTACGACGGTGAAATTTGGAACGGAACCTCTGTGAGACAATTCGAATAGGATTTTAATTGACCGAACCACCCAAATTAGGACCTTAAAATAGTCATACCTGTACAATAATTGTAATAATAATATCACTGCTCGTTCAAGCGGTGGACGTCCCCCTAAAATTCTCAGATCGTTACTCCTTGTGAAACAATGATCTACTTGAAAGAAAATGAACTTAACATGTGGCTCACTATGCGAGTAATGATCTATATTATTTTTAAGTATGGCTGATTATCTCACTCGAGTCCTCATGGCTGTGAATAATATTGAATCAATATAACCAACGAATAGGTAATTATTTTTAGCTGTTGATTGTTACCCATACCCTACCCATATAAATTGGAGAGTTGAACTGTAGTTGAGGAAAACAGTAAACATTTTAATCGCATGACCTTCTTGCCTCTATTTAGCTAAAGTGTTGAATATGTAAACACCAAATTACTTAATTAAGTTAACACATTAGAATATATTTTAGCAGGGTGATAAAAATGGTTTTATATATATATATATATATATATATATATATATATATATATATATATATATATATATATATATATATATATATATATATATATATATATATATATATAAAATTAGCCTTTTTTCCCTTATTTTTTCTTGTTTTCCCCTCTCTACACCTGGCAACCCTGCTTGGGACACGCATGCAGCTTATGAGTAAGATGTATGAGGATAATTTATCTACACAGGATGAGATTGAACCTTTGTGTAATAATTTTCAGAGTTTTTTGTACTTACTGAAATTTGCTGAAAAGCGCTTAAGTTATTTATTTATGCTCCGTTTATTACATGCTATTGATTTCATACTGTCACACCTGCTTTACTCCAGCGCGGCTTCACGGATAGGTAAAGGTAATTAAAGATGATATGGATAGTTAAGGATTGCAACCGAAATTGTTCGGTCTTTCTAAATGTTGAATCCAAGAAAAAATTCTGATTTGGAGGACATTTTTTCACCACCTTACACTACCCCGATACTTCCGCTACCTATGAAGTCTTGAAAGCAAAATTCGTTACACTCCTCAACTTTTGACTTATGTTTCTAGATTCGTAGATTCTTCAAATAAAGAAGTGTGGAAGTATCGGGGTAGTATAAGGAAGTTTATATATCCAGAAAAATAATAACCCTTTGTTTTCCTCTTAACCATATCAGAAGGTCTCTTAAAGAGAAAGTAACAGTGCCTATGTAGAGACTTGTTCTTTTCCTGGTTTGAGGAGGTTTTTAACTGACTTTATTAATATATACATGAACAACTCATTCCATTTCTTTCGACTATTCTTTTTTCCTAGTCGGGTTTATAAAAAAAAATGCATCGTCCGATTTGTTCTCCCTTTTTTAGGGGGTTCGTCCCTCGTTGTGCAGAGGACGCCTATGAAGATAAGCTCCCCCACCAGTAGGTTTTGTATAAAAGAGCAGGGATTTTGGTCGAAAGGTACCAGTGGTCAAGATGAAGATTGCTTGGCTTGTTGCAGGACTCTGTCTGGCTAGCGCAGCCGCCAGCGTTGTGCCCGTGAAGGGCGAACGCAAAGCTGGTAAGCTAATATTCCATATACCATACCAAACAAAATATTATTGGTAAGAATACATTGATATAAACTAAAATTCAGAACCACATTGAGTATGTATGGGATGATCAAAAGTTAGAAATATACAATTTTAAAAATTACTTACAGTGAAAATATCAAGATAGAGTGGTAGATGATAAGGTTGAGTAAAACCGTGCACATTATTCTCTTCAGCATCTACTTACTTACTACTACTTTCTGAAGTTTCCTTCAAAGTGTCATTCAATATCAAGAATTAATTATTAACCTTTTAAATTCTTACATCATTTTAATTAATTTAAACATCAAATAATGTTTCAAAGGAGAAATCCTAAGTGGAACCAAAATATTGAGAATATCATAGCTTAACCTATAGGTACATGAATACGTTTATGTCATTCCAGGCAATAGGTTCTCACGTAAAAATGTAAAAATAAATAAATTTCAAGTCATTGTTAGCAGAATATTTGCAAAAGTGAACAGGTATGCACCTGATAATATGTAATTTTAACGTAAACTATTATTCGTACATAAATAAGTTCTCAAATGCTCAAAAATCCCTTCGAAATAATTGTAAAATGATTCAAGATTACATCAATCTTAAACATGTTTGAATGTATGAAAATATTTGGAATTTAAAATTAAAAGCAGTGAAGTTGTGGAATTCCTGCACTTCTGATGATGACGGACCGACAACAATTAATGAAGGGGGAAAACATTAAACAATATCAACACCAAGCAATCAAACTAACTTCAGTAACGATCAACATCAAATTAGTTACATTGATGATGTATAACTTGAAGTTTACTGTGATCGTCAGTGATACCGTTGGAAATATGTTGGCACGCCAAAAAGTGATGAATTTGCTTTTCAAAGATGAACATCAACTGACAAAGTCATTAAAATCGTTGTTTAATCAATAAAAAATTATGAATTTTACCATAATCATTAATAATGTCAACTCTTCTACTGTATTCAGTAATGGTACGCTGAGAGAGCTATCGAAAGACTGGAAGGAACGATCCCGAGTTACATTTTCCATATGAACCGCTAGCTGCAAGATAGATATTGCATCTTCTACATGATGAAATTGCAAACTCAGCTTATCATTAGTTTGCTCTCTTTCTGTAAACATGTGATTTAATTGGCATTTCTACGTTTTTTCAGCTGATGCTGCTTTTTTGAAAAGACAGAGGCAAGTTTTGGAGTTTTACGCCGGACTCGGTCATGGCAGCAATATCCAGAATGAGTATGCCAGTTACGACATTCTTGCTAACACCGAACAATTTTCGGTAAGTTAATGACTGTTTAAAAGTGACAAGTTGCCACATCCCTCCCCCGAAATCATTAACACTCTACGATATTAATTGCAAATATTGTGCCTTTCGTCAAAATTTGTGAACGAAGAAATTTCACTATTAACAACTTTTCTGTGGAATTTATTTTGTACCCTCTAGAATAGAACATGTTTACCCTTATATATGACCCTTAAGGTTAAGGAGGTAGATTATGTAGGCCATAATTTTGTGAATTATTAGCATCTTTACTGTATAGTAAGTTATACTAAATAGTAACATAATAGTAAATAATAAGATTTCTCTAGTACATCCATTTGCTTATAATTTAGAAACGCTTATATTTCTGCGTCTTCGTATGATAAATTATGTATAAGACTTATTCCTAATTCCTGTAGCTAGTTGGCTTTAATAACACCTTATCCGATGCCAACAGGATCCCACGGTCACCAAGAAATTCACTGAAGCCTTCAAAAGGGGGATGCTGCCTCAGGGTGCCATCTACTCTAAAAACTGCAGACACGTCCAATACCAGACCGGTCTCCTCTTTGACCTTCTTTACACCGCCAAGGATTGGGATACGTTTTACAAAACCGCCATGTGGGCCAAGAACCACCTCAACAATCTAATGGTGGCGGATGCCTTCGGATACGCTCTCTTTATCAGAGATGACTGCAAAGAAATAGTCATCCCTCCTACATATGAAATTTTCCCAAGCTTCTTCATTCCTCAGGACACCATGCGCCAAGTTTTTGAATACAAGATGGCAGGAATCAAACAAGGTACCTTTATTTATCCTTAATAGCTCATTACGGTAAACAAGAATACAAACTTCATTCGATTCAAAATCAGTTCGAACTAGTGCATCACTTGAAGCATTTTGAGTGGACGATAACTGTTGTTAGTTCGAATGCACAACTCATATAATGAATGGTTAGATATTTGGAATGTGAACTATTGAAATTCATCGTAATTAAATCAATAAATATGTTAATATAGTCATCCTTTTACTTCTTTCATTTTTTATTTCATAATAATATTGCGAGGTCACAAATATTCACCCTCCTTGGTTTCAATCCGAAATGGATTGTCTTCGCGTGCCGAGACTTAATTTCAATTTCAATTTTGTTCTTACCTACCTGAAATTGAATTCATTCTCAAAAATCAATGATGCATACTAATTATTAAACATGAATTTGACGTTTTTCGTTTGCAGGAAAGTTCCAATTCAACACCTCTGGTTTTGAATACAACTACCATGACGACAAGTACGGTGGACCTCTGGGCTTGGACATTTACAACGCACACACTGAAAACAAAATCAGCTACTTCAGGGAAGACGTTGGCCTGAACTTCTACAGCATTTCAAAAGCATTCTTCTCATCGTGGATTAACCCCAAGAAGTATAACATTAACCCAGGTTACTACTCAAGGCGTGGAGAGAAGTTTTACGAATACCACCAGCAGGTATTTTACCTATTAAACGAAATAATCGAAACCCTTAAATTATTGATGCTTTAACTTCATATGTAAAACCGCATGATTTAAAAAATATAGGTTTATAATAGATAGTACTTCATACACACTGTATGTCGTCCACTGTTGAAACCTCAAACTGAAGAATCAAAGTTTATTACATGTGGCTCAAAGTCAAATTCCTGCAGAAGAGGACCTTGCTAGCTCGGCCCCACATTCAATTGATAGAAAATGTAGGCATCAAAATTGCAATATTTAAAACCTTTCTTGCCTAGATTTAATACACCGCATCCTGTTGTTTTGCATCCCTGTTTTTGCTTCCAGAAACCACAAAAATCACTTTTTTTTAAAATCTGGGATGCACATTATTTAGCTGTATACGGTAAAATATAAATATTCATCATCATGTTTTTTACTGAATTATTGGCATGTTCAGCTCTTGGCCCGCTACACATTGGAACGCCTCGCTAATGGACTTCCTTTCGTTGAACCTTTCTCATACGACAAACCCATCCGTGTCGGTTACAACCCATTGGTCGCTCATCCCAATGGAGAAGCTTTCATTGCTCGTCCTGATGGCTACAGCTTTGAGTACGCTTTGAACAAAAAAGATATCGGACAGGCTCAGCTGTACGAAGATCGTCTCGTTGATGCTATCGACTACGGTGCAATTTGGAACCTGGTAAGATGATATACGTATGTAATAGGTACCATTAATGAATTATGCAGTTATGTCCAGTAAATGTACTAAAATGGCGGATAGATGGTATAACAGCTCAAATATTATTTACCTATTATCACGCACATTATAAACACTAAACTCATCATATTCTCAATTGATAAATTTCAGACTTCAAACAAACTTATCAGCCTTCTGAATGACGACGGAATAAATATCCTTGGACATCTTGCTTTGGGATCTCGTGGTAACGACGACATCAACGGAAGGTATTTCGGTGCATTCTTCAACAAGCTCGTCACCTCCATAGGCATGATGGTACAAACTAAAAGCATGATGAAGGTAAATACTCTTGCTACCTTCATGTATTGATAAATAATTACCTACTCATTGCAGGTGCACATTCCAGAAAAAGAATGAATATTCAACATTCCTAAAAGAACCAATCGAAAAGAACTGATTTGACGAACATAAACTATTGGTTAATGGACTATGCACCAATTCTAAAATTCAAACTTAGATCTTGGAACGCTCTTGTTCACTCAAGACAAATAATTGTTTTAACCTTTTAACTTGGCAAGTGAATTGTTCTAAACTAGTTGTCAGTAATGCTTATTGTTCTAAAATATAAATGTATTGATCGAACAATCATCATTACGGCTGAGCATATCTCTTCTTTTTTTCTCTTTAGTACAATGGAGGTGCCACCATCAGCCCAATAACAGCATTGAGAGATCCAGCATACTACAACGCGCTTGTTCGTCTGGTCGGTATTTTCCAGAAGCTGAAGGCCAGGCTTCCACCTTACACCAAGAACGATGTGAGTTTATTCCGAATTGGGACCTCTCGTGTATGTCATGAAGTACTTACCGCATTTCTTGTCCTTTGAATCTAGCGAATTTGACCGGTACGGGTGAATGGCACGATATGGTTTGAGATTTTCATGGTCTAAAGGTCACAAATAATTCTGTCACCCATGATGTATAACTACATCAAAATGAACAACTAATGAACTAATATAAAATGATAAATTCAAAGTTACGACTATAAGGAATTAAAGTTGTCCTACATTCCAACAAAACCAGATTTAAAAAAAAATGTTTCGAGAATTTATTATTACTGTTTTCTTCATACAAACTACGTTTATAATTTCATCAAACGAATGAAAGCTTTAATCCTAAAAACTGATGTACATACGACTTTGGAACAAGTAATACAGAACTCAAACGTTACCTATCTCTTTTTTATGAGCGCTTTCGGGGATTGCTGTGCCCCCTTCCTCAGGCTAACAATAAACAAAATCTCCTATTCTGTCTACCTTCCATAACTTTAAGAACTCCCAGTCAACTGCAGCAAACATCCCCATCCTCTTCTTTTTTGAAGAAAAACATACCACATCTAACCTTTTAGGAAAACCCCACCTCCAGCCCACGTATCCAACCAATGAATATCTGCAAATCTAAGAAGTCCGAAGGCAGAAGCCTCCTCGTCCCCAGCATTCTCCGTTTGGAAGATGGATTGGATTTAGAATAGATAGAATTGGAGATTTTGTTGATTGTTATCCTGTGAAAGGGGACACAGCATTCCCCGAAAGCTCTTGCAAAAAAGAAATAACGTTGGGGTTCTGTGTTACTTCTTCCAAAGTCCTGTGAACATGATTGGCGCAGGAAATCTTGATAAAAGTGATGTATTTGATGGAACAGATGAAGCGGAAAAAAATAGTTTCAGTGTAGGAAATGAGTTATTTCTATGATACAATTGCGTACCTTCCTATATTAAAGGTAAATTGTTCTAACGCTCGGTAATTATTCCAGTTGGCATTCCCTGGAGTCTCTGTCACTAACTTTGAAGTTGACAAACTTATGACTTACTTCGAACTGTTCGACATCGAAGTGTCGAACGGAGTCGCTGTCCAAGACCCCAAGGATTACATCGACCTCAAGTACCAGGCTAGACAGTACCGTCTAAACCACAAGCCCTTCAACTTCAAGATCACCGTGAACTCGGACGGCGCGTACGACGGTATGGTCAGGGTGTTCATTGGACCCAAAGACGACTCTGAAATGCACAAGCTCACCTTACAACAGCAAAGGTTGGCTATGTTCGAGATCGACCGCTTCCCTGTCAAAAGTATGTTATCATTGTTTATAACAATAGCTAACCCAATCCAAACTGAAGTAATGAATGATAAATAATAACAAACCGTAAATAGTTAATTGGATAAATTGCTCGCACGACTTTTAGCAAATTTTCGTCGAAAAAGAAGTTATATCAATAGCTCCAAAAAATTTTTAAATCGAAATTTTCTTCATTAAAATCTGTTTTGAGACATTCTGAAACAAATCTTGAGTTTAACGATTTTTCTTATATGTTTTTCATATATGTATATTTCCTTCCAGACTATAACTCTCCTTAGGATTGAGATAAAAATTCTGGTCTTGCACCAAAAAATCAAGCTTTCTAAACGGAACTACGGGTTCGTTGGCCAGCATTTTTTGAGCTCATTAAATTGGTCGAATTTAAATAAATGTGCTAAAAAAATCACTAAAATGGCTAAAAATTGTTAAATTAATATTATTTAGCAGAATTTTAGTCAAAAGAAGTTTATCAATAGTGAGCTAGAACGTTAAAAATATATGCACAAATTCAGGCTGAAAAATGTACTTGAATTTCATTGATATTTGCCAAAAATTGATGAAAACTGGAAAAAAGGCAAAAATCCAAAATCTTTTTAGAATTGGAAAATATTATTTAGAACTAGTTTTTTGATATAAAATTGTAGTTAACAATTTCTTTTTATTCAAAGTTCTCAATTTTCAAAACAATATGACATAATACATATATGGTACCTACCTATAATATTTTACGAAAGTTCGCTCATATGATGCTGCATGACTGGAACTTTTTAAAGTTACCGTTTTACCTCATACCTAAATTCCTATTTTGTTTGATTTCAGTCTCCGCTGGTCAGAATGTGTGGGAACGTAGCTCCAAAGATTCCAACATCTTCGGACCTGATGATGAGGGAGTAAGGTCACTCTTTGAACGCGTAGACCGCGCTCTCAAGACTAACGAGCCTTTCTACATCAAAGAGGTCAATACAAAACAACATAAATTCAACCATTTACATTGCTACTCGTATTTTAAGATAGGTGACGATGCCGCTGCCAAAATAATCATTATATTTATTGTGCTTATAGAGAGTCAACTGTGGATTCCCTGAGAGGCTCCAGCTGCCCCGCGGTTGGAAGAGTGGAAAACCTTACACTTTCTTCGTCATAGTCACTCCCAACAAGGAGGGAGGAGGCCAAGAAGAAGGAACTTGGTGCAGATCTGCTAAGCTCTTCGACCGCAGACCCGCTGGTTTCCCCTTCGACAGGCCCATCTGGGAATCAGAATTCAAAGTTCCTAACATGCTCTTTAAAGATGAGCTCATCTACCACAAATATAACGACGATCTCAACCGTAATTAAGAGAAATCGTAACACTGAGAACTACACTGCTGTCTTACATATTGCAAAATAAAAAAACTGTTTCGTTTTATAAACGAATTTTGTTGTTTTACTTGAAGTCCTTGTCGAGGAAGTATGATACAATCCGTTTATACCAGTGGAATAACCTATGGTCAGCGGTCCTCTTGGTGGTCCGTGCGACTTTTTTGAAAACTTGATACACTACGTAAAAATAATTTAGGTGAGCTTGATAGCTCTGGTATAAAATAATGTATAAAGATATGACATGGATTGCGTGGATGCTTACCACAATTTTCATCTGTTCTCGCGCACGGAGGTGGTAAGCACACGAATAGCAGTTGCAACAAGTATTACCCCTATATTGATAAAGCGGTCATATTTTTAATAACGAAGTTCCCCTAGCAGTCAAGCCAAACTGCGCAATAAAAAGTTGGGCACTTGGGCAGTACAGTAAAATCGTCTCTGCAACCCCCTCCTCTCACCTGTTGACTCATGTTTCCACTTTAATTACAAATAATGACATTATTCCTAAATTCATGCACGAAATTTGGAAGTTTTTTATTGTTGCTAATCAATATCGTAGTTACTCTGGAAGAGCATGCTATTCATCATCCTATCATTGTGTGCCACCATCATATCATCACCTATTATACATAATTTTACTGTTATCTTAGTGCTTGGCTGCTAAACGGTGTCAGGGTGTGTGTGTGATGAGGCTATTTTGACTTCAATATCAAGCTAGTTGTATAGTTCAATTGTAGAACGAGGTTTGCTCTTATAGCCATGTTAAGAGATAAAATGCCAGGGATCGCATTATGAGGAGCAGGTATGTTGAATATTCGCCATTTTTCTGGAAAGATACCTACCACTAACGCATACCAACCACAAAAATATTAGGTATCAGTTTCAAACAATTCTGATTTATCTGAAATACCAACTTGCGCGAATTCATTTTCATAGGTAGAAATAACAACCGCACATAAAAACTGTGTGGCCATATTGATATCATGGCTAACAAAGATTAACAAGTGTAACTGGCCAGATTTTGGAGGCTTAAACTTGAGCCGTCACAGCAGGGGCTTGAACACATAAAGCGCTCTGGAGAAAGACGTTAGAGTGCTCCATTAATTTCTCCAATCTTTTCGAGTTTGGTACTGTTGTCGTATGCGGCCTATATTTACCTACATGCCTACCAGGGGTAATTCGGTGTCGTCATATGCGGCCTATTTTCCTCGTTTTGTTTGCAACATGCAAACTGTGTCCTTGCCTTGAATTGGGGTCTTATCAGTTGTTCACGTCCTATCTAACCCTTACTTTAATGAACTAGCACGGTTTCGTCGGCGTATCTAGTAATCTCCGTCCATTTGTATTTATTCGTGTGCCAAGTTTTAGTTAAATAATGGCAATGATTCTAAGCCCAGGCCATCTTTACAGAAACATAATTGATGACACGTGGGTGAATTATTTGAAGGCAAAGGGGTTCCTGGAAAATCAACCACAATTTCGTGAGCGAATGCAAAAATAGCAAAAGTGTGGTGGCCAGCTAAGAGAGTATATGAAACCGAGCTGCATACGTGACAGCGAAAATGAAGAGGTAATTAAAAACAAAACGTTGAGATGCACGAAAAGAGGTTTTGCTCCGCTGTTCTTTGACGGATCGTTGACTACCCAGTCTGACGAGGATCTTCATACTTGCACTGAATATATATATAGGACAACTTGAGGTGTTTTTAAATTTTTTGCTACTTTTTGTATATGCAGGCCTCATATGACAACACCAAATCGTCATGTAGGCTCACCGCTCGTCTGAGTAGGTCACGCGTAGTTTGTCACCGATAACACCGAATCTTCCGTAGACCGCATACGACTACAGTACTTTGAGTTTATAGTCATAAGATTTGATGAAAGTGGGCCTTAGTCACCATTTCCGACTCCACTACCATAAAGCCATTTTCCAGGTTTTTTATTTAACTCTGCAATAAAAGTATTTTTGAACAGTACTTGAATTTCTGACGAAAATGAGATCAAATACCTGGTCAAGAGGATAAGTTTAACTTAACTACCTACCCAAGGTTGCTCATTGAGGGCTCCCTCATAATCTCGCTGATGTGCTCTGTGTAGAAGTGAACTCGAAATGCCATCCCTTTTTGAACTATATATATATATATATATATATATATATATATATATATATATATATATATATATATATATATATATATCATTGTATATCATATCATTTTCTTCGAAAATTCACTAAAACCAAAAGAAATGGGAAACATTGCAAAGGTGGGTGAATTGAATAGACCTTCCCAACTTTAGACTAAATAATAGAGTAAAATCACGACCTGATAAGTTAAACAATATGATTCTAAATCGCAAAATATGTTACGAGAGTTTCTCCTATCAATAGTACCCATAATAACGTACTTTTAATTAAATATAGGGCAGTGGCTTAATATTTTAAGACTAAATTTTTTTAGGTAGGTACTCCTAGTATTGTTCATGAAAACCTCATTGAAAACCACTAGTTACCGCAGATATCCTGGAGTAATGTACATTTACGTTCAGCGTGTTCAAAGTCTGAGCAGTATACTTTGAAGGTGACTTTTTTTATTTGTTAAATTATATGATGGACACAACTATGTAAGCGCTTCCAACCCGAATGCATGGAAATAAGACATTCTCAACATGTTGCTCTGATGGTAAAAGAAGGAAAAGAAAATTTCAGGGATCTGCATTCATTCCTGATGACCACATTCAATTGATTGCTAAGAATTACCGAGGGGCCAATCTGAATCTGGAATTCGAGGTCTCTGCGGAAGAACATTCCTACAGTCAACAGCTAAAGAAAAGTGGGATTCTTAAACCTCATAATTATATGGACAGCCGCAGTAGCCGCAGAAGTAGAAAACGTAGAAGCAAACGTCATAAGAAACGTAGAAAACGTCAATGTAGATGCTGCCGATGTGGTGAGTAATACAGTGAGGGTTTGGGGGGGGGGGGGGGGGGGTTCAGTAAAGTGCTGAGTTCATAAACTCAACGTAAAAACGTAGGAACAACTTGAATTTATAATTTTCTATATTAAACCTTAGTACTTAATCGAATTTTTCCCCCAACACTTTAAAAATTTGTTGCGGTTACCTTTCAACATTTAGGGACCCCAAAATCAAATAAAAAAGTATTATGTCCACCGCCCGCTGTACGGTGCCATACAACTTCCGCCATTGGAAGCTTTCCTTCAAAAATACCGGCCCAAAGTTACGGAATTGGACTCAAAAATCGTATTTTGCAACAGGATATGCCTGAAATCTCTGCTCGGCTTAACTGAGGTGTTGACATTTAAAAAATCATTACTGATATCTAAAAAACTTCGTTTGATTTTGATTGGTTAAACCAATGAATATAATGAAGCACTGAGCGACCTACCTCCCAACTGTTCGCGCTTCAAATGAACTTAGATCAGTTGTTCCCGACTCAACTTCAACTGGACCCACTAGTAGAGATTTTTGAGAGCCTCAAACCACGAGTTTTATATAAACCTACCTACCAAACTTCGCATTTCGCCCTCTTATGCTTATATCAGCATGCTTATGTATATATACATAAAATTCGAAAGTAGTAACATAAAAACGACGTTATAGTGTTATCAAAAATCCAGAGCTCACCAGGTATACAAGAGAAAAAGAAAAGAAAGAAATGTTGTTAAACTGTGGTGGTTAATTAGGTAATTTATAAAAGAGCCGTATTTATGTAATATCTGTAAAAAAATAAAATAAAGGACGCCTTCCATCCCACATAACCGTGCTCCATAATCTTGAACTTTATCTCATTTAGGTAGGTACCCATTAGTTTGAGCTGGAAATAGGAAAATTGTTAACCAAGATCCAATTCGGGTAGAATGACCCGCTAGCGATTAGGGGGGAGGCTCATGTCAACAGGTCTACCGTCCCTTCTATTCCGCGTTTCCTCTGTTATGGAAAATATTAACGATGAGCCTCATAACCCCCGCCGGACCATTGGCACGTTGGGTTCCAGTGGAGGCGCTTCAGGCAGGGGCGTCGACCTTCCTCACCCTCGTCTTCCTACACTTCTTCATTTCCTAATGCCCTTGGAGATGTGTACCAGTGTGCCCGCTGTCAGAGAAACATCAGTTCAAGGAGCCACAGTACCCACGTCTGGCAGAAGCATTATGTACAGGCCAACGCTGCAATCGATGTAGAGCAAGAGCGGCACAGTTATGCTTCTAAGGATTTGAAGCGAAAGACAGCAGAGGAGGCAGATGCTGTGAGTAACGGGTTATGCCTCAATATAATGTAATTCTGCAACAAAGTTTCCCATGGGTACAATTTCCGCCATTCAATCCTTTCGCCTGAAGCCCCACTATAAGCAACTTCCCAGCCAAACTTCCTAATGATTCTGGCCCCTCACTTCCAGCTATTCAGTGCACTTCCGTACCTTCCAATCGTATTCTGGAAGCATCAAAGGCGCTTCATTCCCAAATAGAGCACCGTAGGCCGATTAGGAAAGAAATTAGCTTCTGGGGTCCCTCAGCCGATCAGCACACTTCTGTACCTTCCAATGGTATTCTAGCAGTCCCAAAGGCCCTCTATTCCTCGTTTCAGCACCCTAGGTCGATTATGGAAGAAATTACCTCAGGGGCTTATCAGTACGCTTCCGAACCTTGCAACCGTATTCTGGAAGTGCCAAAGGTCCTTCATTCCAAGATTGAGCACCGTAGTTCAATTAGGAAAGAAATTAGACTCTGGGATCCCTCAGCTGATCAGTGTCCTAGCCTTTCAATCGTATTCTAGAAGTCCCGAAAGCACTCCGTTCCAAATTTGAGCACCTTAAATTGATTAGGAAAGAAATTAGTCTCTGGAGTCCTTCAGCTGATCAGTACTCCTTCGTACCTTGTAATCGTCTTCTAGAAGACCCTGATGCGCTCCATTCCAACTTTCAGCATCGTTGGTCGACTATGTAAGAGATTAGCACCAGGGATCCCTCAACTGATCAGTGTGCCTCCGTACCTTGTAATAGTAGGTACCTATTCTAACAGTCCCAATGGTATTCACACATTTCAGCACGATGGGTCATTTAAGAACGAAACTAGCCTCAGAGGCACTAAATTACGTACCTATCTTGTAATCGCTTGTACTTCAAACAAGGAAAATGGTGATTTGGATGTCTAATTGGTAACTATAAGTCCGAACAAACCATCAAACAAGTTTTGACATCAGATCAAGCTCATTACCAGTGCATCTCTGGGATGTATGGTGGAGCGAATGGGCGGAGTGAGATATGTTGATTTTTCTGATAAATCAAAGAGCTTTCCAACGACTTACGAACGATTTTTGTACGACAAAAGTGGTAAAGATGTAGCCCCATAGCAAAAATTTACAACGAGGACGTTGCAACCCACCTGGAGCCCCTTAGGGCCAGTTCCACCAACGGGAGTTTTCCTTGGATTAACCCACGATCCTCGTCCAAACTGCGAAACGATTTTGTTGTGATAACGCACGGATCCCGGAATCTACCTGTTGGAGTGGGTTAACCCACGGATCAGCGCTGATCCACATCTTTGTCACCGCCCACCATCTTAAAAAGTTGTGTACTTAACCCTGTTTTTTCCGTTTGTTTCTTCATAACACCATCCCTCCGTATTCCCGTAATTATGTATTTCCTATTCCGTCGTGACAAAGAAGAAACAATAAATTTGTCATCGGAAGGCGATATTTTCGTGGAATTGAACTGTGACAATTCGTTGAATGATAATATGTAGGGAAAAAGTGGACCACTTGCATAAGTGGGTGGTGAAACTAGCGAGAAATATAGACATAGACTTGTTGGTAGTCGACCGACGAATGAATTCTTTTATTGTTTCCAAACAAATACAAAACTAAGGTGGTAACCATAATAATAGTGAAGTATCATCTTCACTACATATCTCCCCCCGAATCTTGGGTTCCTTCTTCCGCAGTTGATCTGCATGGCGCCGTTCCACTCTTCCATTCACCAATACTAGGTACGACAGGATCCCTCTTCTTTCGACCACTTCTCCTTCTTGATTCTCCTTGTCTTTGGCCGATTTTACCCACACTTCTTCCCCCACCGCAAATTCCCTGTAGGAGTCCCTTTTTCCTGACTGTTGCAGGTGCGCCCTGTCAACAGCCATATGAACGTCGGGTTTTAGCAAATCCAACCTTGTCCTGATCGGTCTTCCAAACATCATCTGGGCAGGGGATCGACCTGTTGTGGTGTGGGTTGCATTTCTGTATGAAATCAGAAATTTCAGTAATTTCAGCTCTATATCACCCTTGTCGTGCTTCGCTGCCTTGAGCCGCTCCTTGAATGTTCTAACTGCCCGTTCTGCCAGCCCATTTGTTCTGGGGTGGTAAGGAGTTGCTTTGATATGCTGTATGTTATTATTATTGCAAAACTCCTTAAATTCACTTGAAATAAATTGGGGCCCATTGTCTGATACTATACATTTTGGCAGCCCAAATCGCGAGAAAATTTCTCTTAGCACCGTGATGGTCTTCTTTGCTGTCGTTGAGTGCATCGGCACTACTTCCAACCACTTTGTGGTGGCATCTACCAGTACCAGCCACATTTTACCCTCAAATGGCCCAGCAAAATCCACATGAACTCTGCTCCATGCCTCATGAGGGAAATTCCAGAAGTAAATCGGTGATTCCTGACCTTTTGCTCTGTTCTTCTGGCAACCTGAGCAACATTTCACATGCTTTTCAATGTCTCGGTCCATGCGCGGCCACCACACCTGCAATTTTGCAATTGACTTCATTGCTGCCTCTCCTGGGTGACCCTCATGCAATGAACCTAGGACCTGGGATTTCAAAGCTGTGGGAATAATCAGTCGCCCCCTCCATAATAAAACGTCTTCTTCTATGGATAACTCATCCTTCTTCTCCCAAAAAGAAAAAAACCGTTCATCCAATGTTCTTCTAGGGGGCCAACCCTGTTCAATGTACTGAATGACTTTTCTTAACACTTCATCACTCTGTGTGTCTTGGCTCAATTTTCTCCTTGAGGCTGGTAAGTCATTCAAACGTAAATGCAATAATCTGGTCTCCCCATCTCCTCTGCCTGGGACACCTCCTCCGCTGAAACTAGGGGAAGACGAGATAGGGTATCAGCCAGAACATTTTTCTCTCCCTTAACATGCTCCATTTGGTACCGGAATGAACTTAGGTAAACTGCCCACCTTGCCAGACGACTGGCTGCTACTTTTAGGAGTTCCGCTTTTTCTCCAAAGATGTATGTCAATGGCTTATGATCCGTCCTCAGTATAAAGTTCTCCCCAAGAGGTATTGACTGAACCTGTTCAATGCAAACACTATAACCAGCGCTTCCCTGTCAATGGCCGCATAGTTTTTTTCACTCTGTTTATAAATCCTGGATGCAAATACTACCGGTTTCTCCTCACCATTTCCAAACCGGTGTAACAAAACTGCTCCTAATCCATCTTCACTGGCGTCTGTCATCACCACTAAGGGGAGTGTCTGGTTGTAATGCGCTAACGTATCCTCCACCGAAAGACAGCTCCTCACCATCTTAAATGTCTGCTCATGTTCCTCAGACCAATCCCACTTCACTCCTTTCCTATTCAGGTTATGCAACAAGGCACATTTTGATTGTAAATGTGGCACAAACCTTGCATAATAATTCACCATACCCAGAAACGATCTCAACTGCTTTCGGTTCGTAGGGGCAGGCATCTCTGCAATGGCTGCCACGTGCTTTCTTGTTGGGTGAACTCCTTTAGCATCAATGCGATGCCCCAGGTACTCTACTGACTTCAAGAACCACCTGCACTTTTGAGGATTAACACGAAAGCCTGATTCTTCCAGCCGCTTCAAAACTTTCCGAATGTTTGCTAAATGTTCATTCATATTCGTTCCTGTCACAATGACGTCGTCTAGGTAGCATGCCACCTGCTCCAGATCCCCTAACACCCTATCCATTACACTTTGAAAAATGGCTGGAGCCAAGTTTACCCCAAAAGGCATACGACGGTATCGATATATTCCTTTGTGAGTCGAGATATTCAAGAGCCGTTTGGTGTTCTCTTCAACTTCAATCTGCAGGTAGGCATCCCTCAAATCAATAGTGGAGAAAATTTTTCCCCCACCAACTCGCGTCAAAATCTCTTCAAAACTTGGAAGTTGATGTAAATTGGACTCAATGTGTGGGTTTATCGTCACCTTGAAATCGCCGCAAATACGTACCTTGCCTGTTGGCTTTACTGCCACAACAATAGGTGACACCCACTCTACCGGAGTTGAGTGTATGTCCACTTTCTCAACAATTCCCTCCTTTTCCAACCGTTCCAATTCCTTCTCAATCTCAGGTCTCAACGCAACTGGCACTCTACGGGCTGGAAATGATTTCGGAGTTGCTCCCTCTTTTAGCCCTATCGTTAGCTTATAGTTTCTTACTGTACCTAACCCCTCAGCAAACACCTCCCTGTACTCCCTGATCCATTCTTCCACATATTTGTCTGTCTTGACCGTATCTTCCTTTCTTAATTTTCCTTTAGTCGTGGTAGGGTTAGTTATGTTACATATTCTGGCCCCTTCTGGCATTGGAATATTGAACGCCATCGCCCAGTCAAACCCAAACAATGGTGACTCCTCTGCTTGGACTACACACAGTGGTAATGTCAAGTTTTTGTTGAATGCTCTTACTGAAACCGCCGCTCTTCCCATTGTTTTGATTGGGAAATTCGTGTACCCTTTAAGGTCCGCTCCCGGTGTTAACGATGGTCGTCCAATCCTTTTCCACATCTTTTCACTGATCACTGTCTGCACCGCTCCAGGATCATACAGCATTTCAACCATCTTCCCATTTATGCAAACATCCAACATTGCCTTGCTCCCCTTTTTCCCAACTTGACGAATAGTACTGGTCGTGCTACTGCCTGATGACGTCGCTTTCTCGTGGCCGTCTGGTTCCGCATCTTCATTCACTCTACATGTCGCGCCCCGCCTGTGATCTTGCTTATGTTTCCTACACATCCTCGCAAAATGGCCTTTGATGTCACATTTATAACAAACTTCCTCTTGCGCCGGGCATTTACCTTCCGTTCTATGCTTCCATCCGCAGTTATGACAATTTCCCCGTTGCATGGGGTACCTAGGGGTACGTTTCACAGGAGTACGTCTCTCATTTGTAATTCGATTTGTTGACGAAGGTTCTAACTCCCTAAGACGCCTCTGTTCCCCTGCTGCTTTCTCAAGAAGCAAAGCTGTTTTTTCAACATCCTTGAAAGAACTCTGAACATCTGGATGAGCTTTGATCAATTCTTCTTGCCAACCCGTGTCATTTATGCCTAAAATTAGTTGCTCCTGTAATCGTTCCTCCAAAGAATTCCCGAATCTACACTCCCGTGCCAACGTTTTCAACTCCAAGACGTATTGAGGTACTGTTTCATTCTCCCTTCTCCACCTCAACGTGAATGTGCGACGCTCTGCAAACACGGACGTGTTTTTCCCATAAAACGAAGACAAGACCCTCTTTAGCTCATCATATTTAATTTGCTCAATGTCTTGAGGTACAAAGGTATCAACCAAAATACGAAATGGTCCCGGACCAACTGACGAAAGAAAAAGTGTCGCCCGATCTTTTGGGTTCAATATTCCTTGCTTACCTAGCTCTATTTCAAATCGCTTGAGATAATAGATCCAGTCTTCATTTTCCTGATCAAAACGGTCAAACTTGAACTTACTGATAACCATCCGTTTGCTATCGCCCTCACTACCGTCCTCATCATTTTGCAGCTCGTCCTCCACTCTTCTCCTAGCTCTACGCGAATTCTTAGCCATTCTTCGTCGCCAATGAAACTAGCGAGAAATATAGACATAGACTTGTTGGTAGTCGACCGACGAATGAATTCTTTTATTGTTTCCAAACAAATACAAAACTAAGGTGGTAACCATAATAATAGTGAAGTATCATCTTCACTACAGGTGGGCATCGATTTTGACATTTTCAGGTTTTTACTTTGGCACACAACGGGGAAAGTCGACAGTCTAAAATGATTTTTCCACTTACAACGGAGCCGTTCCTAGGAAAATTTAGTTCCGTCAGTTCTTATCCGACGGAAATTGCTCACCCCTCGTTGGAAACATCTCAATTTATACTAAAATCGTATGTTGCCTCCGAAAATAGAACCAGCGGAGCTACACGCAATGTTGTTGGTGAACTAAGTGTAAACAATCCTCGAGGTTCGAGTATAATAAATTGATTCGGAAAGTAACCAAGCTGGCTTACTACTCGGATATTTCGTTAACCAAATGAAAAATGAACACGAATGTTTTTTATCGTTATCCAAGGAGGCTATACATTTTGTGTAAAACTTGGTAGTGGAAAACGTTTTGTTAAACACGGCTAATCAAGGATTAAACAGTCATGCAGAATGATCGTATGAGCGAATTTTTGTAAATTATGTTACATTGTTTGAAAAATATTATGACTGGTAAAGCAAGTATCCCTGGCAAATTAAAATTTTGCATCCCTAATAATTGTTCGCGAGGTTTTAGGATTTAAATCTATTCTGGACATACTAAATAACAGACAAATTTATGAACTCATAATCACCAATTTAGTCCATTTTGTTCAAATTTAAGAACGGATATTTACTTGGTATTTTTTTCATTGTTGAAACGAAATGCTTGTTTCATCGCTATTTTGAAGGACGTTAGGTACATCCTGTCTAAGTGGAGTATAAGTGGTGAGGTATAAAACTCAAATGATTTGTTGTGTAAATGTTGGGTATATAAATTGTTGTATATTGATTTGTTGTGTATATGAAAACAGTATCATTTGTTTTACATTTTCCAATGGAAAACCAAAACATCCATTTCTTACATAGCTCCTTTAGTTTTATAATGGATGGCAATGAGTTACAGGACTTAGTCACTGTACATGTTTAATGTTATCATCCATTTTATGATTTCCTGCCATAACTATTCAAGACATGTCAGAGTTCACATGTGATTGCTGTGACACAACTCGGTAAAAATTGACTATTTTGCATCGCTAAATCAATTTTAATTATTCTGGACGTCTTAGACGCTAACGTTTACGATCATTTTCGGCCTCCCATCACTTAGCAACGCTCTAGTTGAAATTTACTGTCTGCAAAATAAATGTTACCTAATAATTTTATTGCTCAAATTCGTCATATTGTCTGCAAAAAATTTTTAACTCAATTTCATTGCTGAAAAATTTGTTCTAAATATCATTTTATTATTTAAACAAAGATATTGGATTTCTAGAATTTTTAAAATTTTCATCGATTTTGTAGCACATTTTAATGAAATGTTATTACTATTTTGAGCATAGGTTTGAGCTTTAATTTTTAAATTACCAACTTCATAGTTGATAAACTTTATTTGAGTAATATTCTGCTGCAAAAAAAAAAAAATAAAATAAAATAAAATAAAAACACCGATGTTTAGCCCTAGATTCGGTAGTTAACTCTCGTTGGTGGAACTGGTACTTAGCGACCCGCCAATGGATCGATACCTCCGGTTGGGAACCATTGGCTTAGATGTTGAAAAGAAATCTGATTGACAAACGGATTTCCGAATTAAAATTTCATCTTTTGTATTTGTACTGAGGGAATCAGTAAAATACTTTGAACCACACGCAAGAATTGTGGTTCAGACCTTTCGATTGTTGTAAGTTACGTTCATAGACGGTGATAAAATTCGCACCTCAAGGATGAAATTATACAATTTTCATGCTCACAACATGAAAAAAAAATTTATTTTAAACTTTTGGAATGTAAAATAATGGTTTAGGTAGGTATAAAAACACTATTAGTGGTACAAAGGTAAGCCAGATATGTTGTTAATATTTAAAATTAGGTAATCAAACTTCCAAGCTTTTTACCAAAGTACCACAATCTGGAAAATCCGCATTCGAATAAATTTGTTAATTACAAGTGTGATGACTGTATACTGGCTTGTTTCAATCAATTCAACGTCATCAGCATTTCATTTAAAAAAACACTCACGTGATCAGAACCAACTTTTCGAATCGATCAGCTGGAGCTCTTGGTGAAGCCCGTAATTTCATTCGTCCCTTGATGTCCTTGAGAGGCTACCTATCAAATTTCGTTGTAATCAGACAGACGACATAAATTTTAGCACACTCAGCTGATCATGATGGAGTCTGTAAGGTCATTCGTCTCTTGTTATCCCACAGAGGCTACCTATCAATTTGCAACGTCCTACGGTGAACAGGAGAGATTTTAGCTCACACAGCTGATCAGGATGGCGCTCCTCACTTTGCTAGTCCCTTATTGTCCCAGAGAGGCTCGCTGTCAAATTTCGACGTCCTACGGTAAATAGGAAAGATTTTAGATCACTCAGCTGATCAGGATGGCGCTCCTCACTTTGCTCGTCTCTTGTTATCCCAGAGAGGCTTCCTATCAAATTTCGACGTCCTACGGTAAATATGAGAGATTTGAGCACGATTTTGCCATCATTATTATTGATATTACGGCTCGCGGTCAGCTTATCCTTACCCGATTCAGCGAGGCACAAGTTCCGAGATGGCAATGCATCATATAAAAATTTGATCCAAATCGGACCAGCGGTTTCGGTGGAGTAGTGAGCACAAAATTTTGTCCATATATATATATATATATATATCTGAAATCGAAATCTGAAAATGAATGACTACTGTAATTTGTAATCATGTTCTACACCCTCTGAAACGCAAAGAAAATGCATCCCCACTCCCAAATGCCGCCGTGCCGACGGCTGTAATACCCCCTTATCTACGAAAAGTTGGGTAAAAGTTAACATATTATTTCAGGAGACCGATCAAGAATATCATGCGGGCCTACTAAAAAGTATAAAGATGAGTGCTGCAAAACCAAACGCTCTGAATGTTCACCATGTAAAATTCCACGTTGCTCCTGCAAACAGAAGAAAACTTGTGATATACGTCCTAAATCTACTGGGACCTGCAAATGTTGTGTAAAGCCACAATCCGTTGTAAAATGTTGTAAAACGACTGCTGTCGATTGTAATAAGCCCCTTGTTACATGCTGCTGCGAAAAACAGATTGATCCCTGTTTTGAAGAGAGAAGTGATCCTTGCTGTAAGAAACCACCTAAATGTTGCTGCAAAGAGAAAAGTGATCCTTGCTGTAAGAAACCACCTAAATGTTGCTGCAAAGAGAAAAGTGATCCTTGCCGTAAAAAACCACCTAAATGTTGCTGTGAAGAGAAAATTGATCCTTGCTGTAAGAAACCAACTAAAAGTTGCCATGAAGAAAAAATTGATCCTTGCTGTGGACAACCATCTACATGTCGCCCTGGTTCTAACGCTGTGGCAAGAGCTTCTGATAAAGGCTGTTGCCTATGTTGCTGCAATAAGTTGAGTGAAATCAAACGCAACATTGTCTGTGGAAATAAGAGAAGCAACAGTCAAAATATACGCCCTAAAAAGAGCATGAATAGTACACCACTGCTGGAGAGAACATTGTCAACCAGCAGCAAAGAAAAGCATGATCTTCGAAGAGTAGAGTCAAACTCTCAAAGTGATAAGAACCATAAAATCCAGAAAAGCGAATCAAATGCTGATAGCAAAAAACCTAGACCTCATAAAGGGAAATCAGTTTCTAACAACGATAAGAATGTTTACGTTGCCAAACGGATTTCTAGTTTGGAAGATGATGAGGTTTACGGGAAATATTGGTATCATCGCCCGCCGCTAGAAAACGTTATGACTCACTGCGAGGAAGATTTTGAAATTCCCCCAGAATACAATATACAAACAGAGGATAATCGACTGTATTATGATGTTATGCAGGTAAGACCAAATTTTATTTATAAATTACTGCATTTTTGTGAGAAGTACTTTTTTCAAAAGTTTCCGCTACAACCCTCTTGGCCGCACCTGAAAACAAACAAGAAAAGCGCCTCTAGGATATGGCAAGTAGGTCAGGTGAATTGCTATGTGAAAAGTGAAAGCAATAAATTTCATAAGAACTAATTATTCCCATGGCACATTGATAGTGTACCAGAAAAACCATGTATGTCTGTTCTTCAAGATTTTACAGGAGACTCATACAACTTAAATTTGCTATTTTCGCATGTCGAGCTATATTTTTGTTTTTATTTCATCAAACGGGTAATAATGAATCTGAATTAGTGTTTTTTTTTAACCAGTATAAACTAAATTGGCGCCCTGAGGATGAATTGAAGGACTTACGCGGTTTTTCTCCTAATAGAACAAGACTTATGTTCACAAAAATGAAGATTTCTCCCGCCGCTAGAGAGAAAGCTTTCGTCTGACGAAAAAACGACTTCGCCAGATGGAGCAATGATTCGGCTATGATTTACTATAAAAGCCCATAACCTTATTTTCGAAAACAAATCAGGCTAACATAGTTTTTCTGGTATAGGTGGTATTCTCAAGACTTCCACACTAGCGCACCCTTACATTGAGGCAAGGCTAAAAACCTAATTTTCGAAGTTATTTCACCTTGTTGTCATGGTGACGAGTAAACTATACGAAAAAGCGCCATTAGGAGTAACCACCTAAATACCTACTTATCTTACGGTTCAGTATTCAAGTAGGTTCCTAGTTAAGTATATTTTATTATGCCACGTAATAAATTGTATGCGAATTATACCAAGCTGTAATCTGGCAATGACCTGAAACGTTGTGAACGCAAGATCAGTTTGTGCGGCCGAGATCCCAATGAAATTTGTGTTGGGAAGTTGACAATCAAGTGTTAGAAGTTCCAGACATCAGCCGCAAAAATGCTGAGGATTATCCAGTTTTCAGAACTGTCAGGGGGGAGTGGGGGAATACCGCCACCCCATATAATTATTTAACAACCTGAGTGACAAATCTTGTAGCCAAATATCGTCATCTTTAGATCAGGAGTAATGTTGGAAAAGTTGGTTTGGGGTCATTAATTTGTTTTCATCAAAGATAAGCGAGTTCACAGTTTTTGCAGCTGTTGTCGAATTGGTCGACGTGGTAAGTAACAATTTTTCATACGTTTATGTAAATTGTTGAGCATGGCGACATAGAAAAATCATTTAGCTTTAATTTCCAACCATTACTTCATTTTTTTTTTTTTTTTTTTTTTTTTTTTTTACGAAAACTGGAGTTTTTAATCATTTTTTTCATTATTTTATAGTTTACTGGGGCAACATCGCTACTCCACATTCAGGGTAATTCCGCCATGGCGGTATTGCCCGAATGCTCCATTCCATTTTTCGTTGTAATAATCACCTATTTCTATTGATTCTGAGTAATTAGAATATAAAATTAATATTTTAAATACAAATTATATTGTGATAGCTTATTTCCATAAGCACCTCTATATTTACCTAATTGTGATTTATTATATGTTTACCTACCTATCTACTGAATAATTGAAGACCTCGGCCGAAAAGGGGTACATATCACTTTTTGAGAAAAAAATTTTGTGGGTCAAATTATTGCTTTAGGTTTTTTCTACGTAAGTAGGTATAGGACGTTATTCAGTAATATTTAACTTCATGGTTGTTTTTTTGCGATGGAAACACATGAAAACGTGTTTTCTCCAACAGACGGATAGGGATACATGCTCCCGTTGCTAGGTTGCTCATCACCCAAGGATTTTGTTTTCTTCTCGTGATTCTCGCTGAAGTTGTGAGTCGTTTAGTCATTTTCGTTCGTGGATGAAGTATTCTATCGATGATCCGTTCTACATGTATTCCCGTGTAAGTCACAACGCCATACAACCATAGAAAAGGTACAAAGTGTACAAACCACCTTCAGCTTCTTTGCCCAAGCCTTCTGATCTTCCTGCTCAACGAACTGAGCTGATTCCGATTACCCAAGCCAAAAAGAACGACCTTCTTTGTTTGGTTCCATTTTTGCCTCCTCAATACAGATATTTTTATGCATCACTTTCTTCGACTGAAAACCAGCAGGATCATTCCCAAAATGATGTTCCTAAAGTTCGTGAAGTTATGTTCCTATGTTGTTCGTAAATGTTCAATATTTTATTTTATTTGTTCCAAATAAAACTTTGAGTAACAGTCTACTAAGTAAAAGATTTTACGCCAAATATTTCATCAAAAACAGCGAAAATACAAGGATTTCTACATTTAAAAACCTACAATATTCTTATTTTTCAAATTCATATAAAATAAAACTCATTGTATGGTGAAGCATGATTCAGGGAGCGTCCTTCAGTGAGAGGAAAGAAATGACTCCTATCAGTATTAAAAAAAATAACTCCTACATAAATAAATAATTAAAGCAAAAATAACTCCTACAAAGGCAAAGGTATTAGCCCTGGTAGGAAATCTGGTGGAACAGGGGTACATGTTCGAATTATTCGAGACGAAGGCGATCAGGTTTGTTTTTTGGCTTTCCTGTAAAATTCCAAAAATGAACATGTACCCCTTTTCGGCCGAGGTCTTCAATTGTACAGTAGGTATCTACCTAACTGCCTTCCTAAATTAACATAATCGTTTTAGGATTCCACTCTTCTTTCTCCCGTTTTGATTTTGACAATGGACGATAGTCATGTGAACTTTGCTGCGACCTGAAGAAGAGCACACATTTAAAACTTTAAAAGCTGGGAAGATGAAATACTATTATAATATTTCTTTTTCGAGTTCCGTGTTGAACGTTGTCAATAATTCAGTTCTTGTGAACAACCAACATTATTTTACCAGTATTTAAGTATTTTTTTCCAATTTTAATATTATGATGTGGAAATTGTTTATCAACCTTTAGTGAATCCTTTTCTTGTCAACTAAGTTCCCAATATGGTGAGAAGCTACCCAGGAAGAGTTTTTGAAATTCAATAAATCGTTATTCCGATATTCTGATGAGACTGTTCATTTCCTCCTTGTTTCAATGTGGCGGTATTACCCTAACCCCATGGCGGTATTTCCCCAGCAATCTGGGGTAATACTGCCATTTACGAGGGTTTCGTAAATGTTTTTTACTAATGAAAAGTTGCTACACAACCAACAAAAGCGTTGTAATTCACTACTGGAGATGTGTTTTTATATTTTCCCTCGAAATCTGAAGCTTCTGAGTGAAACCTGAAACGTAGGCTGTGATAGACAAATATGCTTAAGGTACTACCCCATTTTCCCCTATTTGAATCATTTGAGAAACTAAAAATCTTTAGAGATCTTTGAAAGTGTAATGTGGAAGGACGTGCCATGAGAGCTCTTCCAGAAGGGAATATTAGGTAGGTGCAGTATATCGCCTTTGGGGCTGTAAGTAACTAGAGAGGTAGGTATAAATTAACGTACTTTCCGTGGAGCACAAACCTGCCATGTTTACTTCGACAAACTACCAAATCTATCCTTTCATTCATTCAATAAAACAAGTAAAGCTGCCTCAGTTATAGTAATAAGAACATGTCGAAAACGCTGATGAAACTGCTTGGGCAATGGCTATGTAGTACCTACACTGCAGTACAGAGATCCAAGGAATTTTCAATTATTTTTTCTCCATTATTTTTCAGGTTATTTCTTTTCGGTCTAAACGAGTGGAGTTCTTTAGTTTTTGAACACTGATTTCCTATAATAGTTAGTCCATAATCCAAATAAAAACTCGTCCACCACTAGATCGGTATCGTTGTCTACAACCAATAATCGCGCTGGTAGGCATGAATGATTACTGCAATTCAATCCGGTATCCACTCAAAAACTATTAATTAAAATATTCGTAAAAAAGAACATGCAATACTCGACGGATCTTCTCTTGGAGGAATTTGGTGTACTGACTCTTAAGCAGTCAGGTGTGTATGTTTTCAAAGTGCTGCAAGCTAGGAAAATATGGAAAAAATTATGTATCTCGACTAATAGTGAGACGAATTTCTCCAAGTGTAGGGAGCCAGGAAACTGAGAAAATATCTGTGTATCTCGTCCGTTTGGGAGACAATTTATCTCGAAGTCCACCAGTCATTGAACTTAGAAGAAGTCAGGAACAGAGCAAGTTCTTCAATGTGTTGCAGTCAACAGGATTTATAATTTCCTGGGGTAATCCTCGTGCGAAAACTGGTGAAGCCATCTGGACTTGTGTTTTTCCTTGAGAAGGCCTACAGATTGGAGCTTCCACATTCCACGGGCACAATCAACCTCCACATCTGGCCAGCTCTTCTAAGAACCGAGAACCTCTTTCCTGGGAAGAAGCTAGACTGTCCATCACCTCGCTGCCTTCTACCTTCAGGGAACTTCTTTCTCTCCGCTGGCTCTCCCGACTACAATTTCATCAGCTGGCCACACTTAGCCGAATTTCGCCTCTGCTTCTTTCTATTGTCGAGAATCACAAGTTCACAAATCAAAATACATCAACAATAAATATTCAAATTTAAAAAAATAATAATAAAATAAAGAAATGTATTCATAAAAATGTATGCCAAAATAAAATGAACATAAAGAATGAAAAAATAAGAAAATACAAAAAATCATTAACCAGAATATATATATATAAAAATCAGCATGTCATCAAGATTATTTCTGTTCTAGAACCAAAAATTTCAACCATGTATCATGTTTTCTCCTCGATATTGATTCGAAATTCTATGAACTTGTTTTTTTTTTTCCTGTTTTTTTTCGTCAAAAACACGACACATGGTTGAAATTTTTGGTTCTAGAACAGAAATAAGCATCGTTATGTTAAATTGCAATATTAAAATAAATATCGTTGTGTTAAATTAGATTTTAATATTCAGTGTAAATTCAATAAATGAAAAAAATGATTATCAAGTTAAATGATTTTTTAATGATTTTTTAATGATTTTCGTACGTCTCTCCACTATGAAAAATTGCTAGGACCCCAGGGAGAAATATCTCCCCACTATATGTTTCGTGCGCGGATGAATCGACGCTCGAAATTTCGTACGTCTCTCCACTATGTATTGCGCGGAAAAAAAATTGACGCGCAAAATTGACGCGCAAAAATTGCTAGGACCCCAGGGCTAAAACATGATACATGTTAATAAAAACATTACACTTATCTTCTACTGCTTCATCACGCCACAGCAGCAGCTGCTTCTCTCCGTTCCCTCAGCACCAGCCCCAGCCTCCGTCACCACAAAAGACTTCATTGTTAATAAATTTCTAGGTGGAGAAGGTGTAGCGAGTCTCGTCCCTCATCCTCGTACTTTGGGCTTGGAGATTGGGCCACTTTAGCTCGTGACTATATAAAGTAATCACACAATCAACTTAATTGAAAGCGCCTTCTCATTTATCCTGATATCCGCACTGCACTATAATATTAACCACCAAAAGCGTTAAAATGTAGAATCCGAATTCTTAGAACTATTTCAAAACGTTTTTCCACGAGTAATTTTTATTAAAATTTTAATTCTAAAATTTTGACACCATTGCAATGACGTTTTTCCATGATAATAAATTTTACGGGCATAGTACCCGAAGGTTGACTGAAAGTCAATTAATAGCTATTGACAAATCACAAACTCAATCCAATATAACATTAGCAATATAATTAGAATCACAGTGGGATAGTTGCAAATTTAGAACGAATTGGTTGAGGAGATCAGCGCGATACAGAAAGCATTAAGGGGTGCTTCAAGAAACTTCTTACAGACAAATGTTTTGGGATCCTCTTTGGGATTTCACACAAAGAGAGTCCTAATTAATTGTTGTGACTGAATGGCTGTGCTTAACTCAAAACTTATCATTTCCAAGATATGGGGAGATAACAGCGTACGTAGACTTTGCCTTTAAAGACTCTACAAAAGCAGAAAGAGGGAGGTGCGTATGCAAGCATTCGAATTATCCGCTCGAGTCTTTTTCAGGATCCATCCGGGTTGTGATCTCATGGTCACAACAATAGGCTTAGTAGGACCAGGCATTCAAGCTGGATTGGTACCAGACAACTAAATGAGTATCAAATTCGTAAATAATTACAATGTTGGGTGCATATCTTTATTTTACTACACAAATTAAAGTGTAAATACGTACTGAGGGGTTTCCAAGCAGCTGAGGCTTTTTTTCTAACAGGGATCAAATTATTGACCAGTTTTTGTACAAAATAGCTTTCATTATTCGTTCCTATTTTTAAATTACTTTACTTTGGTTTGGTCGTGAAGGATACGCAAGAACAAAAACCTAGAAATGCTGGATACTGTGTGGGATGTAAGGAACCCATGTGCTTGATTTGCAAGAATTTCATCTGTAATTGTGAATGCAAGCGACCGAATTTCGTCATCTGTAATCCGTGTCGAAACAAAATGACACCCAAGAAAAAGAAGGTTTGCCCTCCTCCACGCCAAAAACGTCAACCAACTGAACCTGCGAATACGGACGGAGATGCGATGTTTTTACTACCCCTGCTGGCTTCGATGCAAGGAAATGCTGACTGTGAATCATGTAACTGCTGACGCTCAATTAAAATTGGAAGTTATTATTTCACTGAACAACTCTCTTCCATTATTTCACAGTTAGTGGTCGTTACTTGGAACATCTTTTCGAGATGATGTCAGTAGCGGATCTATGTTCTGGATGGCGGGGGGGGGGACTGCTCCCTTCAGAGGACCTGGACCTACACTATATTTAAAAAAAAATAAATAAATAAATACTCTACACTAGAAATAATATAAAAACGTTTCACTTTAGGCTAGGTTGAATGGATACGTTTTCCAAGATCCACTGTCAGAATGATTTTTTTTTTCTTTCTTCATGGTCTTCTTTATAATTTTTGAGGCACTTAGTTGTGACAAAAAGAGAAACTACCTACCTACATTATGTATGCTAACCATGGTGGGATTCCTTCAAGGTATATATAGCACCTAAGTTGCCGTTTGCATCCTTTGGCTGCGCGTAAAAGAAGACGAAGAAGGATTCATCTTCTTCGTTGTTTTTTTTTGTTTTATTATTTTCTCAATAATAAACCTTTGTAATCGACCAAAAAAAAAAAAATTTTTCAACACCCCCTGAAAATTTTTTGGTTTACGTTTCAAGATCCGTAGAATCCAAAACGCTACAAATTATTACACAATGGTTTATTATTTCTGCGTTAGATAGCCCTTCTACGCAGATCATTGGTCTATAATGATTATTAAACCCCGTAATAAATACTTCGTTTTTTCAATCTCTTTCATGATCTGCTTAGAAGGGCTACCTATCTATACAGACATAATAAGCCATGTGTAATAATTTGCAGCGTTTTTGTTAGCTATTATCTGATTCACAATGATTTTTTAGAGTGACAGTCACAGAGATACACATTTGATTGTGAACATGTATCCCATTAAAATGATTCTTATACCGATGTTTTAAATTATTCGGGTGATTGATATCTTCGGGGAGTTCCAGAAAAAGTATTTCGAGCATATTACTTACATAACCTTTTCTAGGAGTTCGAAAGGAATAAAAGAGTTGTTAAAGATGAGATCCACATACATTTCCATACTTTCCCCGGCTAACCATTTGGGTGTATTCAGCGGAAATTTAAAATTAGGATCTCCGATTATAATTCGTTGTTGGAGATAGGTGATCTTGTACGTTAAGGGATTGAAGCAAATAGTTGGAGTTATCTAAATTATAATAAAGGTTATCTTAGCAGGGATTTTTTTACGCTGCATTACCGATATCATTGTGTGCGTTGACCACACTTTTTTTAACCTCTGTTAGAAATTTTATCATCGGATGAATTTATGAACCATGCGTTACTCAAGGTCAGAAATATTAACGTACGGGTACCTATTAAAAAAAATTAGAGAATTTCGTCATTAGTAAAACTCCAATTTTGGTTCATTACAAAGAATAATTCATAATGTGCACAAAACGTTCCAGTCATGCAGCACGCTCGTATAAGCGAACTTTCTTAAATTATGTGTTATGTAACTTTACATTGTTTTGAAATTTGAGCCTTTCGAGTTAGGGATGATCTGGTTAGGGAGTTTGCTGAGCCGGTCGGGAAATTCAAGCTGTGGAGAGAAAGGGAGCAACCACGCCCTGTTCCAAGGAATGATGTCTTGTAAGAAAGAATTGATGTCATAAGTCCCCCAATCTTCGATGGTACAACACATTGGGACGAACATTGGTCCCAGATTTGAGGTATTGTCATAACCAACAGTTGGAAACCAGCAATAACTGCAACTCGGCAAATGGCTGTTTAGCAAGGCTCTGCCCTTGCTTCTGATTGCAATGTTCCAGAGGCCCATCGGAATCTGTATGCAATGGAGGATGCCCTATCTCGGGGGTTTGGAGCTAAGGGCCAAGTCCGGTTATCCCTAACCCGACTGTGGCAGAGAAGTCAAGGGGCATCAGATGACGTAATTTCATTTGCAGCAGACGTGGAGAGTTTGACACGAAGGGCAGTGTCAACTGAAGAGGAACGGGAGGCTAAAGCTGTGGAACGATTTCTGAATGGCCTACGCAACCAACGAGTAAAAGACTTACTTATCAGTGGGGACCGTCCAACGCTGAGGGAGGTGGTTATACGTGTTGCTACACTGGAAGCTGGATTACGCTCTACCCTTCCGCGACCTGTGCGTTTGACAGCCATGGATGAGGTGTCTGTCGTTTAGCAGCTGGTGAATAAGCAGTTGCAACACCGTGATGCTACAGCAGAAGAAGATGGTGAAGAAATGCTGTGTCAGTGGATCCACGATGAGCTTCAGAAGAAGCGGAATGAAGTGTTTCAATTGTGGAAAGCTGGGATATTTTCGATGTCAGTGAGGGCAAGTCAACGGGAAAAGAGTAGCCACCAACTTCACGGCCCAGAAGTTTGGTGACTTGAAAGGCCCCAATCAGTGGCGTATATAAATAATATGGGGGGGGGGGGGGGGCAAGACCCATTTTATGTTAAGTAATAGGGTAAAAAGTTATACTCAATGTTTCACGATACTTTTTAAGACCAATTTCAGAGGGTACATTACAACCAGATTATTTTAATATAGTTTTAAAAAGGGTGTAAACAAAGTGATTGACAGCTGAAAACGTTTGCTAAGTTGGGTGGGCAGCATAGCACACAGTATCACACATTGTAACATGGTCGTATAGAATTAGTTGAAGGACAAAGTACGAATCGAAATGTTGATAAGTCGACGTTATAAGAAATAACGTTTGCGCATGCGCACAGACTACTGTTACTCCGATGAAGAGTTTCAACGAAATCGGACTAATAGATGATTGGAAATCAACATTATAATAGATGAACGTTTGCGCATGAGCACACACTATTGTTTATGTGACTGCAATGAAAGTTATATGAGACCGTCTAGGAGCTATTCCGCACAATCCCTGAAAATATCATCAAAATCTTTTCATTAGACTTGGAGTTTTGCCTGGGTCAATCGATATTAGTTTCGCGCATGCACAATGGTAATTACTCCACCAATCGCAATATAATTTACAGGGCACTTTTCTAGAACAGTTTGAACGAAATCGGACCAACAGATGATAAAAAAATCGACGTTTTGAGAAATTCACGTTTGCGCATGCGCACAGACTACTGATTATTCGACGGCTTTGAAGATTATAGGGGACTGTCAAGGAGCTAACCCAAATAATTCCTGTAAATTTAATTAGAATCGGACTGGAACTTGGTATAGTTTTGGGCGTGACAAGGAATTACCACATACAGACAGAAAACGCGAAACCAAAATTGATCAGAAAGCTCGGAAACGCAAAAAGCAAGTGGAAATTTTGATTTTGGAGGACAAAAATTTATTCGACTTTAATCACGAACACAAAGCATCCCTACTTTCTATAGTGAGGAAGCAAAAATGGTATTTTATACAAATTAGAAAAGTAGGTAACATTACAGTACAGTTAAAATGAGATACCTATTTACAGATGCGATGAGATACAGATACCTATTTAAAAATGAGATTGACCTGCTTTATTGAACGAGGTTTAGGTCAAGCCGCGACTGGCTACAGTTTATCCACGCATGCGCAGATCGCCTGTAGCTATCAACTTTTTGCCGCGGGCAGAGGCCCGAGACGACATTGAATCCAACCAATCAAACCACTTACCACCCCTGTTGACCCTAACTTCAATAAAATCTGGTAAATTATGCATTACAACAATTCCTATTAATATTTGCTTAAATGATGAAGATGGAAAATACTAATTCTTTAGATATTGCACGCTCATCTTCACAATAAAAATAAAACAATTGTTTTAAGGAATTTTGAACTAGGCATATCTGAACTATAACATAGTTAAAAATTCTTTAAAATAAATTGTATTATTTTTATTGTGAAGATGAACATGCCGAAAATCTAAGAATAAACTCACATTAGCAAAATTTGCCTTACATTTGCTTCTCATTTCGGGGAGAGGAGCTCAATCAACTCAGCAGAACAGAGAGTGAGGAGGACAATTATTGTGAGGAAAGTGTAGCCAATTTTTCTATATACTCCTTGAATCAAGCCTCCATTATTCTGGATGGTGCCATAGAACGAAAGCCATGTAAAATGTTAGTAAACACGGGGCTACAGTGACCATAGTGAACCGAACGATGTGTGACATCCAGGCAGTAGAATCAACATTGACTAAAACTACAGCTAGTGTTCGCATGTTGTCAGGTTCTGCCATTCATGTCAGAGGAAAAGCTCGTATCTGTGAAGGTGGGATATGACCAGTGTAGGTGGTATGTACGGTTCCGTTGTGGCTGGTGAGCTCTGCATCTGAGGAATTTGTATTGAAATTTGAGCAATTTGAGTACAAAGAAACTCATACTAAATAAAATTTGGCGATTCAGAAAAGATTTTGAATTTCCAGATTTTTTGTTGCAGTTTTTATAGATTTGTTTTTGCAAATAATAATGAAATATAAATATGTTTTTCGACATAATTCTGTGCAGCAATTTTTTGATATCCTATTGAGTCGTAGATAAATTTGATTGAAATAAGTTGATAAGTGTTGATTGAAATTCTGCTAAAAATTATAACTTTAACAATTTTTTGCCGTTTTCGGCCGTTTTTACCAATTTTTGCAGATTGTGCTGAACGTACTGGACTAATTTATTGCAATAGAAGACTTTAGGTACAAGAAACAGTTTAAAATCAATTCACAGTCCATTCAACCCTTCTACAAAGTGGGAAGATGCCATTGTCATAAAGGGTTTTGTTTAATAACATTTACATATTTTAACATCGTTAGATTATTACCTACTAACATCGATATAATTCTGGGGTCTTGTCAATGTAAAGGGACGAGTCCTTTTGTAAGTGTCGAGTTCAGATAATGTACTACAGACAGGGTTTAATACTGATAAACATTTTTCTGCGTATATGAGCTACCTAATACAGAAATAATAAACCTTTTTGTAATAATTTAAAGATTTTTTTTATGTTTGGACTCCACGCCTTTTGAAATGTGAACCAACAAATTTTCAGATAAAGAGGGGGGGGTTAAACACTTTTTCTTGGTTGATTACGATGGTTCATCATTGGAATGGTTAACCAAAACTACTGGACCGAAGTTTATGAAATTTAGCTCAAACATCATAAATGTGCCGGGGATGTGCCTGTAATCTCGGAATTAATTATGATTAGCCTCAAGAGGTCGAATTAAAAAGGTAGTTTTCGGTCGATTTAGATAGAACTAAGTTCACTAAGTTGAATGAGGCCACCCGGAGGATTGTACGTCCAATCCTTCGTGCTCTAAAAGAGTTTAAGTGTTGGAAGGGCAAAAAAATCGTTCATACTAATGTGAATCGCAAAGCAACTTTGGCATGCAGGCGTGTCGATTCGGCACTATCTTACTAGGTCTTCTAGAAAGAACTACCTGCCTATACAAGTGTGATGCCTGATATGTATAGACCAGTGATCTATCAAATAGAGAAATAGATAGTAAACCTTTTTGTAATAATTGTCTGTGTTTTCTTTTTAGTTACTGTATGAATTTGCAGCTCTTTACCAGAAGGGACTTGGTAAGTCACAATTATGTCACAATCCGAGATACTGTGGTAGCCTTGGCAAATCTAGTATGGAGTGGAGTAGCGGAGGAACAAATTATTTAAGAAGGCGAAAACTGAGCACCTGGTCTTGTCACAGACATTCTGGCACACGGGGTTTGGGATAGGGATATCGTCGTTTTTTGACCTGCGCATGAATATTCGCTGACGCCTTTTCCTATGTCACCCATCAGTGGAATGAGATAGCTGGCATGATAGGGCAGCGGAGGAACTACGAGTCACATTCATACCACTCATAAAATCCTGTGAGGGTTTATTGCACTGGGAGTTAGTTTCTTTCTAGAGAGCACTGGTGAGGGCATTATTAAGGACATTGACCTAGGAGATGCATTCATAGCCTCTGGACAAGAAGTAACGCGACGGACAACATTGGACTAGAAGGTAGTCTCCCCTTCCCCCAATAGGCAGCAGGATTAATTTAAAGATCAAGTGAAAACCGAGGAAATAAGCTATCAGAAGTTATACCAGACATACCTAAATTATCTATTATGTATACATAGGTACTAAATTAAAAATAAATTATATAATTTTTATTCTCACTTTATATCTACTTTTATTTTCACTCTTCTGTTCCTATCTAATCAATTTCTCCAATAACATCTCTCCAGTTTTTCGTCGCTGTAAATATAGCAGATGATATCTGATTCAGAATACCTATTTTTTTTTTAATTAACTAGACAAGCTATATTCGTACAATGCTATTCGTTTGTTCCTGGTAGTTTGATAACCTGGAGGCCATGATCTCTCTTCAAGGGGTCGAGCGGTATAATGAGGTTAAAGACCATTATTCAAAAGGTTTTATTATAAAAAATAGCGAACTTATAAAAACGTATATTATACGAGATCGAACTAGAATGATAAGAGTAACGTGTGAGGGATGCATTGCGCCAAGACGTCAGATGTCATTAGAACGTATGGGGATGACTTTCATAACGTGACATCTATTCGAATCTACCGAAATTCCGACAGTCTTATCATTTTTAAGACTTTCTAGGCTAAGACATATCAATATTGTCGATAATAATATTGTCGAAGGTCGGTCCCTAGTAGAAAAACGATGCAAATTGTTACGCAAAGGTCTATTATTTCTGTTTATTAGTTGCCCTTCTATACCGATCACTTGTCTGTAATTATTAAACCCGATATATATTAGGTAGTATAGTAGGTTAAGAAATTATCCCCTTAGGTCTCTCAGCTGATCAGTTTGCTTCCATACCTCATAATTGTATTTTACGTGTTCCAAAGGCGCTCCAATTAAAATTTCATCGCCGTCGGTCGATTAGGAAAGAAACCCTTTGTCAGTAGTCCGTCATCTTATCAGATCCTCTTCCTACTTGTTAACTGTATTCTAGATGCCCCAAAGGTGCTCCATTTCAGATTTCAGCACTACAGGTAAATTAAGAAACAAATTAGGCTGGGAGGTCTCTCAGCTGATTAGAGCGCCTCCGAGCACTGTATTTGTAATCTAGACCAAACGTTCTCCATTTCAAATTTCAGCAACGTAGGTTGATTATGAATGAATTAAGCATTACGGGTCCCTTTGCGTAACACGCCTTTATAACCGATTTGTATTGGCGGTTAACCGAAAGGATGGCTTTGTCATCAATATGCCTACATATATGTTGACACTAACAGGGAGAAAATTGATGAATGAAACATCTACACTTTACTAGTCATACTGATCTAAATATATTTACGACGATAGTAACACCCACCAACTGAAAATTAATGAAATATAATAGAACGCCTACCAGTGCTTCACTAGTCTCGATTTCGGGAATTCAGAATTCCATTGGAATTAGGTATGTATATCAGCTAATATGATCGTCTGCTTTTTTTATTCACGCCAGTTTTGATTGCACTTATGTTTACGATAATTTCTTTTTGTTAAAGTTCTAGCCATTGGGGTGAGTGAAGGGATTAACGTGCTGCGATTCGAGTGGTTTCATTCGATTCTTCAGGATGATATTTAGTGATGGCAAACAAAAAACTTTGGTGCCACAGTGGTGCTGGTGGGAAAAGGAACTTGCACTCATCTGAAATTCGGCCCGAAACGTCTTTTAATGTAGGTACTCTAGACCATCTTCAATTCATAAATATATATGTAATGAAACCCGATAAAAAAAATTATTTTCTTAATTAAAATTGAATTTAAAAATCAGGATAGGGGGAAGGCGCTGAGAACGCTCTGTGAATGGCTGACTAGAGTGTGACGTCAGGTTTCGCTTCCTCCAAGGGAGTAGTGCAGTTTCCACTCTGCTACCAACTAAACTTGAGAAAAATTTGTTTTTCTCGTTATTTCTGGTGATCCTTTAACATTTTCTTGCACAACAGAGATGAGCACATGGCATCGCTAAACAGTATAGGTAATAAAACTTTATAATGAACTAAATCCTGTATATTATATAGACTCTATCGCCCTTCCTTATAATACTTGCAAACTTTACTGCAAGGAAAACCTGGGAGGAAGCCTTTTGGGCATCTGACTTTATTTATTATTCCCTATGAATTATATCGCGATTGGTGGAGCAATAGTGTAACGCATGCTATTATATTTTTCTTTTGAATTTTAAGTACATTTTTTAGCATAATTTTGTGCAAACAATTTTTTATGTTCTACTAGCTGACCCAGCAGCAAACTTTGTCCCGCCTAACATATTATTCGTACAGTCATGGTTACAAATAACAATTATTTTTATTCATTAACATGTATTATTAATTAATGAAGCGAAGAAAACATTGAATATAAATAATAAAATAGTACGTATAAAGGCTCAATACGGTTATTTGAATTAGTTTCTGTTGATGTATTGCCCAACCATTCGGAGGCGATGAAAGATACGTCGGACACTGTAAGTGATGGTTCATGGAAAGACCATAATTTTATTCGTTTCTCGATGTTCTCGAGGTTCCCGATCAAATTTCAAATTCATAAGGTTAATAGAAGAGAATTTAACTGAGTCAGCTGATCTGTTTGGAACTCGTCGTTGCATTCAACTCCTGGAGAGGCTCCCTGTCAAACTTCACATTCCTAGGGTAGAATGGAGAAAATTTATCTCACTCATCTGATCAGGAAAGAGCCTATCATTTTATTCGTTTCTTTATGTCCCAGAGGTTCATCCTATGAAATTTCAACTGCCTTGGGTGAACTGAAAATTAGTATAGAAAAATAAAAATTCATAATTTCTCCCTTGAGAGGGAAAAACATTAAATCATGTTTAATGTTTTTCCCTCGCAAGGGAGAAATTAGATATAGTTTTTAAGGTCAAGAAAAAAGAAAAGATTCTAATTAACCAAAACAATTTATTATATTTATATACATTTTTATTTTACCATTAGATATTTCCGATGGGACTCATACCAAAGTACGCTTGCATGCGAGTCTGCAACACATTGGGACATTTTATGCCTTTAGTTGCAGATTCGTATGCAAGCTCTAAGAGCCACTCAGCTGATCCGGACCCTGGGCATCGTCAAGTCCAAAAGAGGCTACATACGAAATTACAGCTTCCTAAAGTGTAAAGCGTGGAAATTAGGTTAAGAGCCACTCATCTGATCCGGACCCTGGGCATCGTCAAGTAAATGTCCTAAAGAGGCTACAAGCAAAATTACAGCTTGCTAGAGTGTAAAGCATAAAAAATAGCTTTAAGAGCGACTTATCTGATCCGGACCCTGGGCATCGTCAAGTAAATGTCCTAAAGAGGCTACAAGCGAAATTACAGCTTGCTAGAGTGTAAAGCATAAAAAATGGCTTTAAGAGCCACTCATCTGATCCGGACCCTGGGCATCGTCAAGTAAATGTCCCAAAGAGGTTACACACGAAATTACAGCTTCCTAGAGCGTAATGCATAGAAATTAGCTTTAAGAGCCACTCATCTGATCCGGACCCTGGGCATCGTCAAGTAAATGTCCTAAAGAGGCTACATACGAAATTACAGCTTCCTAGAGTGTAAAGCATAAAAAATAGCTTTAAGAGCCACTCATCTGATCCGGACCCTGGGCATCGTCAAGTAAATGTCCTGAAGAGGCTACATACAAAATTACAGCTTCCTAGAGTGTAAAGTATAGAAATTACCTATTAAAATGATTTAACCACCGCTTCACAAATCAAACCGTTCTCGCAATATTCGGATCACCTGCTATGAATCAAATCATCGAAACACCAACTCAATGAAATCATCAGAAATTAACAAGCGGTTGCAATCATGTTCACAATATCAATTATTGAGAATGATCACCTGAGTGTACACAATTATTCAAATAACCATGCTCATAACTCAGCTTGTTGGCCACGCACTTCGCAGTAGTTAACATAATATGGTTGGATAAATCGAGAGCTTTCGAACGAATGGTCAACGAATTTTGTGGGATGAAAACGACGAAGTACCATTTCCCTAGCAACGACTCGGTTGTAAGCGGAAATCATCAGAAAAAAAACGTTGCAGATTTGCGTGTCGGAATTCACAGAACGACCCCCAGCCCTAAAACATTAAACATGTTAAAATGCAACGGGTTTTTTCTTGTTCTATTGATTTTCACGTGGTACAACCAATGCGTTACTAGCGAAGTGTAACTCCCTTAGTATTCATAGCGACAAAATCGTTCGCCACTCTTTGCAATGCTCTCATTTTATCACATCATCTCATGATCCCTAAGCAATTTTCGTGTCAAAGAAAGCTGATTTATTACACTAAGTTATAAACTAATATTGCTAAGTAACTAAGTACTAGGTTCATGGTAGGTATACTATTGAGTAGTAGGTACTTGTAGGCAGTAGGTACTAGACGATACATAGACCTCTTATCAGCTGATCGGCTCCTAAAGCTGATGATTTCTACCGTATTTAATCTCTGAAGCGGAAATTATGAGCGATTGAAATGATTGGCTCATTCCTACTCAGCTGAGTCAGCTAAATTGCCTGCTGTTCATCCTAGGAAGTTGAGATTTGATAGAGAGACTCTCAGGGGCACTAAGAGACGATTGCAATTATTGTGTCTTTCCAAATCTGCTGAGTGAGCAAAATTCTATCCTGTTACTCCTAGGAAGTTGAAATTTGATAGGGAGACTCCCTGGGACATTAAGAGGATTGAAATGATTGGCTCTTTCCTAATCGTTTTCATTCAGAATACCAACTGCAAAGTCACTTTTCACTATAATCTTGCTAGTAACAGTCATTGTCAGTCCTATATCCTCAAGTAATTATTATGTGAAGTAATGGCAGTTGAGTAACGTTTTGTTCAGAGTCTCGTAACGACCCCAAGTGCTATGCCATTTTCAAAGATGAATAAATGTCCATAGCTAAGTCATTCTACGTTCATTTTAGACTACACTTACTCCCTCTTACAGTAGTCGCCAGTTTGCTTGCACAGCCATTCGTCTCCGGTGCAGGACACTATTAGGTTCTAACACATCCTTCATTGGCTAGTTACCTTCTGTAACTTGCGAGCAGACAGTAATATAAATTCAGAGCCTTCAACTCGTGGCCTTGAGACACGTTTGTCAGCTAAGAGGCACAATTTCACAACTTCTTTTTGCAAGCTCCCAAAATCCTTAACATTTCTGGTTTGATAGGGACTACTTATTAATAACAACTTGCCTCCTTATTGATACAGAGGTCAGGTTGAGTTGAAGATAGTCATTTATTTGGCAATTCATCGCATCCACACCTGTGGTCACATATACGTCCCACGTAGGTCCTTTCAAGCGTTCCTGGAGTAACCTGCCCCTCAAGCAGCTATTTTGTGGCCAGCTACTCCCACCTACATTGGTCGTATCTTTCCACACTATAATGGTCTTCACCCTAAATAATGGTCTTCCGGTAACATCCCCCGTTAGTCACGATAACTTTTGTGTCTAGTCCCTAAAGTAATTTAGCTTCATTTCCCCTTCCCTTAGAGCTTGAACCGTCTTACATCTAGAAACTAACCATGAAGTCTAGAGTCCCTAGATCAGCTGAGTGAGATCCTATGTTATATGTCCATCTTATGAAGCTGATCTTTGAAATGGAGGTCTCTTGGGACGTCTAGAAACGAACCAGGAAGCCTAGAGCCACCCAAATGAGCTGAGTGAGATCCGAAGCTGTGTTCTTCGCTATTCAATATATGAAGCTAAAGTTTGTAATGGTGGCCTCTTGGAACGTCTTGAAACGAATCATGAAGTCTAGAGCCACCCAGATCAGCTGATTCCGAGCTATGTTCTTTGCTATTCAACCTATAAAGCTGAAATTTGAAATGAAGGCCTCTTGGAACATCTAGAAATGAATTATAAAGTCTGAAGCCCCTTGATCAGATTAGTGGGCACCTGAGTTAAATTCTTTGCTATCCAATCTTTGACAGCTGAAATTTGAAATGGAGGCCTCTTGTAACATCTAGAAATAATTTATAAGGTCTGAAGCCCCCTAGATCAGCTGAGTTGCCTACGGAGTTAATTTCTTTGCTATTCAACCTATGAATCATAAATTTGAAATGGAGAGCCTTTGGGACGTCTAGAGACAAATCATGAAGTTTAGTGCCACCCAGATCAGCTGAATGAGATCCAACTAAATTCTTTGCTATTCGACCAATGAAGCCGTAATTTGGAATGGATCGTGTTCCACGTTACTTCAATGTTTCGCTTAGGCTCAAGGTGCAAGCAAAATGAAAACGAAATGAACTTCTCATTAAGCAGGTTCGGCCTGCTACAAAGCTGGAATTACAGTGTAGTGGATTTAGATAGGTTTTACTTGGCGTAGGTAGGCCAAGTCGGACATTTATATCCCGGTTATGCGGGTTGGTCTCCGGGTCATTCCCGCGAGGAATGCGGGCGGATCCGCCAAGGTCAACTGGTTTGGCGGACTGAAAGGGGAGATAGTTCGTGTCGCAGCCGCGTGGAGCGCTGGGCTCGCGTAGCAAGTGCTGGGTTCGATCAGTTTGGTACTGAGCCGTTTTGTAATATTCCGGCCTTAGATTTATATCTGAAAGGGGAATATGTTGAGCTTGGTTGAGGTACTGAAAAGTATCCTTCGCTTTTTGTACATTTGGAGTGTATTTGACACTCGGATCGGCCGGGTAAGCCTGCGTCGAATATCGTGGGTATTCGGACAGCTTGGTCGAATCGTAATGATCGGCTTCAGAGCGAGTCTGAAAGGTTTCCTCGATCTTTTGTATAGGTGAGGCTTGTTCGAATGTTTCTCGAACGAATACGTCGGGCGAGAAGGCGATCCGGACGTGAGGGTCGCGCCTTGCGCTGTCGCTGGGTTCAGCGGACTCGCCGTGTGGCCGGTAGGGCGCACTACGTGGGCTACTCGGCCCGGCTTCGCCGTCGTCCACCTCCCCTTGCAAGGGGAAGTAGGAAGGCCGACGTTCCATCGAAATGATCGAGTTTTAGCTCGTTTCGATGCCTCTATGTGTGAAAAATAGAGGGTTTTGGAGGTGGACTCGCTTGACAGAGCGTCTTTCCAATGCTCGGATGTCAGGGTCCTACCTCGTAGCCTTGAAAAAGGCTTCCTTAGACGGTAAATTAGAGCGGAGGAGCTGAGTAATTTACCGGCGTGCCCACAGCGGTCGGTTACGAGCTTAAGGCTACGAAACCCGGGCGACACGGCTCGGAACGTCCCTCGGGCGTGCGAGCTAAAGAGAATATCGATAGCTGCACCGGGTGGCGTCCTGACAGATGAACTACGTTGGGCAATGAGCAGGATGAATAATCACTGGACTCGTAGATGCCAATGCGAAATCTGTGTGGAGAGAAGTTCTGGCTTGTAGAAAGCAGTAGGAAACCGTTCTTGAGATGACTTCGTAAGGCAGAAGGTTCGTCAGCGTAGAGCGTGTAGAATTCTTCGTACTTCAGAGTGTGTCGTCGTCGAGAGCGGAGAGTGGAAGGCACACAGTGTAACGGGGATGCCCATTCGGAATCCGATGGTGCAATTATGCCTTGAGCATTTCGTCAAAAGTACTTTTGAAGCCCGTTTTTCGCCTGCCATGGGTCTTGCTCGGAAGTTACTGGTGTTCCTTCCGTGGTTATACGGTGGTAAACCCCGTTGTTTTTCCATTTACCATGAATTTTTCATTTTATCATTGTATTTGTTAATGATAGAGCGAATGTTTTCGTCCTCCGTGCTTTGCACGTCCTCTGGTTGAGGAGTATTGTCACGATGAGGGATATTAGCTGAGTTGAACTTTTTGTTCATGACTGCAGCTATTTTTTGATCGGCATAGCACTTTATTTTATCTTTATAAATGTACTTGTGTTTGACCCGTATTCCGATATCCCAAGACTCGAGGAATGGGATACCTAGGATCGCTAGATCAACTTTCGTGATCATAAACTCGGTGGTCATGTCCCCGAGGCCGATGTTAATTGTTGTGTCAGCTCGCCCTCTGTGAGCTTAACTTGAGAATTTTCAAGCCCAATTTTTTTGTGACATTGTGGGGCAGAATGTTCACTTCTGCTCCCGTGTCAATGAGAAATTCAGTGCCATTTAGTTTGCACTTGAAAAAGAGCCTTTTATACTCAGTAGACTGCCGGCGTATAGGCTCAGATACACTGGCAGTTATTCGTTTTCCGAATTCTCTGTGTCGGAAGTTGGAACGGTACTTTCTTGTACCGATCGCTGAGTATTTTCGGTAGAAACCCGGGTTTTAGGCTGGATTATAGTGCCTTTCTGTTAGTTTTGGAAGCAGTGTTCGTCTTCCAAGTGCAGTGTTCTGGGTGCACATTTGCGAGTTTCGTTACCGAAACGTGCGTGGTTTCGACAGACATAGGCCGTCGGTTTGTGAGGCTTACTCTCCACTGGTTGAGGTTTGAACTCAGCTTGTTTCGAGGGGGCCTTTTTGAAACCAGTATTTATGGGTTTAGTAGATTCTACTCCTCGTATGTTCAGAGAAGTATTCTCTGTTCTGTACGCGTGTAGCGTATCAGCTAGGTCGAGCCGGGAGGTCGTGGGTAGGCTGAGCTGCGACCATACCTCGTGCTTCGATGGGGGAGTCTCGATCCACTTTTGAGTGAAATTCGGAGGGCTCCCAGCGGGGTATTTATAGGGAGGTGGCCGCCTCCTGGTTGGTCCGCTTAATTTCATAAATTCGACTGTGCAATCTCATTGGTTCGCACAGTGTTTTCTCAGTATCTGTGCATATGATAGCTGAGTTGGTCTTCCGAGGTGGTTTCCCTGCGTCCGTCGCTGTGACGGGGTCCCCGGGGGTGGCTGAACGACCTTGAGTTTTCCTGTTTGAGGTTTCTCATTCAAGGCGACTTGTTTCGAGATGTTTGTCGCATCTCTCTCGCCCAGTAAATGTTTGGGGAGGTCGCCTTGCGTGTTATTCTTTAATATTTCACTTTTGAGAGAGAATTTAGTATTTTCTCTCTGGTGAAATATTTTGTTTGACGGAGTTGTAACTCGACGTCTTATAAATATTTTTGTGGTGTGCCTACCTCTTTTTGGTAGCCCTGAAAAGGGCTGTTGAAAAGAGGTGGTGGATTTCACCACATACAGCATAATCAATCATTCTTATTCTTTTAACCATTTAATTTGATTTACTTATCACTTCTTTTTGTGATATAAATAAATAGTTACCTATTTTTAACTCTAATTTAGCAGTTTCATTCTCTTACATCAATGGTCGCTGTTTCTGTTTTGGACAGAAGCGATGCTAATTATAATAATGAATGTATTAAAAGACAGAATTATTCCATTAGTCAAAGCCACTTAATTTTTTTAAATTCATGTAGGCTGATTAAGAAAGACAAGCTACAGGCAATTAAGTAAACTCTCAAGCTTACCTACTTCTATCTTAATAATACCCTGTAATTCGAAATGGAGCCTCCTTGGGACAGCTTGGTTAAAATAGCCACCATGATCAGCTGATGGGCTCTGATCCTAATGTCTTTCTTATTATGCTTACGAAGATGAATACCTATTTAAACGGCATTTTCTATCAGAGCGTCCTCATTCTAGCGTCCTTTTTATTATAAACAACGGGCTTTCCTGCTAGTTAATAATAATCTAATGACCAGTGATCTCCTCAAAAATGAGCTATCTAGTACAGAAATAGTAAACCTTGGTGTAATTTGTTTTCTGCGTTTTTCTTGGTAGAATAATTATTAATGAGACGTAACGTCTCAGACGTCTCAGCATTATTTTCGTAACAATAATGCTGTCTTCAATAGAGATGCTAGTGCTCCTCTGCGGTAACAAGCGAAACTCGTTGACTAATAAGAACGCCTACAGATCGCTGTGTCTGTTTGTTTTGTAGATAAAAAACAAACTGCAGACAAGCGGTTTATAACGCTTTCCCCCTTCACAAAAAAAAAAAAATATATATATAGTAATTGTCAGCTATTTTCAGTAGTTTGCTAGAGATGGGAAGAAGGGTAGGTAATATACGTAGGTACGCACCCATACCTACCTCCTACCTACCTACAGTCCGCCGGAGGGAAGTTAGCAACGGTCCTAAAAAACGTTCAAAACCCGTTATAATGATATTTTAACCCCGTGGAACACATTCCAACGGTTCTCAGAGTTTTGCCCGACGACGAAGGGGAGGGGAGGGGAGTTTATCTCAGGAACGTAATTTTTCACTATTTTTTCTCATTCTATCATCAACTGCGCTGCCCCCTGAATTTTTGCGTCTTGCACGGGGGTGGAAAACATAAGATTAAACATCCCTGATAGTCCAGTCGGTATAGGGTGAAATACTTGGTACTTGGAAATAATTCGGGACAAAACGAAACTTTTAGTGTATGGGTGCCTAGTAGTCGTAAATTCAAGGTTTTCTATCAAAAATACCCTGTGGAAAATCTGAGGTGGCCGAAAAACCGCGATTTTTTTGCAGTTGTTTCAGTTTTTCGCTTATAACTGGGAAACGACGCATCCTACAGAAAATATTACTCCTTCCAAACTAAAACAGCATAACATTTGGCGTCGAATGACCTCTAAAACGTCAAAATCGGTCCGGCCGTTCAGCCGCAATCGATCTTCGAGTTGAAGGCCTGTATCTCAAAAACGGCTAACCCAAACGAAACATGTCACATAATGAAAGATGTAGAGCATCAAATTTCAAGTTGGAAAACCTCCTAACATGAAATTTTACTCACCCTAGTGCTGAGATACAAGGTGTAAACCAAATGAAGTCGTGCCAGAGAATTTGTGGTAAATCATTTTGCTCATTTAAAATTATTTTCCCACATATCAATGTATACTATACGTACTATGAATACCCCCTGACCATTTGCGGATCCAGGATATGGCAATGGTGGGGGGGGGGGGGATGCAGTACTTTTCGGGGTTGAAAAATAAAATAAAACCGAAGTATAACGGTAACAAGACTTCTGGATGGGCATGTTTGTTTATTGAGAGAAGGAATGCGGGTTGTGTTGTGAAAAACTTTGGCAGCACAAAATATGCTGTAATTGATGGAGGGTTCCTACTCCATAAGGTTGTATGGAGTAAGACTACAAATCCTGATTTTCAATCAGTGTGCCAGACCTATGTGGACTACGTGCTGAAGTACTTTGGATGTAACACCACAGTAGTGTTTGATGGGTATCCTAACGACCCGACCTATCAAAGCACCAAATCTGCAGAAAGATCCCGTTGTGCTGTAGTTCACCCATCCACCAGTTTTGTATTCTCAAGAACAACTGCAGTTTCTATAAGCCAAGAGAGCTTCCTATCAAATGACCAAAAGAAAGAGAACCTCATAAAAATGCTGATGGAAGAAATGACAGCCAAGGGGATTGCAGCAAAACAAGCTCCTGAAGATACTGAGGTTATGATTGTTTGCACAGCACTAACAATAGCTGTTGAGTATGACAGTGTTGTAATTACAGGTGAAGATGTCAATCTCCTTGTAATACTCACGGGGCTTTCATCCATTCCAGGCACACCCAAAAACATCTATTTTGAGAAGAGTGGGAGAGGCAAAGCACCATCACTGTTGTACTCAGCAGCTTCATGTATCATCAACCAAAAGGACATCCTGTTCCTGCATGCAATTAGTGGGTGCGATACAACTTCGACCCCCTTTGGCCAAGGAAAAAAGAAGGTCTGCAAGCTCTACGAGAAGTCCCCATACATACAACATCTTGCAGCTGTTTTTTCAGATGCTGAAGCAAGCCACTCCCAGATCATGGAGGCAGGTCAGAGATTTCAAGTGGCACTATATGAAGGGGAAAGTGGAACCGATGCTCTCAACACACTGAAATTCCGTATTTTTTACTAATTTTTCTCATTTAATAGTCCGTTGCGCCGCCCCCAGGATTTGTGCGTTTTGCACGGTGGTTGAAAAGGTAAGAGTAAACATCCATGAATACAATCATATAATTTTCAGAGTTTCACTCTCGTCGGGAGGGAATAGGGTTGCGCAAATAGCTCAAAAACGTCATAATTACTCATTTTTCTCATTTAATCATCAACTGCGCCGCCCCCTGAATTTGTGCGTCTCACACGGTGGTTGAAAATTAAGAGTAGGTAAGTATCCCTGAATACGGTCATAAGATTTTCAGAGTTTTCCCTCATCGAGAGGGGGTAGGGGGCCCAATTAGCTTAAAAAAAAAAAAAAAAAAAATTTAAAAAACGTCATTTTTACTACTTTTATAATTTAATAATGATTAACAACACGTTTCCATTTTTTCCGACCGTCACGTCACGGCAAAAATACTTTTCTGTTGATTTTCACGTTCAACCAATGCGTTACTATGGAAGTGTAACTCCCTTAGTTTTCATAGCAGGACAATCGTTCGCCACTTTTTGGAATGCTCTCATTTTATCACAACATCTCACGATCCGCAAGCCTCTGTAGCGTCAAGGAAAACTGATTTATTAGGTACTCTAAGTTATAAACTAATATTGCTAAGAATCCATAATGAACTAATACCTAATGTGTCAAATTAATCATTATTAAATGATCTGACTATCGGGGCCAAATTTAGTGTAGGTACCTACTTTTCATTTGAAAACGGAATGGAGTATTTTGACTCTGTAAACGGATTTTTCATCATTACTCGAAAAATGTTTAAAAAATTTGCGAAAAGTTTTTGCTCGGTGTTCCAAAAAAAAAAAAATGGTTAAAATTTTGAACATTTTCGATAAGTTGCCAAATACACACCTTTTTCCTAATCAACAAAATACAAATCAGTTTTCAGAATTTGGTTACATTGATCATAGCCGTCATAATCAGGTTTTTTGGGATTCCAGAGCAAGGGTCACAAATGAGGCTTTGGTGGGTGAAGGGGTCAGAACGGGACTGACACTCTACCACCAACCACGTCCGACCCAGTCGTGGTCGGAGACTATTAGCCTGGCTAGCTATTACATTACATAATTCCATCAGGGAGGGGGGAGTAATTTTGCTCGCTTTTCACAAAAAGTAATAGACTTTTGAAAAATTATTTTATGATTCCTTCCGAATTGTATGAATTTAAGCAACAGGTAAATAATTTTTGGAAGCTATTCATAATTAAAACTGCTTCCACGGAAATCCGTTATGGGGTTTTTTTAAATGAAAAATGACTTCTAATTATGTATGCTCCCACCTACAGGAGTTACGCCTAAGCCCCGCCTTACACCTGACGGACGCGGGCCCGGCCCGCGCCTTTCTGCGGGCCCGCATTTTGGGAGAACACGAAGAAATAAGTGTATCGACTTACATCTGAGCGAGAGCGGGGCGATCCCCGCGACGAGGAAAATTTCGCCCGCAGAATGTTGCGGGGAGATCGGTGCCCGTCCGACGGGGCGGGCCCGCCGGGAGTGGCCAACACGTAAAAATGAATCTCTAGTCCTACACCTGACGGGGACGCCCGCCGACGGGGACGGGCGTTTTTCGGTTATTTGTTTGAATTTTGTTGTTTGAAAAATGGAGGTATGCAGAGTGGGAGCGGCGGGCCCGCGCGTTTTTCCCCGTTCGTTATGACGGTTTTTTCCCGTTCCCGTCAGGTGTAAGCCCCGCCTAACAATAGCAGCGCTGCTCCTCCCGCTCTAGATAATCACATCGTAAATGCAGACGCCCACTCTTACTCTTCTCAAAACTGGAATACTTACCATCTCAACAGCTGCAGCTCAATCAAAGCACCTCAAGTATGATGCAGCAGATATTATAAGTAGAGGAATGCGTTCGAAATGTCTACAAAAACCTATAAAGATTTAACACACTTATTCACAATAAAAAGTTATGTAGAAATGAGGAAAAAAAAGTTGGTGGAACAGGTGACGTCGCCACAAAGAGCAGCGCTGCTCCTCCCACTCTAGATAATCACAACGTAAATGCAGACGCCCACTTTTAGGTATTCTTCTCAAAACTGGAGATGGTATCATCTCAAAAGCTGCAGCTCAATCAAAGCACCTCAAGTATGATGCAGCAGCAGAAGATTTGCAAGTCTCCTAGGTATCTGAAAAATTAGAGAAGCCTGTATCAAGTTGCAACGTAATAATACAGGAAGTAGTGGTACAACTGCGGGGTTGCAGAAGAGAAGTAAGGCATACGTGCCTTGAAGATGGTGCACCACTACCTCTCTTGCGAGAATAAGAGCAAGGCGAAATAGAGAAAAAGAAACATCAAAGGAACTGCATATTCCTTCGCGTATAAAACAAAAATTTAAATGATGAAAAAGAAAAGCTTGCCCTAGCTAAGCTTGTGATCGAACTGTGGTCCATAGACATAGGGGGCTAATACGCTATTCACTACACCATGGAGGAACTTGACAGACTTTGAATAGTCACAAAACTTAGAAAACTCAGAAAAATCCGACAGTGGCAGATGTACCTACCTGCAAGAAGGCCTCGCTTAATTGCACTGGGGCGTGCTTTCACTGCCAGGGGAGTTGCCTCAATGGCGTTCCATTGAACGAGGACGAAGAAGAAGAGTACATGGACCCCGAACGTGACGTTTCTTTTACGAGTACTTCTACTACTTCTTCTAGTTGAATTGACTAAGGAACACCCCGAGCAATCAGTTTGAAAAAATCGTTTTAATAAAAGCAGTTCATTATAATTTGTATTGGCAGATTTTTTTACTTTACCCTCATTCCGTAGCTGTGAGAATACATAGGTACTAATATAAATAATATTTACATATATGCATAGATATGCAGAAAGGTAACGGTCAAGCAGTACAACATATTTTGATGTCCTTTGATGTTCTAAAACGGAGATTCGAGGGGTGTAGGAGTTGAATTTGATGAAAAAAGTAGCCCGAAAAAAATTTCCGGACATGGCCGTTTTTCATTAGCAAATATCTTGGGAACGGTTCAATCTAAAAAACTTTTCAAGAAACGATCTTTGTGGGAAATTTACTCAGCTTTCATTTTGGAGGGAATAATTTTTTCTGTAGAACGCTTAGTTTCCGAGTTTAAGCGAAAAACCGAAAAAATCCCGAATTTTTCAACTTTACGTCTCCCTCCCCCCCTTGCCTCGCCCTCTAGGGGCGGGGACTTTTAGTATGTTTACCTCCTAACGACCCTAAATGCATCCCCGGAGCAAAGAAAACTCATACCCCAATTGCACTCTATAATCATTCATTGACTGAACTAAAAACGTAATTCCGATCCACTTGTACAACTAATCATATTTTGCCAAAAGGATTAATTTAGGATTTTTTATTTTATTTATATTTTTTTGAGGTGCGAGCATGCAAGCATCCAGACCACCAAACTACACCTACCTACACATTAATTTATTCTGAGCTGTTTGATCTGATCTGTTAGGATAGGTAAGTGTATGTTTTGTTGATATGTAAGCTTCCAGACCATTAAACTTCTTCTTCTTCTTTCCGGGCTATTTCATCAATTAGGTACTGGGAGAAATCCCCGAATATAGGCATGCTGCATAACGTTAGGATAGTAATTTTTGTAATTTTATGCACCCCAGGTGCCTGTTATTAAAAAAAAAACTAGCTATTCCTATATTGCTAGTTACCTACCATATATAAGTAAAGGAATATGTACGAAATGTCTACAAAAACCTAAAAAATATTCGACACACTTATTCAAAATAAAAAGTTATCTAGAAATGAGGAAAAAACATCGGTGGAACAGGTGACACAACAACTTTGAGCTTAGTGCTCCTAGGTGGAGAACCGGTGGACCGTGGTGCTGAACGTTATTTACATAAATATACCACAACCACCACCATTGTAATAATCAACCCGCTCTGATGGAAGAATTCGCGGTCAAACTTTTGTTGCGTGTTCCCAGTGAACTGAAAACTGAAACTGTCCTCTTTTCAAGTGAATTCAATTTTTTCATTTTCAATTTATTTATTTGTCTTAATACAGATGTAGGGTAAAGGCTAAAGAAATGGACAGATGGCTCTAAATATACAAAATCACAAAGTTTTTTCAAAAATAAGAGAGGGAGAGAATAAAATTAGGAAGAGAGAAGGAATTCAGACTTAAGAGATTATTTTGTTAAAACTATCAATTCTGAGCAAAGCAAGCTCTCCAGTGTGTGTATTATTTATTTATTTTCTGCTTAGAATTTGTAGTTACAATGCGAACAAGATTATTTTGAACCTTTGGCGGGAACTCAGCAATCGAAAACATCGATAGAGCTCGACGGGGTGGTCCCACGATATCAGTGAACTCGATAGGCGATATCAGTAGAATCGATTATTTCTGCGTCAGTTTGTCATGTTCTGTGCAAGTGGTTGGAAGCATGGATTGTTCTAGCTGGAGGAACTCGATTTTAAATCAAATCCAGCAGCGTAATAAACACCAATTCAACACTTTTGAGGATCTTATTATATCACGTAAGTATTTAATTTTTAATTTTCCGTGCCCTTTATTATCAGTTCCTTCTCCGAGCCGTAGTCAAGGACGCGCTGTGTTCATTTACTTCCTCCCTTCTCCTACTTACAATGTTTTTGTGTGTATTACTAATTATACCATCATATAATTGTTCCCGATAGTCATCGGTTCCAGCAGTTTTTCAACATATCTGTTTGGGATGTATGGGCTTCCAAAAGAAACCGACATAGAACTTGGGTCGTTTCACTCTGCCAGTTTCCAAACATTATATAACTCCATCAAGTGGTGGAACCAGTCGAACTGTCAATAATTTATTTTCGTTTTTTGAATCCTAAGGATAGGTACCCGCTGTTGAAAAAGTAGCTACAGAACTTGCTGAATTATATGTCCCTCGGGGCACCTAACTTGCTATGGGTAACATCTTAGTTTAACCCCATGTAGTTGGGTAGGTATCTACCTACCTAATGTTTGCCCTGTACCCAGCTGATAGCAACCAGAGCAACGCTCAGTCGATAACTGTTCTTACATTTATATCTCTAATATTATAACTCTAGTCAAGTTGTCAATAAGGTATTATAGCGTAGCTATAATTTAGTTACGTATAGCTATATATAGTTTGTTTTACCTCGGATATTTCTTTTGGCTGTATAGGAATATGTAGAGGTACCTACTTATAGAGATACCCAGGATAATAATTTTATTTAAAATAAATAGAAACCCCATCATCAGGGGCGTCGCTAGACAAAAATAGTGAGGAGGGAGGTATCATGAAATTCCCAACTGAACCAAAATTTTTCCCAACTAAAAAAAGAAGGAAATTACAAAAAGAAAAAGTGTTGCATCACTTATAAATCATGCTTCCTAACTCCAGTTGATATGTATTGCCTATAAGGACCTATTAAATAAATGTAACATTCTGTGAAATGACCATTTTCATGTGAGTTGTAATATGAAAGTTTGATAACGTATCTTTCGTAGAATGACCGCTTACTGCACTTAGAGAATGTGTAGATGACTAGATAAATATTCCGGATATTATTAAAAGCACAAAGCGATTTCCTCATCAGTAAATCATATAGATACATTAATTTATATTTTTTGAATTGAAACGATAATGATAATAAGAAAACATACTATTATTAAAACTTTTATACAGCTCTGCAGGATTACTGTTTAAAAGGTTGGGTTTTTATTGGAAGTGGATATTCCGATTTTTCAATATAGCCCATGCTTGTACCACACCACATCTTCTATGTCAAGATTCTCAACAAGATCTTTTTCGCATTGTTATTGGAGCAGTGGACATATGGACACTCATCAGTCATTGTAGCCTTTAAACTATTTTTCATACGTTTTAAATTATTGAATGTTTCCATTGAACTACTGGGTAGATTCGGATGAGCGTGAAAAATGTTTTTGGGTGAGTGGACCGAAAATAGAGTAAAACGCCGTCAAGCTCGATTTTATATCTTAATCCGTTTTCGAGGTATAACAAAATTGGGAAGTGCTTTGTGTTCATGCACAAAATGAAAATACCTAAAGTCTTCTATTAATACCTCTTACATACCTACCTACAGTCAGGGAAATCAGTATTTGATTAGGATTAGACTTCCTAGTATATCATGTTCTGCCGGCCCAGAAATGTAACTTTGTTGCTGACATACGAAGTGATCTCGATCAAATTTTAATGTGGCAGCGGATAGAAGATCGAGCACTTGGCGAAAAAAGGGCACATTAAAACGGGTTCCCACTCCCCTCCAGCCCATGGTTCGGGTGGAAATAGAAACTTTTAAGATAGCTTATGCCTCTTTTTGGGAAAAATCAAGAACTTCCCCTGATTCGTAGACTCCCCCCACTCAGCCATTTGGCAATGCATAGCATGGACAAACATACGGAGTTTCATTAATGTAGTCAGCACTAGTTCCTTTTTTTTTTTAGTGTAAATTTATGTAGCTCTTCACAGGTTGATATGTAAGGAGGTACCTAAGAACATCTACCTGTAGTCTTTTTAATACCTATGTAAATAACTAGATACATTCTACAATTCACGTATATATATTGAATTACTCATTTCTGTTTATTTTCGCCCATTCCTCATCCCATTTTCATTGTGGTATTACAACATGGTACGACGGTATTTCAATAGAATTCATGGGAGTATATGTATTTTTCTTCCTTAAAAATTTTTCGTTGTTGTCAAAATGCATCTGATGATGGTGAGATATACTCCCATTCCTATTTATGATCGTGTGGAGATAATTCATGGTGATGTACCTACCTACTTACTTCCAAGATATTTTGATGTCGGGGAACCTATAGTGATCTTTACTACAGTTTACAGTTGATACATTAATTATTCACACATCGATTACGATACATAACATTTTGCATAATGATGATGCACACTCGGATGAATTTAAGAGACACGAGTTGGGGATTTAAATGTGTGAATTTAGGAGCACAATCAAGAAATCAAACAGGACTGCCCCTGGAAAAGATACAATCCATAATGAATTGTTGATCAATCTCCCACAGGGGCAAAAGCCTCCCTATCTAAGGAAGTCCTTTTGAGGGTTTTTCATGGGTAGTGCACTCAAACATTGATTATGGGTGTGCAGTTTATTGATGCAAGTCCTTGTTGCGTGAGCTGGAACCTATATTAAACAAGGGTCTCCGCTTGGCCACTGGGGCCTTTGTACTAAGGTGCTTGGGTATAACCAGCCACTGAACATTAGGCAAAATCTGTTGGTGCTCTGCAGAGCACCTGCGTTATTTCCCTTGGCACCCCCTGCATACCATCGTAACTCTACCTTCCCTGGATGAAATATATTCCAGACTCAAATCACCCATTGGGTACTTGTGTTCAGAAGCTCACCAGGTGGGACTGCATTGAGAGATTCCCTCTGATCCTTTTCAAAGCCCCCCCCCCCCTCCCTCATCCTGCTGTTACTGTCTGGGATGTGCATTGACCTTCACTCTAGGGTTGGGGTCAAGAGCCCCACATATCCTGTGATGTAGTTACACTGATGAAATCCAGCGATATGCTGGACATACTCCTATTCACCAATGGTTCAAAGACACCGGATGGTGGTGGCGATTTATCCATCCTGCTCTATTTGGAGGATTTTCCTGCCCTCAAGGACCTCCAGCTCCAGCTTGCACCACTTCTGTGGGTTGATCTTCTGTCCTTACCAGACAGGGTCCAATCCCTGTTGTTGTACCTGAAGGCCACTGAGCTTCACAACAAACTGTGATATATTTATTTATGTACATCTAGTCATACCTTTATTTAACTAAGATGTATAGTATTCATCAGTATATATTTCAGTATATATCGGTTGTATTCACGTAATTTTAAGCAAAACCTAGTCTTAGTTTACTTTTTATTTGCTTGATATTTTTATCCACTGTAGGGTTTAGAAAGTGATTATTGCTCTATCCCTTGTGGTAGAGTGCGGCATGTCTCGCTTTGTGGATTATTATTATTATTCTCCCCCTCCGATCTGCCAGTGGAACCCGTGATGTACATCATGGCTCCCCTTAGAATTGTGCCCTTTGCAGTGTCTCTTTGACACCTTGTTCATTGCCTCTAATGTGGACAAAATTCGGCTTCAAGATTAACAAAGCCAAGTGCCAGTTCGCTGCTCCATCCGTCAAGTATCTATGATACACAGTCTCCACTTCAGGGGTCACGCCTTTGCCTCAGAGGGTAGATTTTATTCCTTTTCAGCTTTTCAGATGCAGGTACCTATATTTTTGAACTGGGTCTCTCTGGGTTTGGTAGAGCATAATTACAACTTGAGATAACACTCTAATCAGCAGAGCTGTAGCTAATTTAGCTGGACTTTCCTGAATTTTGCTAAAAATGCTGAACCTTGGAACACACCTTGGGCACAGCTAGTTATAGTTATAATTTTTAGTGAGCACAAATGGGCGCAATTCCGCTGTAAAAATTCTCAATTCCGCTCTAAAAGTGCGAAAAATTGTGAAATACTGAGTTTTTGAAGATATTCAATTGCCACATGTGAAACACGATTCTGCGGTATTTTTTTCGTACTGAAACTCATAATGATGTTCATTCATTATTCGCAACAGCAACTTAGGAAAACACCGAAAAAAGCACATTTTAGTACGTTTTGTGTTGCGTGGAAATGGGTACGAAAAGTGCAATTCTGGTCGATTTTTCGGTATTATCCCAGGTTTGTGTAAAACTTTATGCTGAAAAAGTTACTTGATTTCCATTAATATCTGCCGAAAATGGATAAAAATTGCAATAAAAGCTAAACGTTTTTGAAGGTAGAATTTTAGAACGTAGTTAACTATTTCTTTTCGTACAAAGTCCTCAGTTTTTAAAACGATGTAACATAATATAATACGATGATTTACGAGAATCCGCTGTAGCGATCATGCTGCATGACTGGAACTTTAACATTTTGGATCTATTGCAATAGCTTCATTTTTTTCCCTGGAAATTAGCTAAAGGGGTTTTGTGATTTTTTTTTTTTTTTTTTTTTTTTTTTTTAACCAATTTATTGTACTATTTATGTACATACGATGGAAGGTAGGAATATAGAAACAGACTTCCCATGAAATTATTTTTGATTTCCCTCCTTTCGAATTTATAAGTAGTGTAATATCCATCCAATATTGTGAGTAAATGAATATTTTTAATATTAGGTTTGGGTTGAGTTGGAAGTGGCTTTCTACGCATTCCACCAACCGCCTCGGTTTGTGTTGCGCGGAGTTTTTTTTTTCCTTTTTCTTTTAATGGGGATATAATAGCTGGACCGGTTATTTGCGTTAGTTTAGCCGCTTCGTGCCGACTAGACCTCAAGGGATCTGTATAATCTTGTCTTCAGTTACTAATGGGCTGGATACATTTCAGTGAGTGGATTGGGAACTTTTAAAATGGATGATTGAAAGTCGTTTTACATTACAAAGCGTATTTGTAATGTCATGAATGAATTACGGTGTATACAATATCTTTGAACTCAAATTATTTGGTGATACAATTCCTTGAAGTACAGTAGATTCCCTCTTGACCGGCCACCTCGTGACCACAGCCTGGCCAGTTGGTGTTTTGCCCAGTTAATCCAATGTATAACAATTTTTTGTAATTAAAAAAAAAAAAAAAAAAAAAAACGTGTATTTAACTTACCTACATGGGACTGCAAACTACTAGCACAGTACACGGAGTAGGTATGCAGTTCGTAAACAATTATTTATTTTTTTGTTGACTACAATATATTGCTTCCGAGTATACCTACGGGGATATACTCTGTTCGTGTGGTTGTGTGGTGTTTGTGTGTCTCTGTCTGTCTGTCTGTCTGTCCTGTGTCCATAAATACCTATAACAAGCTTACTTTCTACAGTTTTCATCCGATTTGGATGACATTTTCAAGGAATGTGCGGGCTAGGGTGTAGAGATCCCCTATCAGTTTCATTGCTCCTGACTCAATACTTCACTCGACGCATGCGCAAACCTATTTTCTACAAAGCATAATTTTCTCACGCCCTAGTTGTCTGATCTCGCTCAAATTTGGATGACAGTCGGGGATGACGCTTTTGTCATCCCATATCAATTTCAACATGATTGTATCATTAATTGCTACTGCGCATGCGCCAATGTGAAATAGTGGTAACGACCCTAATTTCCAGTTTTCATCCACTTTTGATGAAATCGTCAGGAAATGTGCGGGTTAGGTTTTAGATGGTCCCCCAATCAATGTCATTGTTGCCAAATGTATTCTTCACTCTGCGCATGCGCAAACGTAAATTCCGTGATGCTCCATTTTAGCGAATTTTCGAAGAAAATTAAGCTATTGCTCTCGCCTCAAAATTTGTAGAATGTGAATTTTTGATGAAATCGTCAGGAAATGTGCGGGTTAGGTTTTAGATGGTCCCCCAATCAATGTCATTGTTGCCAAATGTATTCTTCACTCTGCGCATGCGCAAACGTAAATTCCGTGATGCTCCATTTTTTTACATCCTTGTCGTTCGATTTCGCTTAAATTTTGAAGATAGTTGAGAGAAGACGATTCGATTGCCTCATATCAATTTCAACATGATTGTATCGTTAATAGCTACTGCGCATGAGCCAATGTGAAATACTAGTAACGACCTTAATTTCCACAGTTTTCATCCGATTTTGATTAAATCCAGTGAATGCTCGGGTTAGGTTGGAGATGGTCCCGTAGGTACCTATTTCATTGTTATCAAATCATCAGTTCATTCTGCGCATCCGCGAACGTAAATTACATTGAGTATTCTCAATGACGTATCACGCTACTTCTTGATTCACTCTTTTCTGCAATGGAATTTTTCAAGATCAACTTTACAATGATCTATACATTCAAGATACGTAACCGAAGAAGCTATGTGCCACACCCAACTTGGTAGACTTTTTTTTTCTTAGCTGTGTTCTGAGAATGTTTGCCCGCGTGTGTACACCACTGAGTGTGAGGAATTGAAGTCTTTCGTAGAAAGTGAGCAAACGCTGCATGACTGTTGTCCTTTTATTTTTAGTTCACCTTCCTGTGATTCATGGAAAAATATGAGGGAGAGATGTTCATTCCCTCTCATTGCCGAGCTGCGCCGAGTCACGCAAAAAAGAATAACAGAGATAGACCAGGACGTGGTGGTGCACGAGTATACGAAAAAATTAATTTGAACGCGGTTTCTCTTTTGAATCTTGATTATAATGTCTTGGGATACTCAAACGTGGATGATCCCACCGGCACTAGTGGTCTAGGAAGGGGGGGTGTACGAGTGCATGGGACCGCGCTCCCTTCTGACCCTAATAGTTCACGAATGGCTCATCACAAACAATCGTTTTTAGGCTCAAATTGTTCGTTTTCAAACAAGCTACACTTTTGGTTATCAGCATAATATGTGTAAAATTGTCAGGTTTAATGAGGCATTTTCGGTTTCCTAATTATTACTGTATAAATAGTTATTTATAGTTTTCATCAACATTTATCACACTTATTTGAATTTCCCGATTCTCAAGAAAAATAGGCAACGATAATCCACATAACTTGTAGATAAGAAACCAGAGAAATTAAATCTCAACTCAAACATTCATATGATCTTGACTTCAGATGTATGTATAGATCTTATAGGTAAGTTCAACCATTTGCATAGATAGGTATCAACATATACCCAATTGAAAAAAATTTCTTCAACTGGGAGTACCCACACAGAACAATGCATGAAACGGCACTTTTCCGACAAGAGCAAGAGACCGTTCCACACATTCCTTTGTACGAACTAGATGGTATGGGATCTTAGGGCGTTGTTGATTTCGTTGTGAAGCGAGGTGAAAATTGATGTTATGGATTTCTTACATATCTACTCAATCGAGGGAGGATCCAAGGAGACAGGAGTGTTGACGATCAAAAGCACTCATCCAAAAATAGGTGTTTGTAAAAAAGCCCACAAACAATGAAGATGCAAAGCGTCTGAATTGCGAGAGACACGGGAAAAGTTCATAAATATACGGAATGTCTCGTCAGCAAATTGAATCTAGCCTCATCTGCACTGTTCGCTTTTTTCCCAATCAACTTCAAGTACAAATTTTCAACATTTTTTTAGCTCTGTTATGTTATTTGTCCTCAAACTTTCAGGGGGTTTCAATTGTTTCACACGTTTCGAAGCTATCACTGTAGATATTTTTGTCGCAATTTTACTTGTGGGGTCACCCTGTGAAAGTACGAAGGCAGGCAATACCCCTGAAGCTGAGCAGCCCAAATTTTCAGCAACGATGTGCAGCCAATCACGCATGGTTTTGATTTTTAACCATAAACCCTTGTGTTCGTGACGTTCCACTTTGTCCCAGGTTTCCGAGTACTAATGTCTCAATTCACCGCGATAAGTTCTGTGCACTCACTAGAAATAAACTAATGTAATTTCGACTCTAAATATTTGATAGACAAAACATCGAACATATCAGACACGAAATCAATCCTGTAGAACATGCGAGGAAAAATGAGCAGTGATGTATTGACAAAAACATTTTTGTGTTGGCTGTTCAATACTGAGACAAAATGGAGTGTCACGGCTGCAATTGACTGTCAACTCAAAGCCGCTGGGATTCGATTTGGCTGCACCAAAAAAGTGGCCTGAATCCCACATTTGTAAGATTTTCTAGAGAAACTTTTAAACCATACGTTTTACAGATGAAATATCTTTACTGAAATATCTGCAGTGAATGCCTTGAAATGTGTGAAACAATAGAATAACCACTGAGAGTTTGAGGAGAAATAACAGAAACACAGCTAAAAAATCTTGAAAATTTGTACTTAGAAATGATTGGGAAAAAAGAGAACAGTGCAGATGACTGATTCAATTAGCAGATGGAAACTTTCCGTATATTTATAAACTTTTCCCGTGTCTCTCTTATTCAGACGCTTTGCATCTTCATTGTTTGTGTTCATTTTTACGAAAATATATTTGGTTGAGTGCTTGCGATCATCAACACTCCTGCCTCATTTGGGTAGACACGAAATCCAAAACGGCAATTTTCACCTCGCTTCACAACGAAATTAACAACGCCCTAAGATCCCATACTACCTAGTTCGTGCAATAAAAGAATGTGTGGAACAGTGTCTTGCTCTTATCGGAATAGTTTCGTTTCATGTATTGTTCTGTGATAATGCTCCAAAGAATGTTTCTTAATTAATTCTTAACTGCTTATTTAAGTAAAATTTTAATATTGTTACTTAATAAAATTTATAACAATGCTTTACTACATTTTGATATGTACCTATGCAGTGCCTTCTTGAATATTTTCTATAAACTTATACATGCTCTTACTATTTCTTCAATTAGGTATATTTTGATACCTACCTATGCATATGGTCGAACTTACCTATATGATCTATACACACATCTGAAGTCAAGATTATATGAATGGTTGAGTCGAGGTTTAATTTCTTTGGTTTCTTATCGAAAAGTTATGTGGATTATCATATATTTTTCTTGAGAATCGGGAAATTCAAATAAGTGTGATAAATGTTGATGGAAACTATAAATAACTATATAGTAATAATATAATAAGAAAACCGAAAATGCCTCATTACATACCTTCAGTTAATAGAGGAGGAGAAAAAATGATTTTTTTCAGCTTTGAACGTATTTTAAATTAAACCTGACAATTTTATGGGTATTATGCTAATAACCAAAAGTGTAGCTTGTTTGAAAATGAACAATTTGAGCCTAAAAACGATTGTTTGTGATGAGCCATTTGTGAACTATTTGGGTGAGAAGGGAGCGCGGTCCCATGCGCTCGTACACCCCCCCCCCCCCCCCTTCTACGACCGCTCGTGGAGGTGGCATCATCCACTTTTGAGTAGCCCAAGACACCATAAATTCGATTCAAAAGAGAAACCGCGTTCAAAATATTTTGCATACTCGTGCGCCACCACGTCCAGGTCTAAGAAAAAGAGATGTTGTTTTCTCCTGTTTACCTTCCAGGAAGGACATGGAGAGTGTAGACTGTTCTCAAGGGGAAATAAAGAAAAACGTCGGAAAATAGGTGGCCTGTTTATCTGTAAGCTAGTTAATGCGGGGCTAGTTAAGAGAGAATAAATACTATTTTTACATTTTTATTTTTCGAAATGTCTGCTGATCAAAAACCGAAATGGGGAAGTGTGATAATTCAAATTGGTTGAAAATTATGCGGAAAAAAATAAAAAAAAGAAGAAAATTCAAAGTTCTGTCACGTGTTTACAGTTCCTATTTTTACTTTCCCTTGCATCAAAGGGCTAATGGGAAGTTATTCAAGGATTGAAAAATATTTTCTGGAACTCCTCCAAAACATGGGTCTTTGCCCATACTGAATGAATGAAACCATGTCTTTGTATATCATCCAAAAATGAATGCGGTGGTATGTCTACCATTCTATCAAAATACTACCTATATGATTTGTTGGTGCTGCCAGAGTGAACGCGAAGTCTTAGGCTTGGGGTACAGGACTGTCAGTGAACTCATGGTGACAGCATTCTACGCCATGATGCGGTGGCAGGTGTTTTGTCATCTAGCAGCTAAGAGGTCACAATGAAGAAGTATAGAATGTTACGCGGGAGTTGAAGCTGGATATGGAGCGATTAGTGATAATCTTATCACTAACAACACATTCTTGAATGTATGGGTTATGACTAGACAGACGAGACTGACGGTATTCTGTTTTGACAGACGAGCCTTGACTGTATCTTGGCACATACTGTGGTTGGTGTGACCAAAATCCTTGTCCAAGTTTTTGCGCTACCCCAGAATGTTGATGAGTTTGAAGGATTGCACTTGTATGCACCGCAATACGCTCATAATCCAAAAAGGTTCATGAAAATGGTAGGATTTTAGACATTTTTGTGCAAGCAGCTGTTTAAAAAAATAGGAGCAAATTTTAAATAAACTTCCTGAAATAGCACAACAGTTGAACATTTTTAGAATCAATTGTCAATTAGAACGTTACTAGTCGTATGTTATGTACCATTTAAACGTGTATAAAAAACAAATTTTCATATTTCGTCCTATGCTCTAATTCTTTACAGAACATGGAACATGTTCCTTCGGAGAACGGGAGAGAATTTAGGTCACTTAGCTGATTAGGAAAGAGCCCATCATTTCAATTTTCTCTTAATGTCCCAGAGCGTCTCCCTATCAAATTTCAACTTCCAAGTTTCTTTCCAGTTTAATAGTGGTTGCAATCATGTTTACAAAATTAACTGAGAAGGATCACCTGTATGTAAACAATTTTTCGACAACCACGCTCATACCTCAGATATTGGCCACGCATTGCGCAGTGGTTAACATAATACGGTTAGGTGAATAGAGAGCTTTCCAACGACTGGCGAACAATTTTTGTACGATGATAAATGCCTAAGAAGGTATAGTTATGTAGCTGCGATTTGCTAGTAAGCGATAATCATCAGAAAATAGGAGCGTAACGCACGTAAAAATGACAATAAAATGTAAAAAATTAGAAAATGTAATTAATAAAAATAAAAAAAATAATAATAATAAAAAAAAGTAAAAACTTGAAAAAATTAATTAAAATTAAAATTAAAAACTTAAATTAAAATTAAAACGTAAAAAATTAGAAATTTAATTAAAAATTTAAAAATGTCTCGTAATGGCAATTTTGTCCCATTTTTGGCCGGGATATGAAGGCAAAACATCACATGGGTTCATGTTCCATGTTAAAATGACAAACAATACATCACTTCGCTCGACTACTGTAACGTTTCTGAGAATATTAGTGGGTGATTAACATAAATAATAGAATAGAAGAGACACTGTATTCCAACATGAATTCAACGCGATCTCGTGTATGTTCAGCTTCTGTTAGGTTAGGGTATAACTTTCCGATAGCCCAACTACTCCATTAGAACTACCAGTTGAAATATTTTATAGTATTGGGTAAATAACGACTTTGTGATGAGTATTTCATTCCTTAGCTATGTAATCCAAAGGAAAAAGTTTCCAAAACTGTCCAAAGTCTCCGAAGGAAAAAGTTGCAACGTATTTGCGGACCCGGTAGAACAGTCCGTAAATATTTTCGAAAATAGAACTCGTAGAGAGGAGTTTTGTAAATGATCCGTTGCCTCACTTCTGTTCGCTCGTGTGCTTGCTTGGACGTCACTTTATGGCTCTTGCACAAAATTTATGAGCAAACCGTTAAGCGGCTTTTGAATGCGTAGACTTCTTATACACTAGTGAAGCAAATTATCAAATTGGAAGTCACTGACTTTTTCTACTATTTTGACTTAATGGTCATGTTGAAATGTGCTATTCTATATCTTGTAGGGGATTTTCCTTCTCCTTGCAGAATTCAAAAAGCTGACTAATGTCCAGATGATTATTACCTCAATTCCACATTAAGGAATTAATACACACCTAATCGTGATTGTTCATTCATGGTCGAAGATACCTCTTGAAAAGTATAATAATCAGATTATTAGTACTTATTGATGCGTATTTGGAAATTATTCAATTTGTGTAAATTTTTAAGTATTACATGGCTTGTATGTTGGGTATGCGTTTTGAGTAGTGCAGTAGTTTATAATAGGCTCAAAACGTGTTTGCAACAAAATTAGCTTCCTGAAATTTTTTGAACTTTGACTCACGATTTCTTTTAATAAAAAAGTTCCAGTCAAGCAGCATGATCGTATGAGCGAAGTTTCGTAAATTATCGTATTGCATGATGTTAAATTAGTAGGAGTTAACCTACGAGTTAACGATTTCGTTGCACTCAAAGCGTTCAAATTTCAATTCTATTCAAATCGTTTATTTGTATAAACCCTTTGGGTATTACAATAACTGTCCAAATACCAAATAATTCAATAAAAATATGATTACGAATACAAAAATACGAAAAATTACAATTCGCTCGTACGATTTGTTGCGTGACAGAAACTTTTGGTTTATTTTAATCCACCAAGAAAAACAAATTATTATCCCTCTCCTCTTATTAGATAAGTTAGATATACAAGAAACGCGCTAGAGGTTAAGATATCGACTCTTGATATAGGTAGGTACCTGCGGGCTATACCCTGTCATCTAGAAATATGTAGAAGTGTACCTAGTTATTGTTAATGTCGTTATAGGTAATATTATTTTTCTTAAGTAGGTAATTAATTTAGAAGTGTATTTTATCGTTTTTAAGCATTTCAATAAATAATTCCAATTGAATATCTTATTGAAGAAATCAATTTCATTACAACTTGTGTAATTACATTCTATTTATTACATAAACATCTATAAACGGACAAGTGAGGCGCAGTTAGATTTTTTTTTTTTTTTTTCCACTACCTACCTAATGTTTTTCCGGTGGGCATGCTTTTATTAGCAATTTGTATTAGGTACTTTTTGTGTATCGAAACGAATTTCTTGTACCATCTGTTTGATTCTGTCAGTAAATTAATGTTAGTTGTTCATGTATCAACAGGGAAGCCAACGAACAAAAACAAAATGATTTTATGTTACGAAAGTACCGCGGGGTTTCCTAGTGATGTTTTGCTTGTTTCATGGGAAATACAAATCCATTAGTTTTCATGTTTCAGGGCTGACTTCTTGATATGTTCTCAGTTTATAACATTACCGTTCCACCAAAGCTATAGGTATTGATGCTCGAAACCAAACATATTAGTTAATTGCTATGTGTCCTAGCATTCTCTCCAGGAACTGTGTAATCTGTAATAGATAAGAATCCTTATGATTGAGAAATCTTTGTAAAGCCGTGAGTCTGTTTATCTCTCGCGTGATAACGTTCTAGAGGCATTTTCCTCACAGATATCACAGCATTCGGAAGAAACTACTAAGTTTGCTCGTTTCGGAGCTGTTTGTACTGTTATAATTAGCGACTAGAAATTCAGCTCTCAGAAGGCTATGAAACATTCAGCCTACTTTGGGGGGGTCCTCTCCCTGGAAATGCATGAGGTTACGCTCTATAATTGGCTTAATATGTTAGTCAGTATTATAGTTAGTTGTATTCTGTCTATACCTTCATTAAATAGCCTTCTATACATCTCTTTTTTGGGATTTGAGTACTCCTTTTGTTTTGTATATCTGAATTAATTGTTGGTCTGTGAACAGAGTAACTAGTGTTAGGGTAGTTCGATTGTTGGTTTGTGATCCTAACCGAAATGACCCATTTATGTGTTGAACGTTATTTCAAGAGGCCTTCTTTTAGAAAATTCTTAATATACCATTCGTTACCATACCTAAAATAAGAAGCCTTATCGTTAGAAAACAAGGAAAAATCACGTTTTCAGCATTTTTGAGCATTAGATCTTTTCTTCGCACTTAAGAAAGTGGTTGAAAATTAAACATTAAATCCCTATAACGTCAAAAAATCTTTAGAATTGATAGTTGTGCAATTTTTAAATTTCGGATGGCCTTTCTTTTGAAGGGCAGACCCTCGCTTGCTTACCACCGAAATCATATGCGCACATCCTCAAAAATGTACATCCATAAAATAACTCAACATATTCAGTAGGTACCTTCAGTTTTCAAATTGATGTATTTTCATAACTCAAAATGCGCAAATTATTGCAGCAATTTGAATTTCACATCATATTAGATGGTTTTGGGCAAACTTAGCTGTCGCCGCTTCTCTGTACGGTGCTAAGATATTTTAGTATAATGAGAACGTATGTATTACGAATGCAACATGCGTGAGAAAGAATGTATTTTGTTCTTGTAAATATAATAACATACCCTAGTGATTCTAGGATTTATAATAAAGATGCTGAGATACCACATCTTCTTCCCTCACATTTCTGATCTTGAAATTAGTCGCATGCTTCCTTCAGACTACTCCTCCCTCCATCATCACAAGATGTGAATATTCTCCAGACTTCTTCACTACACACCCTTCCACATTGCGATTCTCCAGTGGTTGCCACACCCATAATGATTCTCCTCCCTCAAACAGTCTCAAACGTGCCTTCTTGTCATGGTGAACTTTTTGGAAAACTAATGCATTACCGACATTTGGCCCCACATTCGGTTTTATCAAATCTAGTCGACATCGAGCTCAGTAGATGCTCTTCCTTTTGTCCTTTGTGGTGTATTTGTGTATGAAAAGAGGTAATCAGTAACTCTCGTTTGAGGATCTCGGCTAGACCTTGAAGCTTCATTCGGCTTTTAAATGTGCTCAACTCACGTTCTGCCAACCCTTTAGCTTTGGGGTAGTACGGACTAGCGGGGTGTGGTGCGGGAAAAATGCCACGGAGTTACTCGAGTTGGGTATCTCAGCGGGAGTGCTCTGTGGTATCACCACCCGCGTCCTGAGGGGTCTTACTTGAACTGGTGGTCATTTTATATGGGCACTTCCTTTCATCCCACTCTTCCTCCTCATCCTGCAACTTCCCTTATCCCTAGAGCCGGCGTCGGGTAAACCTGGGTTTCCTCCGTTCTGCTTTTGTTTATTTATTTATTTTCACAAGTTAATGGTGTGCCCCCTCCGCCTTTGATGAAAGTTTCATTATTAAAAAAAAAAAAAAAAGAGTGCGTGTGCGTTTCTATCCCATATAGAACGGCTGGAATTTTTTCGATGAGGTTATTCAAAAAATTATCAGCAGTTTCCTGGTACAGACATGCACTATGTTCAAATCCCCAAAACCTCCTGTAACATCCTTGTCGTTGCTCGACTTATGTCAGGCATTCTAAAAGTGCTGTCTGTTTACCGAATAAAGCTCACAAACAAGGTACGTTACTTCAGCCCACGTCTTCAGCTCCTTGAGGCGGCATAAGGTTTCACCTCATCGCCACTCGTCGTATTGGCGAGTGAGGGTCACTTCTCACTATAAAAGGCTGATGTAACGCCCTCTTGGCAACATTGGCAATCCCAAATTTGTCTTGCTCTTTTGCTCTGCATACAACTAACCCTCCAATCCACTTCGACCGGTGGTTTAACTACCGGGCCGAAGTTACTCTTTACCTATCCTCTCCTATAGCAAACGGTTCAAGTGCCGGACTAGAAACTTCACCTGACGGTTCCACTACCGTATACTATTCCTTTCTCAGCTAACGGTTTCAGTATCGGGCTGTACTCTCCTACTTCCAACATTTCAATAATGGTCACGGGTAATTTTTTCTGCTACTGGCCAAAGTTGGCCAAAACCCAACTCCGGCTGGAAAACATTATTCTATTGACTATTCTTATCGGAAATTTTACACTGATTCAGAATATACCCCATGATCCTACGTCTAAAATGGATCCTTAATGCTTTTTTTGTGAAAACCCCCTCAAAAACCACGTTTTTCAGCATATAATTTCCAAATTATATCGTATAAAAACCGTTTAAAACTATTTTTGTTCGAAATATTAGTAGTAAAGAATTGAATTTGGCGTCGATTGATCTCCAAAAATTGCATAATTGATTCCTTTTTTTTGGCATATCAAAAGATTCATAGCAATTCAGAGTTTTTAATACTTACTCGGCAAATACCGTTTTTGCATATTGGAGGTAAAAGTTTAGATCAGATAGAGTTTCTTATGGAAGCAAAGTTGTAGATAATAAAATTATTACACCGATAATAAATTAAGAGAGTTGTGATGTTTCAAAGGCTTTTTCAACACTTGTTTTCCACTCTTTCATACACTGATCCCCTGGAATCTTTCAGTACCTGAGTATTCCTTCATACCTGCGTTCAACAACTATTGTGGTACACCTTAAAAGTAATCCAGCTGCAAATATTTGCTAGTAATCACGATACCCTCATAAACTTTGTGAAAGTGTGCCGAAACTCGGTATAATTGCTTCAAATTCATAGGAAACCAACCGTAAATATGTTGTATCTTGAATAGTGAAATCAATTTCGAGAGCATGGAACATAACTGTGTAGTCTGTCCTAGCCCAAGAGTTTACTTACGGTAAACAGATTTTTTCTGTGGAAAAACCTTTCTAGCACTATTAAACATGTTCCTCCTCGAAATTGATTTCACTATTCATGTATTTACGGTTAGGTTCCTATGGTTTTAAAGCAATTAAATCTGAGTTTTGGTACACTTCCACAAAGTTGACGTGGGTGTCGTGATTACTAGCAAATATTTGTAGCTGGCAGTGGTTTTATAATACGTTGTTGAACGCGAGAACGGAGGAATAGTCTGTTGCCGATAGGTTCCATGGAATCAGCGTAGTGAAAAAGTGGAAAATAAGAGTTGTCAAAAACTTTGAAACATCATAACTATCTCATTTATCGGTGTTTCTCAACGAAATTTGTGGCCGATCGACGCAGAATTTTATCATCAACAACTTTGCTTCCATAGGAAACTACTGAACTTTTACCTCTAATTTGCAAAAAAATGGTATTTTCCGAGTATTAAAAACTTTGAGAAGCTATAAATATCTTAAAAATGAATTAATTTAGCAATTTTCTGTCTTATTGTACGAATTTTATATGATAAAATTAGTAAAATATTACGCTTTAAAAAAAGTTGTTTTACTTGTTTTTTTCTCGAAAAAACATTAAAGAGCCATTTTAAGTATCGGAACATGGGGAATATTCGAAATCAGCGAAAGTTCCTATTAGAATAGCCAATAAAATTATTTTTCCCCAGCCAAAATCGGGTTTTGGCCTACTGTACAACGGTTTCATTACTGGGTTGCCCTTTATGTTCCTTTTATATTCAAATTCGATGGGGTTTGTGTTAGTCAAGTTAAGTTCACTCACCCTTCAAATTTCAAGTACAAGCTAGATTCATTTAGCCAAAACCCAACAACCACCATTCCCCGATTCTCATATTCTGTCTAAATCGTAATAAATACCCTTGTTGTTATCAGTGAGAAAGAAGGATTGAGATCACCCGAATCGGCAAACAGTTTTATAAATATGTTTTTGTAGTGTGCCTTGTACCTTGGTTTGTAAGGGGATATACCTCCAAGCCTTTCTGTATAAAAAAGCCAGGAGCCACTAATGAATCAGACTTACATCGGAGCTTGAACGCCTTCATTCTCTCACCCATCTCCGTATTACAGTTTTATTTTATTCTTAAAAATTATTAATTTCTTTTTATTTTACTTTATTTTTATTATTATATAATCTGAAATACTATTATTAATTACTTGGATCTGGGTGATCAACCCTTTTAATGCTAAATGTATGAAATTGGTTGGAGAGACTGAAACTAAATTAATTTCATTGGCTTCCCACATTCCAACCTCAAGCTCATTGTCTACTTGATTGGATAGTCTACTAGATTAAAGCTTGTCTTCTTAATATGCAAAATACGAATTTGTTCAGTGAAACTATTTTAGTTCTTTCTAATCCTTCTGTTTCAGCTTATAATTTACTTGGTTTATTATTCTCAAAAATGGTAATGAACTTTTGTATTCAACCAAGAATACACATTCTTTTCACCCCCACCCCCATATTTTTGTTGGTTTATTGTCAATCCTTTCTGTATTTGCATAAATTTATGCACGTTTATTTTGTTCCACTTATCTTGATACTCGGTGCTTGTCTTTGGACTTATATTCATTTTAACTATATACTTATCCTCCCTCCTGTATTTGAACTTGTACTTGTGTTTATTACTTAGCGTCTATCTATATATTTGATTTCAGATAATCGGTTATTCGACACACACGCTGCACTTCGTCTCGAAAATGAAAAGCTGCGGAACGAGCGCCTGTCGATGCCGCGCGGTAGCATCGAATCTCAGGGCGTCCCGGAGCGCATCTCCATTCTGGAAAACAAGCTGCTGGCTCAGCAGGAGGAGCTCACTGAGCTTCACCGAAAACGGGGAGAAAATGCTCAGATGGTCGTAGATTTAAACAGGAAGCTCCAGGAGAAGGCCGACCAGCTCCAAGCCTCCGAAGAAAGGTTGGTTTTTTTCAGTTCAGGAGCGATCATCTTGGGTATCTTAGAAATTAAAAGAAATAGTTGTATTCAATTCTGGCACAAAAATGTACTAATTTAAATACTATATATATATAGGGAGGGAGCTCTTAGTAGTTTATTAATACATAGTAGTGGAGGTACCTCACATTTTGCATTTTGCAACTATTCAGGGTTTTGCACTAGACGGGGACTCGCAAAATTACAAATACAGCTGTACTAAGTATATAATTATAGGCTGATTATTTTCTCTAGCATCTATCAATAATATTCCTCCAAATCCCACATTTTGACTTTAAATTCAGTTGGAAGGAAAATTAAACAAAGGTAGTACTTATTAAAATCAAATACCTAGAATTTCCTTATACTTATTCGATGGTCACCTTATCCGCCCACTTATGCCAAGTTGCGCTGCACATTTACTTATTCTATGAACCTTTGTGCATCGGGTGATTCCATTTATTGCAACAGTCGTACCATTAACCATTAATCGTTAAACGTCTGTTTCTTGTATTTGGATCTTTACGCGTTACTGGGGGATTGAAAGTAAGAGGCAATACAAAAATTATTATGCATTAACAACAAAACAATTATACACTAACAACCAAACATTATTATTGTTACCTATATTGTTACCTAACAACCGAACAATTTTATTGTTACCTACCGAAGATCCATGTTATCGATCAAACAATAACCAAACGAGGTTTTGTCAACGGAAAAAAAAAGATTATCGAGCTCTGTCAATACCAAAACAAACGCAGGTATTTTTCCCGCCGTTCTCAGCTCGTGACGCATAGAACAAACCATTGAACATGCAAATAGAATCAGCGGTTCCCCCTCGATTTCCGCCGACACTACAGAATTATATATGTTGATATAATTACATTTAATAAAATATTATTTGAATAAGGACTGAAAAAGGTGTATGGTTTACTTTGTAATCTAGTTGGAGGGTTCGGTACGGCACTCAGAATATTATGGTTGTCCCACCTTGGATGATCACGAATTAATGCAGAGTTGATTGAGTTATCCCTCTGCTATTGTTGAGGGAATTATAGCAATGGGATAACTGGATTATCTCCTCTTTGGCCCTCTATGTTGGACTGGGCCCTTAGTAGTTGGGCGGGTTGCGCAGGGGGTTTCTCTATCCTATTCTTTGAGATGTGTTTGGAAGCAAATATTTAGCAATTAATTATACAACGTTTAATTAACAAGCAACGTTTAAAAATATTTGCAATGAAAAATACCAGAACCAAGTCAAAAATACAGCATATATTATGCATTTTTTATCTATTTCCATTTTTAGTTGTTTTATATAAAACTTAGTTGGTTTACGTTTCAAAACGCGTCGAATCCAAAAATCGAATTATACAATTTCTGTTGAGCTCGTAAAATAGGAATGAAATCAAGCATGTGGTAATGATCACAGTCAGTTTTCTAGTTTATTGATTTGTCTCAACCTTTGATAAAGTTTCTCCTTTAATGGGAGAAACTAGGATCATGGATATAATTACATATGCTTTTCCTTAATTATATCTTATTTTTCCGTATACCGATGATAACAGCGGAGCTACTTTTCTCATCTTGTCAAGTAGAGGCTCATAATCAAATTTCAATATCCTTGAGTAAAAAAGAAAGAATGAAGCTTAATCAGCCGATTAGGATGGAGTCCGTCATTGTACTTGTTTCTTCTTCTCCCAGCGGGAGACTCCGAGTTTAAATTTCCTGGGGTGATCAGGAGAGAATTTAGCTCTCTCAGCTGGTCAGGAAAAAACCCGTCTTATATTCGCCTCTAGATATCCTAGAGAGGCTGCCTATAAAATTTAAAATTCCTAGGGTGGAAAGGAGAGGATTTAGTTCACTAATCTGATCTGAACGGAGTCCGTCGTTTCATTAATCTCTTAATGTCCCAGGAAGGCTCCCTACCGGATTTCAATATCCGAGGGTGAAAAGGAGAGAATTGAGCTTACTCAGCTGATCACGATGGAGTCCCTTATTTCATTTGTCTCTTAATGTCTCAGAGAAGTTCCCTATCAAATTTCACGCTTCTAGGGTGAAAAAGAGAGAATTCATCTCTCTCAGCTTATCAGGATGGATCACAGTAACCATGTTACAAATGGTTAATCTTCGTATTCGTCTTGCCGTCGGAAGTAACTCTTAGTCCCGAGGAAAGATCAAAATGATAATTTGATACATAAATATGTACATGCCAAATTGATTGATTAGGTACGTATTTTATGGAATACGGACTAAGGGAAGGGGTAGTTTGACAGATATTTTAAGGTAAGTTGAGAGCTTTCTAACTAGTGCTGAACGATTTTCTTGGAATGAGAATTTTGAGAAAAATTAGTTCCCTCAGCTGACCATGAAAGAGCCCATAATTTCATTAATCTCTTAATGTTCCAGAATGAAACCCTCTGGAACCCCCATCTCTGTCGAATGTTAGAATGGAACCGGTTATTTGATTATTCTTTTAATATCCTAGAGATCTAATGTCCTTATCAAATTTCAAGTACTTTGTGAGGAGAGAATTTAGCTCACTCAGCTGATCAGGATGGGGCCCATAATTTCATTCGTCTCCCTATCAAATTTTAACTTCCTAGGCAAACAGGAGAGTAACAGCTGATCAGGAAATATCACTCATTACTGTAAAACACACAACTTCGAACTAAAGAGCAAATGTTTGTTGAATTTATGCCGGAATGAACTACCCAATCGCCATAGATTATTCTGATGATTTTCGCTTACAACCATTCCGTTGCTACGTTTAACTTCATCTTTGACATTTCCTCGTACAAAAATCGTTCACCACTTCTTGGAAAGCTCTTGATATTTCTGAAGCGTCATTACTTCTTACGCTGCCAATTTCGTCCTATATACATCTTTAAGACTGTTCCAGCGTGATGGGAAATTGGGCTGTCCCCCAGTGGTAAGACATCAACGTCAAAAAGTCAAAAGTGAAAAATCCCCTGGGTATCTTCATCACGAGCTTCAAAATAATTATTATTACGTTATTATGACAGAATAGCCTATAATTTCAATGTAATTGCTTACCTATTCACTGAGTGCAAATACAACTGTATGATCGCTTATGAATTTCGTCACGATTGGATCTCCTTCAGTCATTTTATCTACACACAAGCGCGAACGTAAACTTTTTGACCATTGGTGACACGCCGAAACTATTTGGCCTGTTAAAATGAAATTCTTTGGTAAATCAGCGGGTTAGCGATCATTAGTTCAGGTTTATTCATGTTTTTTTTTTTTTTTTTTTTTTTTTTTTTTTTTGGCTGTGCACAAAACTGTGGTTGTACCTATTATGCACTTATTCAAATAATGTACCTAAAACTTCATGCATGAATCTCTGGATAATCAAATGTCAAATCAAAAATCCAAAGTCCCAGTCATGCAGCATGATCATATGAGCGAATTTTTGTAAATAAATTATTATCGATTGGGTATGTTATGTTACAGTGTTTTGAAATTTAAGCACTTTGAGTGCAAAGACGTTGATATTGAAAACTTCGGAGCCGTTGGCAATTGAATAATTTTGTACGAAAATCCACTAAAAGAATTATTTTGTTGCTATTCTTGTGCAACATGATAAGAAATGAGATTGTCAAACTTACTGCGCTCTCTCAACGACCGTAACGCTCATCAGTGAAGAATTCGATATGTAGTCGTGGAAGACGTGGTGGCCTGAAATCGGACGAATCTGTATTTTTAGATTGCAATGGGCGACAGCCCGTTGATATATTTGTGAAGACCCGCCAGAGTCTTCCACCAGATAATTGTGAATATAGAAGAGTGCAGTCAGTTGCAGTTATGTCGCGCTTCCGAACTTGAACATTGAACTTGTTTACTTTTCATAACGTAGGTACAACAAACCGGAACATCGATTTATGGGGAACATAAACTGCGGAAGTTATATTTCCTTAACAAAAAATAAAAACCTAATACCTATAGGTACTTTATAAATGGCAAATAGTCTTCAAATTTATGTATATTTAGGTACTTACAGTCATAAAACAGTAATTATGTCATAAATTTAGAATTTTTCGTTGTGCAGTAAAATTATGTTGGGGGGAAAAAAACCGCTCATGACGTCTTGTCTCACTGAGACTTTTTCTTTTACGTTTGAGACTTATTTCCTTACCTATTTATTAGTTATTATTACTTATTTATTCATCTGTTGTTGAATTTTGGTTATTTTAGTAAGTAAACATTTCTGATATTATGATTTACGGTACAGATACCAACCACGAAGTTCCTGCTATCATTGACGATTTTTCCAGCACCTGTATTGTGCTCACTTTAGTTTAAAATTAATTAACGTCCCTCAGGTTCGGAGTAGGATTTTGTTTACTCGTATTCATAACATGATTTTATCGATAATTTAAAATTGTTTGTGCAGAGGACTTACAATACTAAAAGTACCAATCTTAGAAAAAATTGCGCTTCTTCATGGTTCATCAGTTCCGATCCTAGAACGGGATAAGATATTGCGATTCTGGTTTCACCATCGTGTTCAGCTCTAAAAAGTCATTAACATGAGGTGTCTCTCGGCGAAAAATGCAAAGAAAAAATCGAAGAACTTGGATTTTTTGTTTAAAACTTTGTACCAGGCATCCCGAAAATGCTCCCCCAGTTTCACTTCGATATCTCAATAATTGTGGACATTTCAATTTATGGAAGAGGGGGGGGGGGATTGCTTTTAAGACACCCTTTATGTTGAAAAGATTTTTGAAGTAAAGGTTAATAGGTTGGTCCTATGATCCCGTATGATATCATTCATTGGCTCTGCGGAAATGTAGAGTTATACCCACGAGAAAACAAATGATTTACATACAACAGTGTTTTGTAAAACCTCCTTCCAGTTACCCCTCGCAAACCGAACATATTAGAAGACAATCAAACTGTTTAGATTTCGATTTATTTCATTATCTGGGGAAAAAATAGGAAGTATCACGTTTTTCTTCTGGTTGTCTTTACTTGTAAGAAATGTTTGAGCATTGATTGAATCCATAACCACTCTCAGGTTTCTGTTTGCGTTGGCTGACCTCGTTTTTTAGTCGTTCGGAAACTAATTTATTACTACACGCGAGCTTCTTGTTAACCTTTGCTATCAAAATTCGGATGGAGATTGCGTCCTATATTGTGTATGACACTACTTGTCTAGAAACACTTGATGCCAATAACATTGATAGTTCGTAAATCCTTGGTTACATGTTTCTTAGCCAAATTAACAATCCCTTTGAGGAAATAAACGTCGGTTGGAAATCAACCAAAAATATTATTTTCCAATCACTTTTGGATTAATAATAATTATTATTTTCTACTAATCCTTTTTGGCAACTTGATGAACAGTGTAACGTCTTAATGTCCATCATAATAATAATTCATCTCAAGCTTGAGAATAGTTTTCAGGAAATCCCTGAGTTGGTATGTAGCTGTGCTGAAAATTTACTTGTAAAAATTTTGCATCCGATTCTTGTTGTATTATCTTGGTCAAATCCTTTTCAAGTTTCAACTTATAACATTATTTTTCATTATACAACTTTTCGTTTCTCAAATTGTGGGGAGGGGGGGTCAAGAATTAGATTATCAATTTAGGTTAATTTCTGATTCCTAACTTTTGGGTTCTTCTACCCACCAGTTCTGAACGAACCTCTTTTGCATCTTTATATAAAAAAGAAACATATGACACTATGACACTTTCTTACTTACTTCTTTTATATCTTTGTATAAAAAGGCACTTACGTACAACCTGATTCATTCTGAAACTCCACATAATCCTCTATTGTATCTATTTGAAAAAATATGTCAATTTTGATGGTGAAATTGCGCAACGTTACTTCAATGTACCACTTTCCAAGTAGTGCTATTCAAATCGACCGAAAAATGTAAATGGATGAAAATAGGGTTATTAACACGATCAAGATCCGCCCAATGGAGAGGGCGATGCTATTTTGGAATCTGGCGATTTCATCTGGTTTATAAATATTTATTAAGGGCTTGGAAAGCTCGGAGAAGGCTGAATGAATCACTGGACGTACGTTGAACGAATCGTATGTTTTTTTGTTCGCTTCATCTCGGGAGGAATTTTTCAAGTATTTATTTTGAACCGCCCCCAGTTCTGCCCCTCCTACGGCGGCTCTTGGTTAGCTCCTTTCCTTCTCTCGCTGTTACTTGAACTGTGCACTTGGTGAGAGCCGGTTATTTGTGGTTGGTGATATTTTTGTGTTTGGTGGTTACAGAGCAGCGGAATCAAGTGCAATAATTACGACGTTGAAACAGGAACTGCAGTCGTTGTTGACCCAAAAGTTGGATTTGGAAAAAGCGATCCAACTGTTGCGTGACGAGCATACGACGCTCCAGCTTACCTGCTCTCATCTTGAAGATAAACTCCGAAAAACTCAGGTACTTCCAGTTTTGGTTAATCTAACATGAGCACATGAAAGGAAGAACAGCAATAATCCAATTAATTTTCAGATCTCTCGATTATCGGGAGTTTTAAATCTGTTGGTCTCTCTTATCTTATGGCTACCTACAGTGAAACAAAGCATTTCACACAATACACTACCTGTTAGATCGGTCACTAAACTTGGAATGTCTTCTCAGAATCAGAAGTCCGTGTTTCTGTGGAAATACATTTCCAGTACACTTAATCAAACGTTATTGTGTCCGCTTGAATGAAATGCGCAATTTTCTGTCAAAATGTAGAATACCCATGAGTTGTTGAAAAATTATATTCTCTCGTAAACTTACCGAGCTTCGTCATCGCACCCCTCCCTCTTGGATGGGACATCTATGCTCATTGAGACGTCACTACCTGTAGAAACTACTTTAAAAAGATAATTTGCATGATGTAGATACGTGGGTGATTCTCGGTAAAGGGGACATTTTCGGATCCGAGTTTGCTGAATTTTAGAACTGCTTAAGATTAAGTGGTATTAGAAAGGAAGAATTCACATTATTGCATTTTTAGTTTATCTTAAAGAGGTCCTTAATTTTTTCATTACACCTAATTTCATAACCCCTTCCACAGTGGTTTTAATTTTGAACTCATCTGGAAACTGTATCAAATTAATTTTGAAAACTGAGATGACTTGGAATAACAATGTGCAAGACATTCAAAAACGTATAATTTCGACAACAGAAGAAATACGAAGAAATACGAAATGGTAGAGATGAGTTCTAAATGATTAACGTGGACGGTACGAAGTGGATATAATAATTCATGGTGGAAATGAAAAAGATGAGCTTTAAAAGGAATGGAACAACACGCGTGGGAAGAATTTTCAATACTTTTGGAAGTATATGTCAACGCCAGAGTATGTTCCTGGCAAAAATTGAAAGGAATTGAAGGAGTTCAATTATCATTATTATTATTGACTAGATTTGTATGGTTGGGATAGCTTACAGTTTCAATTCGATGGGAGAGATCTAATTAGAAATGAGGCAAACGGCTAACTAGAGTTTAGTTCTCAACCGCTAATTCTTGTTAGGTGGGAAGATTTGATGTTTTTTGATGCCTTTTCCTCTTTCTTCCGTAAAAAAAACCAAACTAAAATAATCTACTCAAGAAATTATTTGTTTAATTTATGTCCAAAAGCTTAAATTTAGTGCATTAATGAACTTGCAACTTGCTTGAGCGTGCAACTTTGAATAACATTTCACAACATGTATATAAATATATATAGTTTAAAGGTTCATAATCAAAGGATGTGCATTATTAAAATTGTGTCAAAACTTATGATTTGGACTGTTCTCAAACAATCTTAACAATTATGATGGAATTCGCTGGTTATTCTTTAGATGGACACAAATGTCGATGTGCCGGAAGCCATTCAGTTGTTTGTTTTGAGGAATAATGTAGGTATCGAAATTCTGTTGAATGCTTTCCAATTTTCTCCTCGTGAGGCCACCAATTATATTCAGTAAGTAACTTTTCCGCTCTTGGAACCGCCCTTGGCGGTTACGAAAGCCTTTAAAATGTCCTTCATCATTATTGTTCAGATTTTAGTCAGAAAGTTTGTAGTCAAATAGATTGAATGTGTGTTAGAAAAGTGCTACGAAGTCCACGCCCTTTTTATTGATTTTGAAAATCAGCTTGCGTTTAGATCACTTCAACAAAATTCATAATTGGATCACTTTAAACAAGTCATTTCACATTAACCATTTAAACATCGATACAACAACACACAATGAACCCCACGATCTTGGAGAAAGTACCTAATTGTCATAAAAACATTCCAAAAATGGGGAAAATAATGGTGTGTGAAGGTAAGATTGGGCCAGTGGTCTTTCTTGCTTACCAAGGACCCATAGTTAACCCCATTGTTAATATACAAACTATGAACCTTTTCTGCTGAAAACGTACGGACTTTTAATTTTCGTCAACTGAAGTGTATTATCTCGAAATGCCTCTTTATATTGTAAAATATTTTGCTTCGTACATCTAGATCTAGACCATTATTAGTAATGTTAGAATTTTGAATCGTGGGAGTAATAGATAGACTGACTAAGGCACCTTCATCCACTAATAATCACGCGACAACTTTTGACTCCTATCAAATCACTCGTTGTTTATAATGTTTTAATCACTAGTTAAAAGTACGAGCATCGTCATTTTCACCTGTTATAAATCCAGAGGCTTTCCAGCCCTTCCAGTCTGTCAGAACACTGGTGAAATCGTGATTGAGTTATTTCCTATCTCAAAGCGGAAACTGTATTCACCATTATTACGATTGTTAAGGAAACATTGGATTTAATGATTGTATTACCTATTCACTGCTTGCACTTACTACCTATTCACGATTTTAACCAAAAAGTCTTGGTTTGCTTGGGAATTGTATCTGATGTATTCCAACTTCGTTTTGAATTTTTTCCCAGGATGAAAACAGAGAACTCGTCGACCGTCTTATGAAATACAAATCAAAGGACGCCGAGAAAATGAACGAGGAAAATGATAAGTTTTTAAAGTAAGAAATGAACAGAGGTATCTTTGGTTGCACAGTATTTATTTAGAAATTTATTCGAGTACTTAGGTGGTTCATATTATGATTGGGCTTACTTGCACCGTATTTCGAATTTTTAAACAATAAACGTTACCGCTCTATTTGGATTAGGCTGGTGCGCAAGAAAAATTAAATAAGAGTGGAGTAAACAGAAACTCTTAGAAGAAGAAAGCCATGAATATGGTCACCAGGCAATTTGACCAGTTAAAAAAAAACTTCATTTTTATATTTTTAAACCCGGTTGAATTTCAAAGAAAATGTCAGAAAATAATGACTAGGTTGACGACGATTTAGGTTTGTTTTATACGTTACCTTTGATTAGGATGAAAAAATCTATTTGAATACCTACTGAAGAAGTTCGCGTTGTACTTTATTAGGAGGGCTGATGAAATTTATAAAAAGGCATCTGAGCTATGATGAGGCTCACCTACAATAACGATTTACTATTCCTGAAATACGGATCGCTTCTATCCAATGTAAATACCTCGGAACTGCCAGTTGTTCTAGACTCGCATCTGTGTTATCTCAGCAGAATCTTTTAATAAAACGAACGAAGGACTTCATTTATACACAATTGTGCTAAACTTTCCATCACTTCGGTTCAGTTTTTCTTTCAATGTTTATACAGCGAACGGAGTTCGCTTTTTTTTCACTGATGGAAAATTCTTGAACAGAGGCTTCCGAAATTCCACTTTATATATATATATATATATATATATATATAGTTCATACTTTCATTTAGGACGACGCAGCAGTTAACCATTTTTTAATTTTCCAACTGAAAGAAAGTTATTTCATTCTTAAAATAAATTAAATTGATGGATATTATTTTCTTATTAATTGTTTCTCAATCTGTGAAGGGCCTCCATGGGCCTCTAAAACTTTGAATGAGTTCGTGCTTAAACTTTTAAAAAATGGAAGTAAATTCCATCCTGATAATTTTTACCCCCATTTGAGGTTCATTTTGATAAGTAATTTTTATTAAGCCATGTTAACTAATATTTTCACTAATGTATGCTTCTAATCGAATATGTTAGTTATAAAATGTTTAAATTCGGTAGAGTGTTGAGCTCGGCACTGAATGTATTGCTCGTCTTCCCTCATCAGTTAGTTCTCGCTTCATAGCCTCTTGAAGAAATAAAGATGTTCCAAATTTACATTAGGGTCGTATATTATTTTGGAAATTGAGCTCGTTGTAATTGAAAGGTGGGCTTTTTCTTTCGAATTCACATGAAGCTTGTTTTTTTTTTTTTTATCGTACGTATACACTCAGAGCACTTTACGATCATTTGTGTCCTTTAAAGGCTAAAAATGTTAAGACTAAAAATAGTTCAATTTCGTACAAAATTCTCTAAATGATAATTTAAACCATTGGTCGTCGAAACTTCCTAGAAGTAACTACCACCCTATTTATCGTGAGATTAAGGCTGCTATCGATATTGGGTAAATTCTCCTTTCCTTGCATTGCAAAACAACCATAAGGTATCGTCTCATTGTAAACGTTTACGGATTACTTTAGTGTTTGTTGTAATTCTTTGCAATATTGTAAGACCAAGAAAAATCATTAACGTCGAGGGTGCATCATGAAATGCCGAGAGAATTTAGAACCCGTCCAAAGTTCGGTAGTGGAATGAATGGAAAACGTATAAACAAGATGTGGGCAGTTGCGGAAGTAATAAAATAGCAAGTTTTATCTTATTAAGTTAGAATGCCAGTGAACCGTTCAGGTAATATATTTCATTTTGAAATTACATTTAGTTTGAAGATTTATTGAAAGTGTTTATAGATTTTTCGCGATTCCATTGGCTGTGATGAGTTGCTGCACACGTCAGGTCACGAAATTCGAGATTTAATTAGGTATCCCGTTTCGGTCATTTTTAGTTATTGGGTACACATTTCCATAAACCTCTCGCTAAGCCTTATCAATTGAACTAGTAAAATACAATAGTCGCTATTACTCATTCATAATCATGTATGGCTGTGAGTTAGAATTGAGAATGATCAAGAATCGGTGTTTGTTTTTTGAAAATAGCCTCATCGTCTTACGGATTATAGATATTGCACAGTTTCACAATACATTATAATTTGTTATGATATCTAATGACTACGGAAATGAAAGATGTCTAGATATACGTAGCTTAGCCTCCGTTACTTGACCACACCTGTGTGTACAATTTATTAAAGTTATCGATGGTGAATAGTAAGAATGCAAAAAATAAAAGCACTTAATGACTGCCTCTGGGCTCTACTGGGGTACCCCTTACACCCCTAAATTAGCTTTTTCATATTTTTAAAGATAAATGACCAAACCATTCATCGTAGTGTAAAGCTTCTCTATAATGACGAGCCAATATTTTAAGGTCTGGAATGTGTACACCCTAATCTCTCGGAGAATACCTATATGACAATGGAGGTGATGGAAATTTAGTAGTTATTCCTTCAACTGGGAGAGGCGATTAACCTGCTACATCCAAAGGCTATCCTGCAGATTGAATAACCTCAGGAATATGCCAAGGGGTAGCATTATCAAGAATCTAGAAGGAGGAACTACCCATGTACATCACACTTACCAATACAGAGATTCCATTTTTCCGAGACGAGTGAGCTTTGTGACTCACACCTCCGTAATTCCAAAGTATTCTCATTCCATTGCGATTCCGATCCAGTTTCGATTCGAGTTGGCACTCCTTCTCGATACTGTTCCTATCTTTGGAACTAACTTATATCTGCGTTAGTGATCCTGCTTAGAACTTCCTTCCTCTCCTCTGTTCCTAGCCTTTTATTGAGTAAATCCATCGTGGGGAATTCCACCACTATGCAGACCAAGAACAAGAGACCCTAAAGTCAAAGTCAAAAGGTACTTATTGCTACAGACGGCGAAGAAAAGGAGGTTTTCACGAGGGGAATAGCGAGGAATGAGGCAGGATGGAAGCGTGAAAAGGGGGGCTGGGGTACAAGAGAGGGCAGGGGTTGTTGACACCTCAGAGCTCAATTCTGAATCGAAGATTGTGGTCAACCCTCCTCAACCTCACATCATATATAACAAGAGAACAACTGATTGAGAATACTTCCGTTGCGAGGAAGTTCACAGGAACATTGGTTGTAAACCGTATATAAATCCCTAAGTACTTACGTAAAGTGGTGGACTAAAGTGCTCGGGCTGAGGCTGGTTTTAAGAAAAGAAATGTGCCTCAGAGCCACCTCAGCTAGAGCAGGGTTTATGGCAAAGGTGAAGGAATGGAGTAGTTACCCCTTTCAATGGTTGATGTGATTAGACTCCTTAATACCTTCTTTTTCCGTTGGCAGCTTATTAATAAACTTAGGATGTTATTCACAATCTTTTTTTTTTTTTTTTTTTTTAAGCCGTTTTCAGTTTTAATCAGCATGGGCGGTCAAAACGGGACGCATGAAATGGGATCAAGCCAAATTAAATGAAGTTCATTCCATCTCTGTGATTTTACGTTTCAGACTGCTTTGAGCTTCAGATTTGTGTTGGCTTTCATTTCATACTTCAACACTTGTCCCTTTCTCTGTCCCTTTTTAAATTTGTCGCTTTACTTTGAAGGCTTTTAAAGAGCTAGTTTTTTTCAAACAAGTAAACCCTTGAACTTTTAACGCTTATTGTTGACATTCACGGCCGATATGATTTTCCAGATAAATTTCGTGAACTTTGCTCAAGTAATTCAGTCAAATAGGTTCTGACGATATCTAATTTAATCAAAATCGGACGAAAACTATGAAAATTACGCTTGTTAAAAGGATTTCACATTTGTCCATGCCTAGGAGCGACTATTGAGACGATTGGGTTGAAACTTGTCTGTAATGCTCAAATCTTCCTCTCCCAACTATCCTCAAAATTTGAGCGAGATCAGACTGCCAGGGCGATAAAAAATGACGCTTTATGGAATTTACATTTGCGCATGCGCAGAGTGGAGTATTTATATGGGATCAATAAAACTGATAGGGGACCATCTGCACTCTAATCCGCACATTCCTGAAAATTTCATCAAAGTCGGCTAAAAACAGTGGAAATAAGGCTTGTTACAACGATTTTCGGACAGTCACGGAACGAAAATTGTACAGAATGGTCTAAAACGCAAAATGCTGGTGGGAATTTTTATTTTGGAGACAATTTTTCCTCTCCCGAAAATGAAAACAATGCTTCCGCTACCTATAGGTATACTCAGAAGCAAAATGTGAGGATTCTGTATAAAGATCTTGATAAAAAATGAGAATACCAAATTAATTTGATCACGGCTTCATTGGAAAGCTCAACAAATTCCTTAGTCTTTTGGGTACACCAGCAAAAGATCAATTTAGGACTCAAAAATTGTAAAAATTAATGAACAATTCGAATTGAAATTCAAAATTTTTGAAGCAGTTATAATACTATTAGTATTATAACCATAGAAACCCCCCCCCCCCCTACCCTAGAAATTATTTTATTTATTTCAACTGGTCAATGTAACACCTCACAAGAAATTGAATACTGTTTGCAACGGTGGTGTCCTTTTTTTAAATTTTACTTTGTAATCTGGAAGGGTTATTGTGGTCTTTAGGTGATTATTGGAAATACAAAAAAATTGCAGTAAAAGTGCAAATACTTCCAAAAAGGCTTCATTTTTATTATATATATAGCTAAACGCGAAACTAAACTAGAGCTGAAAACGCCGATACGGCAAATATTCTCCATTTCGTAAGTTATATTTATTTGTTTCCTATATTTTCCGACCATCTGTAACACCTCAAAATAATATTACACGCGAGTGTTTTCATCCTTTACCAAATATATATATATATATATTCATTAAATTTGTCATGTATTATTCAAAAATTTATGAGCAACTTTTGTTGGAAATTACTTGGAAAAACGATCTCTGCAGTCTGTATGAACTTATGAAAAATGTTTAGCTTCTGAATTTCGAAAGCAATTGTTGCAATTTATTTCCATAAATGAGTTTCCTACAAATTATTATAGTATACACCAACTGTGGTTGTTGTTGAAATCGTTTTAGTGTAGCCTCCAGATTGTCAGTTGATGTTATTCCTTTGATCCCGAGTTTCCCTTGCATACTGCCGCCGGTTATGTTTGTTTTCGGATGATCGATCGTTCGCAACCTTTCGTAGTGAGTTTACTACCTTTTATACTGCTCCCTGGCCAAGTGGCCAGATGGCCTTCTAAATCCATGCCACAGTCTGTACCTACTCTTTTCGACTGGAGGGGCCGGCCTTACTCGCGCTTTTCGCTGACTCCTTCGTTTCAATAGGTAGATAATAAGATCCTCCAAGCCTTCCCGCCGCTATGCTCCGTTGACTTGAGCTGATCGCGCTTTTCTCCCCACTTCAGTGCTTATTCAACATGCTCTGCTGTAAAGGGAAGTAGGTTACTCCCAATAGCATTTTTTTGTCTCTTTGGTTATCAAATCGCGTTTAGTTTTCCCAAATGAACACTGACTGTACTTACCAAAATTTGTGAACGATGTTGAAGTGTTTTCGTGGTTTCAGGAAGCGATACGCAAAAATTCAAAAGGAACTCGAAGAAGCTGCCAAGGACAGTTCCCGCAACGTTTCTCTGGATACGTGCGGTCCTGACATTCCTTACTCCGAAAAATCCGCTGTGCCGACCAAACCTGCGTACATTTTCGTAAGTGTTCTGTTATTTAATCGTAGAACTGGCGACCCTTGAGTACTTTCGTACATTTCTACTCATAGATCAATATTTTGGTAAGTTGCTGCTGGCAGCAATTTAAATTGTTAAATTCGTGTTTATTACTCTGCCTCTCCAATGTTATTTTATTTATTTATTTTTATTTATTTCTGATTGCATTCACGTTTATCATTTATGTCAGAGAGCGTAGCAGAAATTTGAATCAATACGCGAGGGACTTATTCATTCCAATTATCTTTGCTCCGTTGACTTGAGAGCTGATCGCGCTTTTCTTCCCACTTCAATACCACATTTGAATTTATGCTGGAAATCTAGTATACCCATTATTTGGTAACTGGAGCAATATAATTGCCGTTTCTATCTAACCATTTTTTATAGCGTTGTGACATTGTTGTACCAATTAGCGTCATTTTGGGAAAAAGGTGATAATCACGAAAAATAAAAATTTTGGGAAAAGGTCAGTAGTTGCGGGATCAGGTGAGTAAGGTGGGTGAGGGAAAACATTCCAGTTGTACCTGATAAGCAAATCATGTGTTATTCTTGCTGAATGAGGGCGGGCGTTGTCATGAAGCAAGAGGATTTCAGCGAGAATAACGCAAGATTTCCTTATCAGGTATGACTGTGATGTTTTCCCCCACCCTCCCTACTCACCTAATCTCGTTTCTAGTGACCTTTTCCCAAAATTTGGATTTTTTTTTACTATCACCTTTTTCTCAAAATGACGCCAATTGGTACAACAATGATTTGCGCAAATTGTCTCGGCGCTATCAGAAATGCTTAGATAGAAACGGCGATTATATTGAGAAGTAACTATGATGTTGTTACTCTTTTAAAATACATCCTTTTTTATATGTTTACTGCAATTTTTCGATTTTTCATCCCTCACCAGTCATTACTTTTGGGATGACCCTCGTTGTTGGTTGCACCAACTGTAAATTCTTCCCTTCACGCAGAATAATAGCTATTTTGTATAACATATGTATTATCATTAAATGATTTTCGACTCCTTTACGGTTTATCAATAGTTCATTCAATCCACTCACCTGAACTGAAAACATGGGACATGATACCAAACGCGAATTTTCCAAGTTTTAGCGAAGGTTACTTTTCGCTGTACAAAATATATCAACTTATAAAAATTAGCCCAACTTTACGCTCATTAATGTCATTTGCTTAGAACTGAATTTGAACTATGGGGGTTAGTTTCAAAAAATTCCTGTGTTTGCGAATGAATCATAATGGTACGTTCTTACCCTGTAACCTAAACCTCACTCAGAAATAGAAATCTATTCCTACGTTTCTTCGAAGCACGTGATGTTTGTTGCTCGTTCGGGCCGATTGGTCGTGTAATCCTCATGAATAGCGAACCACCAAAACATTTTGCTAACCGCAAAGCTGCTTACCACGATTTAGCCATCCTATTGATCCATTGTTATCGTTTCCCTTTTTCCGTTTGAGTATTCATTTTTTTGGCCCAATGTTATAGTACTACTGTTCACAGAAACTGGATCATTCAAATAGGTACCTACCTATTTAGTCCGTTAAAATTATAAGCACCAAAAAACATTTTGAACGCGTATTTTTTTTTTTTTTTTTTTTTTTATAGGTTTTTCTTTTTAATTATTTTTTCTATTCTAGTTTTAAAAACCTGGTTTCATGGTATTACACATTATGATATGAGGTTAGAACCTGGAAAACCTGGAGGAACGGAAAAATGTTTCCTGACTTTCCATTCCTATATTTATCCCAATTCATTTTCATAGAGTACGAAAAATCGGAGATTTTCTGTTAAAAGTATAATAACCATGGAATGTTTCCATATACATTAGTGGGGGGTATATAATATATGATGTATGGGTAAGCTGTTAGTATGAAAAACATTTTAAGATAAGGATAGGAAGCACAACTAATTTCTATAGGCAAAACAAACAAAAATGTCATCAAAATTTTTGATTTACGCTGTTGAATTAAATTGAAAACAGTATAAACTAGTATTAGATCTAGTGAGTTATTTCCACTAGTAGTAATAGTAAAAACAAAATTATCATTTACGTGGGTTTCGGAGGAGTCAAACTGTTTCGACGGGCTGATGATGATGTCTGTACATCAAAACCGCTTTAAGAAGCAGTCCAGAAGTGCTTGCTTATACAAAGAACGAAAAAGTTCTTTTTTGTATTTGGCAGCAAATGGAAATCACCAGTTAATAAATATGCGAATATTGTCGGAGTGAATACTGTTTCCAGATATCCCATGAATATTGGAAATTCTATGTTTTGTAGGCGATAAAGACGAGATAATGGCGCTTTAATTGCTGCATATGTTACGAATTTAATTAAAGAGAGCGGTCACTGACGATGCTTACACTCTGGCTTACTGTTTTTTGTATTTCATTGAATCCGTAGTTTAGACAGTAGTAACTGTATTATTATTATCATTATTTATTTCGAGAATAAATATTTATTTTATTTTTCATTTATGTATAAAATATTTGTAGTTCCTTGAGTGAGAGCGATCCTCAGCAGATCGAATTTTTGAGTTCATGAACTGAACCGTCAATACCATACTGGCCCCTACACCTGTACGGATTGATGTTAATTATATAGGAAATAAAAGGGTATCTACTGCCAACTTAACACTTATGTAATGTACTTTACATCCCAAAAGAAAGGTTGCGTTCGAAGCCCAGTACTTTTTGTGCTAAAAAATGTACCATAAATTGCAAAAATGCTATAATACTTTTTTTATAGATCCTATTGTTCCTATTCAATATTATGAACTTGTCATCATTAAACCGCGCTCCCCATCATTTTTAAAATGCGTTGTAATATGCGTAAAAAAGCGCAAAAAGTTTACAGTTTTACATTTTAGTCCACCCAGTTTTGGCGAATGAATGACTGATGGAGACGTACTGATACTTGAGACGTACTGACTAATATTTTATTTGTACAAAAAAGCTATTATTATTATTAAGACACGTATCATTTCAGGATGCACATGAAGGCGAAGTGTCAGCTGTGAAATGGAGTCCTGTCGATCGCATTGTTGCCACCGGTGGCGCAGATAGAAAGGTCAAGCTGTGGGACACCTCGAAAAGTACGCTTTCTTAGTTCTTCAGCTGCATGTAGAAAATTAAATAATCAATAATATAGTATCCTTGATAGTTCGCTAAGTATGCAATTTTAATAGAAGTATTATTATTTTTGTTGTGGGTAAAAAAAAAATTGCATTTAGCGGTCCTGAAAATGTATATCTGTGGATTCTACTTCTGTGTTATAACAGTGTTGTCACAGAACAAAATGTGACATATTTCAAGTCGTGTTGTCAAAGGTAAGTACAGAGGCATTGGATTGCCTATAAATACCAAAGCTGGTTGGATTTTCAGAGTGCTCCAGCGGTCTCCCAGAAACTAGACATTCAAGAGCACCTTCTGTCACCAAAAATTCTTGAAATAAATATAGTCTAGTTGGACAAATAGATCAGAATGATATTTATAGTTAGGTGGTCTGGATGTTCGCAAGCTCGCGTCCCCAAAATAAAAATATATCCTAAATCAATAGTTTATTAGTTTATTGGACAAATAATCGATCAGAATGATGTGTATAGTTTTGTGATCTGGATGTTTGCAAGCTCGCATCTCAGAAATGAACTAAATCCTAAATCAATAATTTTCAAACTACAGATTATTTGGAAAAATAGATCGTAATGATGTTTAAAAATATGTTTCGGAGGTTGAAATACGAAGCAAAACAATTAGAGCCGTGTTGAATTCGAACCCGGGACCCTATGCTCAAAAGTCAAAATCGCTGGCCACTCAGCCATGAAGGACCTTAGCAGGGGATAAACAAACACAGTACTTTGCTTCTGAGTAGGGGATGGATGCTCTTGCCTGTCTTGTTTCTGGGAGGTCGATAAAGTGCTCTGAAAATCCCTCCAGCTTTGGTAGTGGTGGGGTAATAGAGGCATTGTGGGTTCTCATCAGTTCTGATAGGGAGGGGGGCGTTTAAACCCATATAGTTTTACTTTCTTCCGCCTATTTCACCCTACTGATCATTACTGAATACCATTCATGTGAGCCTTTTCGGAAGATTCTCTTAGAAATCTAATAAGAGTAAAAAATCAAACAGATAATTGATGTAGCAAACACTATAGATTCAAGAAATAGGTAGTAAAAATAATTTCTTATCTATGTAATGCTGTTCAATACATAGTATTTGATATTATTATGGTTTTTTCTTCGTTGCAATATTCTCCTTGGTAAAATTCATGTGAGGATGTAGTTGAATTTCGGATATCAACATTTAAAATAAGATGGAAAGGCTTACCGGGCAATTTATCAATCAAAGTAAAAATACATGGATTATTATAGTTCTACATAGTGTCATCCCAAAGTTTACTATTGGTTGTGTAGTGGGCTATGCTGGAAGGTGTCAACAACCTAGACCAAAACTGGTCCCACTGGTGGGATCTATTTCTACCTTCTGCCGTTGGAATACAAATACCCCACGTTGCGCTACAATTTCCCGTTATCAGACATTCGCCTCCTCCATCCATATTTTATTGACCCACTTGAATTCTCAAAAATCATCATTACTCAAAGGGAGTCCAGCAAATGTCAGTGAACCACTATCAGTGGCATCACCCACCAAGGACCTTATCTTGTCTTCGTCTTCTTGTTCTATCTCCTGCCTTCCTCCATGCCCAGTAGCCTGCATGGAGGTAACAGTTGGTACAAACTACAAAAAGATACTAACAGTTTTCGAGGGAAAATTGTTATTTATACATACATATATTATTTGTATTCAAATAAGAGATATTATTTACATACAAATAAGATTAATTAGGTAAAGTTTACTGTTTCACCATAATTCGGTGAAAATCTCTATTATTTATAAGAATTTTCTAGAAATGTGAGTTAGTGATGATCCATTCAAATGCCGAATCGAATGAAGTGCCTATTTTATAATCGAATACTTCAAAATCATTCGAGTCATTCGAATAACTTATCATTCATGCCACTTTTCTTTCCCTAGAGTTGATCTCATGTAGGTACCTACCTATTTTCAGCGTTCAATCGTTCATTGAAAATCATATTATTGTGGAATCATACATTGGAATAGTGAAAATGAATTATGGAATACTCGAGATCTCGAATCTCGGTTCTGGAAAAGGTTTGAGTGGGATCTAATCTAAGGATTTATCTGTACATTTGTGGATTTTCTACGATCCCCCAATTTTTGACAGAAATAATAATCGTATTGTCTAAATAAAAAAATAAAAAAATAATAAATAAAAAAAGGAAGAAGTTGAAAGGATAAGAAAGAAGAACAGGAATCACTCACTCGTTTCACCCACGTGCCCTTGCGGTCTTGAGGAAGATTCCACTGAGCACTTTCTTTGCAGATGTGACTGATACTGGAGATCAGAACAGAAGCATTTGGATATCACATTATTCAACGTCCTTCTCTAAGAGACATTAAGTGGAAGGGAATAAAATAAGTGCTGATTTAAGCAAAAGATTTCATTGTGATGAAGAAGAATTTAATCCTCTTTTAAATTGAAGGGGCCTCTGTATGAGGGAGAGTATAAGCCAATACAATTACCTGAAACTCTTTCCCAATGGAAACCCCGAGAAGTGAGTGGGTGAGTGAGTGAATATTCGATTATCACAAACATTCAGATGTGAGGTATTCGATTCTAAAAATCATTCGAGTTGCCCATCACTAATGTATTTACTGGGGTGAGATATTGGTAGAAGACCCCCTTCCCCCAAAGAAGATCCCCTGAAATCAGTTAAGTATTATCAAATGGATCTGTTCTCAAATTAAAAGTTGAAACCGAAGGTGAGCTGTTTTTTGAGATCCAAATGTCTGGTAAATTTTAATTTGGGATTTTAATCCATTTAGTTTTTGAAATTAGGTACCAAAAAAGTTTTGTAAAAAAGGGACGAATACCTTGACTGGATATTCATGAATGGGGTTTCGACATTGGCGGTCGATGGATATGTATAGGTGGATAGTGGAGTGGTCTTTGTTTTGCGTATTGCTGCTATTCGCTAGTGGATTGTGTCCTGTGAAAACGGGAAAAAGTAGTTTGCAATGGGTTCCAGATGTAAAACTGGTAAAGGGTTGGTGAAAGATGCGATACAAAGTTTGAGCCAATCAATCTGATATACTACAAAGCCTGTGACTTTTTCTCTAACAATTTTTAAAGATGCTGGTCGATTCGCCATACCTCGGAGTGTATCTGTTAGGCACAATATGTAGTTAGTTGATGTGTGTGATGTACAGTATGAAAACAAATCATTGCCCGATCATCCCAGTGAACCTGTTATCAGAATAAGAAAATCTATTATATAATCTTCGTTCACAGCCTATGAAAAACTCATTCTTTTCGATTTTTTCTGCATTTCTTATTTGGCTTCTGGGTAGATGTAGAAGAGAGAGAAAGTATTTATGTAGTTTTTTATACAAAAATTTTCGATTTGACTGGCGTCACCATTCAAGTGGGCGATTTTACCTTTGCAATCTTGATTTTTGCAAGATATTGCTTTTGTATTTTATATGCAATATATGCATAATAGTGGAATCGTTGGACCGAACTGAAGCTTGCACGATCTAAGGTATCCTTCCAACATCCCCCTATATTTCAATTAAGAGAACCACTTTTGTTGGGAGTAGAAGAGTGGAGTTCTCATCGTGGAAGCAAGAAGAGCTGATGAACCAGTGTAAAAGGAATTTGTGGTTCTGATGATTAAGGACTCGCTTTGTGAATTGATGGATTTGTAGTAACCTTTGAATGGTAGAAAGTATTTTGTCTTACTTTGGATGAAAGGGACTGAAGTGAGGCTCATTGGTTGAAATTAAATCCTCTCATCTTATAGTAATTGTTTAGGGGTGTGCTTGTGCAACTACTCATTTATCAGCCTCTGTCATGAGAGCTATAGACGCTCCTTTCGTATTGTCAGCTAATGCGTGTTCTGGAAAATGTTTCTCCATTTATTATTGAAAATGTTCGATTACTAAGTTTCATTATTGAAAGAACGAAAACAATCACCTTCGAATTAATTTGAATTTGCTTTTGTGTTCTACGTACAGCCTACCTACTCAGTGAAAATGAATATTATTATATTACGTATATAGGTATACGAATAGCAGGCACACTGTATTATTTTTACAGTTGCTGTAAGATCTATAAATTAAGGTTATTAATTCTGCTTTTGGTAGACATAAAAATAACATTCTTTCTAATTAACAGTCTTAGTATATGAAAGTAGGTACTCATGCACAGGCTTATCAATGACTAACCGCTACTGTTCCGGAAGTGGATGTTTATCTCCAAGGGGTTCATAACAGCACACACGTTTCCACTAATCACGATTTCTTTCATGTTGGTCATTGTATGACAGGTAAACACGAAATAAAATACAGGACATGAATCCATCATCTAGCCACCACAAAAGGTAATAAGGTAAACAAACCCAAGCCGGCTACAAGGTTATAATCATTGCTGGTTCACATTCAAATTGTTTCAATCGATTGTTCCAATCGTTTCCATTCTAAAACATTTGATTTCAATCACCTATACCGATTTTACTTAGTCTGCGAAAGATTCCATTAATTTTATTTTACCATTAAATATTTCTAATGGGACTCATACCAAAGACCAGAAACTATTAGAAAAAAGTGAGTTAGAAAAACATAGGTAAGTACTGATGGTAAGAAAGACACAATTGATGCTACAGCAACTGCATTGAATCGATCAATCGAACGTGAACTGGTGAGAAGTAGATGTGGAGAAAGTAGGGGAAGTGGGAGAGGGGAAAAAATGTCTTCCCACCATGGCTACGACTTCAAGCTTTTTCAGCGCAAAATAAACAAAGGCCAAAAAGAAGTGAACCGACATCAGTTTCACCTTGTTTTCAATTTATAGTATCCACCTTACTGAGTTGACTGTGGTTTTTAGCTCCTTTCGATGCGAGGGCAATTATATCATCCACAGCATTTAGCCCTCCAGCAGAGTTCTATTTTAGAAGAGCATTCAACGTTGCTAGGCAACTAGGATCGCATAACATGCGTGCTTTGCGGATTGCATCTTCCAATTGAATGTATCAAAGGCCTTACCAATCTCCAGAGCATTGAAATGTAGTTGCTGTTGTAGATGTGAGATAGCAAAATGAAAGTCTGAAGAAATGTTAATTTTTCTGCTGAGCCATCAGCAAACCTGAGTGTTTCCCAATACCTCCCATGTCAGTCACATCAAGATGGGATTTATGCGAACCCTCATTGATCACTAAAATAACTAAGAATATTAAGGCCAAGAAAATGGTTAAAGATCAGCACATTGCCAGTCTTGTTTTAATGACTGGCAGAAATACTATCCAGTAGGAGTTAAATTGAAAAGTGTGCAATCATATGCCTTTAACTGGTATTGGGCATGAGCCTTATCTATCAAAGAGTAAGTCATTGGTCCTCCTGACTGGATAAGGCTCCCACAATTGAATTGAATGCCTTTACCTGAAGCCCAATGTTACAGTGGCTTCACATATAATATCAGTAGGTACTATAATGAGGCTGAGTACCATTGACTCCCCAGAGTCATGACTGGAAAACCCAAAAATTTCAGAAATCCATGAAATATTGGAACAAGGGTGCTACTTGCAAATCCCCAGCTTATAACTGTCAGATGATGTTTTCTTGACTTAACATACACTTCGCTGTGTCGCGACCTGTGCTCATACTCATCAAAGTGAGTTTGAACCTATTAGGGAACAGCGACGGTCTAGTCCTCAGCCTTTGGGAAAGCCGAGTTTGTTATGTAATTTGCGACCGCATCTATGAGAGCTTAGTGGATGGACAAGCTACTGATCCTGCAAGTTGGCATTTTTATAACAATTGAATCTACTCACCTGTAGAGTTGGTTCACGAAGAGAATATCGAATTACCACCGCATCCATCGAAAATTGATTGGAGATGAAAATGCCCCCTCCACTGCCCCCACATCATCCACTACCGCGTATTCACCAATCATCTTCCGAAGCTCGCCCACCTGACTGATTTCCAAAATCAGCTGTTCTTCTCATGCTCTTGATAAATATTATTCTACTAAATCCGCAAAATTGGTCAGGTGAGTGGAAAGACGGGGCAGTGATTTATGTGGCGGTAGTGGAAGGTGCATTCACAGTTCCAGTCTGTCTTCAATGGACGTGGTGGTAATTAGGCATTCTCTTTTCGGACCAACTCTACCAATAGAGCTTGTTCTGTTGTGGCTAGATCCTCCAGCGGAAACTGCAGAAGATGCCTCACTACTAATTGCCAGGATAGCACTTTAATGAGTTACTTGTAGTAGGATGAAGGATTAAATGATGGGTTTGAATGTACAGGGTAACACTCAAGCGTAATACACATTGCACTTATAAAAAATAACTCCAACACTGATTCTACCTCATCTTCCCCTATTAGTTATTAAACAATTCTGTGCGTACCTGGTTCTTGCACGTTTTATATTTGAATAGTTGATTGCCTCAACAGAATGCTTCTATCTGATTTGAAGTTGGAGACTAGACTTGACTTGTTAACACTTGCTTGGTCACAAACCCTCATTGGGGTACATTATTAATTTTAGGTAAAAATCGAACTGCTATTTTTAATACATTTTAGATCTGGGATTGATACAGTTTACAATAATTTAAGGGTGTACTGATATTTTTTGGTAGTTACCTACACTCGTTTCCCCCAAAGCCGCATAGTCTGTGCCCGCCTTAGATTATAGTACCTGTCATGTTTGATAGCTGTTGCTCTACTCCCTATAGAGATACCTGTCTACACGTACCTTGCATATGTACCTATTTCATATTTAGGTTCCACTATGTTGAACGTCTTAGCAACATATGCATTACATCGAAAAACCTATGAAAGCATGTGAAAAAAAGAAGAAAGAAAAGTTTGCCAAGTTGGGTGTGGTACATAGCTTCCTCATATCCATAACTTGAATGCATAGTTCATTGCAATGAAATTGAAATGTTCTGATCTTAAAAAATCCAAAATAGTAGATCAAGATGTAGGCATCCTAAAATGTCAAAATCGGTCATCTAGGTCAATCGGTAATATGTATTTAAGCTTGCACAGAAAGAAATAATGATTTGAGAACAATGAAATTAGCCTAACCCGCACATTCACCGAAAATTTCATAAAAATAGGACGAAGTCTGTGGAAATCAAGCTCGTTACAAGGATTGCACATTCGCAGTAGCAGCTAATGATACAATCATTTAAAAATTGACATGGGTTGTTCAAACCGTCTTCTCCAAACTATCCTTCAAATTTGAGTGAGTTCGGACTACTAGAGTGTGAGAAAAAGTATTGTTTTGGGAGCAATGAAACTAATACGGGATCATCAACACCCTAACTCGCACATTCTCGGAAAATCTCTTCATAATCGGATGAAAGCTATGGAAAATAAGCTTGTTACAAGGATTTGCAGACACGCTGACAGATGCACACACACACTAAGTTGGTAAACTCGGATGAAATATCTCTGAGATTTGTACAAATTCCTCAATATGACCTCAGTTTTGACTGCTGAATCAGAAAATAAATTACTAATGTTTTATTGATTAATTTTTATTTGTTGAATCCAGATGCTGCGGAGAGCAGAGGTGTTCTGGTAGGTTCGAACGCTGGCGTTCTTTCAGTTAATTTCGATTCAACCGGAAGTTTCATTCTTGGCGCTTCTAACGACTTCGCTACCAGAGTGTGGGGTGTCAGTGATCAACGACTCAAGGTAAGTAAATCTCTTTTTCATTAATCCAGTTATTTCCTAGGTACTGCTTCAGCCCGCAGACCCTCAGGCCCTACTCAAAAGAAAGGAAGCGCCCCACTATTACCCAAAGTCATTGGTATGGCATACATCTTTATTCTACTTCTGATTTTAAAAGTAAAAACTTACAGGAACCGATGAAATTCCTATTTTTAACCCGAAGGGAGCATAGCTATTCGTTCCAGGGGACCAGATTGAGCTAAGCTAGCCTACGGCAGTGCAATTTATGGACTTCCCACGCCGATAAAATAAGTACCTACTCGGCTCTGTCCTTCACCAATGTTTCATCTTGACACTTAGAACCTGACCACGCGACCAGTCCGGTTGGTGCAAGGCAGATATTATTCTTAATGCAAGATTTCGTACCTGTCGGCGCCCTTCTTCATATCTGCAGTACATAGAATTTTTGTACATAATATATTGATAAAGAACAGTGTGTGAGCTGCAATGGAGTTGACTCACCTCGCTCAGATCTGAGGCCGGAAATCCCCTCGTGAAAATTTCAACCAGGGTTTCATCAGAATAAATTAACGTTTTTCTACCTCCTTCAGTAACAAAGCAGGAAACAAATTCAGGCAAGGAAGTAAAATCAAAAATACTCATTTGGTCTGAACGTGTCGATTAGATAGTGAGTACAAAACACGACTAGTTGGCTATCGACCTAAATTTCAAATCATTGTAAGTATGTGGATTTTAAATTTAGGCTACATGAAGCGACTGCCCGTCAGTCAACATAAACTTGATTTTCCATTTAGTGAGGGTCTGATCGAGAGAGATGATAAATGTGTTCACCACCATCAAGTAGTTACCAACAAATAATGTAATGTATCATATTCACCATAATGTAAATGTTAGATTTGAAAATTTTCCCAAGGACACACCTTAAGAATTGATACTCCATGGATTCTCCTTTGTAAAAATACTTTTATTGTTACTTTACATACTTAAACGTACAAAAGAATACAATCGTGTAAAAAACTTATTCCTTACAGTACCTACCTATCTAAATAAATAATAATCTAAAATAATAAATTAAAAGGTTTCTATTCTAGAGCCAGAGAAAAGTTTGACTTCGTCTGGTACTAGTTTTGAAACAAGGACAAGAATCGAACTAAATTGCACATGTTTTCATAATAACCATTCATTCACACATTCACTATTTCACATTCACTTCATTCACACTTGTTCAAATGTTATCCTTATTTCCAAGTTCTTAACTATCCATATGAAGTAAAGAAAGCTTTCTCATTTCACAGTGATGCTAAAAATAATCTTACAGTTAATAATAAGTAGTTTAAAAAAAGTCTTGGCAATCATTTTTTTTCCTACCACCTGAACCGTCCTCAGGGCTTGGGGCGACTGGATAGTGTGACACCCTGAAAACAACGTTCACTTGCTTGGACCATTGATTTCAGTTGATAAAATTAAGTATATCTAATTTTAAGTGGACTTGAAAAAAAGAAGAATATTTTTCAATTTAACCACTCTATATCTAATCTCGCATTTAATGCAAAGCACAATTAAAGCTAATAAATCTGCTTATCACAAGTTAAGGCCTTGATAATATTCAATTTTACAATATCAAAATTGAAGAAATCGGCCGAAAATTAGATCGTTTCTTTTCATGGCGTCACTCTACTTTCTATATATTGATTTCTTAGTATTTATTCGTTGACGTTTTGTCGTTACTATTTTTATATCGCCCGCCCCTTCCACATAAATTCTTTATTTACAATATTAATAAAAAATGGAGTAGGTACCAGTAATATCCCGAACTGTCGTGTGTGCTTTACGCACCGACATAATTACGAAAATGGTACAATTTTTTAATGTTTTTTTTTGTTTTAACTAAAAAAATAATAAATAAATGAAATAAAATATTGTTCCCAAAATCCTTTTTTTTTTTTTTTAACAACGCTTCAAAATTAAATATAAATTTGATTTTTTTTTTAAAGAAGGGAGAGTCGTACATAGATTTTGTATCCATTTTTAAATAAAAAGTGATAAATTCTAGTTGGAGGTGAGCCGCTCGTTTCTTAGTAATTTTCGTTTTTTGTTTGTTTAGTCTTTGTTACTTGGAAAAAGTTGTAGTATTTTTTAAAATGGGAACACTGCTAGAGCGATGTGAGTCTAAATTCCCATTTTTTGCTCAAAGTTCCTTACATTTGTTCTTTCCCTCTCAACTTCACAAATTGATGTAAGGAGGTTTGGGCCTCATAAATACAAATTTGGACTAAAATTCGTCTTGATGGCACTAGAACCGTCTGGCGTAGCCCGTATCGTAGAGTTTGCACAGGGAATCCGTTCTGGCGGGTACCGATATGCTGGAGGTGGAGTCGTGAAAGAGCTTGGACTGTCGTTTCCTCGACCAGACGAACACCCAGGCGACGATGACGGCCATTTGGACGGCCAGGAACACGACGGAGGAGATGATGAGACCTGCGAGGTTGAGGCAAAAGCCGTTCTGACTTTCGGAGCTTGCCATGAACATGGTTGATGGCTCCTCGAATTGTGTGCCTGCAAGCAATGTCATAACATTGATGAGATTAAACTCGAGATAATGGTGGGAGCATAAGATCTGATAGCAAATTGAAATTGCCTTTCGAACAAAAGTGTTATTATAAACGTTTAGTCCAAAAATCGGAATGTACGATATACATAAATAGTCGGAAGGGATACTGTGCAAATCCGCATGATACCAATAATAATATTTGTTTTAGTGATTTTTTATATGCCTATGATTTCATTCACACTTACATATGTTGTGATATCAGTTTGTTCCTGTCAAAGGAAGCTTTACTGGGAGACAGCAGTTGGTAATTATGAACGTTTTGCATAAGATTTGCAGAGTCCCCATTCTATTTCATTATCGTTTGTTTTTAATCATAACTGGTTGTAACTGCGTGGCTAATATACGATGGCTCTTACCGTTCCTCTTATTGAAGCCAAATTTGTCGGTGATTTGGATGCTTTGGACGAGAAGGAGATCTTGCTTGGGGTCGGTAGCACTTGTGAGGGAGGTTGTGCCTGCATTTCGCCTTCTCCTTCTACGTCCAAACGAGTTGACAGATCGGAGTTCTCCTGAAGCGTCTTCCTGATCGCACTGAACGGGCTCACATGTGGGCATGCAGGGAGTTACCAGCGCTCTGAATTGTACAACCTCTGAAGATGGGAATTTGAAGGCGTCGAAGTAAGAAAGAAGAATCTGTAAAAATCACATAGATACCTCTTGTTTAGGATTTTCTGAGAGTTAGAGGGCACACATTCAGGGTATAGGCAAGACGAGACCACAAAATACTTGGTCCCAATGTTTCCAATTTTGCTCCTGTATTGGAGGAGTTGAAAAGAATAATTTGTCTTACAATTTGCATAATTTTCCTTGTAAGAAAGAATACCCCATTATGAACTTAACGTGTTTGTTACGTTGATACGCTCGCTCTTGAGCTTTTAAATTTGTACATTACAACTATCTAGTTCGTATTCATAACTTGCATGGTTTATTTTCCTTACTTTTCCTGAATCTGCTGATTTGTAGAGAGGGCCCATAATGAAATGATCAGTAGGGCATCCATCAGAATCAATGAGTACGATTTCGCTGCTATCGACTCCATCCATAGCGACAAGTTCCCTGACGAAGATCTCGTAGGGAGAGTTTCTGTCCAAAATTTCGAATTTCAGAGCCAGTGGGTCTCCCACCTGGGCAGAAGGCAGCGTTTCCTCTCCACGCCGGTCTGTGATCTTCATTGCAACATTAGGGGAGTCTACAATAACCTGTGAACATTATTTTCAGCGTGAATGGAAACAATTATAATGAGGATCAATTTACTACTCATCGTAATCACCGCTCACAACTAGAAACTTTAAAACAAAGAAAAGTTCCAGTCATGCAGCATGATCGTATGATCGAATTTTCGTGAATTATTGTTTAATGTAGAATGGTTTTGGAATTCTAGCATTTTGAGTGCAAAGAAATCGTTAACTGTTAGTTTTATTGCAAAAAAGTATTCTAAATAATAATCTGCAATTTAAAAAGAGATTTTGGATTTTCAGTTTTTTTTTTTGTGTTTAGTTTTTATCGATATTTTAGCAAATTTTGATGAAATTTAAGTACATTTTCAGCATCATTTAGTATTTGAATGTTTGAATGTTCTATATTATAGTTAATAAACTTTATTTGAGCAATATTCTACTAAAAAAAGAAAGACCACGATTTTTAGCCATTTTAAATTATTTTTTCAGCACACTTATTGAAATTTGACTAATTTAATGCACTCATTTGAAAAGCTTCATTTTTTGGCGAAGCGCAAGAACGGAATTTTATCCCAATCCTAAGGTGAGTTATTGTCTGGTATGATAGAGAAAATTGTCGATAATTTTGATTTTAAGAATTTAGAAGCCATTGCAATAGCGAATTTTTGTTGCAAATTCGCTTTAAAATTGTAGGTAATAAAAGCTGGTTGGTATCTTTTATGCTTACCTCCTCCGTGAGCGCTGGTCTTACGTCGCCGTGGACTCCTAGATCAACTTCATTCGATACAGACTTGTTTGTGAGGTCGTACTGACAGGTGACTGCTAACCCAAGATCCGATGACGTTACGATGGTGTCGTGGTGTTGGATCACTACGTCGTTAAGATACCTAAAGAAAATAGTAAATTATGGCTACTGCTCACTATGTTCCAATTATGTAGGTACATAATATCACTCTTCAAATGAGTCCTAATTGAAGGAAAGTGACAAATGAGAACACTACCTAATATGACAACAGTAATGTTTCAACACATCTCTTCTCGTGTGTGTCGTTTCCGTATTTAAATATTCTAGTCGCTCATAAAAAAGGGATGTGTGATACGTTTCCCCATCTACCTGTCTGCCGTAGTATTCCACTCATACACTCGGTCGAACCAGATGTCATTCTCTTCAAAAGTGGTATTTGAGTGGACGATTCTCCGGACTTACTAAAAAAACTCTCAGGTCTTAGTAATATGGCTAAAAGTGTTGAAATCGAAGTGTTATCTTTATTTTCCTTCCTAACTAAAATAGTAGTAATTTCTTTTGGGTTAAGAAACCAGTAGATCTTCAAAGCTCAAAATGTTACATAACTCATTTCTAATTAAGTTGAATGAATGTGTCATCTACATTGTTGGTTGTTAACAGTATGATCTATTCTCTATTGTGTAGCCGATCTTGTTTCTCACATGGAGAGCGGGCATTTCCGAAGTCGGGTTATCTAGATCGTTTCAGCGGAGGTCCGGATCGTCAACCTCTTGCGAATTTTCTCACAGACGATTTACATATTTCAGCTTTTAGATAAAATGTATTCCTTATCTTTAATGGTTTTTTTAATTATTAAAAAGTTCAAGAAAGTTTATTAGGAGGTTCTGCTTAGTTCTCCTTGACCCTTTTTCCAATAAAGAATTATAATGGCCATGGGAAGACGTCAGTTGTACGTAAAAAGTAAAAGTGGTTACCTAAAATCATTTAATTTTTTAAAAATTTATATTGCATATTAATCTATGGAAAATACTTTGTCGAGTCTCACCTTCCAAGACCCTGGTGCTTGACATTGCACTCCACATCGTCATAAGCCATATGCAGCTCGAATTCCAGGCTTCCTTTGACGTCCTGCACGCAGGAATTGGGGCTTCCTTTGGCGTAGATTTTTCCGTTGAAGAGTTTCGATGTTTTGATTTTGGCAACCATATCGCCTGAGCGGCAATCAATGGAGACATTGTAGCAGGCAGACAGCTCATAGGTTGATGCTTCAGGCACATCAAGGTAGGGGTCCTGAGTAACACCAAACGGTTAAAAAAAAAAGTCAGATCGTAAAAATGTACAGCAGTATATTGTAGGTAATGTGCATGAAATGCATTAGTATGGGCTAATTTAATTTTTGCTAACCATGTTATTTTCATCTACTGTGTATAAACTACTACCGGATTCAGCGATCTGTCCAAATGGCTGTGTTACAGACCTTATGCTTCATTTGTTCCTTCAATTAACGACACAGCATTTTTCAATTCTGTTTGAAGTTCTTCCTTTTACTGATTTGTATTGTGTTGGTGTAAGAGGAATAAAAACGAACTGATCAATTCGGGTTTGAGCCAAAACCTAGGTGTGCATGAATTTTGAGTGCGGGAGTTACCCCCAGTGTGGGTGTTCCATGTTTATATGTTTCGTCAACTAAATATACAACTGTGAGAAGAGTTTTCCAAATAACAAGATACGAATAATTATTTCCCACTTATTTTTACCATGTTTATATTTATTGATTATTAATTACAATAAATTGGAGTACATCCTAAGTTGCTACTCACCGAATCGTGACAGTCCAAACTCTTAACGGATAGTTGTAATTCGATAACGAAATGAGGTATTATTTATTGTGGATATTATTTCGAGTGCTAATACACTTATTACTCTAAAACACCTCCTTTACACTCTTTTTCTCTAGTTTACCTAAGCGTGCACCTCCATGATTGCGAGGTTTGATTTCTAGTTGTATTGAGAAAATTCGTATGGATTATTAGCATGGAACATGCTTTAGTCATGACATAACTTCTCGAAAGCGTTACGCGGGAATGGTTCGAAGTCTTGACACGAAAATCTACGAACTAAAATGCGAACCTTAAGTAGTGTTTCTAGAGTAATGGTTGGTTGATAAAATTATTTTCCGCTAAAGGAACGTTTCTAAAAACGGTGGGTTGTTTATTTCAGCGTACGCATAGAATAAAATAAAATATAAATGAAGCAATTAATAAATATAAAAGTGATGCAAACCGAAAATTGAAAGCCAGCCACAGCCCCCCGGTTGTGCCAAGGGGTACAGCTCCTTTCGAAGCCTGAAGAGATGAGTTGTTTTTTAAAATCTACTAGAGTGAAATATAGTTTTAAACTACTAGATAACTAGATAATTCGGTTTATTTTGAACTGCGAAAAATTTGGGTTCGTTGTTCAAGTTAATTTTTTAAATTTAGGTTAACGTATTAAGAAAAAGATTATAGTAGGCGGTGCCTCTCATACTCCACCGCTCGTGTTGACCATTGTTCGAATCTTCTTCTGGTATTCCTCTCTCTCAAGTTCTAATGCAACTATTCGTAGTAATTTATTGAGCTGCATAAGTTAGGTTTTGTTATTACTATTCGGGCCATTGTTGAGAGTAGTGTGCTGATGCAATTATCAATGTTGGATCCGTTTCCGCATATCATTCTCAAGATGAAAGGTACCCACTCTCGTCATTTTGTGTTTTACAGTACGAATGTTGATCTACATATGAGAGAATATTCACTTCGGCCGACTTCTCTCCTTCTAATTTGAGCTACAGGAAAATCTTTTCAGCTCCCCGTTGGAGTACAACGGTACCCTCGTTGGAAGTGATTGTGCGCCATTGAAAATTGTGCAACCTCACTTGGCAGGTTATTCTTTAGGTCCCCAGTACGACGATTTCTTATTATGAGGAGCCAAGCGGAGTCGTCTACTTCCAAATGATTCGTCTATCTTAGTGTGTCAGCTGACATTTATATCAAGTTTTTTTGTGATTTTGACACGATAACAAAATTCAATTGACATTTGTAGGCCCCCATAGATGTAATTTCTAAATCAGCTCGAAACCTACCAAAATTACTTTCTCTACAAATGACGTTTTTTATTCTATGTACTCGTATTTGAAACGCAAAGAAAATGCATCCCTACCCCCAAGTGCCGCCGTACCGACGGCTGTAATACCCCCTTTTTTACGAAAATTTGGATAAAAAACCGTTGCATTTTTCTATGCTAATTTTCGTACTGACGTAGGTCAGCCAATAGACATATCCATGTCAACAAATTTTACTCTAATTTACCCCAACCTATACAACTAATCAAAGATTGATAAAATTAACATACTTGAATATCAGCAAGAGTGGCTCGAGAGTGGTGGCTCAGACGGCAGACTTTCTCACCGGTATCACCATAATCGTAGGAATGGCACCTGAGGAAATTGAATCAGTAGTTTAGTAATGATAAAGTAATATCCAAATAAAAACTAATGTTTTGATTGACCTGAACAACGTTCTATCTTAAACCCAGGAATTTTTATACTGGAATAGAGTATAAGAATTTTTCTTTTTTTTTTTGTAAATTTCAAACGAGTGCACATTTTTTTAGAATAATTTTAATTAGAATAATAAAAATGCTTGTGAATAGAAATTAACTCTATGAGAGAGAGAGAAAGGCATGTTCAAATACATGCAAACTGGGATAAATGTTTTTCAAACTCTGTTGTGTTGAAGTTAAGTTTATAGTTACGAAGATGAGCCATGGATCAGATTATTTTTCTCTTTGAATTAGAAGTAGATTTTTTATTGAGAGTTGTGATCAAATGCGCCTAGTTTTTTCGCTCACAGTTCTTCAAAGTTTCCTGGAATGGGAAATTTGCTCATCAATGGGGAAAAACTTTTAGTTAGTACGATTCATGTTATAATTCTTCGGATAGAATCTCATTTTCTTTGAAAAATGGAAAATAAATTATATTTTAGGGTAAACGTGAATATCTCATTTAAGCTATCCTAGTCCATCGATGGCTTCAGTTGAGAAAATAAATTCACCTCCGCATTCACTTTGAATATATTCGTGCGTTTTGTGATGTAATTTCGAAAAGCTTAAATTTGGATCTGAATTTTCAATCTAAACTCTTGAATTTATTATAATGCCCAAAAAGGTTGGTACGAATTTCGTTTATTGCGAATCGTGAAAATTGATAATTTTCTAAGTGAGAAAGCTCAGATACTAATTGGCTTTGATACTTCATTTGATATATTTTCGCGAGGAATGATAATGGGTAACAGAATCGTGAAGATTTTTTAAAAATATTGAAATTATAGACTTTAAGGGGCCGCCTAGAAGCACAATCTCAAGAATCTCGTCATAATCGGATGCTAGTTTTGCCCGGAGATAGGAATTACCATGGAATCTCAGACATGGAACCAAAATTCTTCAAAAAGCTGTAAATCGCACAAATTAAGCGTAAAGTTTGAGTTTAGAAGTTGAACGAATATGAAGCTTTCCTTTAATGTAGTTTGTTTGCATAATTTATTGGGTATATGTGATAGGTAGGATTGTGTGGGGCTACCTACCTGAAGGGTGAGTTGAGGCAGAGTTCTTTGCATTCATCCAAAGAATATACATCTTGGTAGACAGAGTCCACAGTCTTCAGAATTCGGCCAGACAGTTTCTTAAATTCGCAAAGCTTCACAGGTTCTTCGACGCAGTTGTTTTCGAGGTAGTCGTATCCTTGGGTCGATACGAAAGCTCCAGATCCCGCCACCGTCAGCCTGTCCATTTCAGACATGTCACATTCCCCGCTGCCGTTGTTGTAATTGGCGGACCTGAAAAAAGATGAATTTCGATGTAGACCAGAGTTATCGACATAAATTATAAACATTGTTGTTTGTGTTGAAGCCTTCTAAAAACATTCACAGCGATAATGAGGCCCAGAAATTCAAATTGTGCATCTTGCAGGTCAGTTTCAAAAAGGAAATAATAGCTTACGTAGTTGTAGAGATGGGTGCCTACCTCCCAATATTGTAGCGACTTATTTTGCAGCTCTTGGAGTTTTACAATATGCTGAAGTAATGAATTTTTGATCTCACAGTACCTAATTGAAAATGTGTGAGTGAGCAAAATTTTTCGATCAAAATAGAAATATATGTATATGTATTTATAAACTGGTTGATTCAAAACAGTTTTTGGGAGAATTGGAAGTCCCCCTCCCCCCATAATCTACGTGAAAATACAAGGATGTTCCATTACCAACTCAAACTGTGAAATAATACGTAAAATGTCCTAAATTAAAACTCCTAGTATTGATTTACCTCCTTGTGTCCCGAGGGCCGATTCTGAAGAAAGGTCAAGTAACGGGATTGGTATTTTGGGTATATACATGTAAGTTCTTTGAGTTGGTGTGTGTATTTAGGTGTTCAATAATATTGGACCAATTGGTTGGTACTGTTCTGTCTTAACTAATCTGTTCATTAACGAGTTCCCAGCAATTATTTAAGATAAAATCTTTCCTTAAACAGCAGCCAAATCATTCATAATTAGAAAACATTTTTAAATATTTTTCGATTGGGTCATTATAGGTACAACTATTTCTTCAAAAGGCTTGGGGGAAGAAGTGGTGGTGGTGACAATCTCATTTATTTGGGCATGAAAATCTCATGCCTCCGATTTGTTTGTTTTAATAACCTTTGGATATTTATCTGCAATATTGCATTAACATTGTGTATGTAGAATATACCCGGTCGTTGTATAAAAGTGACTATAGATTCATTCCAGTGTTTTTCAGTAGGTATACACTCCCATAGAGGTGTGTTCCGGCTCAAATTATTAATCCTGATCATTATTTTTTAATGCAAACTACTCATTTCATTTTAATGTACGCAATGTACCAAAACGTTAAAACTACGGTCGGTATTTCTTGGACCTAGGTTTCCCATTATGAGTTTGCGGTCGTTCGTAGGAAATATACATCTTGATATAACTTGATAGTTTCTTTCAAGGAATAAGCGTTCCCATTTACCGACAGTGGTCAACAGCTATTGCCTCTAGTGTGTACGTTTTAACGTGTACATTTAATGTGTTCTTCTAACGTTACTACTGCAAGTAGCTTTGCAAAGAAGACGGTAGGTACTACTTGAGAACACTGCACTACTGTTTTGATTCCAGCTTTTCATTTCGATATATGACATCTGAACAATGCGTCCACTTTCCCCCTGTATATTATGTTGTACAACGGGAAAATATTTTCATCCAATACCGATTTCTCCGAAATTGCGCAATTGGTCGAGGCTTTTATTGTTTGTCATGAGCGGTGCTGTCGTTCGAAGACTATTTTCTGTGTCAGCGCCTCTCCAGTCGAAGAGATATCGGTAATATCATCTCTTGAAGGGAGAAACGATTGGTAAGATAATCTTCTCAATCTCGAAGCCCTCCCCTCAGTCTCACAGACCCAGTTTTTCTATAATAATTCAATCAATGCCCGGTTGACAGCTTATCGGCCATTCCCATCGAATCCGCCGATCTGTAAGGCGCTGCCTTCGATGTTTTGCGGTATAGTTTTGACGTCCTCTCAAAGATTGACACTTGTTCCAACGGTATCACGGTTAGTTTTTGCCCCCAAGGGGTCCATCACGTCTTCCGGATTGGACACAGGCAGCAATCCGCTACTCCTTCTGGAGACGTCGAACCTGCCCCTCCTCTCTGGCCCAGCTCTGCAGCATCCTTGCCCCTTCCCTCTCGAGTTTTCCTTTACACAGTTCCGCAACAGAACAATTCCCTCGACATTTGATGATGAGATGACCGCGACTTGTGGCAATTTTATGTGGTCTCGTGTTTATTTACGAGCGTCAGGTTCCTACTTCAAGATCGTATCTTATTGCCTCACAGGAACAATCGGCTAATATCCGATTTTTTTTCTATATGGCTATTACTCAGGGTTAAATAATAGATCCTGGTCCCTGGATAAAGATGTCCAAGGGTGTTGTTATTTGAATTCTTGAAACCACTTCGTCAAAAATATCTAGATAGGTTGAAGGCTTTTCCTCTTTCTGTGGAAGAAATGATTATCAAGCAGATATAATTTTTGTAGATTGTTCTCTTTGATAACGTGTTGATCAATTCTACTTGTGATGAGTGATCAATTATATTATCCATTCTCTATTCTTGTTGATTCCCTAAACTTTCGGCCACAAATTGATTTCACGCAATTGGCATTGTAATACTACCCATGTATTTCGAAGCAGTTGTGCAACATGACCTTATGAGCAATTTTCATCATATCTTTCATTTGAAGTCTATTTTTTTTCAAATCGAACTCTGTGAGTAAAAGTTGGCGTACACCTTCAAAGGAATGATGAAAAACTACCCAGTTAAATGTATAATAAAAAAAACTTTCTAGTTAATATAGTGCAATGAGAACCAATTTCGCGATTTTTAGCCATTATGTATTTAAAATATTCAAGCACAGTACATTGAAATTGGCGCATCCTTTTGTCCACAAAATCGTTCAAGTTGTAGAAACCCTTCTATAAAAAGAACTGCATCTTTTTTGCCATTTTGAGTAGGTAACATTGAAAGCACATTTTGTAAATATATTTTGAAAAGTCTCACGAACTCATACTTTCTTCGGCAACAGATCTCACGCTGCTGATTAGAGTGGTTACTCAAGCTGCTTCCACACCCAGAAGATCACCTCAACCTTGATTTAAAGCTCAAATTGAATAGGAACACAATTAAGTATACCTATATAAATTCTTAGATCATAGCTGCGCCAGTTCGCTTTTTCCACTCAGCCTAAATATAGGTACCTACATATTCAATTTTCTGGGGAAAGTATGGACATTTTCTAAGGTTCATTTTCTAAGGTTAGATATTAAAGTGTAGTTTCGTTTTTTAAAGTTAAGGAGCCATTGCGGTATTCTTATTATCTTAGAAAATTATGTGATAACATAACAGTAATTTACCTTTCCTTTCCGGATTTTCGGTGACGTTCACTATGAATGAAGTATGAAATGCTGTGGTCAAGCTTTCTTAGCTTTACTAAAGAGCGTGAGTTTTGATTGCAGTACATTCGTGTTTGTCTGTTGTCGTGTCGAGCTTTGTAAAAATTGTCGGTTTCGCCCTCCATTCATTCTCTTCGGATGTTCATTGTTCTACGCTGAGGCTACGTTAATTCCGTTCAACTCGTGAAGCGGCATGAAATCCTTTACCACTCACCCGAAAATGGCCCGTTGCTCGCACATTGCTGGGATTTCTTAGCGCCCTTCCCACTTAAAAGGTCATTGTAACCAGGCCATCGTTCTTTGATTCATATTCAGAGATCGCTGCAAATCTGAATTCTGATAGAACCAAAATTTGAGTAAATGAAAGACAATTTTTCAAAGAAGAAGATCTTTCTATTGAGCACTAGTGTTGTATTTTGAAGTTGAAAATCGCAGATCCGTTAGCACCAAGTCGTTCATGCATTTTCAACATTGTTCGGAATAACACCCCTTATAAATAATCCAAATTAAATTTAAACATCAAATTTAGTAAACTAAAATGTCAATGTCAAAAATGTTACTTCCCTCACTTGCCTTTTCTAGGTAGGACTATTGGTCATTAAAACGTGCGGACAGTTATGAAAATTAAACCAATCTCTTGAAGAACATAATACCCTTTTTACGGCTGTATTGATAGGATCGTAAAAACCGTGAATTAGGTACCGCAGTAGAAATGCGGACTCTGTTCATCTCGCCAGTTCGGGATCACAGTTCTGGGAAAAGAACCTTCTAAAGGACTGCTTGAGTATTTTCCAGGATTCCTTTTGAAGGATGCGGTGGCAGGCGGACAGGTTTAGTTTCCGTTGAAGACGCTTTAGGGCGCTTTCTGGGTCAACGAGCGACTGAAGCCAATAGGGCTTTTCCACTTCTTCGCTAATAGGAAGGTTCTTCCGCCAGTCGCCGATAACGAGAGTAAAACAAGCGTGTAAGGATTTACGCGGCTTTGGTTGACCAGACCCTTGTTTTCAGGAAAACCGCTAACACGATCACGGTAAAGCGTTGTTACTCTAGAAACTGTGGGAAAACTGCAGTTATGTTGCAACAACCTTCGCTTGTGAACAAGGAGGATTGTTTCCACGACTACAACGGCGATCGGTTCTCTTATACTTGTATTGATATTTCACTATTCAGTTGTTTACCGTTAATCCAAATTATCTCTTGTAGGATTAAAAATTCGATATTACTGGTAAATTATGTAGATTTTGAACTCCACAAGAAAGGGTAGTCGCAGTTTTGTCAATATAGTTTTCAGTAGATTCAGCGATGAATTAGTATTGTAAATTATAATACAAGTGCTGCTTCAAGGAGGCACCTAATACTTGGATGCATAAGTTAGGTTCCAACTTATTAGTAAGTTTTTTTTTTTTCAAACTCATCTTTCAAATTATGTCATATCAAGTAGAGTGTAACACTAACCCAGCGACTCGTGGAAAACACCAGTCTCGCCGCGGTGGAGGGCAACAGGCGAACTCCGTTAGTGGTCAGCATATCTCCGCTATCGACTGCTCCCGTACTTGTAATTGACTGACTACCTCTTTTAATAAGGTACCGTCTACCGTCGTCCCCACCTGTCCGTTACATTCTTAGTTGTCCAACTAGTTTTTTGCACGTATCGTTCTTCTCAATTTTTTTTACCTCTTTTTTTTCCCCATTGCATTTCGAAGAACTTATCGAAACGAGGTGATCGCGTCCCTGATTGCTCATTCCCTTTACGATGTGCCGGCACAGATACGCACTAAGCACTCTGTCCGTCAAACGTGTTACCGCAAATAGAAAACGATTTATTGAGCAGATTAAGATATCGGTTGAATGAAGTGATAGATGTCTAATGTATTTCCATTCATCTTCTGCTTCTGCAGAAAAAACCCACGTGGTGTCAATTATTTGTCTAAATTATTATAATATACCTACTCCATTTGCCCAAAAATCATCGTTCGACCTCATTTAATTTATGTGTCCATCATTAAAAATCCATAATCCATTGCTTACTGTGGAGTTGAATCTAACTGGTTCACTTGTGATGAATGATGATTCGTACAATTGCGGATTCGACATTCATACATACTCCATTAGTGATAAATTCACTTGAAAATACGGGTATTGCTCAATAAATTTCATTTTGTTTTCAAAAAAAAAAAAAAAAAAAAAAACCGTTGGGAAGAAAGACAAGTGACTGTCTGAATCTATGCAACAATAGAGCACCAGACCTCACATCTCGACATGATAAAATGTCCCCTCCCAAGTTCTTGGTTTTGTATACATACACATACAACGATAGCTTTAGTTCGTGGTAGCTTCACCCTTCCCGTTCTTGGCCCAAAATGGTGATTATGTTTTTACCATTGTCAAAATGTTAGTGGAAACAAATTCACTGGTTTTTTCTTTGACAAAATAAAAATAAGATGAGCTTCCACATTCATGGCTCTAGTTCACGAAGTCTAGGTTTTCCTGATGCAAAGCAGATTCAAAAATGTTAATGTAAAAGCACCAACTTTTTATCATAAATTAAGTGATTAGGCTCAGTGGTTGGTGCTTTCAACTATTAACATTATAATTCGATCTGAGTAAGATGCTTAAACTCAATTTTCATTAGATTAATCTTCAGTAGTACCGGTTCTTCTCATTCTATACTAGATATTATAACCACTGTATTTTTAAATTGCTTACATTTGAAAGTTACGTCCTTCTGTGAGACTGAAGAATAAAAAATACATTGGTTGGAAGCTTAGCGGAGATGATAGAATTGCTGTTGACCCAATTAGCAATCGATGATATCAATATTTATAATCTTATTCGCTGGAACATTTATTATTTGAACTCAAGTAGATTTGATTCATGTGTACATATATATTAAAACAACTTTTGGAAACGATGTTTTCTCAATTTGCTCTCTAATCAAATCTGACAATCCACCGCACGAACCGGCCAAGTTTATTTCCACTGAATCGTGATACGGCCTCGGGCAAAATTGCACATCGCCCCTTCAATATGACATTAGCTTAGTATTCACCAAGTAACGGATTCGTCCATCTGCACTCTTTGACGCGTTGATTGGATTTATCGGTATCCTTAACCGGCAATGGTCAGTTTTCAAGGGCCTCGAGTTGCTTACCATCGATCCTCGTTCTTCGGAACGCTCAGAAAAGAGGTGGAGTTTCTCACATTCGGCCATGCCCAAATGGAAATTAATGACCTGTGGTTTGTTTTCGCGGAGCTCACACACAGTTACCGGCGATAGCCGAACCGAATACCGGCCTTAGTAATGAGGACCGTTACGGGAAACAAGTCATGTGAATCTTTTTTTAAGCTGCGATCTTGGTAGACCTCTTCAATTTCACCACGCCCATCGCACAGGCTTCGAGGGATAGGCATGTAGAGAAAACTTTACGTCAAGAGCAACAATTTATTAAACATCTAAAAAAGGCCAACTTCTTCTATTTGTATGCTAATACAAATCGGGCGCTGCCTTCAAATGAAAAGTTATAGGGTTATTGGATAAAATTAACTGTTAGCTTGCTTATTCCAACGAATAATTTAGGTGATTCGTCATATAGACAGAGTTGAAGAATTTCCCGGCAGAACTAATATAAGAAATATAAGAAAGACTTCTCAACTCTCACAACTTATGAGGATGGTCAAGACGCCTACCAGAACATTGTTCCATAGGAGCTCGTAGTTTTCATTTCAAATCTCAGCAATATAGCTTGAAGGGGAAGGAAATTATACCTATCCTGTTTTGAAAATAGTAGTGAATTCGGTCATTGATGTGCATGAGTGTTCCGATATATTGAAATCTATATACATGTACATGTATATACTTTGAAGAAGCTTCTATCGTGAAGCCATTCAACATATCCTTAGTCCTAAACTGCTTGTTCTCCTGGGAGCAACTCAAGATTTATATCTAATTACCTATTGTACGTGCAGAAAAAATTTGTTAATATTTTCTTTTGTTAAATTACATGATTCGGTCTATTGTTAATATTGGTATCCTTCTGAAATGAGCTTTCCGAAATTACAGACTTACGAGAGTATTTTTTTACGTGTAGGACTAGAAAGAATATTCTTTTGACTTGAAACGTGAAGAGTTCGTATAGACCCGGAGAGTAAAAGTGTTGAGAGCGTTGCGCGATAAACCTGCATAGCATATTAAGTAATGAAAATGCCTTTTGGAACAACGTTGAGGGACTCAGTAGGCATAGCTAATTACTTTTTGAAACTCTGGAATGGCACCTTCGGCTTACCCGTCTGGGAGCTAGCAGAGACTTGGAAGGAAGTCTGCCGCGTGACTATTCACGTTTTTGCTTGGAATACGCCCTTCAGGTGGCTACCGTTTATATTTGAACCACTGCAACATTCTACTGATATCGCTCATGGCGCCGTAGAGGATTCGTCAGGGATTTGATTGTTGAACCAAAGCTACCGGCATTAAGGTGTGATAGTAAATCCTTCGGCAAACACGCTCGCTAGGTATTTATCACAACTGATAAAGTTGGCATTTACAACTCGGACCATCGGTTCTTTCTTGATCGTGAGAATTCCGTTCCTACAAGTTTGTGTTAAGAATCACACAGTTTCGACTTGCTGCTAAACGGATATTATGAATGTTAAGCATTACGAAGCATTAAAGCTATCCATCACAAGTATTCTATAACTGAAGAAATTAAGCATATTTCTTGAAAGTGGATATTGTGCTAGTTCTAAGTAGATGAGTACATTTTAGTATAGGCGTAAATGTCAATATCATTATATTTATATTATTGGGTTTTAATCTGAACAAGTTCCACGTAACTTTGAGTCTTTTCCATCATTATTTGGAACCACCGCACTGTGCAAGTGTGCAAGGCACTTGAGCTTGCGTGATTCACCATCAGCGAGAGAGTCTTGACGATGGGAGGACTTCTGGGCAAGCGATAATTTCTTGCGAACGACAACTCTTCAACTCGTGGACAATGCCGGACAGTTGGGATGGAGATGAATTGGGGAAACAAAGGACGTTTATATAACAGTAGCTCTCAACGAATAACGTCTACAAAGAGTCTCGATTATGTGTATACCTAATAACTCTACGGCGAATGATTCACATTTTTAAATTAGTAGTTTTTTCGAGGTTTCTGTCGTGAAAACATCAATAGCGCTTATAAGCAGAATTAACCCTCGCATCCGGTTTTATAATTTAGTTCTAAAGAATTGTTGAAAGTTTGCGATAATCTATGAGTTTGGGGTTTCTTGTTCAGAATAACAGTTATTATGAAAAAGCTCTCTTTTGATATCGCGATGGGCACGATCATTCGTTTTATCTTCATAAAAATCATAGGCCAAAAAAAGGTACCTACTATATATTATATACCTGAATTTGTATAATACATTACTTATGTATTATTATTATAATATTATAATATGTAATATATATCTATGGTATTATAGTATAAGTATATACATATATAATATTTATTTTGGGTTTATAACACAGAAGATGTTATGTAATTCGTTATTTTTTCACATTATTTAGCAAAAAATTACTCCATTTTAGTTTTTTTTTTTAAACTTTTTCCACCCATGTTCACCATCTCAAAAACATGATGCTATTCAACAATGCAGGCTATTACGAATTCTGTAAAGGATTTGTTCAAATTAGTAAAGAATATTTGATATTTTGTCCAAAATTAGGTGAAAACAAGACTCAGTGGCTCAATAAAAGTTAAAGAATTTATTTGACATTACTTCTATGTTCAGCACCCCAAAAAATATGAAAGGAGAGCTTGGAAGAAAGATGTTGGAGTTTTACAGTGTTGCTGAAAAGTATGAAGGAGCGAATCACGGTGTATAGCTGTATGTATGTTTGGGATCACGTCCAGTGAAACGGAGTGGGGACAGAGAAGGAACCGGCCAGGTTCGTCGTTCCCGGTTCTGTCACCAAGTGTGACGCTCCGCACTCACCTGTTTCCGCGTTCGATCCGCAATTTCTATCTTTAAAAACTACCTGAGCTTTTGTTATCGATTCGACGCGTCTGCCGTCTCTGGAAACCCCCGCCAGCCTAGAGGGGCCGCTAGGATGAAAAAATTCCTCAAGAACCTCACCTGGGGTTACCCGTGGGCTCCAATGCCGCCGAGCGGGAGTAATGGATTTATTATGAGATTTATCATTATAATATTACATATAATGTATATATAATATTTAAATTTTACAGATAAAGGAGGGCATTCTCTATCCATCTAACGCCCCCCCTTGCAAATTTACCCTCACCCCCTCAAATTCAAACGCCTCCCATGCCTCCGCTAATCGTCGGCCCGACACCAAATTTAAATTTTACAGGTAAACAAAGGGACGCTATATCCACCCTCCGAATTTCAGTCCTTTAAAGGAACGGAAATTTCCGAACCTGGGTTTTTCCTCTGTTGATGTACCGAGCAGTTACTGTAGGGTAGGATTGACAGGTGCAATAAAGTAAGAGCTGATGTTTCAGAAAGTTCCCTATTAAGTTTTAACTTCCTAGGGTGAGCAGGAGAGAAGTTAGCTCATTCATATCAGGCTGGAGTCCGTCATTTCAGTCGTCTCTAGATATCCAAGAGTAGCTACCTATTTAATTTCAACATCCTAGGGTCTAGTTTGACCTCAACACTTTTTATTGTCGTTGTTAAATTTGTTGGTTTTGATGGTTTTACAGTTCCCTATTAGGTACTATTTTTAATTTACCCTATACAACTAATTAAATGATAATTAAAAAGGTATCGTTGTCAGCCCATCATGTTTGAGAGTTGAACGACAAATAAATTGGTCAACAACATTGTCAATCCCAAAACCATTTACCGACTTTGGGCGTCAGGGATAGATACTACTAGTAGATTGTCACGGTCATTAAAGTATGTATATATAGAATCCGACGAGAACGAAGTTTTTAATCGGTTTCCGTTAGTTTATTCTGTTAGTAATGACCCATAACCTAACAACGTCCGAATACTACAAAAGAGATAAGTTAGATAGCTTTTCTCTCTATATTGTGTCCTGCGGTTTGTTAACCTTCTCCTCTGTAATCTGGTGCTCCAAATTATTGTTAGGTCTCAAATGATTGCTCTCGGCAGATAATTGGGAGAGTTATAGAGTGTAGGGAATCATACCAGGTATTTGAATGTGATAATGTAATGTTATAAGTAACTGCGAAAGTATTCTGAAGTAGGGGCTTGAGGTTTGACTATTACACCGACGAAAAGCTTGAGTTCTCAGTTGAAGAGTTGTACGCATTCATTATACTGCATGATTTTCGCCCTTCGGAGTGAAAATTACCTCCAACGCCAGCTCCTCTTGAACCCGACTCGTTACCTCTGGGTCTGTGTTTAGTCATCGTGAACCGCCTTCCTTAGCGATTTCCGCGGAGGAAAGAAGAATTTTGAACTGACCGAACCCAAACAAAAAACTTTGTTTGAAACGCGTCTCGGGTCGTTAGCCGGGCGTTGCCTATCATTCAAAATGACTTTTCCCGATCATCTGGTGCGCCGGGTTGGAAAAACTCCTAAGGGGCTGGCCTTGACTTGGTGCTGATTAGTAGTGTTGTGGATTCTGCGTGGGAATCTAATGGCTAGACGGGATGCTGAGTGGATCTCTGGTCTTACGAACACAGCTTTACCGTTCGTTCATAGAACCTTGTGGTTTAGCGGTTCATTTTCAATTGTGGCCTCAACCTGCGTGTCTGTATCACCCGAGGCAATGACGTATCCTATCCGTGAATAAATCCATTATATCCGTAACATACGATTTTCACAAATAGTCTTTTTGAAATATCAAAATGCGTATTTAATAATCATGGAACAAGTTATAAACAACGGAACCTCTTGTTTTGGATAGGAATGCACAATACTAGTTGTACAGGTGCACAAGTGCTATGCATTAGTAATGCGGTGGCATTTAGATGGAAATCCTGGTATCTCGCGTGGTATGATCAAATTCGTACATAATAGTGATCAAATACGTACATATCTACTTTAGGGACCTCTTAACTAGCATCTTACCACATAAACATTTTGTTTGATCCAGGAGGCTTATCAGTCGAATAAAAATAAATAAATAAAAAAAACACTTTTGAATAGTTTGTTGTGGCACATAGTTTCCTCGTATCTGTCACATGGATGTAAAAATTCCGTATTATTCTCCAAGTTTGGGCAAAAACAATAAATTAAGCCATGAGAAAATATATGTTACGTTTGCGCAAGCGCAAAAGCTACCAGTGAGTCGGGACTGATGTTTATTGAGGACCATTTCAAAAGCTTAACGTTTCAATCCCTGAAAATAGTATTGAAACTGGATGAAAACTGTAGGAGTCATGCTTGTTACAAGTATTTCAGGTTCGCAGTAGTGGAGTAGCTACTAATGATATAATCGTGAATTGAAGTGATTACACTCATATGGAGTAATCCAATCTTCATTTCCCAACTACTCTCTGAATCTTAGCAAGATCGGACTAATAGACCAAGACAAAAAAGTTCCACTCATGCAGCATGATCGTATGAGCGAATTTTCTTAAATTACCTATGGTATTGGAATATGTTAAATTGTTTTGATTACTTTTTTCAAAAATATATCCTGACGAACTGGCTGACCTACTGTTCATGTTGGAACAATTACTTTGTATGAAATATGATATTTTATATCATCGATTCGATCAACACCTTTTTGAAATTATTAATGAATTTTGTTCCTTAATTCTGCTGACAGAAAATATTATTTCTGGCCCTCTGCTTTGGGAGGTGTCCAGCGAACGAACTGGCGCCCCTATTGTCCGCTATGTTCTCAAGGCTTCCTTTGGTCCGCTGAACAATTGTGTCACTTTGTCTTCCACACACAAACCGCATGACATAATCCCCTTCCAAGTCCCGTTCAGTTCGAGTAACTTGTACCACAAGGCATCGCGAAGATACCTGTAATCTGTCCAGTGCCCACCACAAACGTTCCATATCTACTTCCTTAATTGTGTCAACCCGCTATGTTTCTGATTGATAATTGCATATTCAGCGACTATTAGAATCGTAGTAGAATTGGCTCGTAAGTTAATTATGTACGTATGATGATAGTTTATAATGAATGGCTATTTGCATCTTTTGACGCGAGCAGTAGCCCAAGCTTACAGAGTATAAGAAGCCCATAGCATACGTGGACTAATTAACGGATTAGGATCATTAGTTGAATTCATAATAGGTAACTTAGATGCACAAGACGAACAAAAGTATAATTCTATCCTTGAACAAATTCAACGAAATCAAAAAGACTTCCATTCCCAATTAGAAGCTCAATTTTCGATTAACACCGCAGTTCAAGAAAATTTTGACAAAATAGTTGAAACCATTGCCCAAAATAACTTTGAACTGAGAAAAGAACTAATTTCATTGCAACATCTAAATCCAAATTACTCAACATTAGCAATAACCAGGGCGACATTAGAACACCATCAAATAGTGCTTAACATGATTGCCGATATAATTCAAGACATAGAAAACTCTTTAACAGCATGCAGAGCAGGTTCGATTCACCCTAGCATAATCAAGCCTCACTTACTTTTCGATGAACTCCAAAAATTGAGCGCATATTATGGCAATAAATTCTTAGATTTCCAAGGTAAAAATTTGTTCGAAATCCAAACGCACATCAGAGTTCGTTGCTACGTAGGCATTGAAGAAATAATCTACTTTCTAGACATACCCATAGTAGACCCGAATAACTACGAAATGTACAGTATAGAATCAATACCCACTTTCATTGACTCCAACTATATGACCATAGTACCTACACTAAATACCATTTGAAATCCGAAACCAAAAACTATCCGTTGTCCCAACCATGACCACCAGGACATATACGACTGTGTCCTAATTTTCTAATTTCACCGTTTCACCCGAATGTGAAACAGAGTTTCTCCTCTCTGCTTCCACCGCTAAATGTCAATACGTGAAACTCATCATCGATGACAACCACTTCAAGCTCATGCTATATATAAACAATTACCTTCTCTACCACATATGTACGTAGGTATGTTACGTTAAGCGCCACTGGGTTCCAATTGAAATTAGCAGTATGTATGCACATTATTGCTATCATTGAAACATGCTGTAATAACATTAATAACAGTACGTAATATCAATGGCATACTGTATGCATATTCTTGCTATTATTGGAACATGCTGAGGCGTGAAGGTCGATCTGGATCATCCGTTGAGCAGCCAGCTGCCCCCGCTAATCGCCTATCACCCGCCGCCTCTTGACGCGGTTCACTCACCCCAGTACGGTACGCTTTTCATAATAATAAAGTAACGTCGCCGCCTTTACCCGCCAATCTTCTTTTATTCGTGACTACCGTTGCCTTGGATATCACTGAAAGCCCTTCATAATAATCCTCTCGAATCATCTCCACTCTCCCTCTATACAAGTTATACGACACTTCCCAGGTCTTCAGACTCTCGATAAAAAATGTGAAGTTCAGAATCAAGATCAAAATGTTACTGTAATATATATCAATTTTTGTTCAGAATCCGTGTTGTTACGCTCAAGGGCCTATTACGCCTACTTCTTAAACTGTCATTGCATTAAATTTCTTATTGTTAGTGAATTTATAAGGTTCTCGTGATTTCAATAACTTCAGTGTTTCAGTGTCTATATTCTACGATCATCAAATTAACATTTTTCATTTTCAACACCTTAGGGATACATAATAGTGATTTTCATGTTCCAATGTGCTCGTTATGTACAGGTATCCTTAATTTGTTTAAAGCACGTTCGATCAAAGCCTGTAATAACTCAAGTATAATCATTATTATGTTTACAAAACGGCGGTGTGGTTTAAATTTTTTCTATAGTTCGCGTTCGCTGCATGTCTGAAAAATGTTCCAAGGAGAATGTTTACTACTGTGCAGAATTTCAATTGCATCGGCTTTCTACTGGGCCAAATTACCTCAGACGCCTCAGTACTATGTGAAAAAGAAGAGGAAGATGAATCCGCACGATTCACTGAATGCTCGAGTTTTGTGAATAGTTGTGGATTCAAATTCCTAGTACTTTTTATCAAATACAAGCTATCTATCGCAGCAATGTTGCGTAGAGCAATGTTGTATCTAATGTTGCTAAAAAACTAACAGATTAGTTTGATGTGCTTCCCAAGTACCCTGTTCAATTACTGTACAAATCGTCCAAAAATCGCTGGCATTCCATTTATGGTGTGCTATAAGTATATCTATATCATTATTCTTCTCGACACTTAGTACTTTACTGGTTGGTTCATAAGGCAGACAAGACACACTTGAATGGTTCAACTATTTTATTGCGTTGAACCGTTATGACGGCCGACAGGTAATTCCATAGGTTCTAAAGCGATCCTACTAAGTGTTAGAATCGCCCCCCTATTCAGAACAACCGCTTTTGTAAGACGAAGCTATCGGAGATATATTATAACTACATCATTCCGTTAACATTTCAGCTCGAAATGGCTGTTGGGGCTCAGTGCTCCGTTTTCGGTGGTGTGAATTTCATGATAGCCTTAAATGTGTCTAAATATAGACAATTGGTTATAAAACCGGATTATATAACAGAATGCCTTAGCCAGAAGCGCTTCAAACCGGTCATGGAGCGATTGAATCTATATCAAGCAGATGTTGATCCAGATACAAACTGGTGAACTTGTGTTGATGAGATAAAGCTCCGTTAGATCCTTAGAGCGTTCGAGGAGTTCGCGGATTTGGTGTGACGGATTATCGACGTTCCACAATGAGACGAATTAGGTATTTACCTTAAACTACCGGTTAATTGCCGATTCGCGGTAGTTCGTAAATGTCTGCCTGTCGTTGTGTAATTGCAGAGTCTGATGACTATCTATTTATCACGTCATAATTTTGATTAAGTATATATTTTTAAAGAATATAGTACAATCCTTGCATATATTCCGTCTTCCGTTCTATTCTGTCTATTGCTAGTTAGTTTTACCGAATTTTTAAAGACATGAAGCTATTGCGGCGGCTCTACAATGTTTGAAAACGAAATTTTCTAAAAGCCTTTTTCTTAGTTTCCTTCATATCTTTATATTTGTTATACCAAAAGGTATCATAAATCTTGAAATCGAAATAAAAAATCCGGATTTCTCAACAAATAATCTATTACCCTAAATATTGGTTTTAAAAAAGTTTGAGCGTTCACAGTTTTGGTAGGTACTTGAACATTTCGAAATAATGCAAACTTAGGTAATCGATAAAAAGAGAAGAATTGCTGACATTCTCTTATTTGCTTTTGTTGTTGAAACTCATTTAGGAAAAATATATTCGCTATAAATTTGAATTTTATTCATTTAGCAAATTTTTGTAGAAAATGAAGCTATTGCGATGGCTCGGAAAAGTTTAAAATCAAAATTTTCGAAAGTTTTCTTCATTGAAATCCGGTTTGAGACATTCTGAAACGGAGCCTAGAGTTTAAAACTTTTTCATATGTGCATATATATAACCCATAGGACATAAAGATTATTACTGGAGGGCCTATGAACTTTCAGGACTCAATATTAGAAGGTAAATATTTTAATCCAGTAGAATGGTGTACGCTCCCACAAGAATCTCGTGGCTCCAGTTTTAAAGGTCTCTTGCCAACGCCTAATTTCCCAAAATCTTCTTGATTGTTAGTTCTACATTTGAAAAAGGCATTAAGCCGAAATACAAAAATCTAGTTTGTGATATCCATTTCTGTTTTCCTTTTTGTCTCATTGTAAATACTCATGCGTTTATTGTGAACTTGTAGGTGTGTGTGTGTGTGTGTGTGTGGGGGGGGGGGGGTGTCACCGTGTGTCATTCCAGTCGATAACTTTCCTTAGGATTGAGATAAAAATTCCGTTCTTGCACTAGAAATCCAAGGTTTACGAAAGGAAGAGTTCGTTGACCAGCATTTTTTGAGCATATTAAATCGGTCATACTTAAAATAAAGTGCTGAAAAAATCACTAAAAATAGCAAAAAACGGCTAAAAATCGTTAAATTTATATTTTTTAGCAGAATATTGCTCAAATAAAGTTTATTAACTATAAAATAGAACATTAAAAAATGTATGTTCAAAATTATGCTGAAATATGTACTTCAATTTCATTAAAATGTGCTAAAAAATCTATACAAACTGCAAAAAAGTTAAAAACCCAAAATCTCTTTTTGAATCGTAGAATAATCTTTAGAACGATTTTTTTGCCGTAAAATTTATAGTTAGCAATTTCTTTTCCCTCAAAGTCCTTAATTTTCAAAACAATGTAATATAATTTATGAAAAGTTGCTCATACGATCATGCTGCATGACTGGAACTTTCTTTCCGTGAACTCATTAGCTCTAATTCCAGAAATAAATCAATATATAAATCGTTCACTGAATTGAGCAATCATAAAAATTGGCCTCATAATTGTATATTCCAGGTATAGGGTTTTATTCATTAGAAAGAATAATAACATTGTCTTGTTGTAAGGAAATTAATCATTTTTATCGTCTTCAGAAAGATGTTTCTCTAGTTATTATCCTATTTCTGGTTTAATGATTTACTTTCAGTAAGTTGTAGTAGACTATACAAATCTATTTGTGGCCAGTTCACACTCTATTTCCGAACACTCCCGTAACGTTTTAGTATTGCTATAAATATCACATCCGGCCTCTTAACTTTGATTTCTTAAACGTGTGTGGGTGTATATTGGAATATTGGTATATTGGAGAAGCTAATCTTATTGAATGGAAAGAGTGATGGTTATAATTAGGATTGCACTATTTTGGAATATACGATAAGTTAACACAACGGACTATGGATTCAGAACATTCTCAACTCTTTGAAGAAAAAGGACATGTATCTTATAAATTGATCGAATTCTTCAAAACTGATGTATATCGAAAGGTATGTAAATGATAATTGAAAATATATTGCTTATTAGCTAGTTGGTTTAAAGATTAGAATTTATGCTAACTAGAAAAAATATTTTTCCGAGTTAATTTGGTATTCTTTTTGAGGGAGCTCCTGTGCAGAGTAGAGTGCCTTTTCAATCTAATATCTTACATTCAAGAATATTTGGAGGACTCAGTTGGGCATACAGAAAACGGCAACACTACGGAACACGATAGTACTGGTACAACAATTCCAACGGAAACTGTATTGATAAGCGACTTGTTTACGCTACAAACATCACGAATTTCATCAAAATTCAATTTGCAAGGAATTGGTTACCAATCCAGTTGTCTACGCTCATTAGTTTGTTTCTATTATTAAACTTCTTTACTATAATTATTGTCCGTAACCCTTCTTATGGATCCTAGATTCCGCACCTGGGCAGGATGACGAATATTTTACTGAATACCTACATTCGGTAAGATTTTGAATTATTTCCAAATCATGTCAATTTGGTAACTTTATCGAATTTCCTTAGTCGAGTAGATGGCCCGTTCTGTTTGCCTGCTCTGAATTGGAATTCTGTTGACGGAAATTATTCGATTCTCGCCACGGGGTGGGACTTGCAAGGGTTCTCGACCCGGGCTAAGACTTGCCCGTCCTTGGAAGGCCGAATATCTTTCATCATCTTGCTTTCTCATGATTTATTCCCCCCGCCCTCCCCACCGGTCCACCTATCTTATGATTCTCAACTACCACACCACGTACGAGTGTGCCGATCCCGAGATAGCCACTCATCTCATTAGAGCCCGTGTTCCTGTTTCCCAATGATAGATCGGACTGCTATTTTAACGCGTGACTCCGACCCGGCTATGGCCAATTTACTTTTCAGAGGTGCCAGATAAAATCTTTTCGCGAAAGAAAAGGAAAATCAGCGGTTAATGATCTAAAGCAGTGCTTTAGTTCGGTCAGATTCAATCAGTTTTCATTGTTGGCGCACAATGAAATTTGTTGGCTACCGTAGTATTCTTTTACATATATCAGAACGGTTAATAAATCTCAAATTTCGATTCAGTGTTTTCATATTACAAACTCCGTACTCAAAGTTTGTTCCAAGAAATATACAATTGAAGTAGAAAAATAGGCTCCAGGCATAGATTTTATTTTTTTGGGAATCGAGTTTTCTTTGCAAAGTAAAAATTTCATCCTAAACTGGATTTAAAAAAAAAACTATTTTTCCCCGTTTTTTTGGTAGTAAAAAGATGGAGCAATTGTAGCTCGATAATTTCTCACCGCGTTTTTATTAAAGAATTGTTTTGAAGCCTGATTTTCAACAGTTTTTTTATTTCAAGCAAGTACTCAAAATTGCTAAAGACGACGGAGTTTTGGAAAAACGGAATGATAACGATTGGCACTAATATTCATAATCGGCTGCATATTAGGCACCTTAAATTCAAGAGTAGGTAATTCATAGGCATTAGATAGCTTATAAAAGATCACCTTAATGGAAGGTTTTAACCTGGATTCAGTGTTTTCTGTGGATCCTGCCAACTATCCAGCCAACGATTTGTTTTCCATGACCGCTAAAATACGGTATGAGGTCATTAAACCAAAGTTTTACCTATAAAAATTCCTTATATCTTCAAATATCAATATCACACGACCGGTTTACGTTTTTCCCCGTTTCTATTGATTAGTTGATGTTATATATTTTGTTCTATTGATTATAGATGTTATATTGAGGTATTTATCGTGATAAAATTAGTAGTATTTCTCCGGTGTTATCCTAGGTAAATCTCATATAATAATGGTATAGTTCCATACACTCCACTTGTGGAATATTTCTCTTTTACCGCAGGATACGCCGGCATGTTTTCCTCCTGTAAATTTCTATAGGTACACACGCCTTGGGAACTCTGAAACGGCTATCCAATTTTTGTACAGTTATTGCAGTGAAATAGGATTCCTTCCGTAGAAACTTCATGAAAATTCAATTCATTCTTGTGGAACGAGGTTCGAGAAAGTTTTGTTCCATCAGCCATACAGTTGGCTAAAGACTTTCCAGTCCCCTTCCTCCAATATAACCGATGTTTGTTGTTCAGCAGCCTCGTCATGTTCAGTTGCCCCATTTCATCCATTTTCGGAATTGATCTCCGCGACGCGCTTATCTATGTTGAGCCGTCACGATTTATTTAGTTTTTTCTCCATCGAAATCGTTTCGCATTCTTTTTCATCTTCCTGTTTGAAATTATTCTCTCGATTGTTGCCGTATAAGGACGAGGTCACGCAGGGTGACTCGACTGTATGGGGCGTTATTTTTAGCTTAACCAGGCACCGGATTTTTCTTTTTTTCTTCCGCCTTCTTTCTACTCTTTCTCTCTCTTCAAAATCACTCTAAGCCGCCGTCCCAAAAAAAAAACTTCCAGGATTTTTTGAAGACCCAACTCGCTTAGACCTACCTTCATTATTTAGACGTTCAAGTATTGGGATTACTTTTTACTCTCTCCATGAGCCATTTTCCATCAGATAATCACATTCTCAATTCGACATGCTGGCTATTATCCTTTTCTAGTTAGATCGAACATTATCGTGCTATGAACTGCCACTTGTATTTTTACCCCATTCTATGCTCACCATTGTTTCCAGGACCTAGCTGCTTTAGAATCATATTTATTCGTCAATAAACTCCAAAACATGTATAACTGGTCCAATCTGTTTGCATTATTCGAAGTGTGAGTTCGGCTCAAACATAATATTGAATATTTGAATGTAAGTAGGAAGTTTTCTGTTATTGAATGCTGGGTAAATATGTTGCGAGCTTCATCTTCACTAAGCAAAGTTACCTGTTGCTGTTTATTGTTGTTGATTGTTCTGATACGTGCTACCTTCATCATAAATGAACATTCTAATAGATTTTTCGAAATGGCAAATTTATGCGACTAGTTCTGCCTTTTTAAACTATTCAATGGAGCTATTGTGTGAAGCTAACAGGATGGGATAGTTATCTACTACACAATACAGTTCTGTATCTTAAGATAAATCAAAGGTTTAATTACTTGTAGTTTAGTGTGATGCACGTTCTCGTTCGAATTTCATAAAATATTTATTAAATTTTCCATATTTTCAATAAAATTGGACTCCAAACTATCACAAGATGATATGATACTCCAAATAATAGCAGGGTAATGTTATCTTAATTTACATAGTCAAAAAATTTAGTCCTTAAGCCAAAGTGGTGAATTTATCCACGGCTTAGGGAAACGATTTGGAAGAAATAGTTTGGATTATGAATTCTCTAAAGATTAAGGAAGCCTAGTTTAGCTGCACCAAGCTCTGCGTAGAAATAGTGATTTGAAATTGATGGAAGCGTTACTAATTATCAGACTGTGTTTCCCTGAATATATCTCTGGAGGTCAGAATCGCCAGCAATAAATTGCTCTATCCACCGTTTACATGGGATCCAGAAGTGCAAGCTCCCCAGACACGTTCCGCCAGGCAGGTTACCATTTATGATCTCATCCGGGCACGACCTGATCTTAGAGCGCTTTGCATTAAAAATCGCCCATTTAGCAGTGCAGCTCCTCTTTGAATGAAGATAGCTGCAATTAATTCTCATTTTCTTATCGTCGGGAACGATGGGAACGGATATTCTTGATGTGCTACCATCTTTGGGATGTCGAATGCTTTTTAGTAATCGATAAACATTCTTCGATTTATACCTCATCAGTGAACCGTTGTGTGGGGTATCACTTCAGTATCATGGGAATATATCGCTCATACATACTCGTTAGTGTCCTGATATTGTCGTCAATTTCGGTTCATCAATGACGTTTTTAATGGACCAGGAAAACAAACATTCAACTTTATTGATGGTAGATTCCACAAACCAAGAGAAAACAAAACCCATCTTCAAACCACAGATGTTTTAAAAACTATTTCAAAAACATTTTTATGTCTATTCAGGGAGGCAGTAACAATTTTTGTGTTGCTGCAAACAGGGTTTGAATCGTGTGAGTAATCAAGACAATTTTCTACCACAACAGATGTTGGCGGCTTGGGAACTCAGTTTCGAGCAAGATGGAAGCCCTAATTTCCTTTCGAAGAGAAAAGAAGGAGTGAATACAGAAAGAGACGTTCCCTTCCGATAAATGGGACATTACGTGCTGCCACGTTCGGGCTCCGGGACAGTTAGTGAACATTCACTACCTAACTTATTTGGGACGGTTGGTGTTTCACCTCGCACTTCCTCCGCAGTGGCGATCCTACTTTTCCCAGCTTCCACGTATCAACGTCCATTGACGTATGGAAAGCCTTTCGCCACGTTTATTTACTCTTATCCGACTGTTATTTGTGTTTAAGTTTTAATGCTACTGGGATTGGTCATACGTACTAATAACATAATATATAATGTTCTACTAGCCTCCTCATTGGAACCGAACCGAATATGGCTTATTTTTCATTTGACAGGGTTAATACAGCTCCCGCTGTATGGGATACATTGTGAAGAACTGTGGAGGAGGCAGCTATAAGGCTATTTTATTGAGCATAGCGTGTTAGTACGGTATCTGGAGGTTATAAATAGGAGGTACATGAATGAAGGTAGCGATAATTATATGATGTAATGAAACGGAATCCATGAGCGTACGTAGGATTATCATCAAGTTGGTATGAAGTTCAGTCGACAATAACATCAGTAATGCATGCCCGGTAGTTATTCCATAGATATTATTAGTTCGGAAAGACAGAGGGATGAGATAGATGGGAACGTAATCAACGCACAGTTATACCTGGGGAATCGAGCGAAGTCATTCTACCGTTTTTATCAGTCATCAAGCGCCTTTCTTCCTATGGCCCACTAATAAGTTACTCCTCCTGGGGCCAATAAGTCCCGTGAATCAGCGGATGCGGTCTCACCACGGTTGTGCTCATATGCCTCATTCGCTCATTGCTTCGTCCGAAGGCTTAGAGAGAATATTCCAATAGAATGGAGAGAAAGAGGGGATCAAATTATAGTATCGAAAGAAGCAAGAATGATTCTGGTTTAAGAAACTTGAATAATTATCCTGCAATCAGAGATTACATACATAGAGATTACATGATTACTAAGATAGTGAATAGTGAACGGGAAAAGAAGGGAAATGGGGACAAAAGAAAGAAAAATAGGAAGGAGCTCATCCGTTATATGCCTTTGCATGTCTCTGGTATTTTTCAATGGCTTCTACGTTCTAAAGGTTGATTGTATTTTCACGATGTCTTCCTTAACTAAACATCAACTGTTTATTAGTGGCGCTTGGGGGCTTTGAAGATTTGTAATCGAGGTATTTACCTTGAAGATATGTGACTTTCTGTCACCATTGATATCGCTTCGCCCTATTACAGAATCCATCCAAATCGCCAATCCATATCGATTACTACCCACACTCCGTTATTGAAGAAAACATACAATTGCTGTATGCTTATGTTCAGCCGGGCTTATATAACTTACATTGAGCTGCATAAATTTTTGTCGAGATCAGCTGTTCTGTTCTGCATTAGCTACTAGGTGGATAATACTTACGAACTAGACGTTATGGCGATGAACTTTTGTTCTTATCAGTGGTACCTGATGATTAAATCAACCGATTCAAGAGGAATGAATGTATTAATTAAATTAGATCTAAGAAGGATTATAAATATTATAAAATGAGCAGCTGTAGCATTGAAGTTTGGATATCATATGTTTTCAGAAAATTCAATATGTGAAATCGATATACGTAATTGTATATAGTCATTGTTAGTGGAGGTGGAAAGTAAATGGTTACAGATGTATTTTGTTTTCTGAATGCTTGGTTTAAAAATCTGACAGCAAAGAAACTATTCGCGCTTTGTCGCCTATGTCATGAAGAAGTGAAATGGAACTCAACGTTCCCAGATAACAGCGATCCGAAAGCCTACTTTCTATTTCTGACGAGCTCAAAAACTTCTCCGGAAAAGCCGGCAAGGAACTGCCTGGCCTCGCGCCACCTGCCATTTCAGCGTTTGAAGATTAGAAGATGGCCCTTGAAGACCTCCTGACCGTCGGAATTATTGTCTTAACTCTTCGCGGCTGACGGTGATACGAAAAAACAATTTCTACAAAGAAGCCGCTCAATCCGCGTAAAAATTCCATTTTTCGGTTCGTTATAACAATCCGACGGGTTTAGATGCCGACGAAGGGATTAGGTCAGCACTTTTGTCTTGTTGAGTTGAGTCCTAAAGACACACTAACCCCCGCGATATAGTTTAAAGATATTTGATGGAAAAGTGTGACTGATTTGTGCGGTGATAGTGGAACAAGTTAATCTTCCTGTCTTGTGCCCATGATAGTTGCAGGAATGAAAGTGTGAGTATTGAGGATGTTAAATAATATTTTTCACGGAGGTGCTCCAGATAGGTATCTCTTCTTGCGGGCTACCACTTCTCGGTTTGGGATCTCATTCCTTGGTTCTAGCGGCCGTCGCTCAATACATATTGGCTGAAAAGCTGAACCCCTGTAAACAAGTACAGCTTAATCCCAAATGGTGATAAATGTTTGTTGCCCATGAAGAGCAAAAAACAAATTGCTAAACAAAAACGCCTCACCAACCTCAGCTTGTAGAAAGCATCAAATCATGCTGAGTAACTCCACGACGTGGTCGGTACTGCGTTGAAGGCGCAATCGCTGAACGCTCCCGTAAGCTCGGGGGGAAATGAGCCGGGCTAACACAATTTCCGCCCGGATAAACCGAAGGTCGAGGAGCTCCTGAGCCCACAAGAAACGACAAGCAAATTGAACAGGGTAACCCGGGGTGAGTCAGCACTCTTGATTGTGCCCTGACCGATAATGAACCCTCGAGAATTTGATCGAGGTTTTACTTTGTAATGAGATCCCGAACGGGAGAACTCAAAGACTGATCTGAACAGACAACCGTGATGTATAGACGTAATGCGCCGAAGGTAACGCCTCTCCGGGAAGCACCGTAACGTACGATACCGTTTTCACGCAGTCAGTGGATTGCATTCCGATCTGAAGATCTGAATCATATCGCGCTTAGCTCGTCCCTTTCACATGTCTAGTATATCCTTTTCGGCTCAGAAGAAATCCTAATCGAGATAGTGTGCTGAAGCAATCAATCAACCGTCTTACCCGCTTGCGAAAAGTCACTTGCGAGGAGGTCGTAAATGTAATTTTGTTACCAAATACTTTCTGGTCCTCTTAGTGCATTCGTTGTTTTCTGTGCATGTCTTTCCGTTGTTTTCCCTTCGGCTTACGTGCAACTCAATCGTTATTATTTTCGAGTTGGAATGTCTGATCGAATAACTCCAAACTCTGGTGGTTTCATAAAATATGTTTTTAGTAAATATCATAAAGGTACTCTAAAATGAAAGAGAAAAAGGAGCTAGTTTTAAGGAAACCTATGATCACATCTGAAATTTGATGGTTAGTTTCCTTTCATATAGCATGTCAAACTGATGAAGTGGCTAAAAAACTATATCACAGATACCAAGAATCTTTCGATACTGTCAGTTTGTGTTCCGGCTATCTCACAACTAAAGCTTGTCTCAGACTATCACTGTCGAGCCATAAGAAATGCTTTTTTGAAAGCAAAGTTTGATTGCATTAGTTGAATTTAACTGGATTTATGCTGCGTAATAGTTTTTGACAGTTACAGAACTTATTTTGATGATAGACTTCTTTGAAATTTTGTTTTCATCGAGACATTTTTTGTCTGCCACAACGTGCAATGATAACTGAAAAGCCAGTTTGTGGATATTGATACGGAATAGAGGAACGGCCCCTCATAAACTGTTCAGATAAATGTTCTCGTATCTACGGGAAAAAAGGGAAAAATAACCTTTATCTTGGCAAGAGTAAAATAATTTTAACCAATAATAAAATAAACGCCCGTTTGGTAGATCGCTCGTACTCTCACTCTCCAAAAGAGAACTCTTCAGTGACGTTCCTTGGGAAGGGAAAGGGTTACGAAAGAATTCACCTCTTCAAGTCACCACCATTGACATTGAACAATTCAATAAGTGGGGCCCCGGGGTTCAACCGAGTAACTAAGTGTAAAATCACTTTTGTCCAACGTCCTGGTTGGCAAAGGTGTTGGGTTGTAGCGAGGGGCCGGGAGCACAATGACCCATCTAATTGGTGAAGTCCCTGAGGGGAAACTATCAGTCGAATCGGGAGACTTTGATTCGTTCAAGTAGCCCAGCAGGCTGGTAAGGAGCGACGGAGCGTTTTACAAAAATTCAAGCGGCTTATGATACAGTAGTTTGGAAGCGGTGTCTTACAACATCCACACTCATATCTAACCAAGTGAATCGCTATGAACAATTGACTAAATCGATGTATAAACTATTTCACCTGTTTTATTTTAGTATATTCTCAAAAAAAAAAAAAAAAAAAAAAGAAAGAAAGATTATAAAATAATATTAATAAATAATAATATTGATAAAAACAAGTTACAATAGTGGCCCCCCAAAAATTTAACAAATTTTCACAAACATCCGTTTTGGTACATTCTGAATTTTAACGCGTTTTCTATACAGATGATATATAGCCATATCTAGCCTTGATGCTGTTGAAATGCTGTTATTTGTAAATTGAGATCAGTCTCAAAGAATTGATTCAACAAACAGGAAAAATGTGATCACATGTGATAAAAGAGCGACAATTAGATAGGATTCTAAACAATGAGTTACGTGCATGTGTTGTAATTTCTCGTTTTTGATCCAAGGATCTTCTGCGCCATTGTCAGGTCGAAAGCCCAAATGATTAGGAGTAAAAGCGATAGACGAAATGAATTGACGTCATAGATGGACAGTGCTGAAGTCGGGGTAGAAACAGTTCCCAATGTCGTCATTCAGCTTTCTTTATATCGCATATTTGGTTAATGTCTAACTTGAGATGCTGACATTTGAAACGGGGCTTCCCTGGGTGTGGTAGAATATACCACTAGTAGAAAACAGAAACTCTAATCAGCTGAGTGGCTCTGTAGCTTTTGAATGCTGATCTTTTGAACGGGGTCTCCTTGGATGATGTTGTAGAGCATAATTACAAGTTGAGATACCATTCTAATTAGCAAAGTGAGCTCTGTCACTAATTTTGTTCCTATTCCACATAGAATGCTGAGTTTCGTACAATGTGTAGTTTTGTAATGCTAGGTGTAATATTTTACCACTTGGGTAAACTACAAATTGGGTGACCACTATAAGGACCGAGTTCTTTAGCAAGTTCGTTCCTCTTCAACTTGAAAAGCCGAATTTTGGAATGGAGCCTCCTTGGTTGTGGTTACAGTATAACCGTAAATCGTATTTTTCTGGCAGTACTGACACAATTGATTAGACATTTATGAGTTGCTACCTACACTATGATCTACATTCAGGTCTTGGACAAGCTAACGACGCTATTTAACATATAATTTCATTAGCCTTGAATTTGACCGTTAAAATGTTAGTGACCGAAACGCTCAAATCCCACCATAATGTGCTTTAAAAAAGCTTAAAACTGTATAATACCGAGAAATTAGTTGTAGTAGTTGGTTGCAGAATGCTTGTTTTCCATAAATTGAAGAATGATCTATGTTCTTGTATTAAAAGTGCTCAATTTCCAGAAGAAAATTGTACCTACGATTACAGAATTGAAAGAAATACGAACATTCGTTCATAGGATCATGCTGTGTCTTGTTAAAGATCGTTTGTGTCGTTCAATAATGATTTTTTTTGTGTCATTTATTAACCTACTTAATTAACTTAGTTAATCAACTTTTTTCCGAATTCGTTTGACTTTGTATGCAGCGATTGATTTATTTCCCTCTCGTTTGTTGTTTGGATATCGTGTGATGGCTGAAGAGGTGGGTGTGGGTGAGTGTTTTGTTCACCTTGTGGAGTATCAAACTAAAGTCTCTTACCTGCACGTGAACTCGCGTTCGCCCATGCACATTTCCAAGCATTCTTGGCGCGAAGTCGCCGGGTGCTTCTTCCTGGAGAATCCCTGCAGTCTGTAGCCTTGGACTCGGTCGAAGCACCAGGCTTTCTCACAGGGCTTGATTCCCAAGCAAATCTTCTGGGCGTATATCGTGAAAACGGGGAACTGCGATTTTGTCAGTGCTCCTGTAACATAATAATCGTTGGTGTTGATTGCTCTGTTAATTTAACAATATTAATTTGCTACAGGTACCTACTCATTTATTGTGTTGCTAGTTAGCAACCTTCTGCTCCTCATGAATGGTGTAGGTATGCTATACCGAAATGGTTAAACAATTTGTTGTGGAATTGAAAGTATTTATACTACTGGCAACTCCAGTGAATGCAGTTGATGTGAGAGCTCCATTTTTAAATTCAGTTACCAAGAGATACGTCCAATTAGACGATAGCTCAAAACCTATCTATCGACATGAGTTTTTAATGTTTTAATCTGATGATCCAAGAGTCCTAGATAATCACAGGAACGATGGATGCCGAGTAGTAAGCCATGTGTGACCGCTATTTACATTAAGTATTTTTGGATGGATACAAGGTTTCTTATTTGTTATGAAACGCAAGCATTATTATACACAATATTTTCTTGTATCCATTTGCGAGAACGTGTTCTATGTTTCGTCTAAAGCTTTGCTCAATTATGGATTGCGCTGGGGGAGGGGGGGAGGCGTAGGCCCCTTGTGGGAGGGTGCGCTTAGCGCCATGGTTTTTTTCTCTCTTTTTTTACATAGTTGCTAGCGATTGAGTGAAAAAGTTAGAAGCAGAAGTTCCCAGTAAACATGAAAGGGCATCATAGTTGCCATATTACGGGCATTCGTTTTGGGGATTTCCTCTTATTTCGCTCCTCCACTATTGGTATCCTGAAAATTCCTCTCGACTTTGAAGTCAAAAGCACACAAAAGGCCGCGGCCAATCGATAATCTGAGGAGTCCATGGAACCCTCACAGTTCTTTGCACTTTACCGATATCGGGAACCTTCTGTCTCGAGTTTCAAACTGCTCATGTGGGCCAATGCCCGATCCGATTCGTCTGGCAGGAGGCAAACACCCTACCTATCGTACTGTTTTTTTTTAATTTTATTTTTTTATTGCATCAAGGTTGTAGGACTTTCAATGCCTACAAAGGTTTTGAAATGTACCTCCGCCGGCTTCCATCGTGCTCCGGATCAAACTTTGAAACCGAATCTTATTTCAATTAGTAGCTACCTACCTACATAAGTGTTAGCCCGTGAAAATATGGACCCGAAATTTGGATTTAATGGGCATGATAAAATGAAACTGCTAAGATAAGTGTGACAACAAAGGACTGTTCAGTGATGAAAAGATTCTCAAACAAATTTAGGTTCTAATAATGATCGGACTTTCACAGTATGGACCTTGCTTGCTGAGGTTTGTTAGTTAGGTATTCATTGCTTATAAAGTCTAGGAGGAGTAACATCTTGATGTTTGTCCATCAGAGTATCGCATTCTATAATCTGGATTTTATGTTATTTTTTCATCCATGCCGTATAAAGCAAGTTTATTACATATTCATGATTCAGCTCTACTTCTATTACAGGTAGCTCGTCAGCGTAATAATTTGTGCTTCTACGCTTCTTGTTGGTCCAGTAGTCGAATTGGTTATTATCTTGGTCTCGCCATTTCGATGTGGAACCATATCGGCATGATAGTTTTACTGCTTCGGTACTGTAAATCAAAAGCAAGGAGATTGGCGGACTCTAAATCCAGGCAGTGGTAATGACCGTGACCCTGCAGAAGCGTATAGAAACGAAAATAACATTCAGGCAGTCAAGGTACCTCTTTAGGATGCGGGAGTCGGGGTCACCTACTCCAATCCGAGACAGAGGTCTTTGACCAATTACCCAACTGCAGCTCAATGAGGAAACGAAATGTTAAGAAAGGACGGCATCAATTATAAATAATGTGGAGCGGCGATCCACCTTGTGTGAAAAAACCGACGGACCTTCTTAGCCGGCGGACGGAAGGAGAAAAAACGGCTGGGGCGCATCATTCAGGTCCTTCGTCCGGTGTCTGGCGGAGCGTATCTGGATTGTGACTGTAACTTGTCAATGCGAAAAAGCAGTCAATCCGCACGGACGAGGGCGATGGATGGCGCGAAAAGTGTCGACTCACTCTCGGGCGCTTTTCACGGGTCGACTCGTGCCACCGCCGCTGGTGCCATCTCTGCCATCTGGATCTGCAAGTTGGCGTACCTACATTCTCATTTATGGCTTGTCAATAATGATGACATAACCATCCAAATTGGTCTGATATTTCAAATGCTTTTTCTTTTTGAATACAGTCGATGTTTTTTACCGAATTCATTATTTTATTATTCGATCTCAAAGTAAAACTGATGGAAGGATTACAACGTGCGCCTATGAGTTACTCAATTGCGTAATGTGCTGCTTAGATTTGGTGAAGAATCATATTTATTCAATGCACTAGAAATAGGCTCTTGGGACGGCTGCCTGGTGGTGGCTCTGCAATGGATCCCTTCTCATGTAGGCATTCGGGGAAATGCTGATGCCCTGACCAAGGAGGGCTCCCAAATGCCCATGCCTGACACGCCAATTAGTTTTGCTGCGGCCAAGACATTAATTGGGGCAGTGGTGGATGATAGGCTGTCGACTAGAGGACATTAGATCTCAATTTTTATCTGACGAGACCAAATGGTCAAAAATATCAAAATTATATTGGGCTGCAAAGAACCTCATGGCTGAAGAGCTTAATTGATTGGCGTAAGGGGGAATAAAATGCTCTCGAAATCTTCCCCATGCTTCACTCTTCAAAAATTTCGTTTGTTGGGGCAACCAAAAACAGAATCTCATTCCTAGGTATTTTTAACACAGGGTATGCTTGGGGAAACGCAAAAATATATTTAACAATTTTTTATTTCCTCTTATCGCAAAAAATTTTGTATTTGTCATTATTTCGTGGGCTGACGCCGAGCTCGCTCTCCAACCTTTCCATGCAGTTCCTATACATACAGTATATAGGACTTGTTCCTATATATACTACATGTTCAAAACCACCCTGGAGAACAGTATTTAGCCTTCTAAAATCTGCAAAATAGTTTGATGTCGTTTGGGTTCGTGTCTATCCTCCGAAAGACCTCACATTAAAAGGTGGACTTCTCCAAAACATTTGAAAAACATAAAAAGAACCTACCCGATTGCAACGAATGTGCCTTTCATATCAATTTAATGTTTTGTACGTATTTTGAAGTTTTTAGTGATGGGTGTATTATTGAACTGTATATTTTGGTTTTCCCAGAAAACTATACCTACTGAAAGAACATTTTCACTCATTAGCGTACTCATTTATGGCATATATCAAGCCCAACCTTCAGAAGCTTTCTCAGCTCCGTCCTAAAGGGAACATTTAAAACTTCGGTTTTAATGTTATTAAGTATTATTTAGTTCTGAATTAGTAACAAGGTAAACATTTTGGGTAACCTGTGTAACCTCCTGATTAAGATTTATTTTATTGTTGTTTATATACCTCTGTTTGGTTATCCAAGTATTCTCAGTGCAGTATTTTATTATTTTACTGGGTGCCTCGACATAATACGCAGTTCGTTTCCTAACATTGTCGGGATGACCTGACCTACTATGAGTCAAGTCGTTTTGTTTAATTTCATAACGGAACATTGTCGCCGTATGAGGTTCATTTACATCATAATAATGACTACCTATATAATAGTAATAAATTCCATAGGTCAGATCTTAGGTGTGTGAACGTAACCGCAAGGTTCTTCTTGCCGTTATTCTCTTCATCGTTAGGTTGATGGGTTTCCAACGGATTAGTGGTACGTGGGAAATTCAAGTTGAAGAAATTCTATATCGTATAAGAAAAGACCGTGCAATTCTTGTCTACTTAGGCATTGTTGGAGGGTCTGTCCGAGATAACTATTAAAGTATATTGTCATCTCTATTACAGAATTTTATTGTACAAATTTTCTTCTAATAACATACATTTGAATTTTAATAATGTTTATGCACAAAACATTTCAATTTTCATTACTTTCAGTGCAATGAATTTTGAAAAAGTTCCAACCATGCAGCATGATCATATGAACGAATTTTCGTAAATTATCGTATTTTATAGTGTTAAATTGTTTTCAAATTTGAGCTTTTTGACTGCAAGCAAATTGATAATTATTGATTTTATGGCAAAACGCGTAGGTATTCTAAATAATAATCTACTATTCAAACAGTGTTAAACTCTATGATTCGTTTCAAAATGCCTCAAAACAGATTTAAATAAAGAATATTTCGATAATTTTGATTTTAAAATGGTTTCAGCCATTGCAATAGCTTTACTTTCCACGAAAATTTGCTAAATGTTACCAAAAGCAATATTCTAAGAATTATTTAGGTAGAATGTAAATTGATTACATTCGGCTCTCAAATTCATAATAATTAGTGTTACCCAAAAAACAAATAAATAATACATTAATCAATGAATAAATAAATGAAATTAAAATCCAAAATAAATATAGCGGAACACCATGCTCAAAACTTGATGTTATGTGTGCTATTTTATTAATATTTCATCCCTACATTCATAGCATTAAAGTTGTTAGCAAATGTGTCCATTTCTCTGGTTTATGGAAGAGAAATTATGTTTTCACGTTGCTTGATTAATGTTTAACTAGATGATTTCACATTAAATCCAGCCTACTTTCCATGTTTTACATTAGCCCTATTCCGGATCATGGGCTTTTCTTTGCCGACGACTCGTCGGGACTTAGCCGAGCTAATTCGCGTCCGAGGGTTTTCCATCTCCTGCGAGTCCCGAATTAGTGGATCACGTTTGACCCGAATCGTCTTCGCGGAGCCCTGACCTCGTACTACACCACACCGGTCTCGATCTTGTCTCGATGGCCTGAGTTGGGCTCATTCTTCCCTTCATTAACGTCTCCTCATCCTCAACTCATCATTTCTAGATATTTTCAAGTTACGAGAAAAAGCAATCCGCATTACGCGAAATTAATTCTGAGTGGTGAGAGCTGGATATGAAAGGTTGCTTCAAAGCTCTTAGCGTGAAAACGTTTCTCGTTAATTGAAATAAAACTATTTATTCGTGTTGGACGTTTAGGTCTCCCTGCGTTAAAAGTTCCAAGGAATCGTGCATTAGAATCCTTATTATAATATTTCATCCTTACCAATGTTGAGGGTGTTCAAAATCGTGATGTACTACAGGTCTTGTCTCTTTATAATAGATTGTCCAAGTAGAAAATCTATTTTATAATCACTGTGTAATATAATAACGCACATTAATGCATTTTTATAAAATATTTTTGAAATGATACATTATTCGGTACTTAAGTATTTCCTTTTCTCACGTAGGTATTGTCGTGTATAGTCGCCGTATTTCAATAATAGACTAGTGTTTTTGCCATCGTTTGAGCGGTTTTAGGTAGAAAATGAAGCTATTGCAATGGCTCCAAAAATGTCTTCATTAAATGCCGTTTTGTGGCATTCTGAAACAATTCCTGGAGTTAGCACTTTTTCGCATATATATTCTAGACATTATAGACGATAACTCTCCTTACGACTAAGAGAAAAATCCCATTGTTGCCCCCAAAAATCAATTGTTCCAAGTGAAATGATGAGTTCGTTGGCCAACAATTTTTTAGCACATTAAATTGGTCGAATTAAAAAAAACTTACTCCAAAAATCACTGAAAACGGCCAAAAATTGTTAAATTTATAATTTTCAGCAGAGTTTCAGTCGAAACCATATTTCCAACGATTAGCTAGGGCTTAAAAAATTTATGCGCAGAATTATGCTGAAAAACGTAAATACGCTTAAATTGCATTAATATTTGCTGAAAAATCTATGAAAACCGCAAAAAAAAAAAAAAAGAAAAATCGAAACACTTTTCTAAATCCCCGAATTTCAGTTAGTATGAGTTTTTCTGGTCATAGAATTGGTTTTTAACAATTTCTTTCTACTGAAATCGCTCAAATTTCAATACTATTTAACATAATACGATAGCTAATTTAAGACAATTCGCTCATACGAACATGCTGCATGACTGGAACTTTTTGTCAATCATCTGGTGCGTTGTACTCGTAAGAAGAGGTCTTGAATGCGTAAGCATTTTGCGACGAGTGTGTTCATTCTCAATCTTCCGAGCCGTTCGTACACTCGGATATATATAGAGAGAGTTGATATAGAGATTCGTGGCAGAAGCTCCCACTCTTTGGATGTTCGCGTTCAATTATTCCATATGCGTCTCTACACATGTGCATCCCAATCGTCATGCATTTCGGCATAGTGAAAGACCATTTCAAACGCTGTTTAAGAAGATGAAGAACATTGCAAGTACGTTGGCAATGTTTGAAAATGATCTTTTTTCTTGTCATTTTGCTTTCACCCCGCGTTTTTCCCACAATGAAATCGAAAGTGTAAAGTTCAATTTAGAAAACAACGAAGATCGCGATTGTTATTTCGAGAAAGTTCGCAACCTGAATCAAAGTCGACTCTAAACAAAAAACGCTACAAATTATTATACAAAGATGTATTATTTCTGTAACGACAGCACTTCTACGTATAAAACTATCTTGTTTATAATCATTAAACACGTTTCCGTTCACGTTTACTGTATCCTACCTAGGAGACGTTAATTTAATTGACTAAAACACCTATACACTTTACCTACTAGTTCTTTTGTATTCCAAAACAGCTGACCTGCCAACTGATTATGAGGAATTTCCATGATTATTTTTTATTTGCCCAATAGAAAGAGCTGAACGAGAGATTTCCAAAAGATACTACTATATTGATGTGTAGTAATCCCCCTCCAGGGGGAACCCTCTGCTGGATGGTCTTCCTACTATCCTAGTACCCGTTTACAAGCCAAACTTAACGGTTTATTGGGCTGAAAATTGCTATTAGGGGGTTTTAATGTGCGCTGAATCCGAATCTGAGGTCGGAAGTGTGAAATTCCAACAAATAAAAGTTCCCCATTAATGAGGTTGAATAAATAACCTACCTACGCTTCATAATTTCATCTATAGATGACAGAAGTTATAATAAGAACGATTTCGCGAAGCGAGAATTACATTGCAATTATATTAGATGGTTTGATCGTTGTAGTTTATAAGGTGATTTTTACTACTTCGCCACTTCAGGTTCAATTCAGGATCTTTTTTCCTGTCAATGTTCTAGCCCATAGAAGGAGCAAACGTATGGTTTTAAAGGACCCAGGTGGCATCATTCGATTTTTTGTGATGATATCTATATATTTCACCCAAAAATAGATTACTATTACGTTGAAAGTTTTCGAGTTTTTTTTCTTCAATATTTCAGCCCTTAATTGTACTCTTTAGGGTCGATCGAAAGCGTTTCCGAGGTTATTAGCACATCCATGGGCGATGTATTGTTTTTTAGCAGAATTTCATAAAATTTTGTCCATTGGTTTCGGAGAAAAGCTTCGGGTGGCGTACGGACGAATTTTTTATTCGATTTTTGGATATCTTGAAACGTAAATCAACATAATTTGAGGGGAGGTCGAAATATTTTTTTTTCTTGGTCGATTACAAAGGTCATTGTTGAAAATAATAAAATCGACATCTCTACTCTTCAAGGTTTGATAAACACAAGTGAAATTTTATTAATAGAAATTACTGACCTACGTTGTTATGAGTTTGGCAGGAGAAACTCAAATCCCATTTTTGAAATTGAAGTTTTCAATTTTGTTTTTATAATAGTGCGCGGTATTATTTTTCAATTATTTTGGATATGGTAGCGGTAAATTGGTCTGGGTTTAGAATATTATTTACATTTCACAAATTGTGCTTTTAAGTCATTCAGTGTATGTTTTTTGTCCAGTAATCAGAAAGAAATTTATTCCTTGTTTCAATTCAACAGTTGAAATGTCTCAAGCTCCTAACAATTTTGATACCAATGTATGTGGGATAATGGGGATATTCATTTGGTCAATATTTTTCAGAGAGGTAACGTGCACAGATTTTAATTTCATCATCAGTAGGTGGTTGTAAATTATAGTTTCCTGGCGAACTGTTCTGCATATTGAGCGTTTTAATTAGAGTATTCGTTTCTACAAAACTTTGTACTTTCGTACTACGTAATATGTATTACCAGCTTGAAATCCAGCAATTTTTCAAAAATACCGTTAATAACAAAAACCCCTGCTCTTTCACTCTCTTCAGTCCTTCCCCACCACTCCGATATGTAATTAAGATTAAAATAATAATCCTTTCAGTCACGAGGGGTCGTGGGACTCTGAGGACGTTTCTCGAAGATTCACGACAGTGCTAGACAGAATGGGTTGATCATATCCGTGCCCTACCCCTCACGAGATTCCTCAGTCTCTCCCAGTATCTATTTATTGTTCCTGTAGAGATTCGTTTCAGTCATCCTAAGAATCAAAACCTAACTCCCTCATATGAGAGGCCTGCAGGTAGTCCTCAACTGCTCCATCATTAACCCAGGGTTCTGAAGTTATTTTCTTCAGTTCCGAAGATACTTTCATTTTCCCTGTCCAGGATTCACTCTAGAGAACAATACATTTTTCAGTGCCTACATGATTACAAATACGTAGCGGGTTCATCTTGACGTTTGTTTTATATTTAGCTATCACTCCAAGTTTAGGTAATACGTGGTCACTATTGTAATTCTCAAGAGAAGTAAACCTTCAACTTTGCTCTGAAATATCGTGGCTATTTCGTCTTTTGAGCATGACATCACAACGCTGATCGCTCATGTAGTTTCATTTCTGGATTTCTTCCATTTTTTCACATTCTTCCATTCCAGGATTATGAATATTTAAAGTCTTAATTTTGTTTACATGGAGAACATCAAAAAATTATTCCTCGTGTAGGAGAAATCTGAAATCACATAGGCAAATGGTCGGAGATATTTTACTTTAGGTTTGGAGAGGCAAAGAATGCTGAAGGAGTTCAACGAACTCGTTGTTCGCGTTCTGTACATTGCGTTCAAGTGATAGCTTTTTTCTCTCTTTTTCTTCTACGAGTGAAAATAGGCATCTTTGCCGAATAACAATAATTAGAGACAGTTTAACGGACTTCTCTGTATTCAGAAGAGGAGCTTGCTGAACGTCGGGTGATTGGAGATAGGTTATCCATACACTTGACACGATAACTGCTGAGTATTAGCCCAAGGCAGGTGAGAACCGTCATCAGGCTACCATTTAGCGGGAATGTCTCATTTATGAATATGATTAAGCCGTTTTGTGCTGAACGCTCCCTGGCAACTTGAAATAGATCCGCCTTAGATACAACCGTTAATCATATTCTAACAACCTCTCGTGTTCACAAAAGAACGTAAATATTGTATCCATTTCTGATTTATCTATACTAAATCCACGATTTTTTATTCTCTAAAAAACCAGCGAAGTTTGCTCTTCAGATTTAATCAAACTTCATATAATTCATCATATGGAATATATCATTATCTATGTAATTACGTTCCTGAAATGTTTAGCTAGATATGTTTATGGAAAGGAAGTCGAACAAATAAGGGAATGTCATAGTAATCCCCAGGAAACCAATTGTCGTTAATCCACTTGTATAAATATATACATGACGTTTTGTCGTTATACTTATTCTGTATTCTATGGCCATGTTTGATTAGCTCGATCGAGTTTCTTTCTCGGTATTACTTCATCTGAAATACACCAGTAACTTCCCCCACAAGAGAGTACAAAAACAGGCAACATAATATACATTTATCTCTTTCCGTTTCGCCATTGACAGTCTTGTTTGTTATAATGTTTTACTCTTGTTCGTTAGAGACCGACAAGAAAGTTATGCCGTTCTGGCAGTGGCATTGCCCTTTTGAAAAACCCTTCGTCTATGAAATAACTGGAGAGGAGAACCGCGCCTCCATTCTGCTCACGTACCTGATCATTATTGGATTCCGCGCTCAACTACTTTTATCGGCTATTAAGTCGGGTGGGCTTTCTTTACTCGGGATCTTCAGGCAAAACCATTTCAATTAATACTTTACGAATCGCCCTAAGAACTTTTGATTAATTAAACTCCGGGCGGTTCTTCTAGTAGCACGGTAATGTCTATCTCGGCGCAATGCGGCTCAACTGTCTTTCTCCCAGACAGTCATTTGTATTTCTTACCTTACTATTTTTATATTTTCATTTTCAACACATAAACGGTGTGGAGCTCCCTGTTATTCGTCCATGTGTGTTGTATTTCTTGCGCGTACTTATTGAAATACTGTTTGAAACTGTTATTGCTAAACCCTCAATTTCTTTTTAAAAGTCACCGATGAATATACATTTTGTTTTCTTTTTTATCTTCAATGTATCCCTTATGGTTGTTAAAACCGTTATTATGGTTTCTTACTATAACTACGTAAAAATGAGGAATACAATTTTCAATAAGAGGTCTTTCTGGGTCCCGGTGATTCCATTCTATTTTTTAGAATGCTATTACGTACCTCAAAGCATATTTAGTCTTGTAGAAAAGGCCGAAAAGAAGAAGCGTCGCAATCAAAAGATCGTCTCTTCATGCAAATACTTTAGCAAAATTATAAATCCGTATTACCGGTGTTCGTTTGTACACTTAATGGTGTCTTCAGTTTTCACGCTATTTGGCGAATAAGTGCGCCTTCTCATGCCTATAAGTCAGGCTTTCAAGATGTTCACCATGCTATAATAACTCGATAAAGTTCTAATGAAACTGAAAAATCTTTTACACCAGACCTTGGGGCCAATAAAATCTGTCATCTACATACGACATGAGACCTTGAAAAGTTCGTCATGCAGCATGATTATATGAGCGATTTTTCTTGAATTACCTAACATATCATAATATGTTAAATTGTATTGGGATTTGACTAATTCGAGTACAAAGAATTTGTTAAATAACAATTTTGGGCAAATAAAAATCTCACTTAATAAAATCCTGCAATTCAAAAAAGATTTTGGATTCTAGATTTATTCGCAGTTTTTATAGATTTTTCAGCAAATATTAATAAAATTTAAGTTCGTTTTTCAGCATAATTTTGTTCAGAAAATTGTCAATGCCTTAGTTGATAGTTTATGTCTTTGTTTTGACCAAGATCCTGCTAAAATATAGGAATTTGATTATTTTTGGCGGTCTTCAGCCATTTTCAGGGATTTTTTTGAAATTTGACCAATTTACTGTACTCAAAAAATGCTGGCCAACGAACTCATTTTTTTTATTTGGAAAGCATGATGTTTTTGGCCCAAGAACGAAATTTTATCTCAATCCTAAGGAGAGTTTTCGTCTGGAATGACACATACATAGATAAATATATACATATATAAATATATATATATATACATATATAAATAAATAAATATATATATATATATATATATATATATATATATGAAAAATGTAAACTTCAGGAATCGTTTCAGAATGCTTCAAAGAGTTGTACGAGTACTTGGTGAATGTATCACTCAAGCTATTTGGAGGACGTCTAGTCGTGGTTGAATCAGGCTGAAATCCATCATTTATAAACAGTGCTTTAAATTTGGATCTTTTCTACGAAGCATTCGTCTCCATTAATCACCGCCGTCGTAGGTACTTGAGTGTCAACTATTCAAGCTGCTCTGCTCACTCCCTGTAAATCATTTTGACGGGATCCTTCTTACCTCCAGTATCATTAGCTTGACGTAACAGTGTCTTCAGATTGTGTACCCCTTGTTCACTTGGTCTTATTGGTTTTTTCTTGTTTTCTGTTGCAGGTGCGTGATTAGTTTCGAGCTTTTGAACGATTTGCATGCCGTGAGTATTTTATAGTAATATGTACCATGTAGTCTAATGACTCTTAAGGCTATTGGTAAATCATAGTTTTGCTGATGTATTCGTATCAGCTGAGACTCCGCTTTTGCTACGTGATACCCAATTCGATTCCCAACTGAAGTGTGAAGACTATCCGATTATATTTGTTTTATATCTGATTAGATTTGCATCAGAGTTTTACGAGGCACCACATGAGTAACAGTGTTATTAGTTCTTAGATTCAGTGAAGAACGGTTTCGAGTTCAACAGCTTTTTCTTAAAAGAACCTTGATTTTCAACTCAGGTTATTTCAGAATGAGTTGAAATTTAGTATATTTAAGATCCCAGAACCTGATTAAATATCGATCGAGCTGGCTGCAACGATTGATGTACCTGTTCGTACAAATGATCAAGTGCGATCTGGATTGTATAAAATATTTAATATACTGTTATATCTACGTAAAATTGTATTGAGAAATGATAAAGTTCTTCACTCAAGTGGCTATTGCACGGTTGTGAAGGCACACAAAAGCCGGGGAACGTTTCCGCAATATGCAAATCCAATGAAGAGGACTACCTCGGACTATTTCCTTTCAGGTGGAATGCTAATCGGGCTAGGTTACTTGAGAGCGTCCTGGTGAACGAACTTCCCTTCTCATTAGGTGGACAATGATAGGTTGCTAAGATAAGTTCACTAGCCTAAGCAAGAATAGGCCTCCGTCCTTTCCCTGTCCTCGTGTGATTTCCCTCTACCTACTTCTGGGGTTCAAGGACGATCTTCTTGCGACTACTTATAGAGCCGTCTGGTTTAAAAAGTGCAAAAGGTTTATATCCTTTCTTGGCATTCGTTTTGTTGAAGCTCGTTCTCTGCTTTATGGCTTTCAGAAAAAAAAGAGGCTCTAACCGTAGAGTTGAGAACTCCTTTCATGGATTCAATGAGTACCGCATTGACGCTTCAGACTTGAAGTTACTCAACGACTGCATTTTTACTGGTTTTCACATAGATAAACATTTAGCTCGACTATACATAGAAGAAAACAAAGAATAAATTATACTATACTCTTGCTATTTCATCTGGGTAACTATACAGTGTTTCATCAATATTTCTTCACTTGTCGGACTACCATGCGCCTTGCAAGGGTCATGTGGTGTGACCATTGGAGACCTTATTCACAATAACTTTTTTTTTTTGAAATCAGATGAATGTTCTCGTGGAATGAAAACATTTGGTGGACTAATAGGGCTCTAGCTACAGCTAACCTTTCCGAGGGCTGACATTTTTTTGCTTGATCAGATGAACCTTCCATTTAGGACTTGGCTGATTTTAGATCTTAGTAACGTAGGTATAACTTCAGGAGAGCGGCAAACTCTATGTATCACTCAACTGGTCAGAGGGCTCAATTTTTGATTCAGCAGACTACAATATTCATTTTGTATCATTCGATTTATTTTTGCATGACGAGTGGATCACAAATACAGATTAATAACTTGCATTTTCGAACCCGAAGTTTTCGAAACGCAATTAAGTTTATTCGTTGTCATGCAATTCTTCCGATAACACCATAAGAACTACCAACCATTTTCGATTGAGAGAGAGCAATCATTAGAGAGGACTAGGAAAGTAAATGGAAAACGAAATTCATGTTAAAGTCGATTTCAATCATGATTCTCCATACTTGTAAATTTCAAACCATTCGTTTTCTGGTTTATTATTTTCAATAATAAACCATTGTAATCGACCAAGAACTTTTTTTTTTTTTTTTTTTTTTTTTTTTTTTTTTTTTTTTTTAGCCCCCCTAAAAATTTGTAGGTTTACCTACGTTTCAAGATGCTTAGAATCCAAAAATTGAAAAGCATTTCCGTCCTTCCGCAATTTTTCTCAAAAATCACTTGACCAAACTTTATGAAACTCTAGATGATTCTAAAAACTCGGCATCAATTTTTATCAACCCTAAAGGGTTTTATTACAGAGCTAAACATTCAAAAATCAAGATCTCGAAAACTTTCAAGGTGACAGTAATGATTTTTTGCTTGTCATTGATGAATACAATCCCAAATAATCGATTAAAACCAGCGTTGCGGTACGTTGGACAGTTCGCTTTCCCTAAGGGCTAGAACTTCAATAAAACACCTTCGGATTTCAATATAGAGAAATCATGTGCTGCTAGCAAATCTATTGGTTAGCCAATCAATCTCTGAATTCCATCAATGATCGCTAGTGGGACCAGAATACATAAAAATTGTCGTGTCAATATCAGCTGATATATAATTCTATTGGAATTATCAGTTGATATAGTTCAATGAAATTTATTCTTGAGTTAATTAACTATTGTCCGTGCAGATGTAATAGCGAAGCACTGATAGGAACTTATTTCTTCCTTTAAATTATTTTCGAGGCTACCTGTGCATAGGTAGCGGAAGCATTGTTTTCACTTTTGAGGGATGCAAAACTTGTAGTCTCCAACAAAACAACGGTTGTTGTTTTTTACAGTGGTAAAATTTCCACTCGCGTTTTACTTTTTTTATCGCTGGTTCTGGGTTTTATACCATGCACACGCTTGATTTAGAAAAGAAAAAGTGAACATTAAGCGCAACTATTATTCATTTGTTCCGGTTCTAAAGAAATTTCCTTCAATCTATCGTGTAATATAAAGTCCCGTTTGTCCATAATTTGCTTTTTACTTTTAGTGAATGAATCTGACCACCCATGTACCTGGTTTATCACGCATTGCATGTCCTGATAAACAATAATAGTTCCGCTTCTGGCACAGTAGAAAGAGTTTGCAGTAGCAATTGAAGTTTCTTAGAAGAAAATCATCATAGAGCCTTTTCATTGTGTTCAAACTCGTGGAAAGATGATTTTGACATTTGCTTATCGACATGAAAGGAGCATTGTTAAACATCAACCAAACCCTATTTCTTTAATGATGTCTTCTGATGAGCTTACTTTTGACTACAGAACATTTTCTATAATTTACATATAATATTTAGTATATTTAGTTAGCTGAATGCTAGTTTTTAAATTATTATAAATTATTATTAGCGAAATGTTCTGCTATGTGCATTCCTTCGAACATTGAAAGAGACCAGCTTTTTCGAGGGAGGTTTTCTTTTTTTCAAGTGCGATTTCGTTTTCCCTTGTTGTTGTCGTTATTATTATTCTACTTGTTACGGAAGAGACCTGAGCGTCTTTCGAGAACGGACACGAAACGAGGTTCACCACGGATTAGAAGGAACACAAAAGAAAGGACGAAGGAGAGTGTGTGACAGTCGCAGAAAACATCATGTCTTCCTATGGCCGCATCACCAACCGTGTCCTTTCCTTCATTTTTCTTGCAACCTCTTCCATTTCCCCTTCGCCTCTAGAAGACACTTCTGCTTTCCACTCTCCAACAATTTAATTCCTCACCCTCCGATCAGCCCCGCGCACTTTTCTCGAACAAAGCTTTGGATGCCTTGTCCAAAACTTTTCTTTGCTTACTAGCTCGAGAGAAAAAAACTCGGAGATATCGGTTTCCACTTTCCTAGTTTCGCTTTTTGTCATCTTCCTCGCGTCGTGACCCCTTCTGGGTCTGTCGCGGCCATCAAATCTTTGAATCTAATCCTATCCAATTCGGCAACGTTTTAGTAATTTCACATTGCACGTCCTAGTGTGAGAGTGGTGTGATTTATTTTGGAATCGGGTTGCTAGGATGAATACCATTACTCGACCTTCGATTTCAACCATACGCGGTTGTTATTGTAGGTACATCACCATTCCTAACCAAGTTTAAACTGCTATTAATCCTGATTAGATTTAACGAACTTTAATGTTAAACATAGAAAATTTGCTTAGTTGGTTTTGCTGACTGGCTGAGCTCCAATCGATTGGTGAAACATTCTGGTTTGGAGAATTTACCCCTTTGCGATTCACCTCAGGATTTTCTCAATACAATCAGGAGGCAGAGCAGGCTCTTTAGGTGATTCCGTAAAACGACCCGAACCCCTGGAAGAGAACTGTAGGTATGCTTGCAATTACCATAAAATCAGTCACGAATCCTCTCCCAGGATGTTGAAAATTCCTGGATATCTGGATACCTTTGGATACCATCACTTATTCTATTGTCTTGATTTTGAGCGGTCTAAATTAATTAGGTTAATAATTAACAGTAATTTGGTTTTATTTGGAATTGTCTTGACTTGAGGGGTCTAAATTAATTAGGCTAATTGACAATAACTTTGATTTATTTAGAATTATCTTGACTTTATTTAGGATTATCAATCTTAAATCGGTTTCCAATTTCGATCACCATCCTTTCACTCGTTCCTTCTTTGTAAACCTTTTATTGCACCGAGTAAACTAATTGATAATATTAATTTTGACTTATTTTACTAGTATAGATTCCTCAGCGATTAAAAATTTTAACAGTCCCACGTCTCTCTCACTTTTCACACTCTTTTCCTACTATATCTCATGTGGTTTCAAACGCTTAAGGCATTTTGTCTGACTAGATGAGCAATTGCTTGCTTTTCAATCACTTCATCTTCCACGGTATTATTTTGAAGCTCGCAGTGGAAAGCATAATTTTAGAAATACCACGGCGCGTCAGTGATACATTATAGTACTGAGTTCTGAAAACGCCCAAACCTGGCACGACGTTGCTGAAGGCGCCTCTAGTGAGAAACAACAAAAGTACAATACAGCCGCAGAAGATCTGATAGGTTCATTTACACCACTAATTTGTTCTTGTGAAGGTGCCACGAAAGACTGATTTTAGAGACCGATTCATAAAGTTTTGAAATTGACTCATTACTGCTGTCACCCAGTTCCAGGACTGCAGTGTCCTCTGCAAATGTTGATGTGATGTTTTATGATTAACTGTTTATTTTCATTGGCACTGAATATGCTCTGTCCTGTTTGATTCGAATGCATCTATCTGATAAATACGATTCGAGCAGCTAGACAAACTGATAGGCAGTATCTTCTTTCGAGCTCCATGTGTCTTCTTCGAGGACTCTGAGACGACTATCTCTCTTTAATTTGCCATTCGACACTCTACTGTATTTTAAGACTCTTGTTACATGCGCACCATTAAATTTGATTTGCAGTCTGCGAGTGAGTGAAATTTCATCTAGTTTTATGAAACTTCAGTATTTGGATCAATACAAAGGTAGCTTCTTAACTCGTGCCCTTCTCGAACTATTGCTGTCTGTCATCCACTTGAACAGTTGAACGATTGATCAGGTTTTGCATACATTTTTATGGTGCTTTCTGACGAATTGAACCTTTTTAAATTCAATTGTCTTTGAATTCAAGAATGGACTGTAATCTAACCTTCATTCTGCATTATATTTATGATTTCATTGTATTAAAGTCATGTTCAATATAGGAGGAAGCCGAAGGTGCTCCACGCTTATTTTATGCGCATATTTTGCTTTTGAGTCCGCAATTGTAAATGCAA